>JAREIK010002838.1:6697373-7444873 GCA_029783825.1 Sapria himalayana | reverse complement strand
CTATCTATTTGTATATCTATCTATCTATCTATCTTTCTATCTATATATCTGTATAGCTTGCTATCTTTCTATCTATCTATCTATTTATCTCTCTATCTATCTATTTATCTATGTGTGTATATATGTATCTATCTATATATCTATCTATATATTTATCAGTTTATCTTTATACCTGTCTATCTCTCTATCTATCATCTATATATATATATATCTATCTAACTAACTATCTATCTATCCCACTATATGTCTATCATTCCATATGTCTATTTATCTATATGACTATCTGTCTTTCTGTCTTTTGTGTATCTATTTATATATATATCTATCTATCTTTCTTTCAACATGTCTTTTATCTATCTATCTATTTGTCTATCTATCTTTTTATCTATCTAAATATTTATCTATTTATCTAATTATCTATCTATATATCTAGCTATCTAGCATTCTGGTTATCTATCTATCTATATGACTATCTATCTATCTTTATTTGTCTCTATCTATAAATCTATTTATTTGTCTATCTATCTATCTAAATATCTGTCTAGAATCTATCAATCTATCTATGTGTCTATCTATTTATATGTCTATCTAATTATATGTCTACCAATCTACCTGTCTAACTATCTATTTATCTATCTATCTATTTATCTATCTGTCTATTTGTGTATTTGTCTATCTATCTATATACTATATGTCTATCAGACTATATATTTACCTATCTATCAATCTATCTATCTATATGTCTATATGTATATTTGTCTATTAGTCAATTATCTTTCTAAATATCTATTTGTCTATTTGTCTATATATATGTTTGTCTATATGTCTAACTGATTTATTTGTGTATCTGTCTGCCTCTCTATTTGTCTATCTATTTATTGATCTAAATACTTATCTATTTACTTGTATATTTGTCTATCTATCTATCTATCGATCTACCTGTTCATCGATCTATTTGTCTATTTGTTAATCTAACTATCTACTTAACTTTCAAAATGTCTATATCTCTGTGTATATCCTTTATATGCCTATCTATATATCTATTTATCTGTCTATCAGTCTATCTATTTGACTTTCTATCTATCTATCTGTTAGTCAAACTAACTATCTATCTATCTATCGAGCTATCTAGCTATCTATCTCACTATCCGTCGACCAATCTATCTACCTATCTATTTACCTATCAATCTATATATCTATATATCTATCTGTCTATATATCTGTCTATCTATCTGTCTATCTATCTATCTATCTATCTATCTATCTTTCTATTTATCTATCTGTCTATTTGCATATCTGACTATCTATTTATCTATTTATTTATCAATGTGTCTTCTATCTCTATATCAATCTCTCTAAATATCTTTTTGTCTATTTGTCTATATGTCCATTTGTGAATCTATTTAATTATATATATATATATATATATATCAATTTGTCTATCTATCTATCTATTTATATGACTATCTATATTCTATTTATATGCCTATCTATATTCTATCTATCTATTTATTTATTTATCTATCAATCTATCAATCTGTCTATCTTTCTTTCTATCTATTTGTCTATCTATCTATCTATTTATCTGACTATCTATATTCTATCTATCTATTTATTTATTTATCTATCAATCTCTCTATCTTTCTTTCTATCTATTTGTCTATCTATTTATTTGTCTTTATATGAATCTATATATCTATCTATCTGTTTGTCTGTCTATCTGTCTATATGTATATCTATCTATCTCTCTATCGATCTGTCTATATGTCTATTTTTATGTGTCTATTTTTCTATCTGTCTAACTTTCTATATGTCTAGATTTCTAACTTTCTATATGTCTATAAGTCTATCTATCTATAAATCTATCTATCTATCTATCAAGCTTTCTATCTCTCTGTCTATCTATCTATATATCTATCTATGTGGCTTTTTTGTATATTTATCTATCTATCTATATATCCATATGTCTTTCTGTGAATCTACCTATCTTTTATTTGCCTATATCTCTATTTCACTATATATCTTTATGTCTATTTATCTATATCTCTAATTGTCTATTTGTCTATCTGTATATATGCGTTATATCATTCTATCTATATATTTATCTATCTATCTATCTGTCTATTTGTCCATTTGTCTATCTGTCTTTATGATATTTTTATCTATTTGTATATCTATCTATATATCTATATATATGTCTAACTTTCTATCTGTCTATCTGACTATGTGTCTATTTTTTATCTCTTTATATATCTCTCTATCTATCTATCTGTCTATTCATCTATCTATCTGTATATCTATCATTATCTCAATATATTTATTTGTCTATCTGCCTATCTGTGTATCTGTCTATCTGTCTATATGGTCTATTTGTATATTTGTCTATCTATCTAGCTATTTATCAATTTATCCTTTATCTATCTACTTGTCTATCTATCTACATATCTATATATCTATCTTTTTGTCTATTTATCTATCTATCTGTTTTTCTGTCTATCTATCTATATGTATATCTATCTATCTATCGATCTGTCTATCTATCTATTTTTATATCTGTCTATTTGTCTATCTATCTAACTTTCTATATGTCTAGATTTCTAACTTTCTATATGTCTATATGTCTATATGTCTATCTATATATAAATCTATCTATCTATCTATCAAGCTTTCTGTCTCTCTGTCTATCTATCTATATATCTATCTATGTGGCTTTTTGTCTATCTATCTATCTGTCTATATATCCATATGTCTTTCTGTGAATCTACCTATCTTTTATTTGCCTATATCTCTATTTCACTATTTATCTTTATGTCTATCTATTTATCTATATCTCTAATTGTCTATTTGTCTATCTGTATATATGCGTTATATCATTCTATCTATATATTTATCTATCTATCTGTCTATCTATTTGTCAATTTGTCTATCTGTCTTTATGGTATTTTTATCTATTTGTATTTCTATCTATATATCTATATATATGCCTAACTTTCTATCTGTCTATCTAACTATGTGTCTATTTTTTATCTCTTTATATATCTCTCTATCTATCTATCTGTCTGTCTATTCATCTATCTATCTGTATATCTATCATTATCTCAATATATTTATTTGTCTATCTGCCTATCTGTGTATTTGTCTATCTGTCTATATGGTCTATTTGTATATTTGTCTATCTATCTAGCTATTTATCAATTTATCTCTTTATCTATCTACTTGTCTATCTATCTACATATCTATATATCTATCTTTTTGTCTATTTATCTATCTATCTGTTTTTCTGTCTATCTATCTATATGTATATCTATCTATCTATATATCGATCTGTTTATCTGTATATTTTTATATCTGTCTATTTGTCTATCTATCTAACTTTCTATACGTCTATATTTCTAACTTTCTATATGTCTATATGTCTATCTATCTATAAATCTATCTATCTATCAAGCTTTGTGTCTCTCTGTCTATCTATCTATATATCTATCTATGTGGCTTTTTGTTTATCTATCTATTTGTCTATATATCCATATGTCTTTCTGTGAATCTACCTATCTTCTATTTGCCTATATCTCTATTTCACTATCTATCTTTATGTCTATCTATTTATCTATATCTCTAATTGTCTATTTGTCTATCTGTATATATGCGTTATATCATTCTATCTATATATTTATCTATCTGTCTATCTGTCTATTTGTCCATTTGTCTATCTGTCTTTATGGTATTTTTATCTATTTGTATATCTATCTATATATCTATATATATGTCTAACTTTCTATCTATCTATCTATCTATCTGTCTATCTGACTGTGTCTATTTTACAATCTCTTTATATATCTCTCTATCTATCTATCTGTTTATCTATCTATCTATCTGTATATCTATCATTATCTCAATATATTTATTTGTCTATCTGTCTATTTGTGGATCTGTCTATATGTCTATATGGTCTATTTGTATATCTGTCTATCTATCTCATTATTTATCAATTTATCTCTTTATCTATCTACTTGTCTATCTATCAATCAATCAATTAATCTATCTATTTATCTATCTATATGTCTATTTATTCGTCTATCTACCTATATATTTGTCTATCTTTCTATATATCTATATATCTATATATCTATCTATTTGTCTATCTGTCTGTCTTTCTACCTATTTATCTATCTATATATCTATCTAACTATCTATCAGTCTATCTATCTATCTTTCTTTCTTTCTGTATATCTATCTATCTATATATATATTTGTTTATCTATCTGCCTATCAATCATTCAATTTATCTATCTATCATTCATTCAATTAAACAATCTATCAATCTATATATCAATTTGTCTAATAATCTATCAATTTATCTACCAATCTTTTTATTAATCTAAATATCATATTCTCTATTCATCATTATATCAATCAAACTATCTATCTATTTATTTGTATATATATATATTTTTCTATCTTACTGTCTATCTATCTATCTTTCTATCTATCCATCTATTTATCCTTCTATCTATCCTTCTATCTATCCATCTATTTATCTTTCCATTTATTCTTCTATCTATACTTCTATCTATCCGTCTATCTATCTATCTATCTATCTAACTATCTTTCTGTTTATCTATTTGTGTATATATCTATCTATATATCTATTTATCTATCTGTCTAGGCATCTATTTATCTATCTTTCTCTTTTTCTATCCATCTTTCTATTTCACTATAAAAAAATTGTCTATTTAGATGTGGAAATTTAGCTAGATTAATAATCTCTAACCAATTTGCAAGGGATTGGCTATGAATTAAGCAATAAATATTTGATTTTACATTGAATGACAAATTTGTGTTTGATTTGTGACAGATTAAAGATTGAAATTTTTGATTAAAAAATATCCTTAGCTAATATTGTCGTAGATTTTGGCACAAATAATGATGAAAAATTTAGCACTAAATTTAGAGATGGATTTTTCCTAGCTAACTATCTCGAAAAAAAAATCTCTACCTAAATCATTATTTTGAAATTCCTTTTTACAATTATATATTAATAGCATGTGATAATTCCTTAAATTATAATTTTCGTAAAATATATGCATTTAGCTAGGGATTTTCCCTAGCTATTTAACTCGAAATTATTTCTGTCATTAATCAATACTAAATTATTTTTTTGTTTTATATATTATTTGTTTTGATATTTGATTTAATTTTGTATATTAAAGGTTTGTCATGGTCTATGGGTGAGGGATCCTTGAAAGATGTCTTCTCTTCATATAATTATAAAAATAGGATAATATAAATAAAAAATTACATAAATATTTAAATATGATTAGAAATTTATAATAATAAAGCCTAAATTAACTATTTATAGAATTATAATATTTTTAAAATATTTGCAAAATAATATTTGATTTAATTAATAATGATATTTAAATATCTGTATTGATAAAAACATAAATTAATTAATATAATAATTATAAACAATTTTTACAATTATTGAATTAATAAATGTTCATACATAAATATTTGTATTAGTATATATTTTAAAATTATTATTTGTATGATTATTAAAAAATATATTTACAAAAAATCAGAAATAACAATAAAATTATTAAATATTTATATTAAAAAAACTTTTAAAAATATTTTTATGATTATTGGAATCTTTTAAAAAAATATTTACAAAAATATTTGAATTATAACAAGAATACTTCACTTTTTATAAACAAATATCTACATGTGCTAGAGGTGTCAAACATGCATGGCCTAGTCGGCCCATCCCAATTTTTTTTGGCCCAACCTGGCTAAAGTATTGTATCATGCACGACATGCTATACTACCAAGCCATGCCTGGAACGACATGCTTTTTTGGAGGGCATGGCCAACACGACCCTACAGCCCGAAATCTGCTTGAGTTCGAGGCTGTTTGACCCAGTTTGGGTTGGCAAGTTCTAGATGAGTAAGCCAATTTTTTAAAAACTATGGTTTTGGCATCATGCCGCCATGCCGCCATGCTGCCATCACCCATTGGGCTTGATGAGCCTTGCCCATCTAGTGTCGGCACAGCATCCCCCCGTTGGGCATCACTCAATGCATAGACTGGCATGTTGTGCCCACCTGCCAGGCACCCATGCCATTCTTAGCACGACATGCATGCCAAAAACCTTCGACATGGCACAACATGACTCATGCTGAAGGTGCGCCCGACATGGGCCCAGGCACGGCACTGTAGTGTGCCTTGCCAGACCAAGCACAACTAAACAATGCCAAGCTTCGGGCATGACTCATGTTGAGGGTGTGCCCGCCACGGGCCCAGGCACAGCACTGTAGAGTGTTGTGCCATGCCAAGCATGACTGAACAGTGCCATGTTTCGGGCATGACCTGGCTAGTCCAACTCATTTGACATCTATACCAAGTGCTTATTAAAAAAACACTTCAAGTATTTTTTTAGAGTTTTAAAAATATTTTTAAAATTATTACTAATGATACTTTTTTGTCATAAAAGCACTTAAAATAGTTTTTTGCCTTATTAACACTTTTGAAAAGTACTACCAAACTAACCTTAAGTTGATTTGAATTAAAGTTTTATTTTTGTCCCAATCAAAGTTTATAAGAATTAAACCATTGAGTAAGATCTTTAATATTAAATTTTTATATTCTATTCTTATTAAAATAATAAATATATTTTTTATCATATTCTTCTCACTTTAAGTTATTTAGGATTTTTATAAATTATAAAATATATCAAATATTTTGAAATTTTATGCCTATAAAATTATTTCATATTATATTCATAAAAATATATTGAATTCATAAAAATTTATAATCATAATATATATATATATATATATTATAAATAAAAACCTAAAACTGGCCTATGTTCATCATAGTTCCTTTCGGGAGAGGAAATGTGATGAACATAGTTTCATGCACCAAGTTATGAGCAAGTCATGAGCATAAAAACCTAAAACTCACCTAGGATATTTTTTGTACACCACATCATGAGCATTACATGTTATCACTATCAGTTTTATGGAGATAACAACTAATTTGGAGGCGAGGATGAGTGCTTCCATAATCTTCAACCCCATTCCATATCTGTATGTATTAATCCATGATTCCATGCTTGACTATCATAATTTGATATATGATTTACTATATGGCATGCCAATCGATGAATTCATAGCTAAATAGTTGTACACAAGACCTTTACATTTTAATTAATTATTCACACAATGTTTTTCATCCTTTCAACATTTATTGCATGTGTGTATTCGATTAATTTTAAGGATCATCAAAATGCATCATATTAGTTTATTGATTAATCTTTTTTTTGATTTGATATTGTTACATAAATAATAACCAATTCACACTTAATGATGCTTTTATGCAAAAATTTTGGCAACATATAGATATATTATTTATTAAATATATATTTGTTAATTCTAAAATTTTGTTAGAAATAATATATTGGCACGAGACTGTTCGTCGCTCTCTGCTCACTATTCATTGCTCAACCTTGTGGAGCAGTCGATGGTGGCTCCCTTCTTCTCGTGGATTATGTCATGGGTGATAAGTGATAAAAGGTGCTACTCTTGTTCACGACACTCCTTGCGCCAATTTTTTGTTGGTGGAAACTGATGACGAGATTGACTTGGACAAAGTCGAAGGCAATTGGGTAATCTACATGAAGCTGGTATTTCGGGAACATTTTGATGTTGAGACTTATGTAGGACTATAGTCTGGCAGGACTAATATAATGCGACTATTATTCATTGCAGAATGCTGTTTGGAATCATCTGTGAAGTCTGAGACTATTTCGAGATGTTGTGCAGAAGATTGACGAAAGCTTGGGGCCTAGCTATATGATTGATGACGCACTGTGCAATTTGATAGAGTGGAGAGCACAACAGAGGAAGTAAAAGCTCGAGAACAATTTAAATGCATATCGGGTAAATACAAACCTCTTTCTATTTTTAGTGCATGATGAATATTTCTAACAGAAATGCTCTGTGCGAAAATATCATTGACATGACAACTAGAGCTAGAGAGCTTTCTGATGGGTGCAATGAATTGAAATCACTAAATTGAGCGAACTAACTTCTCAAAAGAAAAAATGCTCACCGAGCAGAGATCAATGGTTGATCTCTGCTCGAAATTTAATCATTAACCAAATCTACCACAAGTATTGTTCCTTCCCTAAACCTATCTAAACATGTCAATAACAACAACAGCATAATGCCATAATTATTCTACCATGGCAATTGACTGATTGTACCCCTGAATATGATGCCAATTTTGAGCTCTCATGTTGTTATTGTAGGTGTAGCAGAAAACTTTCCAATATTACAAAAAAGAATTTGCACATTGATGTATGTCCCTGAGCTGCTTGTAGGAATTGCCACTAATTTTAAAAATATCAAGGTGCTTCTAGGTGCTAACTATACCATGAGGCTCGTGGTTTTTGCTCGACCCAAAGCAAACACAACCTAGTAGAATTAGGTCAGGTTAATAAAAAAATTGTCGTGCTGCCTTTTTGTTATGGTGGTAAATTACTTTGCATGGATTTTCTTAATAAAATTTTTATTATATTTATCCTATTAGATTAATTATAAATTGTTAGAATTTTAAACTTGAAAACACTGAAGGGAAGAACATGGTGTTGGACTCAAACCTGGGAACACATTTCTAGGAAATACTGCATGATTTGGACCTTATTATAGCTACGACTAGCAGGATTCACTAGAAACTTGATTCGGAATTTGTCGAGGAATTGCCGAATCAGAAAATCTTAATCACAGCCCAAATTGACAGTTTTCTCGAAACCCTTGAGACAAACCAAGTATCGTAGAATGAAGCTATTACTAGCCCAACATTTGAGGAGCCAAAGGTGGGCAAAAACGAAAATGATTTCTCCATAAGAAAAAAAGTGAGCAAGGATCATCAGAAATATGAAGACAATGATGAGAAGCCAAAAATAGGTACTCCATACATTAACTAGTTGAAACTCCATCATCTTTCATGATTCTTAGTTCATCCTATTAATATGTGAAAGCTGGTGGGTGTAAAATTTCATTTGATGCTCATTATTCCAAAAACCATAATCTTGTGATTGAGATTAATGATCAAATTCAAAATAAATCAAATGAAAGCATGAATTTGACTGTAATTATTTATGATGGTCTGTGAAGAATAAAGATCATCTTTCAAAAAATTTTTCTCCCCTTCCATCTTTAGGAAATGGATTCAACAAATATCATAAAACCAAAAAATAATCAATGGTCGCTAAAATACTGATGGTCTCAGAATATTAAAATAGACATCACTATTGAAGTTTGCTAAACACGGTGGTGGCATGGTTGTTATTATGCAATGAACATCTGGTGAGTGACATTGACAGGCGATTTTAATTTTGGTTTGTTATTGTGTAGGATAGCCCAGATAGGCAAAGAAGTTCAAAAAAGGGAAGTGACTTTACCAAGTTATGTGGACTTTCTAAACAACTTCAGAACTTTACAAAAGACTGAATTAGCAAGAATTAAGGTATGAAGTTTTGTCATCAAGACCCTTTTTTGCATGCCATTTCAGTTGGCATTCACATTCTTGGTTTGATTTTCATTTTTCTAGCATTGCTTTGTTATGCTCCCATAATCCACACAAATTTTTCTTTCTCCTATGTTTAACCGTTCATGTAGGTGGTAAAGAAGCTTTGGGCATATATACGGGAGAAGAATTGCAACATCTACAAAATAAACGAAAAATTATATGTGAGGAAGCATTGCATACTTTTTTTTATTTTGATTTTATCGACATGTTTCAAATGAATAAAGCTTTGTCCAAGCACATATGGCCATTGAATGAGAGTGGTGGTATTTTCATTATTTCATTGTATTTCTACTTGTTTCTTTTTTAAAACATGAAAATGTGGGTATCTCCACATTATTTACTAATGAGATTATCATTTATAATTTATAAATATTTTATCTAACAATATATATATATATATATATATGATGTACATTTGTATGATTATATATATATGATGTACATTTGTATGATTGGGAAGTATCTTTGCCTAAGTGCATTAAATCTTAAATTTTTATTAATTAGGTGAAACTCTATGGGTCAATTGTGCTAGACCTAGAGGCAAACCAACTATACCTTTTAAGAGGCATAGTTTCATGTCCTAGTGGTTTAATGGTAGCTCATGGGAATCGAACTTGCAACCACCAAGGAGGCACGCCTAAGAACATTAGATCTTAAGTTTTTTTTACCAGGTGCAACTCCATGGGCCAATTGGGCTAGTGTAAAACCAACTATGCCTCTGAGGAGGCATAGTTTAATGTCCTAGTGGTTTAATAGTAGCTCGTGGAGATCAAACTTGCAACCTCAAAGGAGGCACTCATCTTTGAAAAATTTACTGTACTAAACTCCATGGGATTAGAGCCTTGTGTATTGTATGAAAGCTTATATATATATGCATGCACATATGCTGATATGTATTAAATAAAAAATTAACATTGATAGTTAAAAAAACAAAGTGGTAAATTAGAGACTTTTTTTAATGTAAGTGTAACATATTCTTGAATATGAAATTTATTACTTTTTCTCATGCATGCTTATCAATTTGTTACGTTTATTGATTGAATAAAATGCTATTTTTTGACCCCTTGTAGCCATGGATAACTCAACTCAAAAGAACAAGTAATCAAAGAAAATGGAGGGAAGAAGATGAGACAGGTAAAAGTTTTTGAGGGTTAAATATGTTATGATAAAGTCAATTTGTAATGTGTCTGGATAAATATTCATGCTTCACAGCTTTAGATGATGAATCAAAGACGAGAGAGAAACAAGAGAATAAGAAAACTTCTAGATTTCTAGCTTCTTGTTCCTCTTTCATATGCTTTCATAAAATTTATTGGTAAGTGTGAAGATGCATTATCCTATTCTGATGTTGTAAAGAAGATGCGATACTATATATAAAAAATAATCTACAAGTATGCCAACATCCATCATCTTCGCCTTCCCCCCAATGAGAATCCATGATGCTATTCTTTAATTTCAATTAATCATTAAATGACCTTGTTTTTTAAAAAGGTTCCATCCGATAGGCAAATAATAATATGTGATGATAAGTTGAAAGAGTTACTCCAACGCAAGTCTTTCATAGGATTTCCAGTCTTAAAGCTCTTATCTTCTCATTTCATGAAGAGGAAACAGTGATAAATTTGTGGGTACATGATTTTTGCCTATGTGTAGCTAAACAGAAGGATATTTATTTGGTGGCATCATTGTTCTTCTCCAATGCCTTCACTTGATCTATTGTTAGGCATCTCTTCTTTTCTCCACTCTCATAGCTTAATTCTTCTTCACATTCTTCTTCTTCAAATCCATCAAAAAAACATTGGCATTCTCTTCTGCAAACATGATTGTTTTTGTTGTTGATTCTTTGACTATAAACATTTTTCTCAATTGTAGATGGGCATACTGAAATGAAAACACAAAGGGAATCACAGCTGGCAAATCTTTTCATCTGTGAAGAGAAATGAAACATTCCTTAACCAGACTAGGAAAAAATCGAAGGATGCAGATAGAGGAGCATCGGGTATTATTTTGAAAGCAATATTGACCAGGCATAACATTTATCGTGCCTCATAGTTCATAAGAGTTTTTTTGCACAAAGGTAGACAAGTTCACTGTATGTAACTTGTACAACCATGTTCTTTGGTCCATTTAATATTTTTTTCTTTTTTTTCCTTTGTGCTCACCCTATGTCCATCTAAATCAGGAAAAAATGGTTCGATGGAGAAAATAGTAGTAGAAAAACATGTTGGAGAATTAGTAAGTTTTGCTACGTCTGGCATGTGGAAAAAGTAGTAGCAAGGAGAGGACATTTTTCATGTTTTCTTTAAGTTATAATCACTAACTAAATCTCTTTTTGCTGCATACAATCCTCATGATCATCTAAACTAATTTTGAAATATTGTTGAATTGGTATATGATATTAATGGTTAATAATATTCATTTGGTATATGATATTCAAAACCCAAAAATATTTCATAACAAGTGTTATATATTATATGTATCTATATATGCTTCAGTATAAATTTAATAGTATATATATATATATATATATATATATATGTATATATACATAAGTTGAGATAAAATTTGGTGTTGAAGATGATAGTAATATTTATCCATAATCAAATATACTTTTGTATATACATGCATATATATATTATGTTATATATATTTTTCTATATATATAACTATACATATATGTTGATGTATGTATGTACACATACACACACACATATATATATATGTACATATATACTACTGTATTATACGTAAGGTATAAGTTGAATTGCATAATTTTATCATATATTTATCAAAAAAGAAGCTTATTGATTTATTTATTTTGATTTGATTGACTGGTTTAATTTTCATATAGATATGGTACCGCAATATTCTCTATACGAAGCTCGTAGAAGTGAAGGAACATCAGAATTGGGTTAAAGTTATAGGCAAATATCTCACTTCCCCCTATAGTGGCACTCAATTCAAAAATGGAGCGCTGCACTACATCGACTTAATCAATGAGGCCATTCTTTCCCTAATTACAAAAACATAGAAACTAGCATTTCACTAGACACGACGTAGTGTGATTAGGAAAGCTTTGTCCCAACAAGAAGATGGTGATCGGAGGAGCTAGGGAAGAGAAAGTAACATCAATTTCATAAACATATTAAACTTAATGTATTGTAATAGATATATTGATGAAGAAGAAGATATGGCCTATCCAATTCATTGTGTGTTGGAACGATAGGAAAAAGGAAGTTGCTGAATGGCAAAATCATATATATCTATGTTATGTTTTTGTTTTAACTATGTAACATATTGTATCAGAATAATTTATTAACTGCTTTTACTTATTATTAATTATATATAATGGTTTATTATATATGTTTTTATTCAATTTAATATAAAAACAAAAAAAGATGTAATATATTTTTTTGTAATAAATTAAAATTGTAAAAATAGTTTTGGAATGAAAATAGCTATGGATTTTTACATCACTAAATTATTTAGGAAATTGCTTGTATATATGCAATCAAAAATATTAATTTCTACTAATAATTACGATCAAAATTAGCAAGCGTAAAAATACAATTAGCTAAGGAATTTTAGTGGTTCAAAAATTTGCTAGGGAATTTTTTTGCCTAGTTAATATTTTACGACGAGCACGTTAGCTTGGGATAAATTCGATCATAAATCCATCATTATTATAAATTAGAGATGGAATAAGCCCAAATAGCTAGGCATATTTCCCTAGCTATTTAAATTTTTTTTGTAGTGTTTATCTATAAGTCTATCTAAATAACTTTTTATCTGACTTACTATGTGCCAATATATCAACCTGGCTATTTTTCTATATATCAATAAATCTATCCATCAATCTATCTATATATAAATTTATCAATATGTCTATCTGTCTATCTGTCTATCTATCTATCTATCTATTTGTCTATCTATCTATATGTCTATTTGCATATCTATCTGTCCATCTATCTATCCATCTATCTATTTATGTACCTATCTATTTGTCTATCTATCTATCTATCTTCCTACTTGTATTTTTGTTTGTAAATGATCATTCTAATAATCAATCAGAGGTTGTTGATGATGGAGTTCCACCAAATGATGAGATAGAAGATGATGGGATCCAAGAAATGTTAGATGACTATGAAAATTATATGGGTAATGTCTTAGGTAATATTGAAGATGATGTCACAAGAACTACACAGAAGAAAAGTTTTGATGATTTGCTGAAGGAAGCTCAACAAGAATTATATTCGGGCTGTTCAAAATTCTATAAATTGTCTTTCATAGTTAAATTAATACACTTAAAAGTATATAAAAAATGGAGCAATAAGTCTTTTGACATGTTGCTTGATTTGCTTCAGCAAGTGTTACCTAATCGTGGGACTCTCCCAAAATCTCACTATGAGGCTCGAAAGATGTTAAATGATTTGGGATTGGGGTATATATATACATGCTTGCAAGTATGATTGTGCACTATTTTGGAAAGATTTTGAGCAATGTGAACAATGTCCTACATGTGGTATTTCTAGATGGAAAATTGATGATAGTAAAGGTAAGAAGATCCCACACAAGATATTGCGCTATTTTCCTTTAAAGTATAGGCTTCAAAGACTATTTTTGTATAGTAAAACTACTGCAGATATGAGATGGCATAAGGATAAGAGAGTTAATGATGAAAAAATTTAAGGCATCCCGCTGATGGTAAATCATGGAAAGATTTTGATAAGGAATTTCCATTGTTTTCCCAAGAATCTCGTAATGTTCGGCTTGGCCTAGCAACTGATGGTTTTAATCCATTTGGGAATATGAGTAATTCTTATAGTATGTGGCCTGTAATTCTTTACCCGTATAACTTTCCTCCTTGGAAATGTATGAAAAAAAAATTCTCTATAATGTCATTGCTTATTCCAGGACCTATTTCACCTGGAAAGGACATTGATGTATACCTGCAGCCTTTAGTGGATGAGTAAAAAGAGTTATGGGAAATTGGTGTGGAGACATATGATGCATCAAAGGGGGAAAATTTTCAAATGCGAGGGGCTCTTTTATGGACCATAAATGATTTTCCAGCTTATGGCATGATGTCTGGTTGGTCAACGAAAGGATACATGGCTTGTCCTACTTGTAATAAAGATATATGTTCCCTTGGATTAAGGAGCAAAATTTGTTATATGGGACACTGCCACTTTTTACCTTCAAATCATAGTTGATGAAAAAGCAAGAAATTTAATGGTAAGACAGAACATGGAGTAGCACCAATAGAGTTATCTGGTGATGATATTTTGTATCAACAAGAAAATTTGAATGATGTAAAGTTTGGAAAGCATCCTAGTAGCAAAAAAAGAAAATGTTCCCCTAATGAGTTGAATTGGACCAAAAAAAGCATTTTTTTTATTTGCATTGGCATAGATTAAAATTGAGGCATAACTTGGATGTAATGCATATTCAAAAGAATATTTGTGATAGTATTTTGGGAATATTATAGAATATTGAGGGTAAAACAAAGGACACATTCAAAGCAAGGCAAGATTTGGAAGACATGAATATAAGAAAGGAGTTGCATTTGATAAAGAGAAGTGATGGAAAATATATAATGCCAGCAGCATGTTATACTTTATCTAAGGCTAAGAGGTAAGGGTTTTGTGAATTCTTAAAATCTGTGAAGTTTCCGGATGGGTATACTTCAAACATCTCTAGGTGTGCATCAGTAAATGATGGCAAGATATCAGGGTTTAAGAGTCATGATTGTCATGTTCTTTTACAACGATTACTCCCTATTGGCATTCGTGGATACCTAAAGAAGGAGGTGTCTGATGCATTGACAGAGTTGGGACATTTTTTCAAACAACTTTGTTGTAAGACTTTAAAAGTAGAAGAAATAGAGAAAATAAAGTATGACATAGTTGTAATTCTTTGCAAGTTGGAAATGGTCTTTCCACCAGCTTTCTTTGACATAATGGTGCATTTGGAAATCCATTTGCCAAATGAGGCACTGCTTGATGGTCCAGTTCAAAAAGATGGATGTTTCACACTGAACGGTATGATTTACTTTACAAAGTGTGTTCTTTTTAATGACTTAAAATAATTTATAGATTATAACTTTGAATATGTTTTTGTAGTGAGTTAGGTGATCATAATCGCAATGTTCGAAACAAGGCTCATCCTGAGGGCTCAATTGCTGAAAGTTATATCGTAAATGAATGCTTAGCTTTTTGTTCAATGTACTTGTGTGGAATTGAAACTCAATTTAATAGAGAAGAAAGAAATAATGATATAGCAGAGGATGGTGGATTGTCTATTTTCTCCCAGAAACTTAGACTTGTTGGAGCGGCTAAATATGTTGACTTGAAAGAGAATTTGGAAAGAGCTCATTGGTATATTCCAAGTAATTATGCTAAAGTAGAACCATATATGGAGTAAGTGTTACTTGACATTTCTATTGATTACTAGTGTTTTTCAATATATGATTAATGACAATGTTATTTTTAGAGCACACATGGAACAACTTGTGCAAGACAATCCATTGAATGTAGAAGATAGACACAAAGCTGAGTTTCCTTTATGGTTTAAGAAAAAAGTAAGTAATTTGAAAACACAATGTTTATATACAATAATATAGATATAGATTCAGCTTATACAAATATCTGCTTCTGACTTTTATTTTTTTATTTTGGTAGATGATACATTTATACAATAATCATTCCCCAGAAGCTACATAAGCATTATATGCTTTAGTATGTGGACCAGATGTTGAAGTTAAGAAATATAAAACTTGTATTGTCAATGACATAAGGTTTCATACCAAGGATCGTGATAGTCGATGTAAGACCCAAAATAGTGGGTTGATGGTTGAGGGGAATCATGGTGATAATGTTATTAATTTTTATGGAGTCGTAACTAATATTTTTGAGTTAGATTATTTAACACAAAGACGGGTTGTGCTTTTCAAATGTGAGTGGTTTGATCTCAGCATTAGAAAATCTAGTATACATATAGATGGCAATATTATTAGCATCAATGTTAGTCGCACTTGGTATGAAAATGATTCATATGTACTCGCTTGCCAAGCCAAACAGATTTTTTTATGTAAATGACATAAAGTTGGGAAAGAATTGACGAGTTGTGCAAAAGTTTCAACATAGACATATATTTGATGTTCCGGAAATGCAAAATAATTCTATGGATATTTCCAATGATGAAGTGTATCAAGATGAATTACAAGAGCAAGTGAATGCTCATTATGTTGGGGTTCAAGATATGAATTTATTGTTAAGAGATGATATAGAATTTGAAATTTTAGACAATAATATAATTGAGAACAATACAAGAACTAAATTTGTTAATAAGAAGGAATAAGACATCTTAGAAGAGCATTATAGTGAAGAAGAATAAACTGAATTTATTAGTGATGAAGATATGGATGTTGGGTATTAATAATCTTTTCATTTCATGTAATTTAATTTGTACATGCTTTAAGTTGTTTCTTTCATAAAGTTGTAGTTATGCTTTAATATGCCAAAAAATGTTAAGTCTCATTTTTTTTGTTTGACTGTAATAGGTGTTGAGAGAAAATGGTTTCAATGCTACGTCATCGCAAGAAGTATGCTGTTGGAACTAGTAGTACTTCTTCAAATATATCCACAAGTTGCAATTTACATTCGATCAGCAATATTCCATCAGCTGAATCACTTGAGTCAGCTCTGCCAACTCTTCTAATTAGGCCATCTAATTCAGAACTTCAAATAGAGTTCAATCAACCTAATCAAAGTAGTAGTGCAGGTAAGAAGTAATCTATTCATTGAATTTATCAAGCTGTATTGTTTTTTTTCATAAATCATTGAAAACAAAACTGACTTGTCCATTAAATTTATTGCATAGCTTCAACCGAAACTGGAGCCAAACAATGTCGCACTCGAGGAAAAAGATTGAGAAAAATGAACAAAGCAACAGGCAAGAAGCTGAAAATTACTATTGATGCAGAAAAAGGAATGCCAATTAATAGAGTTCAATCGGCAAAGCTTTCAAATCAGTTGGGATTCATATCTAGGGAGTGCATACCTGTGCCAACAAAATGGCATGATATGGATGATGATGATATTAATCTTGCAATGGATCATTTGAAAGTAAGTAAAAATATATCTCTATATTTGCAACTGACATCATTTAGAAATTCAAAGATTCCAATTGTGCTGCTAGAAGGAGGTATACCATTATTATGTAGGTTGTGCATTCCTTATTGATTATAAAATTATTGACATCTAGAGTAGTTCTTCATCTTCTTTGCTCCCTAAAAACTCACACTTGGAAGCATCTAAATAACATTGTGTTTACTGATATGCCTGTCGTAATTTTTTTTATCCAAATGCCACACAATTTTCTTCAATCAAATGTTTGATTTTTCAAGGTGAAGTTTATTGAAGCTGGTATATCATATATGAGAATGAACTATATAGTCTTGTTTGTTTATAGTTTCATTTGCATAATTGCTCCATAAATTTTATGACCATCTGAGTGTTAGGACAAACTTAAGATGCGAAAAGATTTATCCTTTTATATACAATAATCCGAACCCTTCTCTTTGTGTGACATTTTAGTTGTCTTTGATCTCCCATTGCTCCCTACTAGGTTTACAGCTAGTCTTGATACTTAAGGGTTCTTCTTATATTCCTTGCTATTGGAATACTTCCATGGCTGCCTTTTTCACCTTCTGTCCTTATTCATGGATGTTTGTGTTCATCAAAAAAATGTTATCATAATATGGAGTATATGCTCTCAAACTTTAATCATTGACATTGATAATCAAGTATTTCTTGACCCTTGTAAAGTCATTAAAAAGGATCGGGGTATTAGAATGATGACATATTCACCTTTTCTACTTCTAAAAGCAAAGTAGTTAATATTTTTTAAATTACACCAAATGCATTGGAATTCTAAAATATCTAGTAACTCATGTTATATTTATAACAATGACTTATCAATTTCATTGTGATTTAGTATAACTACTTGATATTCAATTTCTTTTTCTCAAGGTCACCTTCCCATTTGTTTCTTAAGACATTGATTTATTGTGAAGTTGGCTATGTAGAAATCCATAGAAGATGTTGAATAGCGTAAAGGAATTAGTTATGTATTACTATGCAATTAAGTTGAAGTTTAAAATTATCAAATTGATTTCATAGAACTAAAGAAGCAGTAAGTTAAGGACAACCAAATGTGTGGTATTTTTCGTGACTTCAGCCTATCGTTACAGTAGTATTTTATTTTATTTTTTACAATCTTAGTGTGGTTATTTTTATTGCAATGACTCTCTTTCTTTCTTTTTTAAAATAAGTGACAGTATGTAAACCTTGGAATTTCATTTCCAATCTGTTTTATCATAATTTATCAATTTCATTTATTTTACATGTTTCTTATCTATATTTATCACTGTTCTTAAGGACAGAAGACGATGGCATAATTGGTAAGATTCAATAAATTTTGAAACACTGATCTCGGGATGCACGGTATACTTTGCATAAGCATTTTAATAAGTCTGATTCGGTTGAGGATGCAAAAGCAAACATGCCAAACTTTGAGAATTTGACTCGAGATAATTCGAAAACTCTTTGCACATATTGGAATGATCCTATTATTAAGGTATATTATCAAAATGTTACTTTATTAATTAGTTAATGGATATGACTTTGGAATTTTTATTGATGTAATTAATCATTGTAGGCAAAATGTGCTAAAAATGCTGTCAACCGAAGCAAGCTAAACATGTATCACAATCAAGGATCGGCTGCTTTTGTTATTATTCGAAATGAAATTGTATATTGGGAAATTAACAAAACTTTAGTTTCTTAATTGATTAACTTGTGACTTTATCTTGACATATTATTTTATGTATTGAGAAAAGAAATTCCTTGATGGGGAAGAGTGTGATCGAATTTCTTTTCACAATTCACACATTTTAAAGAAGGAAAAGGATGGTCGACTCCAGTGGCAGAGTCAAAATATGTAAGTATAGTTGTTATGTTATATATTCTAACTTTAAGTCATGATTTACATATTAATCTTCAATTTAATATTCTTAAATTTTAGAAGGAAATGATGGAACTGTTAGAGAAATCTAAAGAAGAAGGAAATGCTTTAAGTCCCGATGAAATTTGCGATCGAGTTCTTGGGACTAGATCTGACTACATCAAAGGTCTTGGATATGGCCCGTAACCAAAAGAAAAAGGAATCAACTCAAATGTCAAAATACAAAAGCTTGAGGAAAACCTTAAAGAGAAAGACATGGAGATAGTTAAATTTGTTGATAGAGTAGATTATTTGACTAGCCGTTTGGAAAATCAACAGAGAGTTTGGGATGATCGCTTGGCAAATAAAGAACAAATTTGGGATGCTCGCCTTGAATGCCAAGAGAAGATGTTTGATATGTTTCTCGCTACAAATGGTCATCCACCAACTCATATTTCCTAGAAAGATTTGGTAAGTAAATGATTCAATTTCTTACTCTTCCTAAAGTTTACTTTCTATTTGAATTTTATTATTAATGATATGTTCTTCGTTGTCCATTGTAGGTGCAGGAAGAGAAGAGATGCGATTTCACTAGCTAGTTGATTGTTTCAACTTTTTTGAGTTTTAGATTTTGGCATATGAATTTAACATTGAACATGTTAAGTAGATGTTATAATATAATATTTTAAATACTTAATTTATTAATGTCATGGGTACTTTGCATGAATTATATTTTAAATCACAACATTATGTTTTATGACAATGTTATTTTATATAATTTTATTTTAGATATTAATAAAATTGCTTATACAATTGACATAATAAGATATAGAATTTTAATTGAATCGTGGACGAAATAGTTTTCGTCTCCAATTATGATAATTCAACCCTTTCTGGACGAAATAGTTTTCGTCTCTAATTCTAATTGGATCGTGGACTAAAAATTTTCGTCCCCATAAATGGTCCATTCATCTTTTAACATCCAACCTTCGTGGACAAAATATCATTTCTAGACGAATAGTTATTAAATTTAGGGACAAAAAATATCATCCAAGATATATAACCTATTGTGGACGAAACTTATTTTCGTCCACTATCATATAATATTTAGGGATGGTTTCATTAATTCGTCCATAATTATCTTTACCAACGAGCCTTTAGAGATGTTTTATTTTTCGTCCACTATCATATAATATTTATGGACGAAAGTTGTACTTTTTTGGACGAAAGTTTTCGTCCAAAATTCCATTATTTGTTGTAGTGATGTGATGAGGTACCTACTACACATCCACCTCTACCCTTCCAATAGTTCTTTTCTCTTCAATGGGTTTGGTCCTAATGCATTTACAAAAGTTTTGTTAAAAAAAAGATCATGATTGCATGTTCATTATGTATGCATTTCGGCAGCCTCCCGGCTTGGTTCTCTAAGTACACTAAATAAGATATATAAATAATAATGCACAATCTTCTTGATTTAGTAAATTGCATTACTATTTATATATCCTAATGTTCACCCGAAAAACAAACGAGAGCAAGGGCACCAAAATGACACATAATATACGCAATTTAAATTAAATCATGATCATTTAATTAATGTCCTTTCATAAATTGTCCACTGGGACAATCTAGTGTGTTCAAACTTCATTGTAATATACTAGATGGATGTATTATATGGCTAACTATATGAATCAAAATGACAAATTTAATCATTTATTATGTTGCATTTTCAAATCCTTGCTAAGAGAATGTAGCGATTTTGTCGTATAATTAAAAAATTTTTGGTTTATATATGCTAAATGATTTCTTCAATTTAATCCTATCACATATCATTATATCTATATCATTCATAAATTCAAATATATCATGTAATCAACTCATATATTATTTATAAATTTCATTCAAGTGATTAGTACACATGGTACTCTAATCTAAATTTCTAAAATATATGGGTACCCAATGCTATTAAATAGGATATGGTCAGATTCTAGACTTAAAGAGCTTTCTATAAAGTTTAAGAACACCTATAACAGAGTCCTAACGAAGTTGTTAACTAGCTTTCTGTTCCCTTAATTTTTTATGAGCAATAACTAGTAATACCAACTCTGTTCCCAAGCTGTTGCTTGAAGGCTTTCAGCTTTGCTTCTTTACTAGCCCCAATGGTTTTAAAATGACCATATCATACAAGTAACAACTGACTTGTTCAAACCTGAAATTTTATAAGCTTATCAATATTTTATATTTTGTTTCTAGTTCATATTACTAGAAGCCTAGATTTTGCCAAGTTGTTAATGTAATATGAACATAAACAAAAGTGAAGGTTGGAGCGCAGAGATTCTTTTGTGGATATATTCTAGCATACATCCTAGGTAGGTTAGAAGGGTTTAAGCTTAATGATAGACTACGCCAGACTAGTTCACGCCCATTTACATAGAGACAGAGATGAGATTGGGTGCTCTAAGGTCCATCGTTTGTCCCCTATCCAGAACCCTAGCAAATCGTACCTCCACTTTCTATACGACATCATTGGTAGCCTTTTTTCTCTCCCAGATCTGATTTCTGATTTGTTTCTGGTTCTCTTCAATGGTAGGCTCGATGTGTTATGGTGGCTAATCATTTTCATAGCTTAACCAACACTTGATTTCCCATGCGAAGACCCAGTGATAAGCCTGATAGAAAGAGAGTCGGCAATAAACCTCCAAATCCCTCCTCATTCCAATTGGAAATTAGGGTTTTTATTTTTATTTTTTCATTTTTTCATTTTTTTCATTTTATCTGATTTATCATCATTTTAACTAGGGGTTTTGGCATTTTTCTAGTTAATTCATTTCAATTTTTAAAATTGGTTTGCTTTTAGAGAATGCATTATGATAACTGATAATCATACAATTTTTGAATTTGTTATCTGGGTGAGGAATGCATGATCATATGCTTGGGTTCAGTATGTGCCCGATGAAGGAATACTTCTTACCAAACCTAATGAAAGAAGCGTCAAGGGGAGGAACATGAAGATACATATTAGGTTGTGCCGAGCATTTATATTGGTAACTAAAAGCGTAATCACATTTATATATTGAAAAAATACCTTAAATCAACCAAGTCTCTTATCATTTAGGGTTAAAACAACATCATCAAACAATGAGACAAACATAAAATCCTTCAAAACAAAATTTCAAACCAATTGAGTCTGAACTCGGAATTCAAATCTCATGAATTTGATGCGATCGTAATTACAAATACTTTCAATCCCAAAAGAAGCCAAACAAATAAAAATATAGTCTCTAAAGAATGTATCTCAAATCGAAACAATAAAAACAAAAATAAAATACCGGAAAAAAAAGAAAACAAACCTTGAGAGGAAATGGATGAAGAATGAGCACAGATAAGAAGAAGACAGACTTTCAGAAAGAGGTAAGAGAATCGTTGAATGATGTGATGAAAATGAAAAGGAACATGAAAGCTTGAATATTTACAATAGATTTTTTAATCTAGTAATTACAGACCAAATTTTTGGTCAGTAAATGGTTAGTAATTAACAGTTTAAAAATTTTGTGGGTCGCCTATTTACCAACCATGTTTCATGGTAATTTATATTTGGTCATTATTTGGTTGGTAATTTATCGGTAATTTTTTGGTGCTAATTCCCGCCTAATTTACAGACGAATTTCTAACCAAAATTATTTGGTTGGTCAATTAATATGGTCCGTCTTTGGTCGGAAATTTGGTCAGAATTTACCGATCAAATTTGGTCCGTCTATGGTCGCCTAATTAACAGTATCTAAATGGTTGTTATTTGGTCAGAATTTACCGATCAAATTTTTAGGTCAGTAATTTGGTCGGTAATCTAGTTATTTTTAATAATGAACACCACCCTAGAGGTCCCCCTACCTTTCTTCAAGGTTCTCTTAACAATTTTGGAGAGCGACACACACTACTCTCTCTAACCCAACCTTCAAAACTCCAATAGCTATCCAAACCCAAAAAAAAATAGAAACACGACCAATAGAAATAAAACTCAGTTGAAAAGAGGCTGAGCACCCAGGGTTCTTTGTCATCCGGGTCCATGTGGGGGAATGTCCTTGCTTGATTTAGCTTTATTACATCATTTGTTTCGAAAATTTAGAGAAAGCCATTCTTTTGGTTTATTCAAGACCTATTTCATGTTGACATCATTACCATGTCTTTTGCAAACATTTTTTGTATGCCCAAAAATGGAGCATTTCTTATAATGAGGGAGATGCTCGTATAGAACAAGCTATATAGTTTTTGAGTCGTATGATAAATTAAGGGTAATTTCATGAGGTAGATCCTCAATCGAGGTCTACTTATACTAATACTCTAGCATAAGAATTATTGGATTTGTTTGAGGTCAACTTATCCATATGTATTGACCTACCTATGCAACCAGTGGCCTTACTCAGCTCAATTGGTTTCCACAAATGAATTGAAAAGTTGGATAATTTTACCTAATTTGAGATCTTAACCTTTTCTTTCACTCCATATTGAAACCCTAACGGCAGAGGTTTTACATACAAAAGTCTTCCAAACACTAGGTAAAGGCTAGAGTTTAATACATCTTACATGTCCTCCAAAGCGTTAAACTTAAAAAATATCCATCCGCTAAGATGCTGTATGGGTTGAGCATTGGATTTCCATTGATCATTAATAAATTTTCTTAGCAAGAACTATCTCAGATGCCTCATAAAAAAATATTCCACTAAAAGTGTATTTCCAGTGTTCAACACTTTGGTTTAGGTCCTCTGGCTCATAAAATGCATTAAAATTTGGGTGTGGAGAAAAATAGGAAAGCATAATGTTGTTTTCTAGTGACCTATTCCCTGAGAACAAGTTGCTCCAAGAAATATTATTCTTCCAAGAGGTCTTGGGGGGAGGTCCATTAACATCATCCACTTACTTGTTCAGCTAGTTTTTGGGCAATTTGTTTTTGTTTGAAATCAAGTGTATATTACCAATTTCATCTTGTTCAAAGTCATAGGTATTAGTCACCAAGTTGCAGAGAACTGATTGTGAGCGTTAATAGAATTAGCATGAAAAACATATATTGCATTTTGTTCCTTAACCAAATCTAAACCATTTTTATTCATTCCTGAGCTATTAGACTAAATAGAATTCGTGCAAGAAATAGATTCAGATATTGTGTTGTTCAACTTAACACCATACTTACCAAAATATAGCATTTTTAATAGAATGAGTTTCCTAAAGAGGCTGCTCATCTGAGTTTGCTCTAATCTAAGCAGTAGGCACCAAATCATCTTTAAGGCATGTCGGGGCATTCCCTAATGCTTGAATATCCTCCATCAATTTGAATTTTTGAGAATGAGACATAGAAACATCTGCATTATTAACAATATAACTTGAATCAATATAAACCTTACCATAAACCATTTCACACCATTTTCTTCAATGGTGTACTCGAAAGAATCAGAATCAAAATATGAGCAAATGATGAACATTTTTTTCAGGATCAAAGGTGGAAAATCTGAATTTTTTCTTTCAAATATCCTTCTACTCATGAGGGATTTGGGAAGAGAGCCCTGAGTGGTAGAGGCTAGGGTTTGCGAGTCCCTCGATCTTGTTTTGATTTTTATCTGAACCCCATATTAAAAGAGATATTACGGGAATCAAAAACCTAACAATTCTACCTTTTTCAGGGTCTCAAGATCAAAACTCATAGCATGAATTCATTGGAAGAAACAAGATTTTTGCAAAAAATGGGAATGGGAACGAGAAAGGGAAGAGAGAGGGAGGAGCATCATGCAAGAAAAATTGAAAATTCATTGCTACCTCTCTAATACTATAACTACTAACTATAGAGAGTTCTAGAGAACATTACTCAAGTAGTGACCATTTCTATAGTTGTGACTTCTTACTTTTGAGAAATGATAAAAGTTGTAGCTTATTCTTGGTTCTGTGAATTTGGGTTTAAAAAATAAAATACAAATGTTATGGGCATTCTCAATTCTGTTATTTTATGTTATAGAGATGAAATACATATCCAATCATGCCCCCAATACCACAAAACTAATGCAAGAGAAAGACTAAAGTAATGGCTCATTGTCAATGCCACGACTTTATTCTATATAAATAAAATACACAAGGTATAACTATTCTCAGAATCATGATTTAGTGTTACAGAGACCAAAATGAATAGTCATTCATTTCTAGCATGATAATAATCTAAAGTAAGAAAGAGAACAAATTTACAACTCATTCTCAATGTCACGACTTCGTGTTACGGAGATGAAAAACCAAAGTCATGATATTCCTAAAAGTCATGAATTTATACTAAATTTGTACCTAGTCATTAGAGTATTAACATGCAAAACAATAATATTTTAGAAAATTTTTAGGATATGAGAGAAATGATGAAAAAGCTAGGGTTTAGAGAGTAAATATTTGCACAAACATAGAGAATATTCATGAGTAAAGGAGCGACATAAGGTACAAGAAAAAATTTTAAGGGGAGAGCATTAATTTTAACTTCACATAAAAGAAAATCCAATGTGCATAATTAAAAATTATGGATTTTGTATTTGGTTCCTAGACACTTTTAAAAAGTGTCACTAGGAATCTAAAATTTCATGAGATTTATTTTAAATTATCTCATATGAATTCTTCCTCATTATCAGACTAAATTGATGTCTATGATTGATATATTTGAATTTGTATGATGGATACTTAATGATTGATTTGTATGTTTAGATTATATTGTTATTTGATTATTGAATGAAGTAATATTTATGTAAAACTAAAATTTAGATTTTACTATTAGTGAGTTTATGCTTGCTATCATAATGGATGGTGGTCAATGTTCAGTAAGCTATGAAGCATAGTCATATAATTATGATATGTGAACAAACCTATATATCAAAACTTGATATTGAGGTAAGTTAATAATGCAGGTATGGTGCTTACAAAGTTAGAATCATGAATAATTTTATAAGTCAGACCATAGGGTATATCTTAAATGAACTGACCCTCAATTGATGGGGTTTTATTGCATATTATCTTAAGAGTTTTATCTTTAGTGTGTGAGTTATGTGTCATCGTAATAGACATTAACTTGTAATCCATCGAGCACATGTGAGTGAAGGTGACTCATATGGTGGTGACAATTTTACGAGTTACTTTCTATCATATGACTTATACAAATAAGATTTAAGGGAAAACATATACTAATTATATAAGTAAGGTGCTTATGAATCCAAAAATACAAACACTTGTAATACCATATTTGTCTACATTTAAATGAGGTCAGAGAATAAGAATAAATATATGAAGCAAACAACAAAGATAGTTGATAAGTTGCCTAAAAGATATTGACTTTTGAATGACCCTCGAATAAGAATAATTTATTGTTCTAGAGGTAATGTACTGATGGTAGAACTATGAAAGAATAATTATTAGGAAGGACCTAATCATTGATAATCACATTGTACATCAATAAAGCATTAGGGACTAATAGCTGTATGTCATTGAGATAAACATTCACAATTACCAAATATTCAAAAATGGTAACCAAGCAAATAATAATCAAATACTTTAGACATGTTATCATGCAAAATAAAATGGATCAATACTAAAATTTAAGAATCTTACCAAAAAGTCAATATTATCTTTTTGACTAGAGTATCTTTTGATTTGTTGTTAGTTGATTAAATTTCTTATAAAATTTTTGTAAAATTGATATCTAGATAAAAGTATAATTTTATTATTTGTATAACCTTTATGCTTATGAAATTAGTTGGATGAAAGATCATCACCTAATAAAAATTTGGGATATTTTCTAATCCTTAAAATTAGATATAATGACAAAGTCAAAATAAGTTTTTTGCGCCATTACTATGAATTGTTTAGTTTGATTAGTCTGATTTAGTTGACACAACTATCTTTGAAAAATGATAGTTCTAATTTTAGTAGTTTGGATATTAATATCTTAATTTTAAACATAGATTTACATTACTTATCTTATGTTACCTATTTGTATCTTTGGTTTAAAGTTTATTTTTTTAGCCATAATCAAAAGATAGAAACTCTAGGACTGAGCTAATATCTCAGGACCCAAAACTCAGAAAATCAAAACAAAAATAAACATTACATTCTAATGTGTGTTATGCAATGTTTCACCTAATGTTTTCCATTACATTCTTCTACTTAAAAATCATCTTTCTTACTTATATTTGTTTGCTTACGTTCTTACTATGCCATATAAAGTTATTAACTACTTAAACTTGGTAATATTGATTAGTTTAGTCAAAATATCTATTATGTTCTTATCAGTATACATTTTTTGCATATTCACACTTTTTTCTTCAACTTTCTCTGGTACAAAATAATATTATAATCTGATGTGTTTTGTCTTTGAGTGATATACTAAATTTTTTACTAAGTTAGAGCACTCTTACTATCACAAAATAAAGTAACTTTATTTTATTTATGTCTAGGCTCTTCTAATAGCATTTGTAACTAGATTGCCTATTTACTGACTTGTGTAGCTACAATATACTTTGTTTCTATCATAGAAGTAGATATGACAGATTATAACTTTGAGACTCAACTTACTACTCTTCCAGCAAGAGTACAAATATAGTCCATAGTAGACTTGCTATTATCAATATAATCTGCATCAACATAACCTATGAAAAAAAGTTCCGAAAATTCATACCATTATGCAACATTTGATATTCTATGTCATGATTTGTCATGATTTGACAAACCACTCCCACTACTTGTGCTATGTCTAGTCTCATACAAATCATTATAAACATTAAAATCTCAACCACTAATGCATAAAGTACTCAAGATATATTTTTCCTCTCTTATTCTGAGCTAGGATACATAATTAAGAATAATTTAAAATTAATAAAAAGTAGGGTAGAAATTGGCTTACCATCTTGCATGTTGAAGCATCACAAAATCTTGTATTAGTTTTTTTAAAAAACCAAATTTTCATGTTGTTTCTATCTCGGTAATTTTGCATCCCTACAATCTTATTTGCTAGTCCCAAGTCCTTCATATCAAACTTCCTAGCTAATTGTGCCTTCAATTATTAGATTCGACATTTGTTGGGTCTGCTACTAACATGTCATCCATGTATAATAATAAAATGATGAAATCATTTTCATTCTCGGACCTCTTATAATAAATATAATATTCTAAACTGAGTCTAGTACCCAATGCTAATACCAAAAAAAATTGAATCTCTTATATTAATATATTGGTGCATATTTTAGATTATATAGAGATTTGTTCCACTCAAAAACTAAGTTCTCCTTACCTATTTCAGTAAATCCTTCTGGCTAAAACATATAAATTTCTTCTTCAATTTCTCCATGAGGAGATATAGTTTTGACATCCAACTCCTCCAAATATAAATTATATGTAGCACACAAAATCATTTACTACTCTTATTGTTATAATATAAACTACTAGGGGGAAAATCTCATTAAAGTTAATTCCTTCATTTTGATCATATCTTTTTACCACCAATCTTGCACGATATGATTCTACTTGATCATTACTATCCTACTTAATCTTGTAAACCATTTACTACCAATAGTTTTTCTTCCTAGTAGTAACAGTACTAGCTTATAAGTCTTGTTCTTGTGTAGAGCTTCAATTTTTTTTTCCATTGCTGTCATCCATTAAGATACTTATGGACTATTTTTTTAACACACAATTATATCATCATATGCACACACAATTTACAACAGACTAAAAGACTAGTCGATTTAGGTTAACTTGCCAAATCATGTGCGCCCTTTGGTTCCATGCTTAGGATACACATAAACCCACAAAAAATAAATCTACCACCAGGAGGCTACGGCTACTGTAAGAATTTAAAAGCTTAAAAATTTTAAAATTTGAAGAACTACTTTCTCGAATATGCTCCTCTTGCATCACTTATCTACTAAAGCTCTACCAACCCTAGTTCTCCTATTTAGCGGACAAAACAAGAGATACACCAAGAAACAATATACCATAAAATAATTGGGTTCTTGATGCAACAGTCATGCTCTAATCATACCATAAAAGTAATCTTATTGACCTGCAAAATAGAGTTCAACGGGACCATCCAATCAACAACACTAGAACACAAGTTTCATGGTGCCATCTACCTCATCGTCTAACTCTCAGTCCACATGCTAACAATATATTCTTGACTAATGCATCAATCTTGAAAATGATTTTGTCAATCACAATTTATTTTTTTCTAAATTTAATATCATTGTGCTCTTTTTATATCTCCCACATAATAAGTAGGGAGACGTATCTTCTAATATGATAAATTAGATGAGATTTTTATGTTCGATGACTTATTTAACTTGAATGCTTGCTTAATTGTAATGTTCAAGGTTTCTAGGTTTGGGAAATATTCCCACCAAACACATTGTGAATCCTCACATGGAAGCACTGAGTGTATACATGTCTCTTCATCAGATTAGTTACTACACTTTGATACCACGTGGAAACCTTTACTCTTTAATATGTTATCCGTTGGGATGAAATCTTTACACTTTCTATTTTATTTTTAAGAGATTATTTGAAGTGTTATGAAATATTAAAGATTATATATCCTATGTTAGAATACAATATATAATATTACTATATGTAACATATTCTGAGTGTCAAGCTGGTGGCCTTTTATCACATGTAATTAGATTAACTTTCTAAGTTAATCTGCCAAAATGTCACTCAAATCATAAAAAATATTACTCCAACGAAGTTGTATAAGATGTGCTAAAATGTCATCTAAAACGGCACCCTATTTTGGCACCCCATTTAAAGGTAGCAAAATGTTATTTGGCACCCCATTTTTGGGGTGATCTAAGTGTGCTCTAAGTGTGAGAGATAAGGTTGCTTCTGCTTCGGTATCTGGTAGTTGGGGTTGATGATCGGCTGCAATTCTACAGGTTGCACTGTTAAAATTAATGTTTTAAATTAAGGGATTGTGTGTGTTGTAATCGGCGCAATGTATGAGAAGCGAAACACGCCGAAGTATATCATATGTGTGTGTTGTAATCGGCGCAACGTATGAAAAAAAAAACCGAAAACGTGCTGAAATATATATATATCCTCTCCTCTTCTTTCCAAAAATAACACAACTTTCTTTTTATTGTTTTTCTCAATAAACTAAATCAATCCAACATAAGTGGTATCAGAGGGATGGTTCAAGGACCAATCTAGCAATTTATGCAGTGAATTTTTCGAAGTTGCGCGAAGAACAAAACCAATGCAAGGGGAAACTTGGCCGATGCGAGGAGCCCAAATCATTTTTGATGGAGAAGATTATGATTATTGGAGTGTGATGATAAAGACACTCTTGATCTCACAAGATTTATGGGATTTAATGGAGAATAAGTATGAAGAAGAACCAAAAGACACATTATCACCGGATGACCGAAAGGTGTTCGATGAAATGTTAAAGGATTTCAAGAAGAAAGATGCGAAGGCTTTGTTCATTATTCAACAAAGTATCTCTCGTAAACTTTTTCCAAGAATAATTGGAGCAAGAACATCAAAAGAAGCTTGGGATATACTTCAAAAGGAGTTTCAAGGGACCGACAAGATGAAAACTGTGAAGCTCTTGACACTCAAACGAGAATTTCAAAATCTCAGGATGAAGGAGAAAGATACTCTACATGAGTATTTCTCGAGGGTGATCGAAGTTGTGAACCAAATCAAGAGTTTGGGCGACATCTTGACTGACAAGTCAGTTTGTGAGAAGATATTGATAAGTCTTTCTCCGAAATATGATAATATTGTCACCATTATTGAAGAAACAAAAGACATTTCATCACTTAGTGTCCATGACTTGATGGGTTCTCTCGAGATGCATGAACAACGGATGAATCGACATAGTGAAGCTTCTCTGGAAAGTGCTTTTCAATCAAAAGTGAGCGTAAAAGAAGATAAAACCGGAAGCTCGAGTAAACGACAATATTTTCGTGGCGATGGAAGTTATACAAGAGGTCGTGGCCGAGGCCGAGGAGGAAGAAACTCTGGTGATAACAAATTTTGTCATCATTGTAAGAAGCCAGGTCACATTGAAGAAAATTGTTATCACAAAGGAAAGCCTCAATGTTATAATTGCAAGAGGTTTGGTCATATAAAAAGGGATTGTCGAGATATAAGTAGAGAACATGCCAATTATACCGAGAAGGAAAAGAAGTGTGAAGGTGATGGAAGTACATTCTATGCACGTCAAACGGCCGTCGTGAAAAATGACAATGAGTGGTATGTTGATAGTGGGTGTAGCAATCACATGACCGGAGACAAATCGGTTTTCTGCAAACTCGACAAAAGCGACACAACACGAATCACAATGGGTAATGGTGCCGTAATAAAATCAAATGGGAAAGGTACAATTGCCGTAGCCTCAAAGAAAGGTAGATTGTTGATTCATGATGTATTGTTTGTTCCGGACTTAGCTCAAAATTTGCTAAGTGTCGGACAACTTATGGTAAGCGGTCATGCGCTTCACTTCGATAATGATACTTGCAAGATTTTTGACAAGGAAGAAAATAAGAGAGAATTAATGGATATTGTCAAGATAGAGAGGAATCGAAATTTTCCTCTTACTCTCAAACCCGCAAGTGGGTTATTGCTGAAAGTCAACACGGAAGATCTATCATGGCTATGGCACAAACGGTTAGGTCATGTGAACTTTGAAAGCTTGAAGTTGATGAGTAAGAGAAATATGGTATATGGTTTACTGAATATTGAAGGTAAACATGATATTTGTGATGCGTGTGCTCTCGGTAAAATCCATCGAGAGACATTTCCTAAAGAGAAAGCCTGGAGAGCAAAGGCACCATTAGAGCTTGTTCACACTGATATTTGTGGTCCGATGTCAACTAATTCTCACGGAGGAAATCGATACTTTATCACTTTTATAGATGACTTCTCAAGAATGTGTTGGGTCTACTTTTTGAGACAAAAATCAGAAGCATTGTCTGTCTTCAAGAAGTTTCAAAGAATGACTTAGAGACAGAATGACAAATTGATTAAAAGGCTAAGAAGTGATAAAGGTGGAGAATACAACTCAAAAGAGTTTGGAAAATTTTGCGAAGATATTGGGTTTGAAAGATAATTGACGACGAGTTTTACGCCAGAGCAAAATGGCGTTGCTGAAAGAAAAAATCGCACAATTGTCGAGATGGTGAGGACAATGGTGAATGCAAAAGGGTTACCATTGACCTTCTGGGCAGAAGCAACTTATATAGCGGTTTATTTGTTGAACCGATGCCCGACAAAGGCAGTTGAAAACAAGACGCCATTCGAGGCATGGACCGGGGGGTAGAAAACCGTCTGTGAATCATTTAAAAGTGTTCGGATCCATTTGCTATGCTCATGTCCCAAAAGAAATAAGAAACAATCTTGAAGATAAAGGCGAGAAATGTTTTTTCGTCAGCTGTAGCACTAAGTCGAAGGGATATCGACTTTTTAGCCTGAAGAAGAACAAAGTGATTGAAAGTCGGGATGTGATTTTCAATGAAAAAGAACAATGGGATAGGAAAGAGAAAGACGTTGAGAATGTGTCAATGCCGGTTTACGAAGAGGATCCAAGGGAGGAATCAAGTGGAGCCAATGAAGGTGGAATTGAAGAAAATGAACATCAATAATCTCCGACAATGCAACCTGGGTCGAGTTCATCATCACCAAGCTCTACTCCAGTAAAAATGAGAAGTTGAGTGATGTATATGCTAGGTGCAATTTTTGTGTAGTTGAACCCGAGAGCTTTGAATAGGCTATTCAAGAAGAGGTATGGGTGGATGCAATGGAAGAGGAAATAAACATGATTGAAACAAATGAAACTTGGGAGTTGGTTGAGAAGCCCAAAGAAAAAGATGTGGTTGGGTTGAAGTAGATTTATAAGACGAAAATGAACCCCGATGGTTCCGTTCAAAAATGCAAAGCAAGATTGGTTGCAAAAGGGTATTCTCAACAACCAGGGATTGATTATAATGAGACATTTGCACCCGTTGCGAGGCATGAGACAATAAGAATATTGATTGCATTAGCCGCACACAAAGGGTGGAAGCTCCACCAACTTGATGTGAAATCGGCTTTCTTGAATGGTTTTCTCAAAGAAGAGGTGTATGTGGTTCAACCACAAGGGTTCAAAGTTGAAGGTGAAGAAGGAAAAGTGTACAAGCTGAAGAAAGCATTGTACGGGTTGAAACAAGCACCTCGTGCTTGGTATGGAAATATCGATGGATACTTCACCAAACGAGGCTTTATCAGGAGCCCTAGCGAGCCGACACTCTACATCAAACATGGAGAATCCGGTATGCTCATTGTCTCTCTGTATGTTGATGACTTGATTTTTACCGGGAGTGATGGAAAAATGATGCATGAATTCAAAACTGATATAATGAAGAAATATGAGATGAATGATTTGAGATTGTTGCATTACTTCTTGTGCATTGAAATTGATCAATATGAAGAAGGTGTTTTTATTTGTCAAAAGAAGTATGCCAAAAATATTCTCTCAAAATTCAAAATGGAGAATAGTAATCCCGTGATGACTCCGTTGGTGGTGAATGAGAAGTTGGTGAAAGACGATGGTAGTGGTGATGCTAATGCGGTACAATATAGAAGTTTGGTTGGGATGTTACTGTACCTTACCAATACAAGACCCGATATCATGTATGCTACTGGTCTATTATCTCAATTTATGTACCGACCGAGCAAGATTCATCTTGGGGCTGGAAAAAGATTGTTGCGATATATAAGAGGGACCATGAAGTATGATCTCATGTTTGAAAGAAATGGAAGAGAAAATATTGAGTTGTTTGGTTTTTGTGATAGTGATTGGGCTGGAAGTATGGACGACATGAAGGTACATCCGGATATTGTTTTTCACTCGGTACGGGTATTTTTTCATGGGCGTCGAAGAAGCAAGAGAGAGTTGCACAATCCTCCACCGAAGCCGAATACGTATCGGCAAGCGAAGCAACCAAACAAGTGGTTTGGTTACGGAAGATTTTAGAAGACATGGGGGAGAAACAATACATGGCAACAGTTCTCTTTTGCGATAACAAATCATCAATTGCTATGTCAAAGAATTCGGTATTTCATTGCCGAACAAAACATATCAACCTCAAGCATCACTACATTCAAGAAGTAGTGTATGATGAAAAAGTGATGATCAAACACGTGAAGACTGATGATCAACTTGCGGACATCTTCACGAAAGCATTTCCTTGTAACAAGTTTGTTTATTTGCGAGACTTGTTGGGAATGACCAACAAAAACATTAAGGGGGAGTGTTAAAATTAATGTTTTAAATTAAGGGATTGTGTGTGTTGTAATCGGCGCAACGTATGAGAAGCGAAACGCGCCGAAGTATATCGTATGTGTGTGTTGTAATCGGCGCAACGTATGAAAAAAAAAAAAACCGAAAACGCTATGAAATATATATATATCCTCTCCTCTCATCGGCTACCAAACTTTATTCTTATTGATTTTCTCAATAAACTAAATCAATCCAACATGTCGCCTACCAAACAAATTTTCCATCTCATCGGCTTTTCAAATGGCTTCGCTTCTCATAGACACGTCCAGCAATGGCATGCTCAAGTCGTTGCACATGGCTACTCCCATAACCCATTTTCTGCTACCAAACTCATCTCTGCGTACGCTATTAGTGGCGCCCCAGCGTACTCCAAATTGGTTTTCCATAGTTTTCCCACCATAACCGTGTGCCTATGGAACTCACTAATGGATGGTTATGTAAAAAATCTTGAATATAGCAAAGCTTTCGATCTGTTTTATCGAATGCATTGTTCCGGGGTTGTTGCCGATGACTATTCGCTGACTACGATATCAAAGGTATGTGGCGAGCTAAATGACCTGTATGCTGGGAAGTCGATTCATGGATTAAGTGTGAGAATTGGCTGTCTTTTCGATATCATCCTTGCTAATTCTCTGATGTCTATGTATTGCAAATGCCTGGAATATACTGGATGCTTGAACCTGTTTGACGAAATGCCTGTAAGAAACATGTGTTCCTGGAATACTGTTATAGCAGGATATGCATGTTCACATGATCAAACGCTTGACGAAGGGATTTTGGGTTTGATCAAGGACATGCAGCTGGAGGGATTAAAACCTGACGCATTTACCGTTTCCTCTCTCTTGTCGCTTTGCAGGAAAAACGTAGGAAGATGTGGCTACGGGAGGGAGCTTCATGGATACATAGTGCGAAACGAATTAATTTTACCCTCCAGGTCCAATTTTGGCTCAAAGTCTTATTTAGCGTCTTGTTTGATTGAAATGTATTCAAGAATCTGCAACCCCGCTGCGTGTAGGCGGGTGTTTGATCAAACGAAGCAGAAGAACATTTATGTTTGGACGGCAATGATTAGTAGTTGCTTGCAGAATGGTGCTGTCGAAGAAGCTCTGGCTCTATTTCGTGGAATGCAAGCGAAACGTGATGTGCCACTGACTAGCGTCTCCCTGGTGAATGTTCTTCGTTCTTGTTGCTCACTCGCTGGTTTAAATGGTGGGAAGCAAATTCATGGATATGCCATAAGGAAAGAGCTGGATCACAGTACGTCACTATGCAATGCTTTGATTGATATGTATTCGAAGTGTGGGAACTTAAACTACGCCAGACATGTTTTTGATGATGGCGTTGGTCAGAGAGATACAATATCTTGGAGTACGATGATTTCAGGGTACAGCCTGCATGGGAAAGGAAAGGAAGCCATTGTTTTGTATGAGAGAATGATTCAGCTTGGGAACATACCAGATATGATAGTGGTGGTGGGGGTTCTTTCTGCCTGTGGACGTTCAGGATTAGTAGATGATGGCCTTGATATCTACAGGAGTGCGATAAGCCAGCATGGGATTACGCCAACAGTAGAAATTTGTGCATGCGTCGTGAACATGTTGGGGCAAGCGGGCCAGCTTGGGCAGGCGCTAGGCTTCATCAAGGCAATGCCCGTGATGCCAGGTCCAAGTGTTTGGGGTGCTTTCGTCAGTGCTTCTATATTGCATGGGAATCATGAGATGCAAGATTTGGCTTATCGGCTGCTTATTCAATTAGAACCCAATAACCCTTCAAATTATGTTTCCCTTTCAAATTTACATGCTTATTATAGGAGATGGGATGTTGTTGCAGAAGTAAGAACTATGATGAAGGAGAGAGGTCTGAGAAAAACACCTGGGTGTAGTTGGATAAGTGTTTTTGGCAAAACTCACTCTTTCTGTGTTGCTGATAAATTGCATCCTTGTTCTGGCGCCATACATGAAATGCTGCATGGCCTTCTGTTGATGATGAAGGGAATTGTATGCGTTCATGATATTGATGACGAAGTATCTTGGGGATAATTGAGCGTTCAGTGATGTATTTACATATAATCTTAGGCTAGATTTTTTTTTTTTAAAAAAAAATTTGGTGTTGTTGCTTTCTTGAAGTAGTTTAGGTGGTGGTGCACATATCCTGCCAAGATTTTTTTTGATTTTAATGGGTATTCATGGTTTATTTGTAGAAGTATATACATTTTGTAAATATTCCCCACAGGTTCTTGTTTTGCTCATTTTAAGAATGTAATTTGATTAATTTGCCCCATAAGTTTGTACATTTTAGTATAGTTACGCATAATCTTTGGTTATAAATTGAAAATCATCAGGATATCAACCCAATTAACTTGTGTCTTACACGATAAAAACACATATGCAAGTCAAAAAGAAGAGAAATTTTAGAGAGTAATTATAAGCATGTTTCTCAAATATCATGTTTGCATGCTTATTTCTCAAATTTCATAATAAAATATTAATTATATATATTTGCATATACTACACATTAAAATAACATAAATCTTAAGCATATATGCACATATATTTCTCAAAGTAACATAAATGTATCTTTTACTTAATAACAATGAAACATGAGATTTATGTGTATGTGTAATATTTAAAACAACATACCTATAACATCAAATATATAAGCATGCTCTCTCTAACATGATAACATTAAATATATGTATGGCTACTCACACACACACACACACATACACATGGTTGTATATTATAAAATATATATATTCTCATTATTTTTTTATAATTAAACATTTAATTTATTAAAATTTTCGAATTTGCCACTTATAAAATTGTTTTTATTTGATTTAAATATATTTTTTTAAAAAATAAAAACAATAAAAATGTGTAATCAAAGATAACATACATGTTAAAATATTAAGTACTATCTGAATATAGCATATGTGGGAAATATTTTAAAATTATGTTAAAATATGTAGGTTTATGTCTAAGAACATGTGAAAAAAAAAATCAGACAAATTCATCACTTATTTAACATAGAGTGATACTTTTTAGAATATATTTAAGGAATTCGTTAGCAACCACAAGCTCCTGTGGAATGATCTAGGAGAGGTGAGTACAATGCATCATGACACACCCATTAATGAACAACCATGAATGATATCCTTATAGTAGGAATAAAGCCAAGTGATCAACTTTAAACCATGCATTTTTTAAGGATGAAATCCAAGAATAACTCTCTTAAACCATGCATCTTTGACACCTACATTTTGTTTTTTGTCTTTTTTTTTGATTCAAGATTGTTTTCTTCTTATTCACATTAATTCTACACTTGGGAAAGAACTATATTTTTTGGTTTAGACTCTTTTAGGAAGATGAAATATGTAAAAAAATATGCTGGCTACAAACTATAATTGAGGAGAAATATTTCTGAAAAGAAGTTTTTTCTTTTAATTCTATTATTTATAACAATTAATACAATAATTTATTTATAGGCTATAGTTTATCCTAATAAAACTAAAAATTAAAAATCATTATCACCCATAAGAGTAACTACTAACTATTGACATTTCTTCTTCCGCATTAAAAATGAATATTTAATGTTTATTTAATAAAACTCCCCCATAAACTTAAATGCTTCTGCCATTTTTCATGCCGATTAATCTTTTGCAGTTGTCGAGTAGTATCATAGGTAGTGGTTTCCTGAAGATATTTGTGACTTGGTCCCGACTTGTCACGTATACTAATTTTATATTTTTTTCCTTCACTTGATCTCGAATGAAGTGAAAGTAAATATCAATATGCTTGCTTCTCTCATAATTTACCAGGTTCTTGCTCAACTCAATTGCTGATTTGTTGTCAACTCGTATCTCAGTTGCACTGAGTTGTTTTTGCTCAATATTATCCAACAAATTTCTGAGCCATATCACATGACGTGCACACAAAGATGCTGCCACGTATTCAGCTTCATATGTTGAGAGTGTCGCTATTGGTTGCTTCTTTGAAAGTCATGTAAATGCCGTGTCACCCATAAAAATTACATAACCCGATGTACTTTTCCGATCGTCTTGTAATCTGCCAACTTGTAATCTGCCACATTTGTATAGAATAATCCGAGTGACATTGTTCCTTTGATGTACCGTAGAATTCACTTTAACGCCTTCCAATGTGAATAGACTGGCTCCCCCATGAACTGACTTACAATGCCGACACTTAATGCAAGGTCTGGCCTTGTGCATGTGAGATAACGAAGGCTTCCCACTAAATACTAGTATTCGCTTGTGTCGACTCGTTCTCCTTCATCAAATTTAGCGAGTTTTGAACCTGGTTCCATTAGTGTTGAAATCGGATTGCAAGACTCCATCTTGTACTTCTTCAAAATCTCCTTTATATATGCCTCCTTGGATACAATGATACCCGTATTTTCGTCTTACCTCCAGACCAAGGAAAAAATTCATCAAGCCCAAATCTGTCATCTCGAATTCCCGTGTCATTGTACTCTTGAACTTTTGTATCATTTCATTATTATTCCCCATAAAAATGAGATCATCAATATAAAGAGCAACAAATATCATATTACCTCCACTCTTCTTCACATAAAGGGCATATTCGTAGAAACATTGCTCGAATACGTTCTCTTTGAAGTATGTATCGATACGAGTATTCCATGCCCGCGATGCTTGCTTCAACCCATAAAGTGCATTCTTCAATTTCAACACATTCTTTTCTTCTTTGATTTTTATGTACCCAGGTGGTTGTTTAATTTAAACTTCTTCTTCAAGCACACTATTCAGGAATGCTGATTTGACATCTATTTGTAATATGCCAATTGAATTGAGCTGCTTGTAAAATGAGTAATCTGATTGTCTCCAATTTTACAACGAGAGCCAACACATCGTCATAGTCAATTCTCACCTTTTGCTTGTATCCCTTTGCTACAAGTCTTGCCTTATATCGTTCTATCTCTCCTTGAGCATTCATCTTTCTCTTAAACACCCACTTGATATCAATGGGTTGAGTTCCTTTTGGTAATTTTGCTAACTCCCATGTGTGTAATCTATTGCTTTAATCTTCTCGTCCATGGTAGTTTTCCACTTCTTGTCTTGCACCGCATGTTCAAAACTTATATTCTCAGAATCCACCAAAAGACATACATGATGTACCTCATTTGTTGAATCATACAAATCTAAGCTTCGCATTTTGGGTTGTCGCGGTTCATCTTCATCATCAATGGTTTCAAAATTTTTTGGTATAGTTGTTAGCATAGCAGTTGATGATTGTCCAACTTCGATGATATCCTCTGTTGCTTTATTCCAATTCCATTCATTTGCTTCATGAACTCGTACATTACAGCTCACTAGAATCTTTTTGCTTATTGGGTCGAATAGCTTGTATCATTTTGTTTTCTCATCATACCCAATAAAAATATATCTTTTGTTTTTGTCTTTGAGCTTTGTTCTTCGCTGATTTGGCACGTGTGCGTGGCCAAACTGCCGAATACTTTGAGATGAGAGACTCAGTTTTTGTTCACTCCATGTCTCTTATGGTGCTTGATCATACAATTTCACATGTGGACATCGATTTTGAACATAGATAACATATTGCATGACTTCCACCCAAAATTCCTTCGGTATTTTCTTGCTTTTAAGCATTGACAGAACCATATCGAGAATGGTCTAGTTATTCCTCTCGACTACACCATTTTGCTGTGGAGAGTACGGTGTATTTAAAAATTATCTTGTGCCTTACTCCTCACAATACTCCATAAAAATCATCGAAGTGTATTCGCCACCTTTATCGGATAGTATAGATTTAATATATCTACCGGTTGCCTTTTCCACCAGCACTTTGAATTTTTTGAACACCTTGAATGCCTCGGATTTTTCTTTCAGAAAATAAACGCAAGTTTTTCATGAGAAATCATCAATAAAAAAAATGAAATACTTTTTTCCGCTGAAAGATTCAGGGGTTATTGGTCTACATATGTCGGAATGAATCAACTCGAGAGGTTGCTTAGCCCGATATTCTTCCTTCTTTTGAAATGACATTCTTGCATGCTTTCCGAGCACATATTTTTCACAAAATTTTCCCTCGTATTCCATGTCCAATAGTCCGTGCACCATGTTCTTCTTTGCCAACTTGTTTAGGCCTTCATGATGTAGGTGACCAAAACATAGATGTCATAATGATGCATTGTCTTCCGCGTTAACTTGCAAACATTTTTCTCGTACACGTCTCAAATTTAGTTTGTACATCTGATTTTTTCCCATTTCAACTTGTGTGACTCAACGTCTTTGCTTGTCTTTCAATAGTAATATCCAGTCTTTCATAAAAACTGAATAACCTTTCTCCACGAGTTATCCCATACTAAAAATGTTGCTCTTGAGGTCTGGCACATAATACACATCTTGGATTGACCCAATGAAACCATCCTTTTGTACATAATAAATCGTGCCTTGACCTTTGACCTCAACCTTCGAGCCATCTCCAAACAATACAGATACAGCTTCAACCTTTCGTATCTCTTTGAAATAATGCTCATGCCCACACATATGGTTGCTTGCAGCCGTGTCGAGGTACCACACCGTGTTGTTGTTGGTGTTGAATTTGTTATATGCCATTAAAAGAAAGTCTTCTTCCACCTCATCTTCTTTGGCTAGGTTGGTTGTATCTTCCATCTTTTTCTCGACTCAACATTCTTTGGCAAAATGCCCCACCTTTCCATAATTATAATATTTATCGGAATTACATTCCTTCACATAGTGACCATATTTGTCACACTTGTAGCACTCGAAGTTGGAATAATTTGACCGACCGCCTCTTCCATGACTGCATCCTCTTCCACGCCAATTTTGTTGTTTGATTACTCCTTTTCCTCATGATAGCCTTCTTGACTGTGACTTTTCCCACCGCGACTATTTTCTCGACCACCACGGCCATGCCATTTACCTCAAAAATTTTGAGAATAGAATATATTTTCGTCATTGAATGATGCTTTGGTTTGAATTGCATGCTTAAGTGCCTCCTCCACCTTCTTCTTGTGATATTCATGTGCCATTAGGGAACCGGTAAGCTGGTCGACCATGAACATTGCTAGATCCTTTGACTCTTCTATGACACATACCATATTTTCGAAACTATCGATTAACGACATCAGAATCTTTTCCAGGACCCGTGCATCGGACAATTTTTCTCCATCTCGGTTGAGTTGATTCACCATGGTTTGAACACGTGTGATGTAATCAAACACACCTTCTGACTCCTTCATTTTCATGCATTCCAACTCATTGCGAAGAGTTTGAAGATGAACTTGTTTAACTCGGTCGGCTCCTTTGTACGTAGTCTCCAAGATGTCCCACACTTCTTTTGAAGTTTTTGCACTCGTAATCTTTTCAAAGCTCGACTCATCAACAGCTCGGAACAGGATGTACAATGGCATCTTATCCTTTGATCATGTCTCATTCAATACCTTATTTTGAGCCACCATATATCCTTCAGTAGATTCTGGTTCTTCAAAACCTTCTTGAACCACCTCCTAGATCCATAGAACCGAGAAGAGCTTTCATTTGGATGCTCCAATTCTCATAATTCACCTTCATTAATTGGAGCAGCGAAACATTATTAATTATACTCCTCATCCCTCCGATACCAAGTTGTAAAAAAAATATGCTGGCTACAAACTATAATTGAGGAGAAATATTTCTGAAAAGAAGCTTTTTCTTTTAATTCTACTATTTATTACAATCATTACAATGATTTATTTATAGGCTATAGTTTACCCAAATAAAACCAAAAATTAAAAAACATTATTATCCATAAGAGTAACTGCTAACTCTTGACATTTCCTCTTCCGCATTAAAAATGAACATTTAATATTTATTTAACAAAATATTTGTAGCTAAAATTTTTTAGAGTCACTTTACTTGTGATTTTTCACTCTTGTATGTGATATAATTTTCAAGGTTTTAAAGAGGTGAGCATCATTGTACCATGAGCTCTGCATGAAATGGCATATTCTTTTGCAAATTAAATTTTGTCCAATGGTGTAAGTACAAAGGTAAATGCATCAACACGCTATCTATAATTATGTAACGATAAGCCTCTTTTGGATCTAGAGCCATTACATCATATGATTATGTAAGTTGCAAATTAGAATACATCAACATGCTATCTAAGTGCTAAACACTAAATCATAAAACCTAAACCTTAAATCCTAAATCCTAAATTCTAGATCCTAACATCATATCATATAACGCATATCATCAACATGCTAGCTATAGAAGAGTCACTATTATTTTCCTATTTTTATCTTTTATAATTAAGTTTCATTATTGTGATGCTATCTTATAACTATTGTAGACAAAAGTTTTGACAATCATGACATGTCAAGCTCTTTTGCTTTCACCCACACAAATGTCTTTTTCATTTACCAATATAATCTAGATGATTATTGTTCATGAATCTTTGTAGTTGTCCCATGTAAAGATGCATTATTTATATCCATTTGTCATGATCATCAATTATTGCTAACTACAAGGGTTTTATAGTACATTTCTTGTTGTGATATGAGATATTGGACTATTTATCTCATTATAGTCTAGACAATATTATTATCATATGTCATGTGTTATATATCTTGCTTTGTACCTCTTAATTGAGTCATCTAGTTGTTTGTTTCCCACATACACCCATGTACATGATAAACTCGACCATTTTTCTCAAGATATATCTTCATATTAATCTAGCTCTTTCAAATAATTGCCTTCATCTAGAGCTGTATTTTCATATTTAAGATTTTGAAATCTCAATCTTGTTTACCATCTTAGAACTTGTTAATGAACATTTTCAACTTGAAAGTATGCACATTAGGGGACCATTTTCTTCAATTACTCATTGGATTTCTTAAATCTTATTAACAATCATTAGTTCTTTTAATACATCTACAAATGATTTTCTATTTATTTTAATTCATCTAGCTCTTTTAATTATTGGTTCTACAAAAAATATGCTTTTTCAAATACTATATTGCTTAACATATAGTTGTTGGTGGATCACAACATATCTATGCTTAATATCCAACAAATATGTATCAAATGACCATTTATCAAATTTTGCTCATATATTATTGTTTGACAACATTTCTACCTTTTGATGATATAAATACAAAGAAAACACAACCAAATTTATGAAAATGACTAATTTATGACTTGATCTTCCACAAATTTTCAAGCAATGAAATGACTTCTACCCTACTTTAAAAAATTTATTGATGACATGAAAAACAAATATCTTCATACATTTAGCCCAAGGTCTTAGAAAACTATTTTTTAGTTCACAACATGCTTCTACATGTTTTTCTAGTATGTCTACATTTTCTTTTTGAAACTCCATTTTGTTATGGGATGCAAGGGAAAATCAACTTAAGTACATATTGAACAATCATCCAAAAATATGATCATGTACTATAGTACCTAATTGATAAATATTTGACTGGTTTTGTGAATATGAGTGATCAATCTTGATTCTTAATATAAGATTATTGTGCTTTTCCATATTGACATCCCACACCAGGACAATATTTTCACTACCATATAAATGAGAGAGCCTTCTCACTAAATATATTTTTTATTATTACTTATAACTTATAATAACTCAAATGTCCTATATAAGCATAGTGTAAATCAATCATCTCATTTTTTCTTATCATGTTTACATACTAATTAATCTTTCACTACATAAACAAACATTAACTTCTTAACTTCCAATATTGGAAACTTCTTGATCTTAATATTAATACACCTTGACATTTCCAAGCCCATACGCCACATAATTTATAGGAGTTACTAATTGGGCAATGCACACCAAATTTTTCTTTACTCATATAACATGATATCCATTTTCTAAGTTCACTCGAGGTAAATTGAACCAATGAGAAATCAATTTACATCGAGTGAATTGTGAAGCATCATTGTCATACGACTTCCTCCATTATTAGAAAAAAGAACTTTCTAATCATTCTTGATTGTAATAATGAACAATCATATATAATTAAAGCTTCTTGATTAACCAACAAGCTTTCCAACTTTTTCATAATTATTTCACATTCAATTCCACATGTAGTAGTGACAAGAATATTATACTTTAGTAATTCAACATAGATGATAATTCACTTCATCCTAATTGTAGTAATTCATTTTCTAGATCTGATATTGAGATTCTGAAATATACAATATTTACCTTGTTGAAGTAATAATTGATTATCATGTCTCATCATCAGTGCATTCTAAGCTCATCCGTGAACCTTTGTAATTGTGCTTAATTATTTAACTTCTTGAACAATTATACCTAAGTATCCATAGCTGCCCATTGTGTTTTTGTATCTTTGATGTGCAATAAAAGGTCAAGTCCACCAATGATATTCCATAATTGTGTATTTACTCAATGAATTTTCTAGATATTACTATGTTGCTATCGCAAATCTAACAACACAATTATGGATAACTAAATCTTTGATACAATTCAAAGAATGTAAAACCAAATCATATGTTTTCGTGGGGAAGGAATAAGTTAGATGCAAGATTTATATTAATTAGGAATGGTGAATTTCTGCTTACACAATTATGATTTTGCATGGTTAATTTGTAAAATCCTAAATTTTTTACTTGATTATTTTAGATAAATACTTTTTGACTTTCTAATTCTATTAAAATGCCATAGATGGATATTATTAGATTCATAATTTTGTGAAAGATATTATATATTATTCATAGTTAAGTAAATCAAATTAAGCAATTGTGATTTATGTAGTTAACCTTTGAAAATTATTTAATTTATTTGGGATTTTGTTTGTAAATGCAAACCTAGAAATTTTGTACATAAATTACCCATATAATTCATATCTAACAAATTTCAACTCATAGAATCTACATCTAATACATTACTTTTCAACCCTAGAACCTAGAAAATTTGCAAGCTAATGTGATATTATGCAAAACCTCTATTACCAACTAATTTTTCTTATGTTTTTATTTCCTAACTCCAACACTAAGCTGGTACATCTTAGTGGATAACCTAAAACTTTATACTATCAAAGTTTATGTTAAGTAGTATTTGATCACACATGAATTACCCTTACAGTTTAGATATAATATGTTTTAATAGTGCCTAGTTGGGATACATGATCACTTTTTACAAATATAAAAATTTAGTGCATTTCATCTTATCCATATTTATTTTGAGTTATAAAAATGTTGGATGAAATTGATCATATGTATTTACTTTGTTCTTGTGAGGTTTCACCAATGTAGTGAAATATATTTTTTGTGTTGGGTCTGCTCGAGTTTGGGCATGCCAAAATAAATTTTGTTTGTTTGTTGTTTGGTTTATTTGTTTTATTTTAATTTTATGATAATTAAAATGAGTGTGTGCTCTCATAAAAATTACGTGCAACACAAAATTTAAAATGGTTATTTTTTTTAATAAAACCCATTGAAATGTTTTAAAAGGGTTAAACATGACACAAGACTCATGTTGTTATAAAAAAATAGAGGGAAGGGAAATACTCCATGCACCATTAAAAAAAGGTATGCATCATAACTTTTCCGAAAACAAAATAATATATTTTTATTTAGCTTGAAATAGTGCATGTATATGTAGAAAAAACATAGATTCTACCCATTTTAAGTGAATGTGTGTCGAAAAAATGGGAACAAAATCCTATTTTATTGTTTAATTTCTTCTCAGCTAGATATCTTGTTCTAGACGAATATAAATAAATTTCCTAAGTCTTTATAATATTTTAAAGAGGTGTGATTATTCTCTTATTCTTTTATTTATGAGGATTATAATATTTACGTGAAGTTTGTGTGAAGTTCTTGCGAGGTTCATATAGTGTTCGTGTATAATTAATATGATATTAAGGAAAAGATTATTTGTGCAATTGTGTGTTGTGCTCATGATATGCTTGTGTTGTGCCTGTGCCATGATAATGGTTCTTGTAATTCTTCAAGAACTCCATGTCGAAAATTAAAACTCAATTCTTAAGGTATTTTCACTAACATTCACATTTTGCTTGATTTGTATTAATTTGGACATTAAAATATATTTATAGTTATGTTTTAATTGTATAAATATTCTGTCTATTTTGGCGGCAAAATATTTAATATAACTATATAAAATTATGGAGATTTATTATTTATATTTATTTATATATATTAAAGCAAAATGATATAAGTATAAATATAATTATTTCAAATAGTTTAAAATATACATATTTACAAAATTTTGATAAAATTTTTTGGAAGCCCAAAACATATTTGAATCAGCTATGCATTTGGATCAAAAATTTATTTTAGGACTATTCTTGGATTTTCCGATAATACCTGGTCAGTGTTGGCCCCAACAAGTAGCATCAGAGAAAATTATTTTTGGCATCTTTGGTAACTTTATTTTTTACAAGTTAGATTATTTCTTTAGGATGAATTAAGAAAATAATTTACTTGGTATGATTCCAACTATTCAACCTAAAAAATAAAAATAATGTATCTTTTAATGATGAGTGATCCTACTTGAACTAACTCTTAGTAATCCGAAGTAATATGGTAAGGTTGAGGGCAAGTGGAAGAAATTATATTACAATGCCTTTGCCATAATGAGAAAATGGGTTGGTAAGACAGTTTTCCACCACATCTCAACAATCATAAAAACAAAAGAGATGTGAAAAAACTTAGAATCAATGTATGATAAAAATACATGGAGAAATAAGATCCTAATAATCTATTGCTTAATTAAGATGCAATTTAAAGATGAAAATGATATGGATGCTCATATAAGCTTTTTTGAAGCATTGATCAATCAACTAGTATCTATGAAAATAATACTAGATGATGAGGTTCATTCATCTTTATTTCTTAGCTCACTTCTACAGAGTTAGAAAATACTCATTAAATACCTTGGCTCCTAATAGCATCTTTATCATGAATATTGTTACTGAAAGTAAGCGAGATTAAGTGAAAAAAAGAAAAATAGAATTCTCTAGATATTTTCATATCTGTAAAGAATGAGAGGAGAAGTAGAATGAGCTCAAAATCTACACTCATGAAGGGAATTGAGAGTTCTTTCAAAGGGAAATTTATAGTAAAGTATTACTACTATAATCAAGTGGGACAATTTAAGAGGGACTTCCCCAAGTGGAGGAAAAACTAAGATGAGCATAGGAAGAGAGATGAATCTGGAAGGGTACTTAGTAATTTTGTCATAAAAGGAAATGTTGCCTTTTTTAGTAGTGTTCACTTGTATGACAAAATTAATTGAAAAAGTGATTAGGTAGTTGATTTAGCTAGAACCTTACACCTCACACTAGATTGAGACTAGTTTATAATGTTCTAATTCATGGACTATGGATTAATTAGGATGTGTGATAGAAGAATGTCAATAATATTGGGCATTAGTAATATTTGTCTAGAGACAAATATGAAATACTGATTATTTTTAAGGATATCCAATATATTTTAGAGGTTAGAATGAACTTGCTATCCATATAAGTTTTAAAGGGTTACTATTTATAGTGAGGGGTAGAAGGGTAAATTCTCTCTATATTATTTAAGCTATAGCTTTCTAAGATCAAGCATCAAGTAAATACTTAACATAAAATTATTAGTGTTAATTATGATTTGCATAGGCTTGAGAATATTTATGTGGATAATATATTTTCTATAGAAAAGTAGTCCACATTCACTATTTGAATATCACCTAGTGATGTTAGGACAATCAATATTACTAGAAAATAGTTGTGCTAATATGACAATTTATTTGAGGAAATCGAGGATTATTGATCAAGATTCCTCAAGTGTTTGTTTCGAGATAAGTAAAAATCTCAAAGAAAATCCGATAGATATAACCTTTACTCTGGCCACTCTTGGAGTTGATCAAGAGAAAGCTTATGAGTTGGAAGTAAAATATTACACCTTTACCTTGGTTGCTCTTCTAGATCCATATGATCAAAGAGAAAATGATAGCTTGAATGGAAAGGTTGACTCAAAATCTTGTAATTTCAAAAAAAACATTTTCTTTTATGAGAAATGAAAAATGATTTTGTGTTATGTAGAATTTTCTATGATTTGGATTCTATAAACCCAAATAAAAAACATGCCTCAGATTCTTCAAATAGGATAGAGGAAGTGATTGTTGAGTCTACCCTAGTTTTGCCGGACTAAAATATATTTTTTTATGTTTGTTGTTTGGTTGGTTTGTTTCGTTCTATTTCAAAGATAATTTAAATTAGAATGGATCCTCTCATTTGAATTGTGTGTACCAAAAAAATTAAAATGATTATTTTTTATTATAAAAACTATTAAACCAATTCTAAAGAGCGAATCACAACAAAAGACTCATGTTGTTCTAAAAGAAAAAAAAATAGATGGGTGGCCAGAAGAGGCACTCAACATGACTCAAAAAAGTAATGCATGGCAACTTTTCCGAAAATAAAACAAGATCTTCTCATTTTCCTTGAAACCACATGTGCATGTGTTGAGAAAATAGGAATTCCTCCTATTTTGTGTGAATTTAGTGGGTGTGAGTGGGTGGAGAAAAAAGGAACAAGTCTCATTTTCTTGTTTAATTTTTTATCCTCTTGATCTCTTGTTCTAAACTAATATACATAACTTTTATAAGTCTTTGTAATATTTGAAAGAAGTGTGCTTTACTGTCTTTTTCTTCTATTTATGAGGGCTGTTAGATTCAAGAGGAGTTTGTATGAAGTTCTTGCGAGATTCATGTTGTGTTCATGAATAATTCATGTTGTGTTTGAGAGAAGATTATTTGTATGATTGTGTGTTATACTCATGATATATTTGTGTTGTGTTTGTGATGTACTTGTGATATGGCAATGACACCCAAAAATCTCAATAACTCTAGATCAAACATTTAAACTCAATTCTAAAGTATTTTCAATAACATTCATATTTCGCTTGATTTGTGTTAAATTAGACTTTAAGAGATTTTTATAATTGTATTTTAATTGCATAACCATTATGGTAATTTTGGGGGAAGAATATGTATTGTGAGTGTATGAAATTATGATGATTTATTATTTATGTATATTTATATATATTCACGCAAAATCATATAAGCATAAATATATATATTTCTAAGAGTTTGAAATATGCATATTTACATAGTTTTGATAAAAAAATTTTGGAAGCCCGAAATATATTTGAATTTATTGTGCATTTGGATAGATTTTATAACATAAATATAAAAGGTTTTTAAAAAGTTTAAAAATACCAAACTATCCTTATTGTTAGTATGAGATTTTGTTTTAGAAGTGTTTTTAGTTTTTTGAGTAGCATCCCAATTGGCCCCAACCTTATAGTTTGAAATATACCTATTTGGCACTCAATGTGCAATTTTTTGGGTTGTCTGATAGTATTTTGATGAGATGTTTGTATTAAAATGACACTATTAAAATTCACCGAATTACCGACCAATTATTTGGTCGGTAATTTAGTATTTTTTGGTCGGTAAACCGAATACTGACCATTTACTAACCAAATAATTTAGTCGTAATTTTACCCATCATTAAATTTTTTGACGACAAAAAATTAGTTGGTCGGTAAATTACCGATCTCTACCGACAAATAATTATCAACTATATTTTGACAATTTTGTGACCAAAAGAATACGGTCAGTAAATGATCTTCAAATGGTCGGTAATTAAAGATCATTTAGAGACAATTTACTGACAAATAATTACCGACTATATTCCAACTAATTTCCGACCAAATGTATTAGGTCGGTAAATGGTCACAAAATGGTCGGTAATAACCGACAAAATTACGACAAAAAAATTGATCAAAATCTTTTTAAAAATTAATGGTCGGTAATTGGTCTCCAAAAGTATTACTGACCATTTGGTGACCATTTACCAACCATTTATATTAAAAAATTTTGGTTGGTTTTTGGTCGAAAATTCGTCAGTAAATTAATTTTTAAATATTTTTTTTGTTTTGATTTAAATATCTGGCTTTTGAAACACACACACACACACACACAGAAATATATTAAGAATATTACAAACAAAAGAAAAATACAATTTAAACCAACAAGCATCTATATATATTGCAAATTTATAGTTAATACGTCAAGAGAAAATAAAAAAATGAATTCCGAATTCAAAGTTTAAGGCATAAAAAAATGTGTAATATACTCAATCATCCAACCTAGTTTCATAATCATTATGCTGAGACATATCTAGTCTGCATGGTGAGATGTCATGTACTGGGGTAGAGCTGTCTGCCGCTGCTAGTCTTGATGTGGTTGCTGCAAGTGCAGCTTTAGGTGATAGAGTAGATGTTGGAGCAGGAGCATTACACCAAACATTCCGAGGTAGATCATCAAGGTTGAATTTCAGTCCTCCTTCCTGAAACTTCTTTGTAAGCCATTCAAAACTCAGATGAAACTTATCCATATCATCCTCATGGTCGATCATGCATTGCTCTGTATCAGTCAACTGATACTATATCGCATTTCGCATCGCATTCTGTAATTTCTCTATCATCGAGAATAAATTCAAAACTGGTGCTAAAAATGCAGCTTCATAATATGGTAATGGTCGTCTATGCGAGTAGAATGATGATGTCTATGAGCTTACGCCATAGACGGGCATCTTTTCATTGCCATCAACAGCCGTATACCAAATCTGATTTGTATCAACTGGTGGAGCTGATGAATGAGAACTACTTGTTGCACCATCACATGAACCTAAAGTAGACTGGGAATATGCTTGAGTCGCAGCAACTAATATTTTCTCATTCTCACCTAATAAACATGTACGATAAGTATTTAAATTTATATTCAAAAAAAGGGGAAAATTATTTTTTTTTAATGAAACTTATATTTGCTACACATAGATCTCTAATCAACAAAAGTCTGATCATCATGAGCCTTCATGTGGGTGTATCTAAATGAGCGAGGAGCACTAGACTTCTTACCCTCCTTGCGTGTCTTTAATTACACACAATACATATGTTAATTCTATTGAAAAAAAATTTTGTATGCCAGATAAAAATTAGGAATAATTGAACACAATTCACTAAGTAATAAACATAAAAAGTATAAATTAGAAATAATACTAATGCTCATTCGTGCTCACACATAGAGCGAGATCCACAAGTGTGTGTAGACATTCCACTACCCTCCCCAGCCCGCTCTGAGCGATGATTGCCGCTCTGTTTATCACACCACTTCCTATAATCAAAATCTTCTCATCTTCTCCGCCACTCCTTGAAAACAAGATCCGGGACACTCAAATATTGTTATTTCTTCTTCGACTATTTATCTTTGACCTCGTACACTATGTCTTTATATCGATTAGCAGAATGTTTGTAGTACACACTTTTGACCGCCTCCTTTGGTTGTGTCCACCTGTAAACATTCTACAATTATAATTAAAATATTTTTAATCAGTGACCAGAAGAATAAATAAAAGATGTATAAAATGTTAGGTAGTAATATATACCTAAAATTCTCTCCAAATCATCAATTGGTCTCTATGTGTCAATGACTTCCAATTATGTCCATAAGGTTTAAAGGACTTCCTGAAAATTATCTTTAGAACCCTAGAAATGGAACCAGATGGCTCTAACTTCATCTTGTAACCCAAAATTTAATAGCAGGTAAGAAATAAATTAAGAAATTGATAAATCATTAGTTAAGTTTTATATCTTGCGGACTATAAATTATCGAACCAAATTGAGCAATAGAGAGAGTCTCGTCTATAGGGTACTCTGAGGAAGACTCTCCAACATCTCCATCCTTTCTCTCTTCTCTCTCCCACATATCTAGATCATTCATCAAAATCTCATGACCATTATGTGGATCAGTCTGCTAATGTTGCTTCTGTGATACATTTACAACCTTCTCTGTCTGCTGTGGCATCTCATCCACCCTTGACCATCTACCAAGATCAAGCATACCTAAGGCCTTGCTGCCTATACCAGAATTGGCACGACCCTGCAACGTGTTGCATCTACCTCGTCCACAGTGCCATATATGTTAAAAATAATAAATAACACGTTATTGATTAGTAAGCTTCAACACAATCCAAAACTTCATCATACATACAGGGACTATTCTAATACAGATAATGAAGATAGTCAGCTGCTACTCATTGAATGTCCTCATCTGTTTGGACCCAATCTTTCTTGTCAGTGATCAAACTAGTAATCTCATATTTCTTTTTTCAAGTTGAAGCAGTTGCATAAAGAAGTAGGTGTTGGAATCACCTTCTTTGAGCTAATAAAATTTCGATCTTTACCTCCAGTATGTACCTTCTTGGTCCAATCTGTGAGACAGCTAGACTTTTAGCTATTTGAAATGCCTAATCGATGCCTCGTCAATTTTAAACCGGACAAATTCTCTCTCTTTTTTGCAATTATCAATTTCTTTTCTAAATCTGGGAGCTAATTCCTATCCTCAAATGAACAAAGAAGCGGCACATGAGTTCAATTTGTTCAAGGTTGCACCTAACAATTCAAGCCAAACCTGTGAAACTATTTGATGTAATTCTAGTTCAGGCAACAAGCTGTTCTCAAACTAGAATGTTTGAAATCTTCTTTTTTTTTTGGAAATCGATCTATCTGTTTGTAAGAGGATTGGTAAGTGATCACATACAGGGGCAATCATATTAAGAAGCTTTACCTATGGTTTTTAGATTCAACCAAGCATCTAACGCCAAACAATGGTCTAGCTTTAATTCTACCCATGTTGGTGTCCTTTCACCTCTTTCCCATGTGAAAAGGTAATCTTCAAGAGATACGTCTGTTAAGTCACAATCCAACACAGCATCTCGAAACCCTCGAAATAGCCAAACAGGATGCTCGAAATTGTTCTTGGTTTCAAAAGAAGAAGACGGAGATATGTATATAGCATCGTGAAGGTGAAGAACAATACAAAACTTACCTGGATTCAGAAGAAGAGATAAAATAATCGTGGTTTCTCCCTTGTAGTCTCATATCGCTATCACCTTTGCTTCGAAAAATGAAAGAGGGGAAGTTTGCTATGTCTTAATGACTTAGCAAATTTTTTTAAAATCAAAAAATTAAACCTAGGGATTACCGACCAAAATTTTGGTCGGTAAATGGTAGTTAATTAATAAGTTATAAAAATTTTGGAAAGTCACTTTACCGACCATTTTTCACAGTAATATATTTTTAGTCGTTAGATGATCAGTAATTTGTAGAAATTTTTTTTTCGCTAATTCCCTCTTAATTTATAGACCAATTTCCGACCAAAAATATTTGGTTGATAAATATGGTCAGTCTTTGTTAGGAAATTTGGTTGGAAATATTTATTTTTTTCGAAACCCCTTTTTGGTCTCTAAATGGTCGTGATTTGATCAGTAATTACCAACAAAAAAAATTAGTTGGTAATTTGGTTGATAAATACGAAGTTATAAAATAATTTAGAAAACCACTTTACCAACCACACACACACACATCACACACTCACATAAACATATTATATATATATATATATATCACTATAAGAAAGAATCAAATTAGAAATGGCCAGATCCATTTCTAATTCTGACACAATTTGCAATTAGCGAATAAAATAGAAATAAAATATTTCTATTTTTAAAAGGCTCATTTCTAAATTATTGAAATAGAAATTGGTCGATATGTGCGATAGAAACTTATTGTTTCTAACTATAGCGATGGAATTGGGATTTCAATTTTAAATTCTATTCTGATACTAAAATAGTGATGGATTATAATAGAAATACAAATTTTATTTCTAAATTAGAAACGGAAATGAAATGACATATTCCATTTCTATTTTATGCAATATGAACATTTCCCTTTTGTTTTAGTTTTTGTATGCTTGATACAATATACAAATACATACAAAAACCATATACCATACAATCTAGTTTGTACTTGTACATTTTTTATCCAATAATAATCACATAACATAAAATAAAAAGTATAACATCAAATAACAAAAATCAAAGTTCAATCATCCTAATACACGTTTATTACATTCAATAATATAAATACGAAAAAAAAAAGTTTTACACAACAAATTTCCTTGAAAAAATGTAATAAGACAACATGCAAACAACTATTTGTCATTGTCGAGATGAACATTCTCCTCCAGATATCTAGATGGATATTTTTCAAAATGATTAAAAAGAGATGAAGTCGCCGCTAATTTACACATTATTTTCTTCATCTTCAAATTTTTCTATTACTCCTACTCCTCTCTTTTTAGGTCTTTCTTCCTCTCTTTTTTTATCTCTTCAATTTACTTTTACATCTTTTCATTATTTTTCTCCTCATTTTTTCTTTGTAAAGTATCTTGAATTTTTTGCATCTCCTCTTGCAATGGCTCAACAAACAAATTATTGTAATTGGAAGATGAAGATGCAAATGGATCAAGGCTATTCACACAGCATTTTTTGGCTCCACTCCAATACGTAAATATGCTTAACATCAATCTCTAAAGTTGCTGTAGAATAATCTATCAATTGTGAAGCAATAACAACCATATTCTCTATAACTTCCTACAATTATTACAATACGATATAATTCATTAGTACTATATTCAAATAAACTTTATACCAGCACATCGAACTATAAACACCCTACTAAATTTTAATATAAAAATGAAGCGAGTCATTATAATTAAGGAGTCCATATATAATAACTCATCAATAATGGTACAAAAAAAGATAATACTTGACTTTGGAAATGAATTCTTATGATTGCTAAAAATTATATTTTTTTACAATTTATTGTTTCATATTTTGAAATTGACATAACACACTAAAAAACAAATTGATAAACTCGCATTAATATCATTTGACTGCTTGTCTACAAATGATACATTCTTCTTCATGTGTATTCACTTAAACACCTCAAATGGTGTTAGTGGTTATTACAACTAAGTCTCCTAAAAATAAATAATATTTATTAATGATGTGCATTATACATCATTAAAAATTTAGTATCATTTATACTCACAAAGTTAAAATCAAAATAAATTAGGAAAGATAATTTTACCAAATCTGCTAAATATTGGTAGGTTTCTTTGAACCTACAATTTGTTTGGAAGGTCCTAATCCTTGACCTACTTTCTCTGATTGATGATTTTGTGATGCTATTTGGGATAATACTTTGAACTTCTCACTATTCTAGTATTCCTACAATTTTATCCAAACATCAAGGAGAACACTAGTTGGTTTTGCATCTTTACTATATTTTTTTTTAATTTTCCAAGCCTGTCATTGTATCTGACACTAGTCATATATTTTCATGTATCCTTCATAAAGATCAATAAAGTATTATTCCATTTATTTTTTTTATACAAAAAACAAAAAAAAATTAGAATACATTATGATGCATTTTTTTATAGTATTTCATAAAAAAATAATTTCACATATTGGTAAATGCAATTAAATTGTATTTAAGAATAATTTTTTGATTATAAGAGAAGCAGAAAGAATGAACCTATAAGTAATTTTAACATTAGTACGTATATATACATGCTATGTTGCACGGACACGGGGATATGACACGGCAAGATACTGAGACACGACAAATTCTAAAAAACTAGGATACGGATACGGCTAGGATACGTCATGATAAAAAAAATAAAATTAAAAAAAAATTATTAATTATAAATATTAGGTATTTTAAAATAATTAAAAATACTGTATTTTAAAATAATTTAAAATTATGTATTTTAAAATAATGTAAAAAAAATTTAAACCCTCTAACACCCTCCCCCTCCCCCTCCCGAGCCTTCCCCCCCTCCTGAGCCTTCCCCCCCTCCCGAGCCTCCCCCCCCCCCCCCTCCAAAACCCCCCTCCTAAAACCCCACCCCCCCTCCCCCTCCCCCCCCAAACCCAACCCCCCACCTGAATTTCAAATTTCGAATTTCGAATTTCGATTTTCGATTTTTGATTTTCGATTTTCGAACTCTCCCCCTCCCGATGTAGATTCCAAAACCCACCCCTGGCCTATCGGACACGTGTCCGACGCGTGTCCGACCCGTGTCGCCGTATCTACGTGTCGGACACGTGGACACGACATAACTTAGGCGTATCCGTGCAACACAGTATACATGTACATCTAAATACACTCATTTTTCTGTTATTAAGTAAATATTTTCTTCGTTTATATTATTTATCCAGAATTTCATAATATAAATATTGTTTTAATTCTCATTGATAATGTTGGATTAATAACATCATCATAGTTTGTTATTAATTAAAATTAGTATATTGTAACCATAATGATTTATTTATATTTTCATGCATAATTATAATTTAAATTTGTTACAAACAAAAAAAAGAAAAATAATAATACGTGCATGTAGTAAATTTTTGAAAGGTATGTACTATTTATTGTCAAGTAAAGGCCGAATAAAGATTTTATCATAACCTGGCATACAAATAATGGATTATAAATATCTAGACATTGTCTATGCAGTAGACTACAATAGTAATGCATGTACCTTTTAAAATAGGTGAGATAGAGCTAACAAATACAATTTTGTGCAGGATGAGATGAAGATGAAATATTAGTGGCAAAATATCTATGTCTCATGATGAGGTGATGCCAATGTATTCTTTGTGCATGTAGGAGAATGCAGAGATGCATTTATAGTATTGTCTTCCTTTATCCCTTCCCACAAATTGAGATCCTCAGCCACTTGAATTGTCACCTCTCATACCTGATTCAAGTTTCATAAACACCACAAAATGTAAAGACAATAAAAATAGGTAATCAATATGTCATTCTAATAAAACATAATGAGAAACATATTAACATTTACAATTGTGAATTTTTTTATTTTAACATCCAAATTGTAATAGTTATAAAATAAGCAACAAAATGTAACATTGAAGTCAATAAATATCTACTCATCATCAGAAATTTCTAACAAATCATCTCAATCTACATATTCATTATCATATAATTATGTAATTAATTATTCCTCATTATCTTTTTCAACATGTGCATCATCAATGTCCTAATAATTTCAATCTTCAACAAGTAATGTTTCAATCCCATCATCTGTCATATGATTGATTAGATAAAGTTTCATATTATTCTTTTAAAATGCAGTTGTATGCGATGGTGCGATAATTACATCCTTTTTAAGAACTTCCATGGAAAATCTAAGTTTTATTTTATAAATAGCCCACTAGTCACAAGTATGTCATTTTGTGGTTGATAACGCACTTATTCTAGCTACTTTCACCACAAGAATAAATGACTCATACATATAATCTTATTTTTTATAGTGCACATCCACAAGGTTGTATTGATGATGAATTCTAGTAACCAAATTTGAAATATGATAAAACCTTTCATACTTAAACATTATTTTTTTAATTGGTAAATAAAGACACTCCAAGTATATAATTTTAATCAATCGACCATGAAAGTCAATGTTAGATGCAATAGAGTTAGACCTATTAATGCATACACTATTATTCATTGTAGCTTTATCTGAACCATGTTTCAAAGTATAAAATATATATTCATTTTATATAATGTATGAGATATATATGTAAACTTCATAATAGCCCTTTTGCAAGATCTTTTATTTATCTATTAAATATATTTGAATTTCATCTACAAAAGATGGATGAAATTTATCAAAATATTTCCAATACGGAGAATCTGAGCAATGCTGCATCATGTCTTCTTCAGCAGTATGCTTTTTATGCTAACTCATGTCATTAGTAGTGGCTTTAAATGCAATTAATATTTATAGATGGTGAGTCAACAACAAGTAATACCATTTACATGCAATATGCCCTTTGTACTGAGGATAATTATAGAAATTATAAGTAACTGCTTCACTATCTTCACCCTAATATATTATAAAGTCATTAATATAGTAATGTATTTTTTCTATAGACAAACCCAAACCTCACATTAATTTATTTATACTGTAAAATCTATCTGTCATGATATTATTCTTTAGTAACAATTCAGATAACAATTCATAAATTTCATCAAAACATATTTCTACCAAATAATATTTTGCCTTTAAATTCAAAAGTCTGGCTACCATAGATAAATTTGAGTGTCCATATGGATTTTCTAGCCAAATATCTTCTTATGATGCTTTGAGCATTTAATTAAAATTCTTTTGTTGATGATTTTGGAATATTTTCAATGAAATTTAGATTGAAGGATGGATCAATAACATTCTTCAACATGACTTCATATGCATCATTGAGATTAACATATTCAATTGTAATATTTGAATATGTACTTCTACTATATATAATACTTTGTTATTTGTGGTATAACTATTTTCTCATATTTATACTAAACAAAATCATCTCCAATAAATCCATTTGTTGCAAGATGATATTGCATTGTGTCCGCATCTTGGAAACTTTGATTCTGACATTTATGATCATTACATGAGTATCTTCATTTTCTTCTATCCATTAATTGAGGGTGATTTTCAGGAAAACCAATAAACTTCTTAATCTCTGCTACAAACTCATCCATCTAAAACCTATCTCTTAGTCTGACATTCATTTATTGATAATCATTTCATATAATGTTTTTCATTTTTATAACATATAATACCAACATATATTGAATAATAATAATATAGATAATAATTTATTTTAATAAAATTGTAGTAATATATTTATGATATTACATAAATATTATAAAAATGCTATAGTCACATAATTAATATGTAAGTTTGCATTAAAATTAGCCAATGGAGGTTGCATTAATATCTTAGATATTCACCAATAATAGTCGTTAGTTGTATTTTTCTCATTTACAATATATTAAATATTTCATATTTATCTATTAAGGATGAAATCTTAAAAATTAAGTAAAAATCACATACAAGTAAAACATAATAATGTATTTTTCTAGCTATAGACTTTACTTCCCAACTATTGGGACATTGGATTAATTATCGTTGATTACAATTTATTACAAGAAATAGTATTTTTTGATTATTTGATTGTATGCATGTAGAATATGTATGAAGCTAATTGGATTATAAATGTTGTTATGTAAAAAGTTGTGTATGTGCTAGTATGTTTTTTTCAATTTAGTTTATATATGAAAGATCATAATATAAAAATATGTTGAGGGTCAGAGCTTCACTCTTAAGATGTATGAAAATAATGATCGGTTCATGAAATTAAGTATTTATTCATATATGATTAATAAAATCAACACTTTGAGATTATATTATATTTGGGGTTAATAAAACCATTAAAAAATAATAACACAATATATAATATTAAAATGAGGTTAAGTGCTCGTGTGTTTCTTTCATTTAAATGAATAAAGGTTCCATAATAATTAATGCCTTTAATGGTAAAAACATATAGTAACTATATGGACTAAAGAATTTTAAATTAATATAGATCTTCAAAAAATTTATAATACAAATTCATATCAATATGCCAATCAAAATACAACAACAAATATTAAATAGCGACAGAGCAAAACAAAAAATTAATAAGGATCTTCAAAAATTCATATTAAGTATTTTATATGGATCAAGTATATACGAGAAAAATCAACAAATTAAACTACATACTTCAATAATAGATGATTAAGGTGTCGAACACAAGCACGAAAGAACGCAAACTCGATTAGGTGGATGGAGGATGATATATTAGTGATAATTTTGCCCAAACTCAAAGATTTTTTTTTTCAAATGAACAAAGTGTACTTTGAAAAAATAATTAACATTGAATAGCGAAAGAATAAATTTTCATTTCTAAAACAGTAATGAAATTCAAATTTTATTACCGAAATTATTAAAGTCCAATAACCGTGGAATGATATTCTATTTCAGAAAGAGAGATGGAAATGAAGTCCGTCGCTAAAATCTAAAATGTATCAGCAATCTGTTTCACAGATAATTGAAATGAAATTTATTTTTATCATAATTTTTAGAGAAATTATTATTGTTAATAACAAATATATGTAGGAATAGAATTTTTCGTTGTTAAATATCAGGCAAAGTAATTCGCCAACGATCCTGTGTGATAATAGTGATGAAGGGTTAAACCATTTTAATTTATATTTTCACTTCTATTTCTAATCCAATTTCCATATTTAATTCTGTTTCTAATTCAATTTTCATATAATGTGAAATAATCTATATATTCTAATAGCGACATTATTTTTTTGTTTTTAGTTTTGGTAGCAGTATGTTCTTTTCATTTCTAATATATTACAATTTCGTTCTAAATTATAAAAATGAAATTGAGTATCTATATTTTTAATTTCTATATTGTCATTATTTTGTATTGCACCAAAATTTAATTATTTTAGAATTTTAATATTTTTTTTAATTATGAAATGTCTGGTACACTAAAATATAAATATTTTGTGTTTAGTGCCCAATAACACAAAATTTAACTTCACCACACACACGTGTTTTGGGGTACAAAAAACGTAATTTTAACTCCGTTTTTAGTAGTAGTTTGCCATCGCATGTGTGAGATTTCAAAAAAATATTGGAATTTGTAACTCGGGTCTGGTCCCGATTCGAGCCCGTCGCCTTCCCTCCTCGTGACGGACTTGACCGCGCCATCACGATCCACTAATAGAATCTCACCGGAGAACCATTCCTCCACCCCTGGTTACAGTCTACAGACGATTAGGGAGAGACGCAATACATTTTTTCACGATACTCTAGCATGGAATCCTTGCTTTCTGAGGTGAACATTCAAATACTTGTTTTGTTTTCCTCAATTTATCCGTATAAGGTACTAACAAAGCTCTAACACTTGAAATTTTTAGATGAAAACCTTAAATTTTTTCTACTTGGATTTTTGTTTTCGATAAACGTGAAATTCTAGTCTGTGCTTCAGTGTGTTTCCTGGAAGGTGGTGATTTTTTATTTTTTTTATTTTGTTTTTTGCCTTCTCTTATCTGTTCCTAGGGTGGACGGCCGTTCTATTGTTGTATCAATGGATTGATGTACAAGTTCTATGAGTTATATTGTATTTAATATGTTTCGTCTTCATGCTTTGTATCAATGAAGTTCTGATTCTATAACTAGAATTAGCAAACCTTTGTGTCTAAATTTATTTTAGTCCGAAAGGAAAGGTACAATTCAAGACCACTTGAGGGTACTATAGTTTACTTTTTCAAGGCCACTTGATGCACACACACAGATTAATGAAGAATGGAAGTGATGCACGTATACAAATTAATGAAGAAAGGAAGATAATGTACATACACATAATAATGAAGAAAGGAAGATGGTAGAGAGAAGCAATATATTAGAATTAGTTACACTTTCATGAATCAAGCAAATTTTTCTTCTCAATTCCTTTTTATAAATAGCCTTTAGTCTTAATAATCTTTTAACAACTATTCACAAAATCTACTTTAATAGAAATTAAAAAGGAAAAAAATAATTAATTTGTTGACATTAGCAACTAATAAGCGGCTTTGCTTCTTTTGATGAAATGTACTGTTCTACGGTGTTGTTTGTGCTTGCATCAACACTCCAATTTTAATTTAAAAATTTTCGAGCTATTGGATTCTTCTTATTACCTAATGTTTTTTTTTTTGGGGGCTATTGGATTCTTTTATGCACTTTGATTGGTTTGGTCGAGTTGGCCGTGTTACTTCAGATTTAGACATTTAGTAGACTTGAATCAAATTCATTTTGTCTTTTTTTATCTAATGTACTTATTTCTTCTATATTAGCTTGAATTGACATGTTACACAAACTATTATTTGGTTGATGTTGTATTTTGATGTTATGACAAATACTTTCGTTTAAGGATGAAATGTTTTGGGTTCGAGACTTAGCAGATTCATCATTTTCTAATTTTTTAGGATAAAATTATCGAGATATTAATTTTTTGTAGATCTCATATTAAGCTAGAGTCTTGTGCAATGAATATCATTTTTTTATTTATTAATATTTTATTATTGTTGGCTTATTATATATTATTATATATCTAATTTATTATGTTGATGTGTATTTTGCTATTGGATATAGTATATTTTTGTGTTTGAGTATGTTATATTTAAGGTTTCATGAAGATTCATCATCTAAATCTTTATGGATAAACTATTTGCATTAATTTAGTGCATAAGCCAACAAAGAGTGTTGCAAATGATGGTAATATGCACATTTAGATTATTTTGATCATGAGAAAGAAAGTGTCTAAGACCTTGAATATGAGAATATCTAATAAAAAGCTTGGATGTTTCTTTTTACCATTTTGTGGGTTCAAAGATGATCAATTTTTTGATTAAGATTTGTTTTAATCTAAAAATTCTTGTTTACAATAAATCATAGCAGCTTACATATGTATATATATATATATGTATATATATGTTTGTGAATTTCAAGAACATTGAAAAGTAATGATACCTTTTGATATTAAAAAACATATAGATGACTCTTATTTATAATAAGCAAATTGTAAATCTTGTTAGGGTAGTCCACAAGATGAGTGTTTTAATCTATATAACATAAAAAAATATAATAAGCTGAAAAAGAAATTGCAATTTCATCAAGTTGGTATGTAGAAATCTAAAATAAAAAGTTTGAAAGAAAAAAAAGGGAAAGAAAGATCTCTTAAAAATTTTTGTGGAGATATGTACTTTTTGCTCTATTGTCTAAATATAAGTTATAGTAAATATAAAATCCTATATCTTATAGATGAATAAGAAATAGTTTACTTTTATATAGGTTGTCTATTCTTGGAAACATCTTATTAGATATTATGTCTCATTTTCTAACTATTATAATAAAAAATAGTAAAAGAAGATAATAAATACTTAATCTTTTTGAATAAGTATTGAATTCAAAGTATTTTACAAGTAACATGTGTTATCTCATTGAACACAATTTCTATACTAGATTTTAAAAAAATTATTTATTTCTTATTTTTTTCAAGATATAAGTTGTATTCAAATAAAGTATAAAATTTGTCATACATCTTTTTTTGATATAAAATTGTCTCCAACTCAAATTTGAATACCTAGCTAGCTACATATGCATATGAATACTGAAAGAGATTAAAAGTTCAAGAAAATTTTCACATACTCGAGTAGCCAAGTATCATATCTAGTTGAATTTTTTGAGGAGAATTTAATAAATACTTATTTATGTTGTTTGTATATATTATATATGGTTGGATAATAGTTAAATAATTATTTTTTTTTATAATTCTCATATAAGTAATTGAGTTAATATGAGTATTTATTGGAGTATAATCAAAAGTTTAATCCCTATAAGAGTATCAGGCACATATTTCATACCTCTATAAGATAATATATCTCTTGAACTATGTCATGTATATACATTAAGAAAATATTTAAGTCTCTTATGATTCATTTTCTAGATTTGTGTTTGAATATTTTTTTAAGCTGAATGATTCATAACTTATTATATTTTAATAATAGAATATTATCTATGTATATAATAAGTAAAATTATCCTGCTATTAGAGCTCTTTCGAAAAAATAAAAAAAATTTTGTATAAACAAAATAACTTACTTATATAAATTGAATGAGATGATTATTTGTGAAAATTTTATAAATTATGTCTTTGATCATTATTTTAAGTCACTATTAATGAACAATTTGTAAATTTTTCATCGGCCATCAAAGCATACGGTGCATTATGTATGTAAACAAAAAAACAATCTTTTGAGCATTTTGCACCTAAAGAATATGAATAATTGCTAGGCATATGAAATATACAACATATGAACATGAAAATTATGTAAAAAGCTGGGTTGTTTTGGTATCTACTTGACATCATTTTGATGTTGAATTTCTTCTTTTGTTAGCCAAGTGTTCATAAATTTCAGAGAAGCTTGTTTATGTTATGTTTTTCCTGATGTTTTTTTTTTGTAGTTTTGTAATATACCAGGTATTCTTTCATTGGAGGAGTTTAACGAGCTTGATTATGGGTTGAATATTATTGAATCCGCAAATAGAAAAGGTGATGAAAAGGCAAGATTGAAAAAACGTAAGCATACTGATGCTGATGCTGTGGTTGAGGAAAAAGGAAAAGAAGAGTGTAGTGTGAAGTCAAAAAAAAAGATAGGTAAAAAGAGAAAAAAGAAGTCCAAGAAAACTCAAAATATTGGAGCACGAGGAGCTGGTTTGTGAGCTATTTGTTCTCAATTATTTTGTTTGATATTAGCTATTGGTCTCATTTTGGCACGACTCATGTATTTGAGCATATGATATTGGTGTCTTTTTTTTTAATTTATGATGTGTTCCACATTTACATTTCATCAAGACTATGCTATTCCATGATGAAATGCATCCATTTTCTATTAATTATTCTTTTACTAGTTAATTAAAATATAATAATACATACATTTTTACTAATAATGAAATAAATATTTGTACGATGTGATAAAAATAAAGATGTCAAATAGGCCAAATGATCCCACCCGAGGCCCGACATAGCATGGGCCACCCTTATGGGCTTTCTTGAGTTAGATGGGTACATTGAGGGCCCAATGACCTAAAACCATGCCCAAGCATTGACTTGTTTTGGGTTTTGGGTCGTTATGATTCAACACGTGCCTCAACATGGACTTTTGCTCAGATAGGACTTTATGCATGTAGTTGAGTTGTTCCTACCTTGATACAACCTAATATATTCACGTTGTTACTAGAGGTGGCAAAAGGGTTGGGCTATGTGGTAAGAACTCGGCCTACTAATTTACTTGCTTTCAATGGCCCAGGCATGACACGACATAGTAGGACATGTGCTTGGAAAAAGCATGTTTTTGCCTGTAGCATGACTTGTGGAAGATTTTGTTTTACTGGGAAAATCTCTCTCTAGAATCAATTTATTTTATTCATATTTATATGTAAGATGACTCAATAGGAAAGTCATCGTTGTATAAACCAAGTTCAAAATTAAATAAGGGAAAATATAATTTTTTAATTGGAAGTTCACATGAGATCTTAGAGTAAGAAAAAATAAGAGATCAAAATCTATCATCTTGATCCTTATTATGGTTTAAAGTATTAAAGAATGATTCATGCTTACAAAATATAATATCAATGCTAACTAATGCATTATACATTAAAAAAAAAAGAAAAAAAAAACAAAAAAAAACAAATATTTTATTAATTTTAGGTGAATAACAATTTTTTTAATAATTAGAATAATTGAAAAATAATATTTTATTATAGTTAGTACTATCTTGTTAAGTGTGGAGGAAAAATTCAGAATAAAATAAGTACTCTCAAAAAATGTATGAGAAATAAAATAATTTTTACATGATATAAATTTTGAAAATACTTATGATGAGATATGAATGAAGAATGTAATTGATTGATAAAATAGTTTATGATTAAATTGTTTTTTCTCAAAAATATTTTAGGAATATTTTAATTATATAGAAGTGTCATAGCTATTTCAACTAAATACTTTTTCTTCCTTTTCATAATTTAATTATCTGAAGTTGTGATAATTCATATTATTGTCATTTGATATGTGATTTCATAATCAATATTGTAAGTGTTGAAACTATCAGATATATATTTTAAAACATTATCATTCTAACTGATGTTTTATCTTTATTAAATTAAATTTTTATTTTTTAAATAAAATAATTAAGTAAAATATTTATAATTATTATAAAAATAATTAAATATCTTAATTTATTTTAAGTTTTATCTTTATTAGGTTTTATTATGTATGATTGTATCAAATCAAGTGAGTCATTACTCATATAAGTTTAGTGTACATGATAAGAAATTGTGTTTTTTTAATTGACTTGTGTTACATTCTAATGTATAGGCACTCATAATATTAGAATCTAAAATTCTCAGATTGACAAAAAATAGGTATTCACATTGAGAATGACTAAGTATTGGATCAAAAATATGCAAACATTTATTGAGATACATAATTATAGAATTAAAAATGTATAATCCATCTTGGCTAGTTTGAAAGGAAGTATTCCTTGAAGTTATCTAATACAAAATGATTTTAGTGAAAGAGAATAATATCAAAATAAAATTTATTTAGAAATAAAACTTATAAAAAAAATTATTATAACATTTAATAATAACAAGAACACGTGAAAGAGATAAAATGATAAGTTGAATAATGATATAACCTATAATTTTAGATAATTTATATTATAATATCTAGTGAATAAGTAAAAAAAAAGGTAATAAACATAAAATAATTATTTGTTATGTAATTGTTGACTCATGCTAATATCTAGAAGTTTAAAGTTGAAAGATGAATCATAAGAGCTGCAAGGCCTAAAGAATAAGAAGTATTTGGTGCTTCTTTAGTGATAAATTATGTGTACTCCTCTATATTAAGAGTAATGATGAGTGAACTCTATGAGGACTCTTAGATTGCTCTAGTAATGAGCTTGTCTCCCCCTAGTTCACAATAGTTTTTCTTGTTGTGATCTTTTCTACTAAAATGTGTGTATTGCATTGAGAATTTCTTGCTTTAGTTTCTACTATGACTAGCATCCCATTTGTCTCTATAAGATATATGGTATGAGTTATCTCTCTATTTGGTTTGTTTCTATGTTGTATATGCTGAACCATCTAATGATGGATTTCTTGTCTGAATAGTAATACATGATTACTTTGAATCAGGTTGAAAAACTCCATATAATTATCAAGTTGCGAGTACAAAATATTATGTCAAAAAGTTATTTATCTCACTCTCTGAGTCACACTTAAATATTGAAAATATCTCAAAAAACTGCATAGCTAGTTGTGTGAAATATGAAATTAGTAAAATAAGTGATAATCTATTCAAGTTCTTTAAGCTACTATAGTCTTCATTCAATAAGTTGAGAAATATCATATAACTACATATTCTCAGATGATTATAATGATAATGTGAGTTGTAATAATATCTTATATGTCATGCAAGATAAAAATTAGTAAACAATTATGTGTTAATAGATTGATATATGACAATTATTAGTTGGAAATAAATTTGTAATTAGGTTGTGATTTTTATTTATTTTATTTAATTTTTTAATTTTTGAATCTTTTGAATCTTTTTTATTTTTTAATCATTTTTATTTTTTTTATTTTTTTATTTTTTTTATTTATGATGTGAGCATTTGATTTGTGGGCTATTCTAATTATTTTTATCTATTATATAAGAATGTGAGCTATAAATTATCATGATTGAGTATTTTTTTTTTGATTCTATATTTGTAAAGTTTAATATAGTATTAGAGTATGGTTAGAACAAAAAAAATTATTTTTTATTTTCTAGTAGCACATGTGCATGTTGGTTATGGTATTCAGTGCGTTGTGATGGCAATACATGTGCTTTGTGGTGGTAGATGCCATGTATAGTGGTTGTTGTAGTAGCGTGCTTGGAAGTGGTTATGAATGCATGCATGTTTGGTGGAGAAGTCATGTGCAGTTGGCGGTGGTAGGCATGCACGATAATAGATTTGTAGTGGTGGCACGTGGTGCATGGCGATGTTTTTTATCATTAAAACCTCGATTGAATATTAGATTGATAATTGTAGAAGTTTGATACAAATAAAAAATAAATTTCATTTAATATTTTAAACAACAGACTTAATGTCTTTATATAAAACAGCATACTGATTGAGGCAACACACAAGTTGTATGCTCCCATCAGATGAAAAACAAAGCAATAGAAAAATAAAAAATAAAAGGACAATTTTAATCAAAAATTTTAATATTTACTCTCAAACAGATGTTTAAAGAATTTAAAGTATCAAGATTGGAGGAGACACATGTTAATTTGAATCGGTCCTAACTAAGGATTAACTGAGATTGAGTTTCCATGAAAGATAGTGAAGAAATGATTTAAAAAATATTCTCACCCAGCTGAATTAGAAAAAATAATGATAAATAACTATGAAGTATTCTTCTCGAGCTGATTCCATAGGGAACAATAACAAAAGAAATAAAAGAAATATTCTCTTGTAGTTGAATTAGGAAAAATAATGGTTAAAAAATTGCATACATATTTATTTCTAGTTAATTTGAGAAGAATAATAATAAAAAAAATTTAAGAAATATTTTTTTTTTGTAATTGACTTAGAATATTAATAAAATAAACTGAATAACTATTCTTCCCTATCATATTTAGAGATAATAATGATAAAAATAATTGAGAAATATTTTCTATTACCTAATTAATGAAAATTAACAGAAAAAAGAAAAATAAAATAAAATACCATGCTTCTAAATAGAGTGTGATAACTTAAGCAAGGGAGAAATAAATAAAGCTGCATAGATTGTGAAAAGTCTTGATAAAATTGCATCGAATTTCTTCAGATTTTACTCCCCTCCATTAACTGAAATTTTATCAGGTATCAGTTCCTCATATTCCTGTGTATACCCAAACTAAGATGGATCTAGGTTCATTTATAATCAATGGAACAAGAAACAGTTCCAGCAGCACTAGCAGCAGCTTCAAATCCAATTGCACAGGGAATAAGAGAGTCCAACTTGGGAGTCAGAGCATTAATTCCAGCAACAATTACTGGGGCAACTAATCTACCAGCAACAGCCATCAGGGTTCCTCCAGTTATGGCAGCTGCACCAATGATGCCACTTCGCTTCCATGCCCATTTTGTTTTGCCTGTGGTTTCTTTGTTTGATTCACTTGATTGTGAAAGTGACATCACAGTACAAGCAACTATCAACTCGATAGCTTCCATTTTTTTCCACTTGTTTTCAAGTCAAGTTGCCAACAATCTTAGAGCTGCAGGATGCCTAGCATCATAGCCCCTTCTTTGCTCAGTCTCCAATGGTTGTCATCATCTCAAATATTTGCTAAACAAGCTGAAAGAAGATCATGGAGAACTAACACTTTCTGATGATAACTAAGCATTTTTAATTCTTCAATAGGGATTTTAACTACTTCATAGCCAGATAAAAGGAAATCAACATCAATCACATGCCCAGACAAATAAAAATCCAATTGGGATGGTATTTGAGATCTTGAAATTTCCACTTCAAAATTTGTTTGAGAACCATATATGCTCTCCGAGATAGTAAAACATAGTGATTACTGCATAATTATTTTTTTCTCAAGATTATTATGAAAAAATGTATTTCTCATTACTAACCGATAAATAATCTACAAATGAGAAACAATAACAAAAAAAATGTAATTTGATAGCGATTATGTTGGTCAGATAAGAACAAGTATTCTAATAATCTATACCATGAGTTTGTGTAAACTCATTCTTTTTCTTGATCAATTTAATCTTAAACTGATTGAACTTTCCTTATATATACTTTTCATTGTATATAGACTTACTTGAAAGTTTTGAAACACAATCTTATGTTTTATTAGATGTGATTATACTTAGTTCATTTAATATAATTCATCATTATCCTTGATGATTAACTATTATTAAAAGATTATATCAAATTTTATAAATATCAAGAAGAAATAAAAAACTAGAATATGTAATACCAAAATAAGAATAAGAAAGTACATATAATATTAAGTGATGAATATAATATATTTTTAGTTTCTTTTATAGAACAATAAAGATATGCAAGTCGATTCCATGGATTGAATCAATAGATATTATAAATGACTTGTTTGGGAAATATTATATATGTATTTATTTAGCACACACATTTAAATTGGGTTCATATGATCTCTCAATCTTAATTTTTTCTTGGTGAGATTTTCACATCATGTGCCTTAAATTATGGGATTACAATATGACACCTCTAGGCTTACATCGTTAGGGGGTCTCAACATAATCGTTATCCAATGAGGCTCTTGGAGATTATTATTTGATCCAAATTAATTGATTATGATGATATGATTTTTAATGTGACTCAGATATAATTGTATCAGAGGATTGGTAGAGTGATATATGTGTTGATAAATCAAGTTGTATTGAAGAATTTAGGTGATTATATTTGCATCATTCTTTGTATGTATGCATTGAAAAAACAATATATTATTTTGGAAACACAAATTCATAGTGACAAAATGTTTTTATTCCTCTTAGAGCTTTATTAGATGATGACTTATGTATCTATAATTACACTCAAATTAATTAGAGTTGATATGATCAATTAGAGCACTATAATGACTTCCACATGTAGATAGTTAGAGAGATAGTAGGGGCATTTTAAAAAAGAGAAAATTATTAATGACTTATTTTTTTTGTGTGAAGTAGAGGCATACTTAAGAGAGATGTTGGATGTTACAGCCCATGTTATGGAGGACTTTTTGAGGTTTAGAAACTATTTAATAAACTACTCGATTCACTCAGATCAGATCTTTTGCTAGAACATATACTATTTTTATTATGCTTATCCAAGAGTACTTTAAATTTTTATCTTTTGACTGTTAAACATTATTAATAATTTTAGAGGTTATTTAATCAATTATTAATGTTGTTTGAGTCAGGAGGTATGATTATATTAATGTTAAACATTATTCTATTATTTCAGTATCTCTATTCATGATTAGAGAACTAGTCATATGACTTTTTAGGTATGATTTATTGTACATATTTTTTTCCAATCACATGAATATTTATAGGTGTTTGAAAATTATTGATCTATTGATGATACACGCTTGGTTGATCAATTGGTGATTTATATTGACTGTGAGATAAGTCAGCTAAGAAAAAATGTTAGAATTACTAATTTGGCACATCAAGAGAGCATTTGAAGAGATACATTTCATTTGATTCATATTGATATTTGGGGATTATGTAGGACGATCACACATAATGATTTGAAATATTTTATTATTTTTATTGATTATTATACTCAATTTACATAATTGTTAATGTTGTGAAATGAAGATACTTAAGAATAAATTTCATATATGTTTTCTTGTATTTTTGAGAAATAGGAGATGATTCATTAGACATTATGTGTAGATAATCTTGCGTAGAATAAGATTGAGAGGAATAATCAATATTTGATTGATATGACTCAGATACTCATATTACATATGAGTGTTCTTAGAAAATTTTAGGGAGAAATACTTTTAATTGTTTACTTTTAAATCTATTGGATCTTATTTTTTTTTTCAGGTTGTATTCCATATTAATATTTAGATATATGAAAAAATTTTTTATATTTCATCCAAAATTTTTAGGTGTACTTGTCTTCAAGATCTCTCTTTTGATAAAGACATGATGATTGCTCATGTCATCAAGTGTATATTTGTTAGCTATTTTAGTACTTAGAATGGATTTATATGTTATTCACAATAAATTATGAAGATTATTACAAGTGTCTTTATGATATTCATTCTCATTTCTAGTTTTTTTTCATAGATGGCTGTTTGTTGACCTTGCTGAAACCCATGTACATGATACTACCAGTATGACTAACTTTTACAAGTGTAATAAAGCCTCTCATAGGGGTTTGTGTTAGAAAGATGAGTCTGATACAAGTGTTTCACTTGATGCGAGATGTGAGTATTCTTAGAAAGAGTTGATGAATATTATGAGACTTGATAATCCCAACATAAAGGTATATATTATACAAAATATATACATTGTCTTTCCAATTGAGTCCCTTGTCACATTAGTTGATAGGATTGAAGAAGTGATTTTGACCTTCCAATTATTCTATGGAAGAACCTAGAGTTTGTTCTATCTAATATATATTGTTACTAATATTCTCTTATTCTTATTTTTTGATTATGTATTCTGATTTCTTATTTTTTATTGATAAATGTTAGATTCATGATATTCTTTTTGAGATATTGATTCATCTAAGATAGTGACATAGTATGTTGAATAAATTGAATGCAATCACATCTAATCGTACTTATAATTTTGTTTTTCTAAAATATTTAGTTAAGTCAATAGTAGTGAGATGCAAATGAGCATATATGTTAAAGACTAGACTTGAATGAAAATTCAATCGGCTCAAGAGCAAGTTGATAATCAAAATATTTACATAGATTTATAATATTAATCAAAAAAAGAATCGCAATAATATTAATTAGTGAGATTCTTTTTTTATGTGGCCAAAATAATAACAACTAGATTATTATTTTTTATTAATACATCTCATAAGTAGACCGTGTATTATCTGGATTGAGAAATGCTTAGATTGTGTATTATCTGGATGTGAAAAATGCATAGACTATGTATTATCTGAATGCGAGACATGCATAGATTGTGTATTATCTGGATATGAGAAATGCATAGATTGTGTATTATCTAGATATGAGAAATGCATAGATTGTGTATTATCTAGATATTAGAAATGCATAGATTGTGTAATATCTGGATATGAGAAATACATTCTTTCATTGTGATATCTAGAAAGAGGTGTTTATGTATCATCCCTTAGGTTTTGTTGTTCTTCAGAGCATATGTTTAATGTGTAGATTGTGGGAAGCTCTTCTTTGACATGATGTAATTTAGTAATTTTTTTTTTGTATTTATTATCTTTTATCTATATATCAGTTAATTAATTTTTTCATCAAGATAGATCAAATAGTTAATATATGGTGCTAGTAATGTATTTTGATGATAATTTAATTGTAGGAGATAATCAGTTGAACAAATCTCTATTAGAACTATTTATACATATCGAGTTTAATACAAAGAATTTAGGGTATCTTAGATATTTCTTGGGTTTTGAGGTCGAGCACTAAAGAGGAATGATATTTCTTTCTTAGATTGGATACATTTTGAATATTTAATCTCATCTTAGCATGATAAATTTTTTTTTGTTGACTTACAATTTGATCTAAGTATATACATGTCTACATATATCAGTTTTATAGTTAATTATACTATGTATATTAGAATCATAAAAAAAATTAAATTATTTGATAGCGATTAGATCATAAATTATTTACACTGTTTGCATAATTGATCATTTTCTATATTCTTTAAGACAGACTTATATGAATGTAATTATTAAGATTCTCAGATATGTGATCAGAGTTTTAGGAAATGTGATTTCATTCAAAGATTAGGGATAAAATTAGGTAGAAATATAATAAGATTCTAGTTGATATTTATTGATTTTAGAGAGATTTATTATAAGATTTTATTTTTTTCTCAAAAATAATTATCTCTTGAAAAAGTAATAGGCAGACTATTTTTTCTAGATTTAGTATAGAAATTATGACATTGGTCACTTATGAACTTTAGTGGATCAGCCATTTTTTTTAAGAGTTATCCTAATCAGTTTAAATGACGATGATGTTTTATGATTGTTTGATAGCTTGACACATTATTTTCAATCATTTGTTGCATGAGTAAGTAAAACATTGTGAAGTTGTTTCCACTTCACATAATAGAAAATCAAGAATGGTTTGATAGTTACTGCATACATACTTATAAGCAACTAGATTGTTGGCATCTTTTCAAATGCTCACCAAGGAACACATGTTTCTTACTATTTTTCAAGTCAAGTGTTTGTGAGCATATGTATTAGTGTGTAGTTGAGTATTGAGGTTTAGTTTAATTTTTTATTTATTTATTTTTATTATTATTTGTGAGCAACTTATGTCCAAACCCTAGAATTTGATATGAACAATATGTATGTTTATATTTGGGGCAAGTCACATATTAGGTGCTCACATGCAAGTTTTTTTAAAGCCTTTTATTTGTTTTATAGTTTTCCTCTCTATCATAAATAATATAATTATGCACTGTAATTTCATTAATTCTGGCAATGCCTTTGATTGGCAATTGCTTCTATCTTGCTCTAAGGAAATGAAAATGATACAATTTAGGATCTAGATTTTTAAGTTTTGTTTTCATCTGTAATTTATGCGGTATGAACAGTTCAGATATGAGACACTTATTACTAATTAGGTTTAATTCCTTTATATCCCCACTTTGCCTTTTTTGTGTTAGTGTGGGGCCATCATATTTGAGGCAACTAATGAAGTTGATACCAATTTGATGTTTATTGACTTTTTGGTTTTAGTTTGCATTTGCAATCCAGGATCAAATTCATGAGTTCTGAAATATAGGTACAGTCACAGTTAGCATGAACGAGGATGGCGGTGATAGGAAGCCAGTTGATGAAGCTGAATTTTTTTCATGGAATGAGTTGAGACTTCATCCTTGTCTCATGACATCAATTTACAGTCTTGGTTTCAAAGAACCTACTCCAATTCAAAGAGCTTGCATCCCTGCTGCAGCTCATCAAGGGAAGGTTGTTTTATATTATTGCCGTAGAATATGAATTGTTTAGCATATTGTTTTACATTACTTTTATGTTTCTCTTTTTTCTTGATAAGTATGAATTTTTTATGATTCTCTTAATATTATAGGATGTAGTAGGTGCAGCAGAGACTGGCTCTGGAAAAACACTTGCTTTTGGTTTGCCTATCTTTCAACGTCTTCTGGAGGAACAAGACAAGGCTGCAAGGAAACTTGCAGAAATTGGGGAAGAACAAGAGCAGATTGCTCCACATGGTTTCTTGCGGGCTTTGATAATCACTCCCACTAGGGAACTAGCACTACAGGTAGTGATAATTTGGTCTATTTATTTGTCAAATCAAGTCAATCATGATTACTGATAGAATTTGTTGCAATGTTTATATTTTTTATTATATATTTATGATGAGAGTATTCAATCATTAGGTTGACTCAATCAGTTCTATCTTTTTATATTGGATTAGAAATTTTTTTTGTTTGGTGATATTTATTTATATTTTATATTTTTATTTTTTTATTGTGTTTTGATTAGGATTTGGATTTCTTGGTAATTAGGGTCTCTTGGCACCCTTGTCAAATCTTTCATCAGTGATAATGCTGACCCATGTCATACCTTCCACCTCTATACCAAACTCTACAAGGTATTGAATGCAATTTGTACAACACAATTGAACCATTACATGCATACAACCCTTGCATGAACACACCTATATTCGTCATGTTCCCCTATTACCGTACATCGCACCTTGTTTGATAGTTGTCCCATTCTCAGACATTGATGTATTGGATAGTTTTGTAGTTTTCTGCAATAGAAGGTTTTGTTGTATCGATATCAATATCAATTAAGCCTTTTCCAAAATACATGGGGTTAACTATAAATTATATTTTTTCAATTAACAATATTAAAAATCATGTCAATTTTAATTATTTAGTTGTTAAATTATTGTTCATAATTTTTTTCTAGTTCCTATTATTCCAATCTCTATATTTTTTTTCGTCCTCCAGTTGTTAGTCTCATATTTTCTAATCGGTGTACTAGATTATTTGTAGAGATATTTCCTAATCTATAGATTAAGCCTTATTCCAATCTCTAGACGTCTATGTTAGAAGTGACCAAATCATCTAGAAGATGATTCTTCCTTATGTTATCATCCATAGTAGTTCTTTTAATCTTGTTTTAATTATTTTATTCTAATGTTATCATTCATAGTTTTATCGCATATTTATATTATTATTCCTCATCTTTATTATACTCTTCATTTGAATTTATTGTTTTTTGGTTGTTAAATATTCACTTTCATACAATATTGCTGATTGTATAACAATATATAATTTTTTTTAAAATCTATTTAGTACTCATCTATCACAAAGCATTCCCACTGTAACTCTCTATTTGATTTATTTAACCTTGATCTTATGTGGTACATCTTCATCAATGTTTCTTTCTTTACTTTTTTTTGATTATTATATCTTTATTATTTTTATATGATTAAACCCATATGATATTTTTGTAATATCATAAAAAAACAAAATAGAAACATATTTAGAAAATATTGTTGTACACTTTTAGTGGTTTTGTTAAGTCTCTCACATGCAAACCAATTACAAATCAAGGTAGAGACAATAAGTGATTTTTTGTACAATATACAAATTATAAGAAGAACAACCATATTGGGAAGATATGTTGGTAGTTATTTTTAGAGTAGAGACCATAATCACTATAAGATATTAAGGGAGATAGACTTACTACTAGATCATTGCTAGAGAGTAATATGAAAATTTTTTTCATAGTAAAGTAATCGTTGATGTTTTTTGTTTTTTAGATACTATAATTCTTATTATATTTTTTACTTTTGATTAATAAGTGATAATAGTAATATCACAATTCATTATTTGTTATTTTTAATTTTATTACCTGTCTTCTTATTATTGTTATAGTTAATGTTAAAACATCTTTCCTTGTATCTCATATTATATTTATTCATAAATACTCAAATAATTTGTCTATATGTTATTTTATAAAATAATTCAATGCTATTATTTTATTTTTTATTATTATATTTTTTTGCAAGTTAAAAAAATTAAAGAAGAGTCTTGTACTATGCAAATTGAGTAGTATGTGTTCTTTTATACTATTAAAAAATATACTAAGTGATTGAATATTATTGATTATTTATTAGAAAATATTCTAAGTGCTCAAATTAACAAATTCTGAATCCTATTATAAAAAATATTTTTAAATTAAATTGTGATGTCTGATAAATAGTTAAACATATTAGAACCTTGTATCTTGTCCATCATATTTAATTTGATTAATTCATATATTTGAGAATTTAGTAAATTTATGACTCAAGATTACTCGAGATATGTTATCATGTTTATTGATAATTATATTCATTATGCTCAATTTTTTCTTTTTTGATATGTATCTTAAAATTTTTTTTTCAGTTATTGTATATAATTATAAAAAATAATTTAATAAAAATATTTAAAATTAAAAAGAGATAATATTGTTGAATATTTGTTTGATAATTGTAGCAAATCTTATATAATGAGATTATAAAAATAAATAATAGATATTTAGTCGAAACGAATGTAACACTCTTGTATGATAGATGTATTCAAAGATGTTTTAGAGATTTGATATTAACTGCTAACTTTTTGATTTATTGAATATTCTACTCCTTTATTTTTTATTATGTATATAATAAAGTCTTGTATCATAAACAAAAATTATTTTATTTATCTCTCCAAGTATATGATAATATTTATTTTATTTGAGATCATTCTTTATGATGTGATAATATGATATCTAAGATAAAATATATATATTTTAGATACTTTAGTATCCAAAAAAGGTATATATATTATTCTCTTAAGATTTATAAAATTTTTGTAGATGTTATATTTTTGAGTATAATTATTTTTTAAGAAGTTTATGATCATGTATAGATTCTATGATTTCATTTAAATTTTTTGTTTATCTTTACTCTCGCGTGGTTTTCTTTGAGCCTTCAATCATGAAAGATTATCATTTATCAAGTGTTTTTGAACTTGATAGATTTTATTATGTTTTTTTTTTTCAAATCATCATACATATCAATAAGCATGGAAGAAGTCAAGTCTAATTTTGATGAATAAGATGAGATTTTTTTAGAAAATGAATCTTCTCTTAGTTTGGATGAAGTAATAGCTTAAGCATTGATCCTAGGCTTTTCTCCAAATGAGTTGGGTCTTAGAAGTCTTGATATCACAAGTCTAAGATGATTTCCATTTAAATATTTATATCTTTTGTAATTTTTCACGGATGGATGATATATCAATTAAACTTGATAAGTATTTTTATTCATTATCCAAGTAAGACAAGAACTGTATATATAATAGAGAATTGTTCTGCCCTTTGCTTTTCTAGTCAAGCGAGGTAATCCTCTCCTAGGAGCTTAGCCTTGTGTGACTTGAGAAAGAAGAGGAGTAGGAGCTCATTATAGTATCTAAATGTCAGTCATGGAAAATTATATATAAAACAATTATCTAATTTCAAGCATAAACATAATTATAAAATCTGGTTTGTAGTTTATAAAAGGAATTAAATAGCTTAAAGAAGTTACTTTGAGCCTAATTAATGTGATTTTCACTCATAATTATTTCTTTTAGTTAATATATATTTGTTTTTATTTTTTCTTTATTTTTTTATAAGAATTTAAATGGAATATTTATTTTATTGATTATATATTTGTATGTCATTCTTATTGTGAAGGATAATGAGTTGTTAATTATAATTATTCAACCTAAATAGTATCTTTAGTCATAATGTCAGACGAAAAATTATGAGGATTGAGATATTTTCATGAGATTTAGGTAACCTATGATAATCAAGTTTGTGTTATTCCAAAGGAGAGAACTCCAAAATGAGTTCATACTTAGGAAGACGATCCATGATGAGTCCATACTAAGGAAAATGAAATATATAGAAGTTAAATATTTATTTTTTAAGTAGAAGATGCATGATGAATTTAAACTGAGAATATATGTTACTACAGCTTATTAGCTAGCCAATATATTTATAAAGACTTTGAAAATATCTCAGCCTATTTTTCTTATTTTTATTTATAATATTTTAAATAATAATGCTTCAACTTGAGGAAGACAATGTTGTAACATTTATTTATTTATTTTTTGTTATTTTTTATTTATAATGAAAATATCTATTCTATGATCTATCTTAAATTAGTTCTAATTTTTATTACTGATTAGGAAACTCTTTTTTTTTTTTTGTGAGATTTATTAGTTCTATTTTTTTTATTGTGTTTTGATTCTTGTGAATTTATTTTATATTTCACACATTATTGAAATATAATTGTCATGTCATCTGAGATCATTTGATGTTATTGAGATTACTTGTATTATATCTTATTTTTGTTGTATTTTAATTTTTCATACTTGTAGTTGAGAATATGTGGTATTTTTAGTACAAAAAAGTGATTCCAATCCATTTATGGTTCGTTTTTGATATTAAGTTTATTATATTACTAAATCCATGTTTTTTAAATAATGATTTAGCTATTATTGTCAATATATCTTTCGTGCATTGTTCGGTGATGCTTATGTGGGGGTATCCAATAGGCTTGACACAATGTTACCCATCATAAAAAGGAGACTGCCCACCATGGCATGTTGGCCAACTGGGTGATATGGACCATGTCAGGTTATGTTGTGTAGGATTGGAATCAGCATGATTCTGCAAGACCTGTGTTTGGGCTCAGGTCCATGCCTGAGGCATGTGCAACGGGTACCTAGTGAAACCTAGGCATGCCATGTGGACCTTATTCCGAATCATTATCGGTTGTATCTGGCATGGTCTGGATCACTGATATACCTTGGGTGTGAACCATGCTTGGGTACATGCCATGTAAATTCTAGTCCGGACCAATACCAGACAGATCTAGCAAAGTTCATTCGGCAAAATTGGGGCACATCCTGTGCTTATGCATGCCATGTGGATTGTTGCTCAATTTAAAGTTTCTTTTCAAGATCATTATAAAGAAGAAAAAATTCACATCCTAGTATCATGTAGAAGCTTGTATAATATTTCTTATAACTAAGTTAGGCCATAGGTACATATCCTTGATGATCAAGAAATATCAACGTCTCATTGATTGTAATGACCCAAAGTGTGTCAAACATGATATCTTATCGTCCTAGATAAGTTGAAATCTTATATAAGTGAAATTGATTAAAATATGTAAGAAAAAAATGTAGTTAGTTAATATTTGATAAATATAATGAGAAGTATTATTATGTGTTGATATGTTTAATGGAGTAATGGAATGATCCCAATGGACACTCATTTCGATTAGCTGAAATGAGTTAGTTATAATAATCTATAATGAACCTAGGCATCCCAATAGAATGATTTCATTTATTTACATAATTCTAATCTATAATCCACTAGTCTTTATATTAACAAGAGTTGGTTCATTATAATTAACTGAAGAAATGTGAAACAATTTGAATGAAATGACATATCATTTTTAGATATGCTAATATGTTTTAGAGTTTGTTGAATGGGATGAAGATTTTTGGCAGATATCTCATGTTATTGTGATACAACTAGCTTTTAGATAACATAAAAGAGATAATAAATTCTATAAAAAATTCTATAAGAATTCTAATGACATGATTGTGAAATAATTTTCATCTTGAAAGCCATGATGTGTTAGACCAATGGATCGCACTACCATGTCATGCTTGACATGGCGAGAGAATTATAATCGTGTTGTGTTGAGCAATCATAGCATTGTAGCACGACTATGCCTCAAAATAATGGGTTGTGCTGGCATTACACAATCCATTTGACATCTATATTGAACACAAAAGAAATAAAATAAATTAAATATTATCATTATCACAAGCTTTTAATAATTTATCATTGACTAATATAAAAAATAGGTTGGCTATGGATTATGCTTGGGCTGTCCGGTTTATTTGACACCTCTAGTGTTCAATTTATTTATGATTGTTTAATTAATTTTTTTTTGTGAGATGCCTCTTTAAACAATTTAATTGTGATTTTTTATTTTTATTTTTATTAATATTTATTTGTATAATTATAATATTTAGAAGAAGATATCCATTCAGACTAAACAAGGTAATTAATTAATTATTTATTCTCGACTTAATCATTCATTATTAGACAAACTGAGAATAATGATTAACTATTAGGAAAGTATACTTGAGTTTCTTATTATACTTCTAAGACTTATATAAGTAAAAATTCATTTTTTCATTTTAGATTATATATTACTTTATATGCTAGTACACTTTTGCAAATATCTTTTTATATGATTTTTTTTACTGTAAATTAACTAATTAATTGAATAATTTTTTTATTATTTATTATGTCTTTTCAGATTATGCATCTTGGATAAATATCACCTAGTCTGTCTCTCATGGTCTTTGATATTACTTATTTTGTCTAGAAATATTTCTTATATTTGATAAGACTTTTAGGGTAATAAAATTTATATTTCTTAGTTAATCTATCTTTTGAAAAGGATACAAGTGTTAATTATTTAGTGTTTGATAGAATATTATTGAGTAATGATATTATTTTTTTTTGTAATATTTATTTTTAATAAGTATAGAAAAAGGGAAGGTTCATAAGACAAATCTAATTTTTTTATTTTTTCTTACTCCTCTACTGTTTCACCCTAGAAATTTGTTGCCAGAGAGAGGTGCTCATTCACTACATTGGAATTTACTTGTATTCACTATGATAATACTTATATAGAGTCATTATGTATACTAACAAGTTCATATCAATTTGATTATGGAGAAAGTGAGATATTTCAAAAGAAAAAATCTTTTTCAAGTCTAAATGATCTAATAATTTGTAAGTGTATTCTAGTTCTGGCTGAAGGTGAACGTGTGAAGTAGAGTTAGTGAAACTTGGTCACCTAAGGCCAAAGTCTATACTAGAAGAAGAGATTGCATGTATTTTATTTAGACTAGAGGAAAATATCTTAAGAAATTAGATGATTTTATAGCCGGTTCTTATGATCTTAATCTTGTGATCATTATTTGAAAGAAATATGAGTTTTGCTCAATATCCTATTTCATAGATATCAAATTCATATTTTATTTTATTTTGTATCATGTTTTTTTTTGATATTATTATGATATTCTTTTTTCTGAGCTATTTTCTCACTTATTATTATACAAAATAATGTTGCAAGAGATAGAATATTTTTCATCCTCATGAGACTTGAGAATAAATACATTGATATTTTGGAAGATATGTTATACGTTGCAGTTGTGTTCAAGGTCATTATCTATTATAATTAGAAGATAGTTTATCTTAAGATGAGATTTATTATTATGAGGTTCACTCAGATGTTGGTTCATAATAACAAGATATTTTTTATACTATTATCCAAATGATTTTCATTTAGATTTTAATTCACTGGCAGTATCTCGTAGATGAATGATATACCAATTAGATGTAAATAATATTTTTCTTCATAGTGATCTTGAGGAGAAATGCATGTGGAGCACTCACCTAAATTTTGAGCAGTATAGTCAGATTTACTTTGTAGATATTATAGATATTTTGTGGTTTAAAACAATTATCGAGTATAAATTAATTCTTTTTTCTTTGTTTTTTTAAAAGAATCTCAAATGTCAAATTAAGTTTTTTATTGTATATGTGGTTGATATTTTTTTATTAAAGATGTGCTTTAAATCATAAATCATACAACTTGATGAATTTGTTTAGTTGTAACTTGATAGAGGTTATAAACTCCATGAGAGTAATTATGTTGTCACGAAGGAGGTATTTAGTTGAATTTTTGGATTGTGTTCTAATGGATATACTGATTGAATTATATATTGATTCCTTTTTTGATGTATAAGAGAATTATAATGAAAATTCATTTTTTGATTATTACTAAATTAGATATAACTTAAGTAGTCTATATAATTGGTCATGTAATAGATTTTTCATGCTAGTTTCACCTTGATATAGCTCGTTTTATATTGATTTATGTTAAAAATCTTTATGTTATGAGATTTTGTTTAGCAATCACTAATATTTATAATTAGTTGAGTAGTTAGATTTGAGTTGAATATTAATTTGCATTGAAATGAGATATATTATAAATTTTTGTATCTTTTTGGAGTCGGTCTTGTCTGCTAGAAAAATAAATAACAATTGATTATTTGAAGATTTTATGCAAAAACAAAGTTTAAAATAATAATGATAATTATCTATGAGATATTTTGGATAATACATATTTTTATGAATATCAGATACTCTTTTATTTCTCTTACTACTTTCTACTGTGACAGGTAGATAATAAGATATATAATTTTAAATTTGATATTTTATAAACAGTCAACAGATGGAGTATATAGATTTTGTTTCTTTCTCAGGAAAAAGATCAATGATGAGATTATTATTTCAACTTTCTTACAACTTATCTATAAACTAATATCTCTATGAATGTCTTAAAAAAATTTTAGTTTTTTTTCTCTAGATTTTATGTTTTGAATATTTACGTATCATTTTTAGAGGTGATATATTACATATTTTATATTTTTCTATTATTGCTATTTTATTTTTATTTATATTATTGATGGGAACACTAATTATATGAATTGATTTAATCTGAATAGTCTACATTCATAACCTAGGTAGACAATATAAGTAGTTTTTTCCTAGAGTTTTCATGCCAATTTTTCTAGACAGTGCTCATTGAATATAAAGATAAATAAAAAAATCTTTATATTATGTGATTTCTGTACGCAATCACGAGTACTAATAGTTAATTGCATATTCAAACTTGAGTTAAACACTAATTTGATTGATATGAGGCCTATTATAATTTGATGTATTTTTTTACTATTTTTAAGATATGAGATGCACTCTTATTTCTTATTCTATTCTCTACTAAGATAGTTAGACAATGAGATATATAATATTAAATTTAATATTTCATGGTTAGATCAAGCGAATAAAGATATATTGTTTCTTTCTCTTAAATTTAATATTATTATTGTTATAATTTACATTTCTACATTACATAAAATTATTATAAAATTGAAGGACAAGAGAGCGAGATATATAGGAGAAATAACTGAGAGATTTCTTATTACTTCATGTATATACTGAATCATAAAAAGATTTCCTATTTATAATGTTTAATACATAAATATGTTAATATGTATATAAATATGTTAATATGTATATAAATATGTAAATGCATATATACATTAATGCACATAAATTACCAATGAATACATATAAATTCATGCCAATTAATATACATTAATTTATGAATAATAAAAGTTACAAGAATATCAATAGTCAAGATATTAATAGAGAATTTATAAATATTCATAATCTTGTTCATAATTTCCCCCATTGGATGTTCATGATACTGTCTCATTAAAAATCTTACTAGGAAAATCTAATGGGATAAGCCTATGGTGAATAAAAAAAGAGTATGGTATAAAACATTATTTTAAATCTCTGAGCTTGTGTATTTTAATGCTATGAACTAGCCTTTCAAATGTTGCAGTAGGTAGAGCATTGGTGAATAAATCTGTTAGATTATTAGTTGAACGAATTGATTGAACATTAATATCACCCTTTTTTTTTGTAAATCATGAGTGAAAAAGAATTTTGGTGATATATGCAGTATTATCTTCATACAAGATTGTCGGGACTTTCTTACTAAAAGACAAATTACATGACCCTCGAATTTGATGTATTATAGATATTAACTAAAAATATTCTCGACTTGCTTCATGAATTACTAAGATCTCTGCATGATTTAAAGATGTGTCAGGCAATTGATTATTTCGTAGAACTTTATGAAATTGTGGTATCATCACATGTGAACAAATAGTCCGTTTGTGATCGAGCATTATGAGGGTTAGATATATATCCCGCATTTGCATAATCAATTAATTTTGATTTGGGTACATTGGGATAATATAGGCCTATATTCATCGTACTTTGAAGATATCTCACTACATATTTAACTCCATTCCAATATTTTTTTGTTGGACAAAAATTATATTTTGCTAACAATTTTATAGAAAATGATATATCAAGTTGTGTATGACTTGCAAAATATATTAGTACTCCAATAGTACTAAGATATGATACTTTAGGATCAAAAAGTTCTTCATCATTCATTCAAGGTCGGAAAGGATTTTTATTTACATCTAATGACCTTACAACCATTGGAGTGCTCAATAGATAAACATTATCCATATAGAATCATTTCAACACCTTTGATATATAAGCTGATTGATGAAAAAAAAATTATTTTCTAAGTGTTCAATATGTAAATCAAGACAGTTTTGTTTTTCTAAGATTATTCATCTCAAATTTTTTTTTAGTTGCTTACTATTTCTAAAAGCTCATTCCTAGTTCTAATAATATTTAGGTCATTAATATAAATTATAATTATAATGAATTCAGATTCAGATCTCTTAATAACATGGGCAAAGGAGATCATTTTTATACTATTTTCGTAATAAATATTTATTAAGATGATTATACCACATACATCCAGTTTATTTCAACTCATATAGAGATTTGTATAATTTTATCAAGTAAAATTCTCGAGGATCTGAATTATGTATTGTAGAAAATTTAATCCTTTTGGAATTTTCATGTAAATATCACTGTCAAGTGATTTATATAAATAAATCGTAACTACAACAATTAAACACATACTAAGTTTTTCATGTATTGTCAGACTAATTAAATATTGAAAAGCAGTTGCATCCACTACATGGGAATACGTCTTTTCATAATCAATGATAATTCTCTGAGAGAATTATTGTGTAATTAATCGTGCCTTATTTTTGACAATTTTATTTGCTGTCTCGTTTTTGCATAAATATTCATTTGTATCCTACAAGTTTGACACCATCAGGTGTACGTTTAATAGGATCAAAAATTTTATGTTTTGAATGAGAATTTAATCTTGCTTCAATTGCATTTTTTATTTTGGTCAATTTTCTCTCTGTCTATACTCTTAAATAGACTTTGGCTCAAGGTATTTATTGTCATTAATAATGTTGAGTGTTATATTCTAGTTAAATATTTTATCGACGTCGATTTTAATTTAATTCCATATTTGGCCATTTGCGACAATTTATTGAAATCTCTTTATTATCACATGTTATAGGTACATGAATTTCTTTTGGAATTATAACAGGTAACTCTTTTAGAGTCATTAATTCTTCAACTTGAACCCTTTGCCCCTTTTCTTTTTTGAGGATTTTTATTTTTAGAACTAATTGGTCAGTCACGTTTCATTGATGCTTTAGGTTTATTAGCAATATGTTATCTTACAGGGACATCAATTCTAACAGGAGCATTAGCAGCTGATATGTAAAATATAGTTACTCTTTTCGAATTAGTAAATGCATTTAACAATTGATTTGCTAAATTTTATAAATGAATAATCTTTTGAATTTTCAGTTCACATTTCGTTGTGCAAGGGTCAAGATGAGATAATAATAATTGATTTTAGCTAATAGCTTTTTTCAACTATTTATTTTCTTTCTTTAAAGCTGGAAAATCTGATTCATCAAAATGAGCCGTAAATAAATCTATAATTGATGGCTCTAAATATTTAATTATCGATGGAGATTCATATCTAACATGTATTCCTAATCTTCTTTGTGGATCCATCTTAGTGCATTGTGTTGAAGTAATTGAAACATATTCTGCACACTCAAAAATTATTAGATGGAAAATAATTGATTCTCAACTAAAAATTAATTATAAAGGAGAGAACCTATGATAATTTGTTAGTCTAATACGAATCAGTACTGTTGCATGTAAAATAGCGTGACCCCAAGCAGAGTTAGGAACTTCGTCTTCATTAGTAATGACCTTGTAATCAGTTGAAAATATTTAATAAATAATTTTGTAAGATTATTTTTTGTATGAACATATGCTACAAGATGTTTAACATATAATAATCATTAAAAGCTTGAGAAGTAAATTCTTCAGTATTGTCAAGATGAATTAACTTAATCAGATAATCTAGAAAATGAGTCCGTAACTAAATTATTTGAGTAAACAATCTAATAAATGCTTTGTTATGCATTGATAATAAACAGACATGTAGCCATCTCGTTGATGTATCAATTAGAATCATAAAATATCAAAATGGTTTACATGGTAAATGAATAGGCCTATATATATCACATTGTATACATTGCAAAAATGTAAGGGGTTTTGTCTTTATTTTTATTGGTGATGGCCTTATAATTAACTTCCCATGTGAACAAGCAGCACATGAAAATTTATTGGATAGAAAATCTTTTGATTTTTCAATAAATGTTCACTTGAATTTTTAATGATTCTTTGCATCATTATAGACCCATGATGTCCCAATCGGTCATACTAAATAATAAAATTATTTTTATCAGTAAACTTCTGTTTATTATGACATGTGCCTCAATTGTGTTTATGTTTGTGAAATACAAATTAGAGAAAAAAAGTGGGTAATTTTTTCAATATATTTTTTTTACTTGAGACAACGTTGATAAAATATAAATACTCAATATTGTCTTTCTTCATAGTCTTAATATGATATTCATTTTGTCGAATATTTTTAAAATTCAATAAATTTCTGAGACTTTGTAGAATATAATGCATCATCAATATGCATTTTTGTTTCTTCGGGTAATAATATTTTAGCTTTTCTGGAGTCCTTAATCAATTTTGTAATATTTGATATTCTATTCATATCCGATCCTTACATTATTAAAAATGAAAAGAATTTTTTATCTTTATGTATAATATGCATTGATACACTATCTGTGAGATATATCATTGTCACCGATAGAGGATCCCACTAGATGAGTTTCTATATTCTTCATGGGAAATAAGATATATAGTAAGAAAATTATAAAATAACTCATAACAAAATTAATTTTTATTATTCAATAATATGATGACTTTCATAATAGTAAACTCAAATACATAAATTTAAACGAGAATTATTTATTTTTGGAGATTTTTATTATCAAACAAGTGTTCAATATTTACTTCAGGCTGAATAAAGATATCAGAAATATCCAGATGAGTCATATCATAAAAGCCATGATCAACACTTTCATCCTTATAAATAAAATTTATCTCTATAGTTTTTTTATCTTTCTTTTTTAGTGATTCTTGGTAGAGATCAATCAAATATTTTGGTGTACGACAGGTATGTGAACAATGGTCTTTTATGCCGCAACGATAACATAAATTTGTTATCATTTTGTTATTTTTACTAGTTTTATTATTCTTTTCAATATTTTCTTCCTTTTAATATTCTGATATATTCTTGGGTTGTCGATCGTATTTGTAACTATTACGACCACATCCTTATCCACGTTTACAACTCCGACTATGATCACGACCGCAACCATGATTCCTACCTCGGCTTTGTCCATTATAAGGGCGATTTTTTGTCACATTCACTTCAAGAAATAAAGCCGAATCAGTTGGACGAGCCTCATTATTTTTCATCAAAAACTTATTATTTTTTTCGGCTACAAGAAGACATGAAATCAATTCAGAATATTTTTCTAAGCCTTTTTCACAATATTACTGCTGCAGGAGCACATTGGATGCATAAATAGTGGAGAATGTTTTCTCCAACATTTTCTCATTAATAATTTTTTATTCACATATTTGTAATTGAGAACTGATTCTAAATATTATTGAGTTATACTCACTCACATTTAAAATCTTGTAATCTCAAATGTATCCATTTATAGAGAGCTTTTGGGAGAATTACTGTTCTTTGATATTCATACATTTTCTTCAAACTATTTCACAGAACAAGTAGATCCTTTACGGTAAGGCATTCAGTTTTCAATCCTTCATGAAGGTGAAGACGAATAAATATTATCACTTTGTTTTTTTTTTTGAATAGATGTTGTATTCTTTTTTTTAATTGTATTTCCAAGATTATTTGTATCTAGATGGATTTCAACATCTAGCATCAATGACAAGAAATTCTTTCTCATGATATTAAGAGTCACAAATTCTAATTTCACAAGATTCAATATAATAATACTCTAATATACCTTTAATATATTTTTTAAATATTCAATAGAATTTAGTGTTGATAAAGTATTATAAAATAGAATGACAAGATAGCAAGAAATATAGGAAAAACAATAGAGAGATTTTTTATTCCTTTAAGTATATACTGACTCATATAATGATTCTCTATTTATAAGATTTAATATATAAATGCATTAATGTGTATATAAATATGTCAGTGAATATATATATATTAATACACAAATAAATGTGCTAATGAATACATATTAATCCATACTAATTATAACACATTAATCAATAAATAATAAGATTCATAAGAATATTAATAATCAAGAGATTAATAGAGAGTTTATAGATATCCATAATATTTTCATAATACTAATATTTTTTTGAGTACCTTAAAAATATTTTATTTCTTTTTTCTTTCCTATGTATTTCATGTTTTGGATATTTACTTATGAACTCGATGAGAAATATATAATAGATTACATATTTTCTATTATTGATTTTCTCTCTTTGTTTATATTATGAACGAGAGCATTCAATATGTGAGTTGATCTAATCTAAGTAGTTTATATTCACATAGGCTTTCACTTATTCATTTCATATATTATTATTGAGTTTTGAATATTCTATATCATGAGTTTGTACAAAAATTATTTAAAAAATTATTAATAATTTTTTAACCATGGTATTTTTAGAATATAAAATTTATTTAAAATAATAAAATTTATTATATAACTTTTTGATAAGAGAGATCTTTTTTCAAAAGAAATATTTTCTAATAGAATTCATTTATAAATGCAAAATTATTTTAAAAACTTTTTAAGTTAATAATTTTATAAATGAAAATTTTTTATTAGAAAAATTTTAAAATAATATTTTTTGAATTTTTTTCCAAAAGACAAGTGAGGATCCCCTCCTTTGAGAGATGCCTTGCTTAATACACTAGAAAGTTGCCTTGCCTAATAGGTGTAAAGACATGTTTTTTAAGACTCTTATCTTGGGCTTGGTGTGGAATTGAGCATGCTCAATGTGTTCCCACATTTTAGTATTACTAAGGTGTACCTTTTGTAAGTACAATTAAATCACTCATACACTTTGAGTATTTTTCTAGAAAATATTTTTATAATATGAATATCAAAAATTATTTGACATTTGTTTTGATTTGGATGTGGTTTTATGAGTTCTTAATTATCTGTAATGAAGAAGAAAGTGAGATTTAATTTTTTTTTTCTTCAACAATTATATATATTTGGTATTTATTAGGTGTTTTAATTATTATCAGACATAAATTTTATATTAATATATAATTCATAATATATTGGTGTACTTTTCTCGAAAATATTTTAAATTTTTGAAAAAGTAAATATTAGTCAGTTGTCTTGAGATCCACAACAAATATATACAATATGGTCTTACTTGTCATCATTTTTTTTTGAGATATTGTCTGTCTATTATATTATTTTTAATCTAATTTTTGATGGGTAAAAATTTATTAAAATTAATTGTTGTTTTATAAATGTCATAATGTTATTGTAAGTATTTTTATTCAAGGGTGACATGTCTTAGGTTTAATACTCATATGATGTAATCTTTTTGATTTTTATGGGTAAGATTGTTAAAATATTAATCTCTTAAATACCATACTAAATGAGAGTCTTACGTACCAAATATAAATTTTAATTATTGTTTTTTTATATAATATTTATTATAGTGAAATACCAATTCATGTTGTTAATTCATCAAGTATAGGGCTTTTCTTTGAAAGAATTTTTTTCATGTCATAGTTTTTAATTTTCTTGAGATTCATTATAAAGGTTGGATACAAAGTATGTTACTATGTTTGTCAGAGGATGTAATCGATTGTAGATATGCTGATGAAGTCTCTCAAAGGATGTGTTGAGCTTAATATATGTTTTTATAATAATTAATAAGTATCTCATTGCATAGTTATATTTCTATAATTCATATGTTTCATGGTTCCAAGTTAATAAAAATCTTAAGTCTCATTTTATTTAACTATCCAAACTAATCTATGTATACTATTGTAACGTGAATGCTTTCTAATAAACTGACTTTATCATTTTTACGGCACATTTTTTGTGCACATCTGTAGCCTCTGCATCTTCTTTCATGCTCTAGTGTGAAATACAGTTTCCAGTTTTTTATATAAATACTAAATTTTTTATCCATTTATCTGAAATTTTCATTTAAGACTTCATGTAGTTTGTTGATATGCTGTTAGTTTTATTGATATTTATGCACTTTTATTTTTTGAACATGTAGTTTGTAATTATATTTCACCGTGTTTTCAGATTGCTGACCATCTTAAACAAGTGGCTAAGGTTGTTGGTATTAGAGTTGTGGCTATTATTGGAGGGATGTCATTGGAGAAGCAAGAAAGAGTTCTCAAAACAAGGCCTGAGATTCTTGTGGGAACACCCGGAAGATTGTGGGAATTAATATCAGAAGGTGAAAGACATCTGGTTGAGGTTTGCCTTGTCATGCTCACTATAAATTTTTTATAGACTATAAGATTTTATTTTTATGGCTTATTTAGGTTGGGTCTATCAGTTTTTTTTTTTTTTTAATATTTCAAATATTATTTTGTGGAAATTATACAAACTAAAAAAAACAACTATACACATCCAAGCTGAATTATGATGGATGAATCTAATGAGTTTATACATAATCAAAATTTACCTAATTTAGCAAAAATTTTGTACTAAGAATAATTCAACCAATCAATTGAATGTAACCATGGATAAACATATAAATACTTCTCATATATCTAAAACATTCTTGTAGTTAGCTCATAAATATTCCACACACCAACTTTGAAGGAGAAAAGAAGTTAAGACTCATATAATTTTTATAAAAATATTAATAATTTGATCTCTGTACTAATATATATTATAGGTAATTGAACCATTTTGAAATTTATTTTAAATAAAATAATAAATAATTTTAATATTTTTCATTTACTAAAAAAAGAGTGAAAGTAAAGATGTATTGTTGCTCAACGTTACTATGAATTGTTTTTGGTCGTGAAATAGAGAAAATAATATACTTTATAAGATATTTAATTCAACGCAATGCAATTTAGTAGTGGTTATTATTATTGCTCAAATATTGAGATATCAGCTTTTCCTTGATCCCATGCTAAAGCGAGAGCCTTGAGCATTAGGTTTGATCTTTAAGCAATCATGCATGAGATCTTAAACATGTTAATACAAGCATGATAGAATATTGTACATTCCTAGCTAAGATTTGGTAGAAACTAAATGTTTTTGAACTAACGATTGGTGTGTTGACTTTGTTGCCAGTCTTAATAAAAATATTGATGTTGTACTTAAAAAAGTGATGATTAATAGTACATTGTCTTTTTTTTTTTTTTTTTGATAGAGCAATTGGAATATACAACATTACCACCAACCTTTGAGGGATCAAGAGTTGGCTAGGCATCCTATAAATAACTCAACACCCTTCTCCAATAATTCTTTTGCTCTATGTAGGTTTGCTTGATCAAATGAATACTCTCATATGTGCCTTCAAATATTAAGTTCATGCATTACTAGGATCCTCAAAGAAATTTGATGAGGACATGATATATCAACAATCTCAGAAGGATCCTCAGGATTATGACTAGATGGTGAATCCTTGAAATTATATTTTTGTCAATTATTTTTTCAAGACTTTTTCATTGAAATAGATATCATCTCAGTGAATGTAATCTTAGTTTTCATAATTATTTCTTATCAAATAAGTATAATACTTAGAATGTTTTTTGGGTTTGTTAATATCCAAGAGATATATGGATGATGATTCAAGTTATTACTATATTTTTTTCTTTAAACGAAGAGATTTTGACTATAACATGTATATTTGAATCCTCAATATAGTAATGAATGTAACATATCTCTTAGATAAAAAAAAATTGGTACAATATTTTTTTTTCAAAATGATGGAAAAAAAATTGATTGATAGAGTAATTTGTGATCATAATTACTTTTTTTTAAAAGAAGCCTAGGAATATACAACACTCTTATATAGTAGGAGTATTTTAGTAATCTTATGTAGATTTTTATTTTTTATTTTTCAATAATTTTTTTGGTGTTGTTCTGCTTTACCTACACGTGATGTTTAGTTCATTAACTCATGCTCCTATAAAAAGGGAATAAACTCATTTGAAGTGTACTGAAAAATGTTTCTGCTAAAATTTTAATTTCATGTCCAATATAAGTTCAGTTATTTTATGAAAACTAATAAAAACTATCAAGATAAATAAACGAATTCATCTATAGAAAGTTATATTATCAATCAAAATAGTGAAATAGGGAAATAATGAAAAAGTGACATATATGATTGTTCTTTATGTCCCTTGTGTTTGTATATATTGTATGTATTGTGTTTCTGGGGTTACTCTATGTCATACCAAATTAAATGCCCTTGCATACTATATCATGTCTCATAATGCAGAGAATTCATTTTTTTTTGTATGATTTACTTTATGAATTTTAATTTGGTGAAATAAGAATGATAAATATGAAAAAAAATAAGATTCAAAATATTATAAGATTTTAATCACATTTTTTTTAATATTATAAAATTCATTATTAAGTTATTTTTATTTTTTATTTTTTTTAATATTTTGAAGTGTCAATAGTACATAAAAATGTTTTAATCACATTTTTTTTAAATATCATTCTTTGTATCATTTGAAAGTTACTTTATTATTTGTGTTAATATTACTTTCTTAGAAAATTAATGTATCTTAAAATATTATATGGAAATGTGATTTTTAGTAATTATTTTGTTTTGTGGTCACTTTCACACATTGGAAGTAGGGCTTCATACTCTATTGATAATGTATCTTTCTCTACTTTGGTGATTATTAAATTAAAAGATTCAAAATCTAATTCAATAGTCTTATCGGAAATAATTTCAAAGAAAAGTGATAAAGTTGTTCATCATATTTTCTCATTTATTTCTAGGATTGTTTGGAAGGTTAGTTGTCCTAGTGAGTCTAAACATATAGAAGGGTATGAGCCAGCCACTATTCCAATTAACATAGAGAATAGGAAGTTGGATAACTCAAACAAGTTTATACAAGAGTGATACATCATCTTTAGCTCCCAGTAGAATAGTCACTGCAACTAATTAGTTTTTTGAAGAAAGATGATTTTGACATTCTTATTGTTCTACATTTAATTTTATTTCTTATATTATCTTATTCACATTTAATTTTGGTGTGAGATGCTTTATGCAATTGAATAGGATTAATCAATCATATATATTTTATCTAATGGCCAAGAAAATAAGCTCACCTTGTTTGCTTCTTCTCATAGGTTTGTAATGTATAAATTGAATGTGGAATATTTTTTTTGTAGTAATCTTGGTTCAATAAATTTTATTTAATTGTTATTTTTTGGACTCAAAATTTATTTTAGATTATTCATTTCTTTTTGTGATTTAGATGTTATATGTGTTTTATTGTTAATTTACTTTTTGGTCATATTTATTATTTTTTAGGATTTAAGTTGTTTATTTAAGTGAAGTGATAGTTTTATTGGATTGGAAATATGTATAAGATATATTTTCTAAGTTGGGTTTATTAAGTTGTATTCTAGTTAATACTTTCAATTTTGATATAGTTATCTTTAGAAACATTTTTTTTATTAAATATACTAGATATATGGTGATAATTTGAAAGTTTAACTATCTAATAATTATTAGATTATATATTATTTATATTGTCAGTATAATTATTTTTAACTTAAATTATCCAAAACAGACACATTTAGGTATTATTCATTGTATATTTAATGATGATATTCATTTTCATCATATATATTGACGAGGATATCCTCTAGCTAACAACCCATCATTGAGTTCTAAAAACAAGGATGAGCATATGAGGAATTTATTGAAAAAAAATCCACATAGTATTAATGCCATTTTTTTTTGTTCTGTATTTTGTTTTCTTTTTTTTTTGTATATTATTTTTGACTTGATTGAATGTTACTATTCTGTTAATTGAAACTCTCCCCCCTTCCTGGTTTTCATTTGTTCCCATTACCACTCTGGGCATATAAAAAAGATTCGTATATCATTTTTGAAAACCTTGAATTGAATTGAATAAAATTATTGTTTTGTTGTGCGGCACCCGAAATTGCTTTAGAGATTTGATAAGAACTTATGAGTGTGTATCTGTGTGTATGTATGCATGAATCCCCACTCTATTGTTCTTCCTATTTGTTTGAAGTATTTCGGTGGGGAATTGGGCATCCATTCACGAGGATGTCATGTGGGATGTGTGAAACCTCCTAATTAGTTTCATTCAAAACTAAATTATTTTATTCTCCTTTTACTTTCTTCCATCACCTACAATAACTCATAAATTGGGTATTAAAAAAATACCTTATTGCTCATATCCCAAACCATATTTATGAATTGAATTCCCAAATTTATTTTTTTGTAAAATTTTCATTTTAAAGTCCTCTATTTTGAACTCACACAAATTAAAGCATCTTTAAACCCTTATTGAAAAGATAACCCAAAATTTTCTAGCTCTCAAAATCTTAATTCAAACCCAAATTTGAGTTTCCTGATTTTCCTCATTACTGAACCTCAAATTCAGTTTAAGTATGCAATTTAGGAAATTAGGCATGATAGTAAATTTTCCAAGTGTCACATCTTGTTGGTAGAATGATCATAACAACCGGCCAACAAAACTACCTACGAAAATGATATTAAGTTTTAATTTATGTATTTTTTTTTATTTCAAAATTAATAAGAATTATATATATATATATATATATATATATATATAAAATTACATATTTTTCTTTAGTTTTATATTTTGTCATGCTATTTCATAACATTTTATCAACATGATTATGATCTAACAAATCCAAATTTATATTATTTTTATTTTTTTTAATATATAAAAAGTTTATCAAAATTTCAAATCTCACAAAACTTAAGTATGTTATATTTGATATTTTTAGTAAAAATTATCTATCATGGAATCTTGATGGTGTAATAAACCTAATTTCCATGAAGCTTAGATAAATAAAAAAAAAAAAATGAAAAGTCCCAACAAGTCTTTGCAAAGATACTAATTTTTCACCTGCACCATCTCTATGAAAATCTGAAAGATAAATATCTTAATGTAAAATATGATTTCACTCTTGTAATTAACTTGAATGATATATTTGACCAGCAAAATGATGATTTTGCCAAAATATTGTGATGACTTAATGTATTTATGGTTTCAAGAATTTAAAATAATCAGGATGTATAATCTCGTTCTATTTAAAAGAAGCTCTAGATTGAAGCAATGAAAAAAAATAATGGTTAAAGATATGCTATCAAAAAATGCTAACAATTATTTACGTCTCTAATGTGCTCTTGCAACATCAACATATAAAATATATATTTACTAAATATTTATAGTTAATATTATATCTTCTAGTAGTTGGATAAAATAATGAGTTTGTAATGAAAAATTATCAATCTTGTCCAATATAATCTGAACCATTCTTTGAAGTGATTGTGATATCATAGTAAACTTATGGGAGTATACGTGATCGTAGTCATGGTTGTGGTCGTGGATATAATTCCCAACATTATAATAATCATTATACTAACTCATTTTAAATGAGATACTCATTTCTCTGCCAAAAATAGAATAATGATAAAATAAAAGAAGGAATTAAAAAATGCACATAAAAGGTAATTTATGGCTCTTCAAGAGATTTGCTATAAATGTGGAATGGGAGAGCATTGGTTTTATACGTGCCACAGTCAAACATTTAGTAGTTATGTATCAAGCATTATTAAAGGGCTAAATCTATCTTATTTTGATATGAATTTTTTTGAAGGTGCTAATGATAATTTTAATTGCTTAATAAATAATGAGAATATAAATATTAAATAATTCTGTGTATGTTATTATGAGTTAATAAGAATATTATATTATTATTTATAATTTTATCTTTATCTAAATTTATGTATTATTGAATTTCAAGATAAATGATAATGACATGTATTGTTAACTATGCAACAATACATACAATTATTCGTGTGAAAAATTATTAAATTTAAAAGTAATAAATATTAGTGTATCATCTATGGTATATCAGATTTAATTAAAAATATTGGAAAAACAAATATAATACTATCAAATGGAATTATATTCTTTATTAATAATATATTATATTCTAATAAAACAAAAAGAAATTTAGCTAATTTTTAAGATATCCGCAAAAAATGAATAGTATATTAAAACTAAGAATGAAAGTAATAAATAAATTTTATATATTATATCTATAATTTTTGGGAAAAAAATTATTGTGAAAAAGTTTTGAGTATTATTTTTTTGGTTATATCATATGATCATAAAGTCAATTAAGACATAAGTTATAATGAAATATAAGTTTAATGACTTAAAAAGATATGTACTTTTTGGCACAACATGCTAGGTCACCCTGGATTTTTGATGATGTGGTGAATACTGAATCGTAGAAAAGTTACTTGATCATCCTTTAAAGAACTTGATGATTTTTTGCTCAATGAATTTTGTTGTGACCCTTGTTTACAAGGTAAATTAATAGTTAGATCATAATTTAATAAAATCATGTTTGAATAACTAATTCTTTTAGAAAGAACACATTGTGGTAAATGTGGATTTATGTCCACCATGTGTATATTTTCATTATTTTATGGCCATAATAAATGTCCTACTAAATAATCACATGTATGTTTTCTTTTCATAAGTAATATTATTTTTGTTAGTTTCATTGTATAAATAATTAAATTAAGAGTATAATTTCTTGATTTTTCAATTAAGACAATAAAATTAGATAATTTTGATTACTTTGCTTTACAAACTCTTAATGATTGTTGTATGTTATTGGAATAAATAATAAGCATTTTGTTACTTTTGTTCATATAAAATATAATTTAATGAAGTCTTTGATCAAACATCTTAAATTAATAGTTAGATCACTTTTAATAAAGATCAAATTATCATCATCTAACTTGTGACATGCTGTTATGCATGATGCAAGTCTATTAATAATTTGTATCGTGTAAATAACTATATATTTCTACATTATGAGTTTTTGGTCGAGAAGACTATATTCTAATTTTACCACCATAATGTACCAAAATAGGTCTATAATATAAACTTGAGATTTACATAAATTTTGATTTATTATCGATCATAAGATATTTAGAATCCTTAATAGATGATATTTTTTGTTCTATATTTGTAGTTTGTTATTTTAATGAAATAATATTTTTATTATTATGGAGAAAAAAAGTTGATTCTAAAAAAATGATAAGAAATAATTTGGAATGTATTCATATTGTCTCATTTTGTTCATCATATAAATCAATGTGAACTGAAAATATAAAGGATTTCATTGACAGAATAATGCAAATTAATTATTGAAAATATTTGTTGATGCAAAAAAATATGACAAAATCGAATATTTTAGCTATGAATGCTCCAATGCTAATCGAATAATGCAAAACACACTTGAAGTGTGGGAGATTAATTGGGTTAATAGATGTATCATCCTAGAAGAGGAGAACAACAACATGGCAAAATGCTTATGCAAAGGAAATTGAACAAAAAACTTCTGAAGAGACAAAAAACAAACAAACATCTTCACAAGAGACAAAAATACGTGATAATTTTGAAATTTCAATAAATTATGTGTATAATAAAGAAAAATTAGATCGAAATAAAATTATTATCAATAATATTTTTACTTATTAAATGCCCTTAGACATCATAAGAAATAATAATAACATCGACCACAAATTGTGAAAGTCAAAATAGAAATGATTGGTTGAAATAGAAAGATGCTATCATACAAAATTAAACTTGTTTATGAAACAAGATATTTTTAGACCTCTAGTCCAAACACATAAAATTGTATAGTCTGTTCGGTATAAATGAATATTTATATGAAAGTAAATGAAAATAACAAGATCATAAGATATAAAGTATGATTAGTTGCATAAACTTTCTTGTAAAGACATGACCTTTACTACTAAGAAACATAATCTCCTATTATTAATGTAATCATTTTTTTACTTTCTTATATGTTTGATAGTTTTTGTATGACTAGATATGCATCTCATATATGTCATAATTTATCTATATAGATCCATAGATAAAGTCTCATATAATGTGCTCAATCAAATTGCAATGTTCTTTGTATGGATTGAAATAATTTGGATGCATGTGGTGCAATTACTTTATTGAGTATTTATTAAAAGAAGGATATGTAAACAATTCTGTATGCCCATACATTTTTATTAAGAAATCAAAAATTAAATTTGTAATTATTATTGTGTATGCTGATGATCTAATTATTATTTGGACTCTTGAAGAATCAACATGAACAATGAAATATTTGAAAAAGAATTTGAAATACAAATCTTATAAAAATAAAATTTTGTCTCGACTTATAGATTAAATATTATTTTACCGGAGTTTTAGTTTATCAATCGGTATATACTAAAATGATTTTTACATATTTTTATATGGATAAAACACACTTTTTAAGTTCATTATTTTTTGTTCATTCACTTGATGAGAAAATAGACTAAGTGGTGAGTGAAGAACTATTTGATCATGAAGTATATATCTTATTATTATTGGTGTACTTATGATCTTTCGAATTGCATTTAGTAAATATTGTTTTTTTGTCAATTTATTAGTCAGGTATAATTTTGTTCCAATCCAAAAATATTGAAATGATATCAATCATTTTTTGTGCTAATTCTAAGGAATAATCGATGCTACTTTACTCAAAGGAATCAAAGACAATTGTTTAGATATGCTGATGCATGATATCTTTCCGATCCACATAAGACAAGCTTACAAATATGATATGTATTTTATTCTAACAGAATTGTTATTTCATCGAGATTCTTTAAGCAAATAATGATAATCACATCATTAAATTATTTAAAGATTGTAATAATTTACGAAGCATGTCATGAATGTATATAACTAAGATTAATAATTCAACATAGCTAAGAATCATATGGTCTTTCTTTTATAAATACTAATCCAATGATATTATTTGAAGATAATGATGCATACATTATACAAATTGAATGAGGTCATATCAAAATAGGTAGAAATAAGTATATTTTTCTAAAATTCTTTTATACACATGAAATTCATAAGAGCGATAAAATTGATGTTCAATAAATATAGTCGAGTAATAATCTAGCAAATTTATTCATGAAATCATTGCTAACATCAACATTCAAGAAGTTGAGGGAGAGCATGCTTATGACAAGATATTAGTCTCCTTAGATTTTATTGGCAAAACTTTTAATGAGGTTGTCATAATATATTAAAAATATTCTACAATAGCATACAAATATCCTACACGTTTTCTTTCATTATGTTTTATCCTATTTGATTTTACTAGCTAGATTTTAATGAAGTATATTCATCATGGTGGTTATTCAAGGAAAAACATTATAAATAAAGGGTCATGTAGCGAATGACCACATTAATTGTGTGCTGAATGATATACATTGTATCATTCAATGTTCCTTATAAATTTATTTTGTAAGTTAATGAACATAATTTACATTTGTCATTATTAATATCTTTATGATATTATTTAAAGTTAATAATAAATTATTGTACATGAAGCCTATAAAATATTTTTCTCATTATTTTATAAGATCATCTTAATGAGAAATTTTTTCTTTTTCTTTTTTTCTTTATTTTTTAGTATCTATTTTATCATCTTTTTTTTTCATTAGATATGTGTGTGTGTGTGTATATATATATATACACACACAGTATATAAAGAGAATGATACAATTTTATTTAGCTTTATATTTTTTCATTCTATTTTATAAGAGATAAATTATTATATTAATTAAGAGAAGATTTAGGATGCATCTATTATTGACTACATATTTATTAGAGATTAGATTGCAAACATATTTACGACGGGTTTGAGATAATACAAGATCATATTTTTTCTTCAAATTTGATGTTACCAGCATATGTACACCAACTTGAACATGATTTTGAGTTATATTATTTTATTTTTTTTATTTCATTCTATATCATAATACTCAGTATTAAATTGCTCTAATTATATTTTTTAATGTGTATTTTTTATAAATTAAAATGTGAAAAATAATAGAAACAATACTTGATGAAAATATTGTATAACTTAGCCTTTGTATAATATGATTGGGTAGTTCATAAGTTAGTTGCTCTCATCAAAAGTATAAAAAAATAAAATTTTAAATAAATAAATTAAAATTATATCTCTCGTCAAGCTGGTGCATATAAGTATACAACATTCAATTTAGAGAAAAGAACTTTAAGTTGAATTTTTTTCAAAGCTTTCCTGAAGTTGTTTGCTAATTATTATATTTTTTGAATATATGTCATAATAATAGTTTGAATTCTCTTTATGTATCGAATCTCAAAATAATTAATTATTTTACTTTTCTAGAAGATAAGGTTGCTGCTAAGAAAAATACAAAATCATGTTGCAAGTCTATTTTCAGCACATGTTGGTGTCTAACTTGAATCTGAATATCGACTAATTGTAAGTGTTTATGGAAGAGATTTTAAGTCTTAAAGATTTTTTTTACTTACCTCAGTATGTGTAAACTATGTCAAGATGAACCTATAAAAAAATTTTTGAGTGATTAATTATACTGATTGCATATATTTTATCTTATTTTATCATAATCAAATAGTTAATCTTTTCTATATCTATAACTAGTAGAGTCAACTATAAGAGTCATATTAGAAGTGAAGTCGTCATGTCAATGCTAAGAAACTTTTTAAACCTCTAAATGTCATTTATCTGAAATTGTATCTAAATGTATTTATTAAGTTGAGTGATTTTTAACTCATAATCTCTTATAGTCATGATATCATGTACGTTATATAATTAACAAAATTATTTTGTCATTAGGATTTTTTTGGTAGAACCACAAAACGTTAATGAAATATCTATGTAACTCTGACGAGGTGATTTTTTATAAAAATCTTACAAATCAGGTTCTCGTTGATTATTTTAAGCAGTATAATACTTTTTATAATTTGTAAATTATATCTGATTGTATTTTTCAAAATTTAAGTGGTTGTTTTGTTCCATAAAGACTTTCTTCTCACAAGTCACCTTGAAGAATATATTCTTCATATCTAGTTGGTGTATTTATCAACTGTATGATGGTGGTGTTGTAAGAGAAATGATAATATGTACTGAGATCATCTTGATTTCTCGAGACTAAGTCTCCTGGTAGTTTATACTAAATGCCTGAGCATTTCCTCTTACTATAAGTTTTGTCTTAAGTGATTTATTTTGTCATCTAGACATCTCTTAACAATGAATATTCATTTGCAACTAATGACAAATATTCTTGAATATTATGGTATTAGTTCTTAAATTCAATTATAGTGGAGGACACATATATTTTGTTATATTCTGACATTATCCTGCATGAAATAATATATCAAAAAGAGACTTAAGTATTTTAGTACTATCAAGAAAAGTAATAAAAGAAATAAATAAGAAACAATATAATAGTACGACAAAACCAATAAAATTGAATGTTGAGCATAACTTTCTTGTCACTTTTATATAGCTATAAGAATATCAAGATCAGAGGGACTAACTATTAGATCATTTGGTTCCCCGCTAGTCTTGTTCTTGTTTTTAGAACTAAGCATTTCTCACTCTCCTAATATACACTCTAAATTTCAGATGGTCAAGTTTTTTAGCTATCGATTCAATATGAATTTGTGTTAGTGTGGACTCGTGGATTATCATGCCATATGAGTTCGAATGAGATCTTATTTTGAAAGTCTCATACTTTCTAGAAATAATATGATCTGAATTTATTGATAGATATGATGATTCAATGAGAAGTAATATTATATTGAATACCAAAATATTCAGTTGTAGTTGATGTGTAACTTTATTTACTAACTAATGATCAATGTAAGTCTACAAGAAAGATAGGAAAAGGTAAGGACTTCATGTGCAACTTCTATATTCACGCTCTTCTTAAGTTCATTAAAAAATGAGTTTTTTTATGCATTTAAAAATTTTGTTAATTTTTGGTGAAAAATATAGATACTAAAATATTTAAGAAAAATATCTCTTAAGGCCTTAGATATCAATTTGTTCTATCTTATTGAGTGATCTAGAATAAAACAGATGTATCTAAAAATTTTAGGAGACAAGTTAAATAGTTTCTCTCCAGTATGAGTATTCGTGGGTTGGTTTGAATTGTTTGAGCATAATATTATTCCTAATATTATTCCTAACCTATAACATCTATTTGAAAAAATTATAATTCAATCTAGTTATCAAGGTACTCAAACCAACTGAACCTAATAATGTGGTTTGGTTTTCAGTTTGAACCATGATTTGAACTTAATTTATATATCTAAATGAAATAATTATGAATAAAATAGTATAATTTTTTTTCATAAATTTGAAATGAAAATTTTATAATAAAAAATTTTATAAATATAATAAAAAACATAATTTATAATTTATAATACCTAAAATCTCTTATAAATTATAAAATAATTTATAATTTATTTTTCTCTTATAAGAAGAATAAATTGATTATTCTTCTTAGTTTTATAATTCTTATTTTTCTAATTCTTTTATTCTTCTTATTCCTTTTATTCTTTTTATTCATCTTATTTTTATTAATCTTCTTATTTTTTTATTTTTTTTTATTCTTGTTAAAGAGAACCGAATAGTTAAAAGTATTCTATTTTCACCAATTTAAAATTATAAAGAATTCCAACTATTGAAAATTATTTTACAATACTTTTATATTATAGATCTAGTTTTCAAAGTTGGCTCTTCACTCAATTTCTTTTCAAATATATTATTATTATTATCATCATCCTTATCATTATCATTAATTCATCTTTTCCTGATCTAGAAATAGTATTCATTGCATTTCAAGTTCATTTGAATAAAAAAATTGTACTATTCATATAATTGATTGAAAGTAGATTTAGTTAACACAATTTAATGACATTTTTTCTTGTTTCATATATATGTTCAAAAAAAAAATTTCTTATATTTTATCTTATATTGGGGATCCAAAATAATAGTAATATATAATAAATAATTTACATTGCTAAAATATAATCAATATCTGGCAAATTTTTTTTTATTTTACATGCATAGGCACTTATTACTTTATTCTCTCCTCTTTAGCTGTTTTTTTTATAATGTTCGTTGCATAGATATTAGTTCTTTAAATAAAATTTTGAAGTAACAAGAAAATATCCTAAGGACTTCAAAGAAACATAATAAGTTATTTTTAAGAATTTAACACATCCTTGCTATATTCTTATGATTTTTTTTGGAGGGTCTTTAATTTTTTTTTCAAAATATTTCTTATATTTATTTAACATATTGATATTGCAATCTAACAAAGGGAGTTTCAATTTTTTTTTGTTCCATGCAATATCAAATAGGCAAAATTTCACCTATTCTCTATATCATGATACAATAGATATTTATCTGATATTTTTGCATATTCAACATACTTTTTTAAAAAAATTCTAGATGAAGATGACTAACATATCGAATTGCATTTTGAATATTGATAATTAACTCATTATCCTCTTTCAGACCATATTAAACATCAAGATTCAAAATATGTGTAGGACAAGAACATACAAGAGTTCATTGTTTAAAATCCTACACATTCAAGGAAATTAATCTTTAAAATATGCAATAATTAAATTATTAGAACTAACATTATTAATAGTAATTGTCAGAACATGCTCAATGTCTCATTCCAACAAATAACTCTTAATCACCATTCTAATTATATTTTCTTTATGATTAGGAACTTGACAAAAGTTTAAAGTTTTTTTTTTGTAACTTATAATCTTAATTAATTTAATAAGCCGTTAAGCCACTTATACTTATAATAATAAATATATAATCAAATATTAGTTGTTAAGCATAAATATTTATTCTTCAAATATTTTTTCAAAAACTTTTTATAATTTATAAAAAGTTTTTTGTAATCTCTCTAAACAATAATGTGAGAAGGAATTATAAATCTAGGCTTTAATAATTGAGAATAATTTTTAAATCACTTCCTTTTAACAAATCTAATAGATAAATTATCATGAATAGGTATTGATGTCAATGTTTGTTTAATTGTTTCATGATCATACTTAAGTACTTAATAACTTTTAAATTCTCAATCTTTACTCTATCACAATGCTTGATCTCTTTTTTAACATCAAGACTAATGATCTTTTATTTTTATCAATCATTGTATAATGAGATTTTGTACATTTGAATTGCAAGTGACTATAAATTAATAGTCATATTCTTTCTAAAATCATTAGTATATTGATTAACCACAATAATTAAAAAATGCATGAAGATTTTTATCATATTATTTCTAATGAAATAGTTTTATATTGTAGAAATTTTTTTTATATCCTCACATTTTTTTATTCTATTAAGTTTTTGTGGTGTTAAGATTTTTAATCTTTATTTTTCTTTTCCATTTTAGCACTATTATTTTCCAATTCATCTTTTTTGTTTGTTTGTGTTTTTGATGTAATTTCCTTTTTGATATATTCTTTCATATTTAATGACATATTTTTATTCATATATAAAAATTAATAAAATATAATATATTTTAGGAATTTGAAATTAAAATAAAAATATAAACAAGCTTATAATAAGGAAACAAACACGTTATGAAACAAATAAATGATATATACTATATAATATCAAAGTGTTCAATCCAATAAATAGTCATTTAGGTGTTAGGGAATACATGTAATTTTCTTGATTTTTTTTTAGGGAAAAATGAATGAGTGTGAGTTAAACTTCCATCACAAGCCTTTCTTTTCATATTGAAAAAATAATTTTTTCTTATTCAACTTTTTTTATAACTACTCCAGCCTTTATTTGGTTTTGGAGATGTATTTCTGAAAATTTTAACGGCAGAGATAAATTTTTAAAATTTTCTAACCATTTATTATCTTTCTCGATGGTCGAAATGAATTTTTATTTTATTTTCTGTCTTTGAAAGACCTGAGTTTAATTAACTAGTTTGGTTTCATTTTACATAAAATGAAAATTCAAGAATGGAGATACATTTGTCATTCTTCAATAAAATCAAACATAATAAAAATTGAGATTTTTCAAATAACTGAAACTTGAATCAAACCTGTAAATCTCACCTGAATTTCATAACCAAAATGAGAAAGCTTTACGGAATTAAGCTTAGAAGGGAGGAAAATTACAAACATAAAAACAAACAAAATTACAAGTAAAATCCATTACTCAAGAATGATTCAGAACCCAAATCAAATTTGAAATAAGAATTCACACCTAAAATTGGGGGAGGAGAATAATGAAAAGAGAAAAGGTATGGCATAAGTTAGTGGAAGTGGGGAATTAAATTGAAAATTCCAAGAAGAGAATGGTGGTGATGTGAGTAAATGAAGCAAATACTTGTAACAAAAATCTGTGGCAAAAGGAGGAATTGTTAGATTGAATCTCTCACTCCTTTTTTATGTTTGCATTTGTGTCCCCTCTTTCTCTACTTGGGTTGTCACTTGTAAGAAGCTCCACAGGCTTCTGCATGGAGGTAACTTGTGATGAATCCAAATTTGGATTTCATTTTTTTAGATGCAGACAAGCCCCACAAATCAAAATCCTCCAGACTTCCACTATCAAAAAAAAAAAAAAAGAACAGAAGAAAATAACCTTGTTAACAAGGTGGAGAAGCAGAGATGTCGATTGTGGTGGCGAAGAAGATTGAGGCATGTGTGGTTGTAACTGAAAGAAGGAAATGAAAATAGGGTAAAACTATTTATATTATATATGGGGGTTTGAGTTCGTTCAGTTTAGGTATCTGATGTGTTGTTTTTTTTGTAAAATTTCATACTAATCCAAATAAATCAAATTTGAAAATTGTGGTTTGGGTTTGGTTTAGTTTTGCTTTGCTGGTTTGCATAGTTTTTAACTGTCTATGAATACTTCTATTTTCTACGGTGTAAGATTAAAAATGATATTTGATTGATAAGGTAGATTGTGATTAAAAATATTTATTTCCAAAAATATTTTAAATTATTTTTTTAAGTTGAAGTGTCAAAGTCATTTTAATTATATGTTTATTTTTCTTTTCATCAATCCCATAATGTTGGAGTATGCCATGGCAAAAAGTTTGGTTAATAATTTCATGATCAATATAATAAGTGCTAAATTGATTTCACATATATTATATTGTATTGTGATTTTATATATTTTAAAATATTTTTATTAAATTAAGTTTTTCTTATTTTATGAATAGTTTGAAAATAGAATAAATTTATAATCTATCATAAAAAAGATATATCCATGTATATTTTAAGTGTAATAAATAAAAATAATTATATACATAAATTTTTCTCTGGTCACATCTCTATTAGATCATCGCATGTTTGAGTATATTAGATTAAATTGATCTATATTAAAACTAGACTAGTATGTAGAATATAAAGCTCTCATGAGTTTTCCTAGTTGATATGTCTTATACTCTTTGATCATTTTATCCTTAATATTAATGTAAAATATTCTAAACTTGATTAGTGAAGGGTGACCAAACTTAGTATGTACAAATAATGAGTCCAAAATACTTACTCATCTAGAGAATATTTTACCGTCGATGTAAAAACATACAATGTTGTCTACTTAATGCTAAATGAAGCCTCTTAAATATTTCTCAATTATGCAAATAAATATTAATGAAAATAATGTTAATAAAAATTGAGTAATTTGAAAGTAAACTAATAGGATACTCTAGAATAAGTATTACATGTGAAAGTAACTAGGATTCAAGTTGAATAATATTTTATGTAATAATTTTTAAGCATTTAATATTGATGATATGAATGCTCTCAAAACAAGAAAATAACATATAAAATATAGTATGATTACTTGTGATAAGTTTTGTTGTGAGATTATTCATGCATCTATAGTGAGAGTATAGATGAAACAACTAGTAATACCTAAAAAAAAATAAAATGATTTATTGTAACATTTGAAATAAGCTTTGTATACTTTTCTACTGTAAGTGTCATAACTGATGAACATTGTGAGGATATGTGAATTACTTTGAAAGTTAGTTTGTCTCTTTCATTTGTCCATAATATTCTTGATTTTTTTTTTTGAATATAATATCCAATTATTTTTGGTATGATATATTTCCTGTAATGAGTACATTTAACTGAAATTTTCCTACATTTATCTCAGCTGTATTATTCCATATGGTATCACACAATCATGGTTCCTGAAAAATAAAAAAATATTACCGATTTTTTTAAAATTTTTATTTTTTTACAAATATGTAGGGACTCTAGTTACAACACACCATCCTCCATTGTGCGCTACTATCATAGTTGTGCACCACCATCGTTGCCATCAACTGTTGTGTGCCTTTGACACACCTAAGTTTTGCTGATTAGAGAAACATTGTCATATTGTGCTCCACCACCACACATCTACTTCCATGCACACCTACTTATGCCAACTAAGTGCCTATTTCTGGCAACTACGTGTGCTTGCCGCAACTACTCCATGCTCCTGCTGCAACCATCACTCACTCTTGTCGCAACCACCTTGATTATATATCCACCACTGTGCACCAGCTGCTGTCATCATCATGCACTGGTGCTGCTAGAACAGAAAAACCTTTTTTTTTTTAGATTGGGTGCTTGTACACCTATTATAGGGTTTGTAGCACTTATATACCTACTACTCTGATACCATTTTACAAATTGAAATGGAAAAATGAAATAAATAATATTCGATGAAAATAATGTCTAATTCACATCTTATATAATTGGCAAATATGATTGAGGTTGTCCACAAGTTGGATGCTTTCATCAAAAGTATAAATAATTAAAATTAAATAAAATAAATAAATAAAACTTTAATAGTATTTTTTTATTATTTCACTTTTTATTAAAATAATCATATATTTTTTTCTAAATCAACAAATATTGTAAAAAATCTCTATTGATGAGGTTAACATAGTTTAATTTTCTCATTTTTCAAAAAAATAATATTAAAAAAATAAAATAATATTGTAATTGAGTGACTTAGTAATATAACTTACATATAAAAGGTTATATAAATATTACATATGGTAATGTAATTTGTATTTATGTTTTTATATTAAAGAATTATTAAGCTGTTATTGGTTACTTTAAACATATATTCTCAATTGAGATAAAGTAGAAAACAAATAGTAGGTATTAGTCATATAATTATCACCCCTATTTGCCAAACTCTTGTTGCGGTTCTCTACTGAAAAAAGACCTAGGTCTTATCAATTATGTAGTATAAGAGCATGAGGATTTTTTTTAAAATATTTTCTTTTGTGTGTGTGTGTGTGTGTGAAATTAAAACTAATCATAGGACTCTTATGATACTGACATTGTACCATTCTTATTTCTTCACATCATATGACAACTTAAATAAAAAATAAAAGTTTTAACTAATAAATATAATTTTCTTTATTGGTGTTTAATATCCTTTTACTTGTAATTTTGTTATGCTATTTTTTATTTGTGGATTGAATCTTTCATTTTTACAGTTGCAATATTTATCTTTTTTTGTCCTGGATGAAGCTGATAGAATGATTGAAACTGGACATTTCTGTGAATTGCAATCGATAGTTGACATGCTGCCGTCAACTGCTGGCTCTGTGGAAGGACTATCCGTTAATACAAAAAGCATTGTCTCTCATGTGAGCTGCCAATTAAAGAAAAGACAAACACTTGTTTTTTCTGCAACAATTGCATTATCTCCTGATTTCCGCAAGAAATTAAAGTGCCCTTCGAATAAACCAAAACAATGGACAAGTGTTGAGCTTAATTCAATGGAAATTCTCTCTCAGCGTGCAGGCATGAGGGATAATGTTGTCATTATTGATTTAACCAACACATCAATCCTAGCAAGCAAAATTGAGGAATCCTTTATAGAGTATGTTTTTCATTCCTTTCGTACTACTTTGAATTCATTTATTGTCTGCATGAAAGTTTGCTTGAATTTTTATTCATTCATTTATTGTTTGAATTGTTTGTTTAAATTCATTAAAGTTAAATATTTTTATAAACCTTTGAGTGAATTCCTTTACATCAATATTATAATAAGAAGTTGAAGAGATTCACACAAATTATCAGTGAAACTAATTGTGATTAGAGAGATGTAATAAAGGAAATGATATGTTACTACATATTAATTCAAAGAAAAAAAATAAATTTTATTCATTTATATATGAAAATGATATAAGGATGTTCTCAGTGAACAAAACTCTTACTTAGTTTGGGATATAGGAGAGATTAATATATTAACATTCATATCTGTAAAACTAATTGTAGTCAGGGAGATATAATAAAGGAATTGTAACATAGCAATGTAAGAAAAAAAAACAAATAAAGTTTATTCATTCATATATGAAAATGATATAAGGATGTTCTCAGTGTACAAGACTATCACTTACCTTAGGGTTTAGGATAGATTAATATTTTGGTATTCTTATCTCCAAAACTAATTGTGGTTAGGGAGATGTAATAAAGGAAATGGTAAACTACTACATATTAATGTAAAAAAAAAACAAATAAATTTTATCATTCATATATGAAAATGATAGAAGGTTGTTCTCATTGCACAATTCTCTCATTTAGCTTGGGGTCTAGAAGAAATTAATATCTCGATATTCTTTTCCTCAAAATTAATTGTGGTAAGGAAATGCAATAAAGGAAATGGTATATTAATCCATATTAATGCAAAGAAAAAAAAATAAATAAAATATTTATCTATTCATATATGAAATTATATAAGGTTGTTTCTAGTGCACAAGATGCTCATTTTACTCTGGGTCAAGGAGATACTGATATTTTTACCTCCAAAACTAATGGTGGTTAGGGAGATGAAATAAAAAAATGGTTTGTTACTACATATTAATGCAAAGAAAAAAAAACAAATAAATTTTATTCATTCATATATGAAAATGATATAAAGTTATTTTGACGCACGAAGCTTTTATTTAGTTTGAAGTCTACGAGAGGTTAATATCTTAACATTCAAACTCTCAAAATTAGAGATTATGTGTATGATGAGTCTCGAATCTGAGTTATTCTTCATTTTGATGAAAACACTTACTATCGTAGCGAAGCACAATTTCTATATGAAAATATTATAATTGAAAGATATAGAAAGAATAAGGAAAAGTGATTGGAGTACTCTTATATGTTGAACAATTATCAAAATTAACTAACAAAAATACGTTTGAAAAATTACTTTTGCTTTAGAATGTTTTCCATATTAAGTTTCACATTAAGTTTATTTTGAAAAATATTTTTGTGCCATTATTTTATTTTTATTTTGAAAACACTCAAAATTCTTATTTTCAGGACAATTATGATTTCAACTCTTGTATTCAAAGATTTCAACTTCTAAAATGATTCTCATAAAAAGTTGTACTAAACATTATATAAATTTATGTCATGCCCAATGGTTAAGTACACAAGTCACAATTGAATATTCTTAGGAGTTTTTTATGAATTTAGTAATATTTGATTTTACCAAAGAATAATTAGAGTTGCCATGCAAATTTTCAATCTTGAGAATTTCCTAATAATGGAATATTTGATTATCATTTTGATTCGTGACTATTCTTGAAGAATAAATTATGGCTTAATCAATTATATAATTTGTTGTTGCAAGGTATTTGTATTTTTTAGTTCTTGTGTAGATCATAAAAATATAAACTTTTCAAAAAGTTCACTATCGATTATTATTGGGATAAGAAGTATCAACCATTTTTTTTAATTCTCTATGATATATTATCTTTTAAATTTTCTTGTGATTTGTTATTAATTAGTGAAATTACATTTAATCATTAATTAGTTTATTATCTTTCAATTATGAATTTTAGGAATTATTCTCCGAAAATGATTGGTACTATTATGAAAAAAATCAAACACTATTTTTTAGGTTGACACAACCTTAGTAAATATTTTCATAATATTTGTTTATTTAAATATAGTAGTATTAAGTTATGATACTATTGGCTAATTAATTCTAATATTTAATCTTGTCTCTAAAATGATCTAGAATTTTTTTTAATTTTTAAAGTGATATATAATAATTATTAAAATACCATTCTATATATTTTTATTCGTTATTCTTATAAATCACACATATTATTTGTAATGATTCATAGTGATATGTAAGATATGTATTAAGTATTTACATTTTTTGACAAACAAAATAATTTTAAATTTTTATTGATAATCATATAAGATTAAATAAAATTATTTGATGAAATGAAAAAATGAAGTAAAAATAATTTTATAAAAATATTATCAATAGGATATATTTTCAAAAAATTATTCAAATTTTATAGAATGATGATGGTCTTGACTATTTTTAAAATAATATTTTGATTATTTTTTTTTATAAAATTATATTTTTCATTAATATTCTTGCTATGATATTTTAGACGTCGTGCTTTGTTATGATATCGGTGTTTTCATAAAAGGGCAGGTGGTCTCTGTTTTGAGACTCATTATATATAATCTTTGATTTTCAGTTGTAAGGTTTTAAAAATATTAACTTCTCTTAGACCTCTAAAATATTCTATATAGTCTTTGGTTTTAAGGTCTTTATTTCGAGACTCTGTGCTACATGGAAAACTTGAGTACTGTGTATGACTTAATTTTTATTCTTGCATTGATATTTCATAACAAAATGACATGGTAGAAAAAAATCATTTATTAAATGTGATTCAAGTTTTATTTTGCAGTAATAAAATATCTCAATATGCTTAAGGAGATGTAACTTTTTCTACTACATGTCTAATGAATCAGATGTTTGGTAACATTTTTAATTTTTATATTTGTTTTTAAAGTTTTATACGACAATAATACTAATTTATTTTTTACCTTTAGAAGTATTTTGCTCTACCTTTGGAATAATCATTCTTTAACTTGAAAATACATATTTTTATACTAGAAGAAAATGAGTTAAATATTTTAAATACTAAAAAATGGATCCTCCAATTATACCATGTTTACTATTCTAAATTTATAATTATTAAATAATTTATTCAAGATGGAGTACTTATTAAGAGAATGATTATTCCAATCTTTTGAATTGTCCATGAACTTTTTAATGTTCTTATTTAGTCTGTTAGATGTTTTAAGTTTTTAATGTTCATATTTGTAAATTAGTTTGAGTAGTTGACTTGTAGGTAATGACAATGAATTATTGAAAAGAAATCCTTTATAGTGGGAACCCTGAGTTAAACTTTCAATAACATTATCTTTTCATTTTCGCCGTGGATTATGTTTTTCATTTTTTTTTTTTGCAATCATTTTTCAGATGCAGTGAAGATGAAAAAGATGTTTATCTTTATTATATATTGTGTGTTCATGGACATGGTCGCACAATAATTTTCTGTACGTCAATTGGAGCCCTACGCCATATATCTTCACTTCTCCGAGTTCTTAGTATTGATGTTCAGACACTTCATGGACAGATGCAGCAGCATGCTCGTTTGAAGGCTTGTTATCTGTCTTTTCTTTTTTGTTTATTGAATGTAACATCATTTTCTTTAAACTGTGAGTTATTTATGTTTTATATATGTGAAGTGAAAAATAAGAATATAGTATCGATACATTTATTAAATTTCAATACATTCATTAAATTATTTTTTTTAATTTTAACAATTTGATTGTCATGATAAACAATTGTGAGACCTTAAACTAAAAAACTAGCATCCCTAAGTGTTTGCTCCAAAGATGTTCATAGGGCATGGTATGAACCATAGTTATTTAAGGCGCAAGGCACACTGAGGCACAAAAGCCTTTTGGGGCCTTAAGGTTCAAGGCACACTTGAGGCACGAGTTTTTTTATTGGAGGCGCACCCAGCCTAATACACATAAAAATTATATATTTTACTAAATATAGTCTTTAATTTTTATCTAATAATAAACTAAAGAATATAAAAATTAAATATTAATAGTGCTCTCATCATCCAAACATTCAAAGTTTTAAAATAAAATAACAAATATTCAAAGTTCTAAAACAAAATAAACACTCATGTATCTACATCTAAATCTAAATCAAGAAAGTTTTTATCAATATCATCCCCATCATCAATCTTTCACTCTCACTCTTCTTCATCTTCCTCTCCGATGAATAGATCATCTCTTCATTTTCATCAATCAAAGCAAGAGTAGGAGTATGTTTAGAGCTAGATGGTCTTGACTTTGGTTTTAGTGTTAGTGTTAGTGTTTTGCTTGGTTTAGCACGAACACGGACACGGACACGGGGATACGACACGGCAGGATACCGGGACACGACAAATTCTAAAAAATTAGGATACGGATACGGCTAGGATACGTCATGATAAAAAAATAAAAATAAAAATAAAAATTATTTTCTTTATAAATATTAGGTATTTTATAAAATAAAATAAATTAAATTAAAATATTTTAGTTTATAAAATAAATAAATCTATTTTTAATTTATAAAATAAAAATATTGTATTTTATTTTATTTTATAAGATAATATTTATAATTATTTTATTTTATAAATTAATATTTTAAAATTATCTTATATTATATAAAAATATATTTTTTTATTTTATAAAATAAAAATATTTTATTTTATTTTATTAACATATTTTATTTTATTTTATCGCCCGCATGCCTTCCCCCTCAATTCCCGTCCGTCTGCCTCATCCCTCAATTCCCACCTGTCTGCCTTCCCTTCAATTCCCGCCCGCATGCCTCCCCCTCAATTCCCGCCCACCCCCTGGCTCCCCCTCAATTCGTGTCCGCCCCCTGCCTCCCCGCCTCAATTCGCGTCCGCCCCCTGCCTCCCCGCCTCAATTCGTGTCCGCCCCTTGCCTCCCCCCTCAAATCGCACCTGTCCTCTGCCCTCTGCCGCTCACTGGACGTCCGATATGCTACCGTCTGATACGTCACGTGGCGTATCGGACACGTATTCGTGCTGTGTCCATGCTTCCTTGCTCGCTGCGCATCACCTGCTTGCGCCTCGCCTGAAGCGAGGTGTTTTTCCCGGGAGTGGTTGCGCCTGAGCTTTAGGCGCGCCTCAGGCGTGTCTTTCATAACTATGGTATGAACATCTTTTGATATGATTGTTATCTTATTTTGAATATGATTATTATCTTATTTTTTTAGGTGATATGATTATTTCTCAAGAAAAATATATTAATCCATGGTAGACCTCTTATTTATGTAAATTAAAACTAAGTAGAATATGAATAACTAATTGATTAAGTATGCTCATGATCTTTGAAAGAATTACATATTCTATGGATCAAAGTATGTTGAGAATAAAATATATAAATAAAAAAATATGGAGAATGACTCATAATTCTGATAATATATAATATGTTAGGTTTGATAATTATTGGATAGTTAAACTTTTATATAATGTTATTATTTTTAGTAAAGTTGATAGAAAAATTTATGCAAACTAAAATGCTTATCTTTGACTCAATTAGTGTTTTAACTAGTATGTTACCTTATAGTTTACTCTTTGCTATAATATCAGTTGTATATTTTTGATGGGACATAATTTTTTATTGGGCAGTAATTTTTAGGTTCGAGATTCATTAAATATAGTTTTTTTTTTATTTTTAGGAATAAGATTGTCGAGATATTAATTTCTTACAGACTTTGTGCTAAAGTGCGAGTCTTTTGCATTGAGTATGTTTTTCATAACCTCCACAAAATCTTCTATCGATGGTCATATCAAGTATGTAACATCAGTAAGTAAATGTACTTCTTTATTAGTAATTTCTTATTTATCTATAATTAAAGGCTTAAAATCTTGTGATACTATTGAAAAATTCAGAAATTAGATGTTGAAAACTTTTGATAATGTAATTCTATAGTTCTATAAGATGCTAAAGTAATAAATGATTATTCAACTAGAGTTTCTATGGGAGTTTCAATCCAATTTGAAATAGGGTGACTCCTCAATAACTCTTTGATTTCAATATTGTAAGTAGATTCTTAAAGAAAAATCGTGATTTATAATTTTTTTTCTTTTTTTTCTTTTTTTGTATTATGGTTGGAAGTACCTAATTTGCGGGTTGCCCTAGTCTTAATAGCTTAAGTTCTTACACAGTATCAATGCCAAGTGTTCATACTTTAGGAAGCTATTATATAAGGGTGTAAGTAGTTACCTAAATCTATCTAAAATTAAAAATAGAAGATCCTAGACATGTCAAATTTTACGTGTGCCAATTCTATCTAATTTTTGAATAGAACACATACTGCACAATAAGAATGCACTATTTGTGCACAATAGGATAGGTGTGCAGACCAAAATAACATAGACACTTTGGTGTGCATTTGTGATTATTACCAATTCTTTATTAGTGTCAATTTTTTTTTGTACGACACCAACTCATTATTGGTGTAAATGCTCAGTTGTAAGGATCGTTGTGGTATGACATGAGTATACATTCACAAGAGATTATTTCTATAAAGTACATATTATAGAAAGAAATATATATTATAAAGATATGTTGATAGTTGTTTCCAAAGTAGAAGTCAAGAGCATTATAGAAAATTGAGAGAAAGATATTAACTACTAGAGTTATCCAAAAATTCTTATAGAGTTCATTTATCATGCGACTCATTAGATATGAGTATACAACACTCTTCTCTAAGGTTATAACATATATTTTTTGTTATTTAGGTACTGTAAGTTTTGTTACTAATTCTTCTGCATTAGACTCTTAAATTATTGACATAGAGTCTTTTACTCATATTATTAGTAATTATTCTTTTTTCACTATTATTTTTAAATGTTCAATGAGTATTTTGTAGTTAATTACAATTCCTCAAAAATTATTGATATTTTTCAATTAGTTAATTTTTTTTTACTCGTGTTTTGTTTATTCTAGATCATTTTATTTATCTTATTTTAACGAGTTATTTTTTAGGCAATTAAACACTGATTTTACTTTTTTTTTTACTAATTTTTGTTTGAAGAATTATAAAAATTTTAAAAAAGATTCTATTTAGATTTGATCAAGATAGATTATATATCTTCTTTTCTCTGATACGATCTCCTACTAAATATATAAGTATGCTGGACTATTTTCTTGAGTATTCTTAATTTTGTCATTCATTATTAGTCAAATTTAGAATATTTTATTATATTATTAATATTATTTTTATTCTAAAGTGTAATATGTGTTAGTGAGAAAAATATATCAAAATTTTTTATCTTGAACATCAAGTTTATATGAGTAAAATTTAATTTAATTTGATACACTCATATGTATGAAAACTGTCAAAGTTAAACTTGAGAATAATTTAAATATTTATTTATTTTTCTTGATGATAGTTTATAAAATATATGATTGATGTTTTTTTTTGTCGAGATTATTATTAATTTTTTAGTAATTTTATAAAGTGAAAAATAATTTATTGATTAAAAAAAAGAAGTGATAATACATTATAATATATGTCAAACAATTTTAATATTTACTGTATGAATCAAAAAGATTATACATTAGATCTCTTATGTCACTATGCTCTCATGGAATTAAGTTGTAGAAAAGAAAAATTATTATTTGTTTAAAATAGCTTGGATTTTTTATTTGGTATAGATATTTTGAAGTATTTTTTTTTAAAAATATGATATTAACCATAAATTATATAATCTATCAGATGTCTTTTTTGTTATTTTTTTAATGTGTGCCTTTTTCAGATCATGCATCTTATAGAGATTATTTTAAGTCTTAGTTTTTAAAAATACTTATTTTATTCACGAGCTCACTTTAGTATGAGATAAGATGTTTGTGCTTGAGTGAAATGGATTATATGTCTTTTTTTCATTGATAAGTTTTTCTACTAAATATATAAGTATGATGGACTTTTTTTTGATCATATGTATGAAGATTTAGTCAAAATTAAACTTAAATGATTTTAGTATTTTATTATTTTTATTGATAGTAATTTATAATTTAAAGGATTGATTCTTTTTTGGTCCAGTTCATAATTTTTTTTAGTATTTTTATAAAATAAAAAAAATTAATTTAATGATAAAATAAAAAAGAAGTTATAATATATTATAATATATGTCAGATAATCTTAGTATTTATTATTTGAATTAAGAGATCTTACATTATATCTGTAGTGTTGGTGTACTTTGTATTATTGTAGAAAATAAAAATTAATATATGATTAAGATAACTAAGATATTTCTTTATGGTAAGAGTATTATGAAATATTTTTGAGAATATATAATATCAACCACATTATATCATCTACCAAATGTCGTATGTTATGTTTTTAGGATCTTTTTTTAATCATGTATTTAAAAGTGAGATTATTTAATATGTTTTATATAGTTTTTGTTATTAAAAGTACTTGTTTTGTTTGTGATATCTTCTTATATGGATAAGATTATCTCTAGGTCTTTGAGATTTATCTTTCTTAGTTAATCTAATACTCAAAAAGAGCAAAAAATTTTCCCCCAAGTTTGGTTGAACTTTAGTGAGTGCAAATGTTTATTTTTTAGCAGGATTTATTTTTCAACTAGCATTGAAAGAATGAGTGCCTAGAAGATTTATTTGGTCCTGTTATTATTTCTTATTCCACTATAATCTCATAAGGACTTCTAGTTTGGAGAGAGAGTTACTCCTCGACTACAACTAATGAGTTTGAAAATTTTCATATGTACTAACAAATACATATAAAATTTACTTTGGAAAGAGTATGGTTTTCCCAGAGAGAAACTTTTTCTCGAGTCCCTACAATACAATAGTCAACAATTTTATTCTAGTTCAGGCTTATGATAAGTTGGAGATTAAAAGATTTGATTGTTCATGACTTAGAGTATATATTAGAAAAAGAGGGCATGTATAGCTTGCTTAGACTAGAAATGAGTATATAGAGGAGCCAGATGATTTGTGGCTATTTTGTTTAATCTTTATCTTTTGATCACTCTACTAAAAGGATATGAGAGTTATACTAGTATTTGGGTTCACAAGTTTTATTATATTCATGTTTTCTCTTTTTTTTGGTTTCATTTATTATTTTTTGATAGTATTAAAATACTCAAATCTTTTTTTGAGATATTATCTCACACAAAATATTATATTATTATATTGAAAAAATAAATATCATTTATTCCTATGAGACTTGAGAACTAGTATTATAATTTTCAGGAAAAGTTTGTTGTTCAATGCAAGTAGATATTAATATTAATGATAAAGATAGTTCTAAATAGAAATATAAATTATTTTAAGGTGAGATTTATAGTGATATAGATTACTCATATATTTATTGTGAATTATAAAGATGTTTTCTTTTAATTGATCAAAATAATCATTGTACGAATTCTTATTTAACTAGTAACATCTCATAGATTGATGATATAATAACTTGACGTGAATAATGTTTTTCTTCACAGTTGACATGATGAAGAGATGTACATGGAGCATTCACTTGAGTTTGTTTCGAGCAGCATAATCAGACACTTATGTGTTTGATTATGAATGACATTTGAGTTTTTTTTTGTATTATGGAATGGAAGCACTCACCCTTTGAGCTGCTTCAATCCAACTTGCCAATTGTATATAGTTTATCAATGTGCATATTTTATTGAGTTTTATTGAATTTTTTATAATTTAATAACTTATGTTTTTACATAAGTAATTAATATTTTTATTTTTTGTTGGTTTCAAATTGCTAATCACATTGAGAAAGTTTGTACTCAAAATAAGTAATTAATATGTTTTTACAAAAGTAATACAAAGCTGATGACATTCGTTATTATTTTTTCACATCTAAGATATGTTGTACTCAAAATAAGTATTCTGAATATTGAGAAAGTTTGACTAAAAAGTTATTTGTGAGGTATAAGTTATAAAATGATATTATATCTGAAAGAATAAAAAAAGTTTCTAATTGATTGACAATGAAATAAATCCAGAAATCAAGGTGTCTCCTACATGCATGTGCGCCTAGACATGGCATACAGTAATGCTTAATGGTGTGCTTGGTGGCACACAATGATGCACATTTGTTCACAAGAGCCCAATAATCATCAACGTTGTGTGCATGGTGGCACATAGTGATGTTTTCATTTGGCAACAATGTGTGTGGTGCAGTGACTACAATAATGTGTGTTTGTGGTGCAGTTGGTGCAATTGAGGTTGCATAGTGTGACTTCCTCAATTGTCTTCGTTGTATTTATTTTGTTATATAGTTTTTTTATATAATGAAAAGACCTCATGTTAATTTATGGCTATAAACTATAAGCAGTTTATGGCAATTTGCAAAAAACTAGTAAAAAATAAAGATATATATTTATTCTTATGCATCATTTAGGTGGGGATTTGATTTTTTGGCTTGGAAATGTGGGATACTTGTTAATTGATTGACCTCATATTAATTCAGATGATTGATTAATGATCGATGCATAATTATTTATTTATATGTAGCAGTCAATTGATTTGTGTATAGTTAGTATGTTTGATTCTTATCAAATGGGCAATAATGATTGGAATTTAGTAATCTTGATATGTTTCTCTGTGATGTTACACTCATATGATAATATTATCCAGTTATTGATTTATAAAATGATGAATGATGATTAAGTTAACTAATATGTAGTTAATATGTATTTGTGCTATATAATTGATGGCGTAATATATATGTTGACAAATTTTATTATGCTCAAGAGATAAAATAATAAAATTGATAAAATTTTGTATTTGTATTTATTGATAGCGTAATACATTATTTTGTGGATATAGATCTTAAATGATGAGTTGATTTTTAGTCTTAGATATTTATCAGAGGGTGCTCCAAACATATATAATTATATTCATATTTAGTAAAGTTGAGATGATCAATTAAACTACTATTATTTATTCTCCAATTGGTGGTAATAAGATAACTGAGAGAGATGTTTTAGATGGAAGAAATTGGTTGTGATTTATTTTTTTTTATAGAAGATTGAGATACTTGAAAAATATGTTTGATTATGTACCTTATTTTATGGATGATATTTTGGGATTCATAGATTGTACATCAAACTATTGGATCTATGCTTTTTGGATTTTTTACCCTATTGTACATCTATTAATCTTATTACATTTATGTTGAAGAAATATTTTAGACTTATTTATTGAGGTCTATCAGCTCTAGCAGATATATTTATGGTATTTATTTTTCCACATCAGTCTAGAGGCTTGACAATGTTAGTATCGTATCTGATTTTTATTATAATTTATTTTTAGGCTATTATTTTGTTAAATAATTAAATTTTAATGTTGTATTTCTTGTTTTTGTTATTTTTGTGTAAGATCAATGAACCATAGAGATGACTTCCCTATGGCTTAAGCGATATGAATTATATAAATTTTTCTCTACCATCAAAAGTTATTCTAGATGTTTGGTTATTATTGACCTATTTGTTATACATTGTCATATTGGATGTCCATCTTTAGATAAGTTGAAAATTATTCAATAAAATATGGAGGAGTGATTTGTATTAATTGTGAGGCATGTTATTGTTAGTTATATTCGATATAAATACATATCTATTTTTAAAGAAAAATTTCAAGTTAAATTTATTTTATAAAATTTTATTAAATAGTAATGTTGAAACAACATAATATTTATAATATAAATGCAATAATACTCTAATAAAATTCATATATTAAATACGTTTATATAATAGACAAAATTAATTGGGATAGCTCACATGCTAAGCTTTCTCATTAAAAATAAAAATTAATAATAAAAAGAAAAGTTTCACACCCAATCAATCTTGTGTGTACAATGTTGATCCTAATATTGAAAGAAATAAAAGTAAAATGGGGTTTCTTTAAGACTTCGGGAAGATGTCCTTTGACTGTTCTGTTGATTGAATGCATATTGTAATAATTATTTCATCCTAAATCTTATCTTTTAGGTAGAAGTAATTCATCTTTATGTGTTTTATCTGCTCATGAAATATCGAAATTGAATATTATATATCTCATTGCTTTATTTTCATAGTAAAAAAATACTTGGAGAAAAAAATTATATATATATATATCCCATCTTCTCATGAAAATGATTTATTCAAAATATTTCGTAAATATTTAATATAATTACATTGAACTATCTTTGTACTAGGTCATGAAATAATTTTATGCATCTTATTTTTTTAGAAAATAAGATTGTCTCTCAAAAAATTATAAAATATTATTGTAGATTCTTTCTTGGTGTATGTTGATATTCAACTTGAATTTGAATTCCCACCTAATTGGAAGAGACCATGATCCCTGAAAAAAATTAAGTTATGAAATTTTTTTTTTCAAATATCTCAGTATATAAAAAGCTATGACAAAGTAAGGTTATTGACGAGAATTTAGAAAATATTTAATTATACTAATTATGTATGTTATATATGATATTGTCATAAAAATTATTAATATTTTCTATGAGTAGTTGAATTAATTAGTGAAGTCGTATCAGAAGTGAAGTTAATTCATAGATCAATAGGAATATCTACTAGAACACAATCTAAAGGATAAACCTATGCAAAAGTATCAAGTGAATATCTATTCTATGACAAAATAATACTCTTAATAAAATAGGTCACACCTATGCTAAGAAGGTTTATGATTATCACAAGTTCATTTGTTTGAAAATGTGTCTAAAGATACTTGTTGAGTTGGATTATCCCCAACTTGTGATCTCATATAATTATAATGTCATTTACATAGTAATTAATATAATTATTTTGTCATTAAATTTCCTATAGAAAAATAGGAAAAATTACTTACATACTAGTATAATCCAAATAGTACAACTACATGTGAAAATCTGTCAAACTAGGCTCACTGTGATTCTTTCACGCTTTCATAATCTATAAACTGTGTATAATTATATTGCTGAAAGATTAGGTAGTTGTTTCATATACAACTCCACAAAACATATATATCTGTGTTGCACGGATACGCCACTGGACTGTCGTGTCCACGTGTCTGACACGTAGACACGGCGATACGGTACGGACACGGGTCGGACGCGTGTCCGATACGCCATGTGGCGTATCGTTGACAAATTCCGTATCCGATACGCCACGTGGCGTATCGGACATCCAGTGGCCAACTTCGCCGCATGGGCGACGTTGGCCACTCGACACAGGCAGCAGGGGCGCGAATTGAGGGGTGGGGGGGTAGGCAGGGGTTGGGCGTGAATTGAAGGGAGGGGCGGCGGGCGCGAATTGAGGCAGGGGGTGAGTTGAGGCAGGGGGCGAGTTGAGGCAGGGGTTGAGTTGAGGCAGGGGGCGAATTGACGGGGGGGAGGCAGAGGGTGGGCGTGGGTTAAGGGTTGGGGGCAGGCTGGGGGCTAGAATAAAATAAAATATTTTAATAAAATAAAATAAAAAAATATATTTTTATATAATATAAGATAAATTTATAATTTTATTTTATAAAATAAAAATATATATATTTATTTTATAATCTAAAATATTTTAATTTATTTTATAAAATACATAATATTTATAAAGAAAATAATTTTTATTTTTAAGTTTATTTTTTTTATCATGTCGTATACTATCCGTATTCGTATCCTAGTTTTTTAGAATTTGCCGTGTCTTCGTATCTTGCCGTGCCGTATCTCCGTGTCTGTGTCCGTGTCCGTGCTTCTTAGATATATATTATTCGTGCTAGTTGATATATCATTAAATAAAGAGATATAACAAAAAAAATAAGAATTTATATTAAGACTATTTTATTTACTGGATATAGTGTTTTAGTAAATAATATAAAATATTTAGTGAATATCTTTGCTACTAGTCATGCGCTAAGATAATATATCTTTTTATTTAGATTTATTTTTATCGTGAACATTCATTTGTTACTAATAATAATTTTTTTTGAAAATTATAATATTAATTCACAAGTTTCATTTGAATAAATAACATTAATTATTATTATTATTATTATTTGATGTTATCCTTGATGAGATAATATCATAGAATGAGATATTATCAATATATAATGTTCACCGATATGAGTAGCTAATCTGTTTGATCATGTTAGAAATATCAAGATTATTGAGACTCTGCAGAATTATCTGACCCATTTGTTAGCTCATCTTCATTTGAGTAGTTGGATATATATCTCTCTTCTAACATAAAATTTAAGTTATGATTCATAAAGTTTTTTAATTATCAACTCAATATGAGTCCGTACTAGTGAAGACTCATAGATTATTATGTCATCTGAGTTTGAAAGAGATTTTCCTACTTGCAAAATCTCATTTTCTTCAAAATTAGAATGATCTAAATTTGTTTATATATATGATACTTCCATAAGAATAATTACATATGGAGTATCAACATGATCAAATATAACTGTTGGGTGATTCTCTCTTCTAGCTAGTAGTATAGGCATGACTACAATTATGGGAGAAAGCTTAATGAATTAAGGCGCAACATATTTACCCATCCTTTTATTATGTTCATTTTAAAAAATAAGTAATGGTTAAAAAGATTAATGTTCATATTTTTTAGAATCTTATTAGTTTCTAGTAAAGAATATTTATATTCTCATTGAATACTTGAGTATCCAAGAAAGACATATCTTAAGGCTCTAATTATTAATTCATTACATCCTAGATATCACTTAAGGATAAAAAAGGTGCATTCATAAATTTTGGGACACAAACTAAATAATTTCTCTATAATTTGAGATCTAAAAAGGTGCATTCAAAAATTTTGGGACATAAACTAAATAATTTCTCTATTATTTGAGATCTAAAAAGGTTTACACTAAGAAATAATAGAAAATATTAGATTGATGACATAAATTTTGATTAAAATCACATCTCCTTAAATTTATCTTTGAATACTTTTTTTAAGTAGGAGTATTTGATATCTCTCGATTATATGTCTAATCTTTTTTTATTAATCCTATTCTCATGATTAATATTTGATATCTCTCGAATACTTAAATATTGAGATGTACTAATACATGAAATTTGATATATAATCTCATGATTTATACAAGTATTAAATATTTTAATATCTATTGTAACATATTATTATTTATCATTTTTTAATATTTTTATCAGATTATTTTTTTTTTTTGTTTTATTAAAAATCAAAAAAATAAAAAAAAAATTATGATTTATTTTAAAAAATATATTCATGTATATCTCGAGCAATAATCAATAAAAAATATTTAGATATTTAAATTTTTCTCTGATTATATATTTATTAGGTTCTCATATGTTTGAGTGTATTAGATTAAATAGGATCTCTATTTAAGTCAGATTGACATATATGATTGGAAACTATCATAAGTTTTCAAAGCTAACTTACCTCACACTCTCAAGTCAATATTTTTAAGATTGATTTTAAATATTCTCAACTTGAATAGTGATAAGTGACTGAGTTGAGAATACACAAACAAAATGTGTAATAAACTCAAATATTTAGAAAGAAATCTTATCGTCAAGGAGAAAATGATTCTGTCTAATCCTAAATAGAAGTATTTCTCAAAATCTCTCGATGGTACAAATAAATATTAATAAAATAAGAATAAAGTTATAGGTGAGCTGTCTAGAAATATAAGCACGACATGATGAAGTAATAAAGACTTAAGTTAGATATTATTATATTCTATGATTTTCAAATATTTGTTATTAATTATAATAATATTTTTAGAGCATGAAAAAAATATAGAAGTCTAGAAAGATTTCTAGTAATTTAAGTGTTTGTTCTAGTATTGCTAATCTAGATGAGAATATGAGTGAAATAATCAGTAAAATTAAAAAAAATATAATGATCTATTTCTATCTTAAAGAAGAACTGTTTATACTTCTCTAGTATGTGTGTCGTAGTGGGTGAAATTTGTGATGATTTCATATTGGTTTCGATAGTTAGTCTGTCACTCTCAATTTTCTATAAAACTTTTAATTTTCTTTTTGGATATAATATTCAATAGTTGTCTCTATTGTAACTCATCATCTTGTAGTAGGTATATTGAATTATGGTTTTCATGTATCTAATTCTATTATGATAATCTCTCTTTATTATGTGATATAAAATTATGGTTCCTTCAAAAATATTAATTTCATTTTTTTATTATTTTAACAAATCTATCAAAATCTTAGTTAGAAATTATGCCCAAAATACTGATATGCATCTTTGTGTGCCATATAAGGTTTGCTGAAAAAAAATGTAGTCTCTACCCCTTGCCACCACCATGTGTACCTCTATAGCCACCACCGCATGTCCCAATTGATCTTGCCACCATGCACTGCTATTATTGGAAACAAAATAAATGTTTTTTCTATTGTAACTCAACTTTAATATTATGTTGAAATAGTATAATTATAAGAAGATAAATGTATTAACACTCAAATAAAAGTTAAATATCAAATATTTTTATATAATGAACAAAATGATTAGGCAAGCACATATGTCAGATGCTCCCATCAAAATTACAAAAATAATAAATAAATAAATAAAAAATTACAAGCGAAAACATAATTTTGATATAATATTAAAATATTTGGAAGTAATAATTTTTTATGTTCAATTTAAAGTTGTGGGTGAGAAAATTGGAGAGATAATAAAAGTATTTATCAATTCATTATCATCAAAATAAAAAATTAATATAAATATGTATATGATGTAATCCATATGTTGAGTTCTCTTTTCCATAACGAAAAAAACAAAACAAAATTAATAAATGGAAAATAAAGCATCACATAATAAAAAATCAATATTTCACTCAAGTTGATGCATGCATGTTATTAGGCTTTGAATCGATAAGTCTAACTACTTTAAAAAATAATTGATTCACTGAAATTCACAAGTAACTAGTGTTATTGTTTTGTATTCTATATTTGTACTCAATTTTGAAATAATAGTCAACAACTTATTTTTTTTAGAAAAGAAGATTATTTTTAACAAATGTTCATAACTTTGATAGACTTATTTTATGTAGTCGCTTGAGATCAACTAGAATTTGAATAGACACTTACTTGACCATGTCTATAATTTCAAAAAAAAATCTCATGTCTTGGAGTTTTCTTTATATATCTAAGAATCTGAATTATATATATATATATATAATTATATGAATTTGTCTAAAATATTTTGGAAAAATGACTAATTTTACTAATGTCATATATGATATTTGATTTTATTCTCCTGTATAGTTAAGTTTTTTTTATAATTCTCTTATATTTGATAGAGTTAATTCAAGTGCTGAAATCTGTGGACAAATACACTCTCTAATAAAGTAGTGAGTTGATTGATGCACATCTTTTTGAGTCAAGCTTGAATACAATATTTATAGTATATATTTTTTGGGAAAAAAATATTAAATCTCATGAATAAGTAACCTGAAAACCTAGAAAATATTTAAAATATCTCAAATTTTTGTCTGAAACTCAGTCTGAAAGAATAATTTTAGTTGAGATATATTCAACTGATTATTTCTAATAGTAAGAATATCAATATATACAACTAATATTGTATATTATCCCCTAATTAAAGAACTACTGTCTAAAAAAACATGTTTATTTGTTAGGTTATCAATTATTCTTTAAATAAAAAATTAGGTTTGAATTCCTGTCGCTCATTATGTATAATTTTTGTGCCCAAGCCTCAATAAATTAGTAAATGAGATCTTAACTCCCTTCATGCCTAAAGTAAATTTGAGTGATCCCAAATTACTTCCACTTATACTTTCTGCACATCATATCAACTTGCACATATTTTTTTAACCAATGCACCTTTACTGCACACACAATTCATTGTCGTGTTCTCATTTTCACACATGGCACACCTTCACTACACCCTCAATGCAATGTTCACGTCGACATAGTGGGAATCGATATCTTCCACTCACCATCTCACATAGTGGATGTGATGCATGCATCTGTTGAAGCACACTTGTGTACTCTTTCTCGTGCACATATAGTACACAGATGTGCATTGTTACATGTATATTCATGATTGTACACACCTCTCTTTATAGTTCACCTAGTATTTGTTTTCTCTATGTAGGTTTGACCTTGATATCATGTAAAAATTTCAAATCATAAACCTCCAAAACTTAATAATATAAAATGTAAATGTATAATGAATTTATAATGTTAACATTGGATTGAGGTATCTCACATGCAGGTTGTTCTCATTTATAAAAGTAAAATAAAAAATAACCTAGACCATGACAAATGTCAAATTACTTTATTAAATAATACACAATAATACATCATCATCAACACATTTGTTTTTTGTTTTAATAACTTTGCTTGTTAATTGTTTGTTGGTTAAAAAATTTGTGGGATAGCTTTTTTGCCTGATCATTTTATTATCATGTATGTGAGTATGCTTCCCTCCTACCATACTTCTTGTTTTATTATCTCGGGAAACATGTTTTTCTTTTTTGGGTTAGGAAGTTTCTTTTAACTTCTAATTCCTAAATTTGAACATTGTCTCCTCTCTTTTGCCAGGCAATTGATCGGTTTCGTTCAAATGAAAACAGTATTGTCGTTGCCACCGATGTCGCTGCAAGAGGGCTTGATGTTCCTGGTGTGCGAACAGTTGTTCATTATCAACTCCCGCATTCAGCCGAAGTAAGAGTTGGCATGTTTCGAACTGTGTAGTCATTAAATGAATTTGTTATTTTGTGTGGTGTTTATATTGTCACTGCACAAGGTGTATGTTCATAGAAGTGGAAGGACTGCTAGAGCCTCTAACGATGGATGCATCATCTCTCTTGTCACTCCAAATGAAGCTTTCAAGTTTGCAACATTGTGCAAATCATTTTCTAAGGTGTTTCCATTTCTACTACTTTCAATTTTAGTTCACATAATAAATCTATACATATGTTTTTTGTAGAATTAAAAAGAAATATGTTATACTTTCATCTATAAAAAGTAATAAAATATATGAACACTATTGAAATAGTACTTGTTAAAGAGAAAAATAAGCTTGAACGTCAAGATTTAAGGAAAATGAAGTCGTGTATTCCATGCAAATCCAGCATAATTATAGTTGTTAGGTAATCTCAGGTAGACATAAACACAAGTATTAATCAACTTTATTATGTTTTATTCACTAGTAAAAATTATATTGGAATTAATGTGTCGTATAATGTATATCTTATACAATAATTTGCTGATAATTAAGAAATAGCATGTTGAATATCCTAAAATCAATGTAAATAACAAAATAAATTAAAAATGACAATAATAAAATGATGATAATAAAAAACTCGTCGCTCATCGATCAAATGTATATGACTATAATCATATTCATTATCTCGTAGTGCTGCATTTGTGGACATATTCTTTTTTGGGAAATTAATTTCATATTAATTTTTATTTATATTTGATTATATAAATATTAATATATTGGAGCTCATAAAAATTTTGAAGTTAAAAATACTTGTACGAGAATAAAAATGAAATAATTGATAACTGGGGAAGTCATTACATTGCTAGAGTCTTTTGGAGGTCATGCCTTGAAGTGATAATATATATTTTCGTCCAAAGGTTGTGGGTTTAGGATTCAAGGTATATCAGATATAATTTCTTTAAATTTGGGAGTAAGACTATCAAGATATTATCTTCTCCTAAACTTAATATCATTACTAAAGCAAAAAATCTTGTGTACTAAATATTGTTTTCATCTCTATTTATTCTTATTTAACAATAAAAGAGAATATATTGTTTGAGAGATGGATTTCATTTATTTCAATGTAAGAACTATCTATGGGCTTGTTAATAATTGTTATATGAAATTCATATTTCTTCATTGTAGTAGTTATAAACATTTTCATTATATCAATTTATTTTCAGTAATATAAAATTATATTATGTATTTTTTGTAAATTTATATTTTTATTTCATAATTATTATTAATCATGCTGTTAGGAATTAATGCTAGGAAAAATGTAAAATCTCATGATCAATGGAATGGATCATATATGTACAAGGTAACATGAGGCGCCCTTATATGCTAAGAAAAAAGGATTGGTAATTCACATGTTAAGAGCTCTCATCCATAACTAAAAATGCATAAAGGGTAAAATAAAAATTGTATACTAAAATAAGCGAAAAATGCAATCACCTATTCAAGGTGATATATAAAGATCTAAAATACTAACCATAGAGGAAATAATGATAATTGATATTTTTTCAAGGCATGTGAAGATGTGTTGTTGGTTGATCTATTATCTAAAAATTGGATGTAGTAGAGGTGTCAACTAATTTGTGTCGGTCCAGCATTGCTTGAACCCTTTAGACTTGGTTGTTGTATTTGGTCACGTCAAGCCATGCTGAATCACATTCATACAGGGTAAAATTGGCATGATTGGACCATTGCACAATTTAATACTAAGCCCAACATGTGGTTAATCTAGAGGTGTCAACCGGGCCGGCCCGGCTTTGCACGAGATACGGCACGGTTCGGCCTTGCCTAGGCCGAGGACAACCGTGCCTCGTGCCATGCCTGACCTGGCATGGTTCGGTGGCCCGTGGCACAGGCACGGCACATCGGCACGGGCTCACCCGCACTATTATCTCCTTCTCCCTACCCTCAAAAAAGACCATAGGTCGGGTCCAATCAGACCCGATCTGTGGTACCCCGAGCCGACTGCCGACCCGATTCCCCCCTCCCACCAAACGGGCAAAAAAAATAAAAATAAAATTAAATTATAGCTGTTGGATCTCGCCTCCAACGGCTAGGGGGAAGAATCCAACAGTCCTCATGATTCTGTCCCCTAAAAAATTAAAAAAATCAAAAAATCAAAAAATTGATTTTTTTTTAAAAATTATTTTTTATAATCTATAAATTCCACCCTCTCTCTCTATAACATTTATATTTTTCATAACCATTTTTTTCTCAAAAATCTTATGCCTCTCTCTCGAGACTCGGGAAGTCGAGATTTTGTCATTTGGCTTGGCTTTTCAGGTAATTTATTTTAAGTTTTTTTTTTACTTTTTCTCTCTCTCTAGACCTAAAATAGATAAATTTTAAAATAATGTTATGATTAAGAAAAATCCTAAAAAATGACAAATACTAATGAAACATATTTAAATTGAGAAAATAAAAATATTACACAGAGGTCTGAGGCTGCTGAAATTTTGGTTTCTCCAGTCATCTCAATCAAACTTCTAAAAAATAAAAAACTAGGACTTCTGTAGTTTGGATTCATTTTAATATAATAAAACAAAAAAATGTTAGGGGTGAGGAAGAAGAGATGACACGGTGTAAATATTGTATGAGACTTTTAACATGTAAGAGTTCGTTTGGGATTGAACACCTTAAAAGACATGCCGAATTATGCATCAAAAAATATGGTCCATTAGATCCTAGGCAAACCCAACTTAGCACTGTATTTTGAGACTGGATTGAGTACAGTCTCAAAGTTTACTCCCTTCATATACTCCAACGAGTTGGGTAGGGATGACATGGTCAGACTTATTACATTGATGAGTCTTCCGATCAAATTTTCGGAAGATCCAAGGGTTGTGCGTATCATGTAGACATATTTTCAGCATGCTTATCATAGGATTTCTAGGTCCACATTTAGGAATGACATACTAAAATTGGATAAGTTAGAGAAACAAAAATAATTAATAAATTTATGGCATATAGTGGAGTAGTGTCCATGACGTCCGATATCTGGACAAGTCACGATGAATCATCTTATGCATTTTTAACCAGTCACTATGTAGATTCTAACTGGACAATGAATAAAAAAATTTTAGAATTATCAGAGATTCATCCTCATGATGGCCCGGTAATTTTTGAGTGTATGATGAAAATCTTTAGGGAATATAAAATTCAAAATAAAATTATTAGTGTCACATTCGATAACACATCTAATAATGGAGTAGCGATTAACATGTTTGATAGGAATATTAGAGACGTACCATTAGGAGAGATCTTTTCTGTCAGATATATATGTCACGTGATTAACTTGATTATTCAAGCGGGTATGAAGGTCTATTCTCCCTCGTTGGATAATATACGTAATGTACTAAAATATATTCATACTCCTCGCAGAGAACTAGAGTTTGGTAGTCTCTATTTGTCTACGAATCTTAAGAAGAAATTTTAATCGGATGTGATACATCGTTCGAATTATACGTACCTGATATTGGAATCATGTGTGGATACGAACACATGATATCTGACTACGTCAATAGTAAGAGTGACGAACTTATTATTGATGACACTGACTCGGCTTCAAGAATTTCATTTATGAAATTCCTGAAGATTTTTTATGACACGACGAATATGTGTTCGTTGGTTTATACGCTCACGACTTGCATTGTACTCCGGTGTATATGTAACATTAGTAGCATGTTTAGGAAGTATCAAATTGATCTGACACTTAGCCATATGGTTGCAGAGATGAAAATCAAGTACTTGAAGTACTGGTCCGCAACTTCATCTCTTTATTGCCTCGCTGCATGCATGGACCCTAGGGTTAAGGTGGAAGGGGTAAAAAACACCCTGACTTATATTTACTCGTGCATGAACCTGGAAGAGCCATATGAATGGTTCATTTATGAGAAGTTGATTGACATGTTCACATACTAAGAAACTAGGTATGGTGGTGGTGGTGATGAGACTGTGATTACGGACATTGATATCTTCTTCGGAGATGATGATTTTTCTATTCAGCTAGTAAGGGGTAAACATAGGGGTGGACCATCACATAGGAATGAGCTTTCTCGGTACTTAGATATCGATTACTGCTCAATCCTATCACATTCTGATACTAAGAATCTTGATATATTACAGTGGTGAAAATCATATGAGTTCACCTTTCCCGTGCTATCGAGGATAGCACAGGATCTACTGACTCCTCCGGTGTCGAGCATAACATCGGAGTTTGCTTTTTCTGTTGCAGTGAACGTGATTTCGGATAGTAGATCGAGATTACTTCCAGATATTATTGAGACATTGGCTTGTTTGAAGGATTGAGATGATTTGAGGTTTGACATCCATGATCGTGCTGGAGCTGGGACTGGGACAGGGACTGCAGCCGCATCCACTACGATACGGAGGAGTTGATTGCTGATGATGATGATCCATATGATACTGATCTTGATATTGCAGCTGATGATGCTCATGATATGCCGATTGATGATTGATAATGATCTATTATTTTTTGATTTAAATATTTTGTGTTTTATTGATTGTATACTTTATTTATACGTTACGTTGAAACTTTAATTTGTTTGGTTCGAACCTTCGGTATCTAATGGCTGATTGATCATTTTTCATTTGGTTTGCTTATGTTTTTTTTTTACTTTTTAATTTTTTTAACTTTATTTATAGAGGTGTAAGGCACGGGAAAATTTCTTCCCCGGGCCCGTGTCGTGCCTGGCCCGGCACGGTTCGTGCCCGTGGCACGGCACACCTGCACGGGTTCGTCACGTGTCCCCCTCGCTTCGCCCCTCCCGCAAAAAAGCCCGCAGGTAGGGTTTGATTGGACCCGACCCGTGGTCTCTGTTTGGCCCGTAGGTCGGGTCTGAGTGGGACCTCCGTTATTGTGCTACTGTTACATCCCCGGACTTTTAATATTTTCTTTTCTACACTTATATGAAAATATTAAAACAGAAAAGATATTTGGTTATACAGACAGATTATTAAATAAAAACAAATTACATATACAGCACATGGTATGGTACACTAACCCTGCCATAGCCCGACATAAAAGCACGCCCGTGCTCAAACTAAACGGCCCGGCCGGCCCGTTTGACACCTCTAATTATTTATTGATTTATTTATTTTTTTGTTTTAATTTTTCATTTAAAAATTTATAACTTTATTATATCATTCTAATAAATTTTAAACTAATTTTATTTTACATTATAAAAAAAATTACACTTTGTCAATGTAATACATTTTAAATAATATTCATATTATAAATTTATAATATTATACATTATCAATAATTTTATATATATTTTTATAATTTATATAATTAAAATAATAAAATTAAAAAAGAAAATTTTTTTCCTAATTTCCTGGCCTGTATGGTTCGGCTTTTATAATATCGTTCCGGGACAGGCACGACATGGTACTGTAACCGTGACATGCCTGGCCCGGCATGAAAGCACGGTCGTCCTCTTAAAAAATCGGCTGGGCCGGCCAGGCCCCGACCCGTTTGACCCCTCTAGGTTAATCCACTCTAGCATGGCTTTGTTGCTGCAAGCAGCATGCTGCAGTGGGCAGGCCTATAAGGAAACATGGGCCAGCTACCAAAGCTAATGTATGTAGTAAGTTTGCTGGCTTAAATTTAATATATTAATATTATATATATATATAATAAAAAAGTAAATTTTGTTTAAGATTTATATGTAAATTACAATACTAAAATGATTAATATAAAATATATGAAAAAACATATTTAAAAAATATATTTAGGTCTTAAAATGTAAATCAAAAGTAAAAAAAAAATTCTTAAGAAATTCACATCAATCTAATCTCACTGTCTATGGTTCGGATCATCATGACTCAGTCTTAGTTTCATTGTTTTAGTTTATGTTATCATTCATATGCATCTATTTTATTTTGAAGACTCATTGATAAATTCTCTCAATCCTTTGAGTTTGATATAAGTTGAATAATTAATATGAATCTCTTCTTTGTTTTTTACCTTAAATGTAAAAAACACTGTTAAACTAAGAATGTCAGAAATTTTCATATTATTATGATATAAAATAAAATAATAATTGATATCTAAATAACTTTACAACTCACTTATATTCAATAAATCTCTCATTTATTTTTTCTTAGATAACTGAATCAAAAAATCATCTTTAATATTATTGTGTTGATCTTTTTTTTAGTTGATCTCTAAAATTATCATATTTATTTATGTAATATTTAAATAGTTTATCTAATTATTCATACATTTTATTATATAGTTCATGTGATTAATTTTTGCAAGTGAATATGGAATTAATATTATTTTTTGCCCCTTTCACTTGATCCTAAGATTCATACAGATAGCTAAATAATAAAAATCAAAAAGAAAAATTAGTAGTTTAAATATTTTTGTTTAACTCAATAGTCTTGATGTAAAAATTCAAGTATTCTTTATATTTGTCATAAGATTACTAATGTTATATATGCACCAAAATAAAATGTATATGGTGAATGTATATAGTTAAATACATATTTATCATATTATAAAAGAATTTAAGAAATTTTAAAAATAAAATTCTTGTGTTAATATTTGATTCATTAATTATTATTTCATTGATTTTATTATTATCATAATTGGATATCATATGTTGATAGCCAACACATGAATCTAATATAAAATATATATAATTCTTCAATTATCTTGTAGTATGCTAGGTTTCTTACTATATTTTTTTATATTTTGTATATATTTTGATGAGGGGGAAATTATTTTTATTTGGCTTGCATTATTATATTTATTATGGGATACATATCTAAAGTAAATTTTTTCTCATAAATATAATTATAGCAATATCATTGTTTGATGTATTATCAAATATATTGTTATAATTTTTTTTGTGTCTTGTATTTCCTATGTACTCTCGAATAAATTCATGTATGACGAGGTCATTATAAAGATGATTGGTTACATAGAATTCTAATATTTTTTTTATTTAATTTTACTTAAAATTAATAAAGTAGGCAGTGATGCATGCAAATATGTTATCATCATGACTAGTCTAAATATAAGATATTTTATAGACAACATCGTTTTGGTTTCTAAGGTCATTAATTATTATTATTATTATTATTATTATTTCATTTTTACTGATAGATCTATGGATTCTATGATAAGTATGTTGGATGTGTAGATGAATAAGATGAAATAATTTATGATATTTCAAAAATTTTGTTATAATACTCATACTAGTAATAAACTTAATAATGTCATCCCTTATCAACTCATGGTAATAAATAAAGAAAATTAATAAATATAAAGTTGTTCCATATTTAAAAGCCTTATCATTCGTTCTAATTTGAGTTTGTCTATGATCTAGAGAATCATATTTTTTTGGTGGTGTTTGGCATATTTATTAAGGTGTTAGAGTGTTATCGAGACTTCATTTATTTTTAGGTTTTTTTAGTGCAAGGTTCAAATCTAACCTATGATTAGGAGACAATATAGTCTGGATTTTTCAGTCAGATTATCATTATTTATGTTTAGGTCAATATCATTGTCATAATATTTATTATTTTTCATTTTTTTAGTCTAGAGAGCCTTAAGAATGAAAATATTATTTTATTTATGATATATTCAATAATAACATAAAAAAATATATAAAGAGTGTGTGCATTCAACCTATGTGCCTTGAAAGTTTGGAATTGTTAACTAGAATATTCATTTATCAATGTTAATTTATTCATAATCAATGACACAAACTCAGTTCTCACATGATTTATTATTTATATAATATAAAAATATAAAAAATAAATTATTAAAGTTCGGGCTTGCTATTATAGAATACAAAATAATTGTGATATTTTGAGAGAGTTTAAAAAAGAAAAGATTATAGTTTGAGTGTAAAATTAGATTTCAGCAAATAATAGATTTCAATAATTTTATAATTTTTTTATTATTTTTTACAAATTTTTTGGAGAGAAATTCAACAATCATTAGAATTCTATTGATATCCATTGCAGGAAAGCCAACATTTAAAATTAATAAAAAAAATAGTATTTTTGATAATGATAATTTGTTGTTATCGTTGTTGGAAGGCAACCATTCTTGCCAACAAAAGTTACAAAATTCATAATGGGGTGCATGCATTCATTCTCCCCATTTTATAGATAATATTAAAAGAGGTGTGTAATTGCACCTGTTTGTTGTATAAATATGTCAACATGGCTGGCAAGTATTGTGCGTGTTTCTGCCAAACTCTATGGCCCTTGCATGACATGGCAAGTTGTCCGTCTCTCATAAGCCATGCATGACATGAGCAGTGTCACAAATTGATACGAGGTAGGTCTAGGCATGACATTTTTAAATGCATAATTTTAATTTTTAAATATGTAAGTATAATTATTTTTTAAACATAATATTTATATATATTTTTATCTTATTATGCCGTATCCTAACCGTATTCATATCCCCATGTCCGTATCCGTATTTCTTAGATAATATGTACTAAAGTTATCTGACGTATATTCTAATTCAATGTTAATTTTTAAGTTTTTTATGTTTTTAATCTTTTTTTATTTATTTTTACAAAATAACTAAAAAATAAAAAAATATAATATAAAATAAAAAATACACCAATATAAATTGTGTAAAATTATCAATAAACATAATCAAATATCTAAATTTTTTAGGTTTCATTTCTAATTGATCCTTTTATGTCTATGGATAAAATCAAATTGGTCATTACTCGTAATTGTACCAATTTGATAGGCATGATAGAAAATCTTGAGGCTTTCATAACTAATATGCCCAACACTCTAGTATGATGATTTTTATAAGATTGAGCTACAATATTCTCTATTTTATAAATAATATGTGATTAAGTAGAGAATATATGAGTAATAGGTCAACAATACTCAAAATATCAAATGAGATATCTTATTATAAAAGATAAAATATATAGTCAATCTTAATCTATCTTAAAGAAAGTTTTTTTTGAAGTCTTCTAATAATGCAAATAAATATTAGTAAAAAAATAAAAATAAAAATAATATATAAAATTGAGTTAACTAAAAAAATAATTTATACAAGTAAGACAAAAATGAAAACCAATGATAAATAGAATGTGGGAAAGAATTAGAGGATCAAAATTAATGATATCAAATCAATGTCTTTTGATGGCTTCTCTTTGATTATGATAACAATTAGTCAACAAGAAAAAAATAATGAAAAGAGAACAATTATTTGTTATCTGTTTATTAGTTTTTGACTCATTAAACGATGAGTTTGAATAAAAAATTTGTGACTACTTGTGCCTGAAATATAAGAAGTGTCACCTACTTTCTTATATTGAAGTTTTATATATTTCTTTATAGTAAATTTTATAATAAATGAACTCTGTATGGATTCTTAAATGGCTTAATTACAAGGTTGTCTCTCTTAATATTCTATAATATTTTTGGCCTTGGAAATAAATGATAATAATTTTATCTGGTAAATCCTTTTTTCATATGATATATGAATTATAGGAAGAATCTCATTAGTCTCCATCACATACAATACAATATCATATCATTGCTCTCCTAATTAATACGAACTATATGTCGGTGTTACACAAATGATTTTGATACAAAGAGTGAGTTAGTGTCATTCATAAATACTGCATCAAAAATCTGCCCAATCTTTCCTTTTTTTTGCCTGTCTATTATATGTGTAAGCTTCACACATTACATGCTATTGTGCATACTTTTTTGGCGCATAGTACATGCTGCTTTATAGTAAACACTCACCTCCATTGACCTTCAAGAATTATCATTCACTACAATATGACTTGATAACTAGTATTTTGATCTTTAAGAATGTATGTTATTTATTGTAAGTGAGCATTTATTTTGAAATATCAATTTTTGATGAAATAATAAATTATTTTATGTTAAGATTTATTGCGAGGGAATTCATTAAGAGGCTTAGTATAACTTATCATATTAATTTTTTTAGTGGCTATAATTATCTTCATACAAATTTTTATATCACTGATGATTTCTCACTAATGTATGATATATTATTTATGTGTGAAAATATCTTTCTATACAATGCTCTTAAAGAGAAATTGTATATATAGAGCATTCATCCAAGTTTTATGCAATGTAACCAAATTTAGTCTATTGATTTTTAAAGTTATTGTATGGCATGGAGTAGCCAATAACAACTTTATTTATGAGATTTTTACTCGTAGACACTTGTTTTGGATTATATAGATATAATAGATTACTTTTTGTTTTTCTAGAGAATCTCAGATGTTAGGTTGATAATGTATATTATGTTTTTGGATGATTTTCATATTATTGAAGATGATAATTTGAGAATCAATTATCTCAAATAGTAATTTTAATCATAGTTCCAAATAATAGATTGTTGGAGGTTCAGATATTTTCATAGAGTTTGTGATTTTCAATGTTTTACATCAATAAATATTTAATATCTTGATTGAACTATATACTAGTTTTTTATCTGCTCTGATATGAGTCATTCAAGTTGACTCTACTATATATAAAAGAATTATAAAGAAGATTAATTATTTCACTCTCAATAGATCTGATATAACTAATGCAATTAGAGTAGTTAAAATTCTCTATGAGAGATTTACATTGATGCAACTTTTTGTTTGCTAGCAGCTTTTGTATTTTTTTTTGTGATTATGAGTATCTAAAGTTAGTTTAGTATTCATATACAAGTTAGGCAACAATATGCATTAGGAGAATGAGATGGGCAGCCCAACTTGTCACATGCCATAATCAAGGACAAAAATATTAAGTATCACGGATATATCGGTAATTTGATTTATAGATATATCTAAATATATTAGGATATATTCATAGATATTCTAACATAAGATATTGATATGTAATATTATAATAAAAATGAACTTAACGTATAATAAATAATTTGGATTTATAATAAAAATTAATATATATATTATATAATTTGTGATATAAAAAAATGTTGGTGAATAAAAAAGATTAATTTTATGATATTATTTACTCTTTATAAATGTATTAATATATATATATATAATGTAAATCTATTGAATATAAGTTAATATATAAATAATATTAAAAATTAATGTTATTTATTTATTGTATGTATGAACATAGTAAAAGTGTTATTTAAATATATCTCTATACGATTTAAATTTATTGTAAGTAATATTGCAATTATATTTTAATATATCAGTAAAATTAAATTTAATTTCATTTTTTTATTAGAGACATAAATTATTATTTAAAATATATAATTATATATTATTTTAAATTATTCAAATCCATTGAATATAAAAATAATTATAAATTTAATTATATTATAATATATAATTAATATTGAATTAACTTAATTAAAATATAAATAATAATAAAGTAAAAAATATTTGAATATATGTAGATATGTCATAATTTTATTGGGATGCATCACTATTTTATCTCATCATATATGGATAAATCACAAAAATATTTAAATATATATATTTTTTAAATTATTTTTTATAAACATATGAATATATTCATGATTGTTAATATATCTATGATATATTACTAAATTTTGATGATAATTATGGATTTGTAGATCAACGGATATTTTTGTATTTTGTGTTGTGTTGATAATCATATATATATATATATATATAAATATCCTTGATATATCAAAGATAAATTTGAATATTTTTATTATTGGTCATAATACACAAAAAACTAGGTCTGGTGGGGCAACATGCATGTGCACATGAATCCAACACAACATGATGTGTCGACCCTCTCAGGATTGAATTTGACTTGGATCATCCTAGCATTATGTCATGTTTGGATCGTGCATTAGAGCACCATGAACCCAAACCCGAATTTGGTGTGTGATCTTCACGCCTTATTCTCAAAAAGATAGGTCAAGTTGGATTGGCATGTCAGTTTCAAAACAAAGGATAGCTCGAGCCTTGGCTAGCTGTTTGCTCAAGCTCATGCTAGCCTTGCATGAACCTAAGTTGTCGTGAGTTAGTCATGGGCTCGTGCTAGCCTAGGCTCATGCTAGGCTTGCACTTGGCTCATGCCTTGAGCTAGTTCAAATCATGTTCTTTGCAGACCTTGGTTTTCCTAGAAAATCACCGGGTCATGCAAGGTTGATTCATTTTTGAGGTTTATCAAGCCATGTTCATATATATTAATGATTTTCAATGTTCATATACATGAAATTTTTGAGTTTGGAGGTTTAAGATTTAATTTTTCTGGAACCCTCAAAAACTTGGTCTACTACTAGCATTGAAACTTGTAGGAAATTTGATTAAGGCTCAGAAGTAGCAGAAAGGAATTGATCAACTTACTTTGCTACTTCTTGGAGAGTCCCAATAGGACTTGATTCTAGAGCAAACTCAGCTCTCCCTGAGATAATAACAAGAGGCTTGAAGTAGGGTTCACTCTCCAAAAACGAGATCATTAAAAATAATTAGCCTTCTATAATCAAATATGTAATATATGCATTTTTCTTGGATACTCAAATAACTAAAAAATATCAATTGACAAAAGTAATTTTTTTCTTAGTTTGATTAGAATGATTCTTGAATAAAACATGCATACTTGAATACATATAATGATAATTGTTTTATTCTCTTTCTATGATACAACTATTAGGAAGTATTAGGATAAAAATAAATATCTAATAGATCAAATGATTTGTAATTTTAATTTTTTTTTCATTTAAATCATAGAATACTTGTGGGTAAGGAAAGCATTATAGTCATTTCAACTAAATATTATAATTTGTCTTTATTTTTATTTTTTTAATTTATGTCTTGTGGATTAAAGAATTCAAGAACCAACGCGTGAGTTGCTCCAATTCAAAGTTAGGTTTGTTTATTAATGATTATCATTTTACTTTTATATGATTTTATTGAGTTTAGAGTCTCGTGACTTTATTTTTCTACACCAATCAAAAAGTTAGTATTTTCTAGTAGTGAGATACAATAAGCTTATAAGTAGCAAAAATTGATTTGATCAATTGCCATTGGTACTTTTATGGGAGTCTTAATAGGACTTAATTTGGGAGCAAACTAAAGGGCCCCTACTATAGGCTTAAAGAAGGAGGGTTCACTCTCCAAGAAAGTAGATCATCAAAAATGTTTGCTCTTCTAATTAAATGAGTATCATATATATTTTTCTTTGATACTCAAATAGTTCAAAAAGATATCAAATGACAAGAGTAATTATTTTCTTAGTTCCTAGAGAAGATTTTCAATAAAACATATATATTTAAATACACATGATGATTATTAATATATTCTCTTTCTATGATGTGATACTTATTACAAAATACTAGGATAAAAATTGATATCTAATTGATTACATGGTTTGTAGTTTTAATCATTGTTCCTTTAAAATGTATAGTAATATTTTTATGTAAGAGAATTATTGTACTTACCATGTGTCAATTAAATATTTATTTTTTATTTTAATAATCATAATTTAGAGGGACATATCATCTTAGGATATTTGATAACTTTTCTTATTATTATTAAAAAATGAGATGGATTGTAATAAAATTTGAAAGTTATCCCTTTTTAAAATCTAAATTTCACGTTCAGTTGTATTTTATTCATTTTCTAAAATTACATAAATATGTTATTACATTAAATAAAAAAAATTCATGGATTAAGACAATATTTTGCCAAGATAACTAAATAATAAAAATCATCACCAATAATAATCTTAAAAAAATTTCATTTATTTGTATGAATTATTAAAAAAAAAAAAATCTTCCGGACATCTTTTTGTCATAGTAGATGCAAAGTTGTTACATATTTTCTTAGTTCATTAGTCTTCCAATCAATATGTATAACCTCAGCCCTTAGTTTTCTCATTACCATTAGTTTCAACATGGTTACAAAAGAATGACTAAGTTGTAAGTAAATCAAGAGAGGATTTTTAGGGTTCTCTAGAAAGTTGTTCTCCAAATTTTCTAATCCTAAACAGAAATTGTAGAAGACAAAAATTATATTTCTATTCCTTAAATAACAAAATAACTCACTAATGAAATTCTTTGTAGAATCTTTAGAATTTTTTTAGTGCTTGAAACATCACAAAGTAGTGAATATTGATGTTATTATATTTTTTGGCCCAAATTATGTATTTTATTAAAAGCTCTAGACTTGAGTAGTAATGAAAATAAAAATCATATAATTATGATGTGACTATTAGTTTATGGGTCAATTGTGCATGAGTCAAGAGTGAAATTGGCTTAAGAATGAGCTAAAGCACTTGGATTGCAAAAAAGTGTTTGTGTCTTCTGTGTCGATTTGATTAATCTCGTCCTAACCTATTAATTTACTAAATATCATATTTTATTATATGTAGTGCAAGAAAAATAGTAAAGTTTATGCTAGTTATTAGAATAATTCTACTTGAAATCACCAAACTCAAATTAATATTAATAACTGATTTATATTGAGTAATCATGTGAGATATGAAGTCAAAAATCAATTTATTTATCATTTATAATCAATTAAAAATGGTTAAATATAATTGAAAATTTCAAATATAAATTTTAAAAATGTCGCATCCAACAAGGAATTGGGAAAAGGTGATAGAAAATTGAACAGCTAAAAATACTTGTGGATCAACTCATTCTTATACTCCTATTCGGATCAATTTTGTTTAACAAACATATGCCTTCAAAAAATGTCTTTAGAGTGTGCGTAAATACATTTTGTACTAAATTAATTTGTACAACTAGTTTGACTAAATGTAAAAAAAAATCATATGGTTAGTTAAATATAAAATTGTCTATAAATATTTGGAAATGACTCTATATATATATATATATTATCGAAACATAACTTACAAATAAATAATAGTAAACTTTCTAAAAATGAAAATTGATAATGATACAATCAATCACAAAATAAAAATATCAAAATGTATAAATGTATAAAAAAAATATTAAGTATTAATTTTCTTTTGTAATTATTTTTTTGTTATTTCTTATTTGAAGTGATCTTATGGTTTTTATATACATTTCTATATTTTGAATTTTTCATTTTCTTTGATTGATTGTAATATTATTATGTAAATATCTAGAATGTGAAACTTGGAGATAATGGAAAATAAGTTTGGATAGTCTCAAGGTCATTGAAATATATTTGCAAACTAATTTGCAATAGGAATATAGGATATCACTATGGTTTCATCTTAAATTTTTTTTTTGAAAATATAAATAATTTATTTTTATGTATTTTATTTGCTCATATAATATTTATTTTGATACTATATATTTCACTGTCTAGATAATATAGAAGAGAGTAATGAGAGAATTGATTGGAAATCCAATCTCAAATTGATGTCTAATCCAAAGAATCTTGCATGTAGTTGTAATTATCACCAATCACCATGTATTCTACTTCTGAATTGAATCTAAATAATTTTTTTTTTATTTTTTTCAAATGATAACATTATCTCTAAGAAAATAATATTAATTTGTCGTGGATCTCCTCTCTACACAAGCTGTTGCCTAGTTAGATTTTAAATATCTAAGTATTTGAAGATACTCATAATCACTAAATATTATGCATTGTTTAGGAGTTTTTTCACATGTTAGAGTATGTGAAAAGTTGTGGCAAATTGAATTTATCATTGATTATTTAGGAAATGATTAATTTAATTAAGTTATTTTGTTTGATAATAATGTGATGCTTAATATTTTTTATATATTTTTTATTTATAATCGAATTAATCATGTGCCTAATATCGAAAAAAAAAATATTATCAAGCTCAATAGGCATATCAATAAAAGTGCAATCCAAAAGATCATATTTTGAAAGAATATCTTAGTATATCTTTTCTATGATAATACAATACTTGTATGATTATATACTATTTTAATTATATGAAAATATATAAGTCTTTAAAAATTTTTCGTATAAAATTATGATTAAATGTATTTCTTTAAATGGAATAATTTTTTAATTTTTATCTCATATATTATAATATAATCAATATGTATGATCAACAAAATAAGTGTCATTTGAACTCTTTTAAAAAAATAAAGAAAAAAAAATGCAACACACTTATGCAATTCAAATAAAATAACTATGATTAAAAATTTGACAAATCAAGCTCAAAAAGATTGATTTAAGTCATATACAGTATTTTGTAGTCTACAAACTATATCTATATACTCTATGTAGTCCATAAAATCTCCAGGTTATTTTATATATACATAATCCTTAGGATTATCATGAAGAAAATTAATTTGGCTACTAGAAAAAAAAGTATATTGATAGTAACCTTCAATTTTTTAAAAAACTTCCTCACAAGAAATGTCACTTTTAGGTGATCTTGAGGAGTGAGTATGCACATGCAACCAACTCATGGTAAGTTTATTTAATCATCAAGATTAGTCTTCATTATGAAAACTCATGTGTAATTAATTTCAAACTTTCTTAAATGTACAAGTATTAGTTTTTTAGTTTTATTAGAGTATAAGATATTTATCTCTTTTATTATAATATCACACATCATGGATGAAATAATATAGTAAAATAAGAATTGAGTATCTTAGTATCATGAAGAAATACAAAGGGGGACTTAAAAGAAAGGACAATACGTAAGTACGATAATACTTAGGAAATAGACTGCTAATAAAATCTTTTTGTTTTTTTCCATAGAACAATTAGGGGTTACAAAAAAAATAGTCAATTACAGGATCATTTAATGAGTCTTGGATGATCAAATCTCTCGACTCCAAACTCATTAGGAGTTGGATTTGAAATTGACTTGAGAGCTACCAACTCATTTAGACGATGAAAGAATTCTTTTTTAATGGAAACTCCACTTTCTTCAGGATCAATATATTTTTGTACTTATTAGCACATGATGAATGGAGAGGAAAACAATCAAAGTAGAATATAAAGTTGTACCTAATGTTCAGGGCTCTCACTAGAACAAATTCTAAGAGAAGTTAATATCTCAATAGTCCAGCCTCATAAATTAGAGAGACTATGTTTAATGAGTCTCAAATTTGATATTTATTATTTTTGGATGAAACCAACAAAATTCAAAAGCAATTTAAGGGAGACATTCTTTCCATTTTGAAGATTTAAATGATTTTTAAAGAAGTAAAAAAATGAAAAGATTCATGAATCTCTTTTGAATCTTTACTATATCTATAATCGTTAAAATAAGTTCTACATAAAAAATAAGTAACACCAATATTAGTTAATATTCTATTAGCTTCTTATGAATAATAAATGTATCCTTTTTTGATACAGAATAATTTAAAAAGATATATTTTGTTACTATGAGTATCATACATTCATGTCTTGGGGAGAAATTCTAAACAAAATAAATATTTGTAAAAATTTGTAGTTGTGAACAGAATAATCTCTCTTTAGGATAAAAGAATTAAAATTTGAAAAGGAATATGATAAGAAAGTACATATGAGGGTATTTAATTCATCAAGTAGTATGTAGCTAAAATTGAATCTCCACAAAAATATCTGAAACATTTGTATCCTAAAAAAATATTCGAGTCTTTTTAATTAAATAATTATTTTTGATTTCAACAACTTTATTATGTGGGGCATACCGACGCGAGAAGTTTAATGTTTGATCTTGTTGTAGTTTTTAACTTGATAATTTCTTTGTTATTATTATATTTCTTTGATAACTTGATCTTTATATAAGAGTATTATTTGTATAAGTTATTTTATGTTTATTGATAGAATTTTACCCAAAAAATATTTCAAGTAGAGGTGTCAATTGGTTTGAGCACCTAGAGCCTGACTCGAGGCACAACACAAAAATGCATAGTATGGTCTAAAGTCTTGCTTGGATTTGCCTTGTGTTGGGTTGTGGCATGATTCTTGTCGTGTTGTGCCATGAAAGCATGAGCCTCATGCCATGCTAGCCATGGCAGGAATGAAATGTGGCACTATCTCATGGCTCGTGTATCATTTTACAAAATGTAGCTATTGTTAAATGGATACATTTTCATTGTTTCTGACAGGACATCGTTAGCTCAATATCTTGTTGGCAACATTTAGCATAAAAAAACAAAATATAAGTGTAAATTTCACTCATTATATTTCTTCTAATAGTTGAGGGATAGAAATTTATCAACTATTAAATTTTTGTCCTTAAAATAATTTAAAAAATAAAAAAATATGTTTTTAAAATTTTAAGTTTTTTATATATATTATATTAATATTTTTTAGATTTACGAAGCATAACTATAATATATTTTTTTCTTTTTTTTAATTTCTCAAAATATCAAAAGTTAGTCTTGATTTTTTTACTTAAGTTGTTTTTATAATTTAAAATTTATAAATTATAAATTGTTATTTGTTGGGCAAGCATTTTTTATGGTTGGCACAAAGTGATTGTATATTGTAGTTTGTGGACATACTACATGCTGAACACATTGTATATTTTAGTTTTTATTTATTTGTAGTTATTAAATGATAACTAAATTAAATAAACAATATTTCTTTCTTGTTCAAAATTTTTTAACGGTTAAATTAAAATAATAAATATGAAAAATCATGAATAATATAAAAACAAATTATACTTAGATATAGATATTAATAACATGATTGAAATGTCTTAAGTTAGCTTATTTCTTAGTTATAGGCTAGTTTCAGCTCTTGTGCCTAAAAAATCTAAAAATTGATGAACATCAATAATATGAAAATATTTTAAAATAATTAAAAATAAAAATTATAAGAGTGTCGAAAGAAATTTGACTCATTATATATATTATAAAAAAATATATACATATTGGTGTCTTAGTAATACTTAATATCTTAGGAGATGTGTCGAATAATATACCAAAAAATATGATATATTGAATTTAGACAAACTTAACTTAGTGGTATGATTTTTGAAGTTGGATCAATTTCAACTTCAATGATCTCTTTATTTATTGTTACGAGCATGTAAGTTAATGCATGATAAAATTTATTGCTAGCTTGAATTATTCAATTAATTTTTTGGCAAGCCTTAGATTATTATATATCATATAGAAATACATTGAGTTGCTTATCGTAAGGTTTTTAGCTTGACTAGTAGGAATAACATAATAAAATAAAAATAAAAAATAAAAAAAATTGGTTTTTAATCAATTAGGACATAAAGTGGAGTGATCTTTATGACGTTTGATATTTTGACTAGTCACGATATTAATGTATTTATATGTGTTATCGTTTACTTTGTTGATTCTAAGTAAAAACTAAAAAAATATATTAAGGTTTGTGAGATCTTACATCTTCATGAAAATCCTAAAATTTTAGTGTTTATCGAAGAGTTTTAGAGAATATGTGATTCAAAATAATTAATTTTAGTATAATATTTGATAATGCTTCAAATGACTCTGTGATGATAAATATGTTTGTACCAACTATTAGAGATATACTCTTTGGCATGATTTTTCATATAAGGTGTATATGTCATATCATTAATCTGATAGTACAAGTAAAAAATAAAAATTGTTTCCCTGGATTAGAATATATACAAAATTCACTAAAATATATAAAGACTGAAAGGCTAACAAATTCGGAAGTTGCTGCCTATTTGATTCCAGGGTAAGTGACCATTCATGATCAAAGACATGAGGAAGCGAAGAAAAGTTCATCTCTTCATCTTCCCAGTATCTATTCTAACCTTCAAAATAGAAAGTAAAGGCAACCTTTGTACCTTAAAGTGGCATACTAACAATGGTGATACTCATTATGATGGTCTAAAGAATAAAAAAATTTAACTGGATCTCAAATATTATTGAAATTATACATATCTCCTCTTGGACACTTGTGTTTATTATTAATACATGATATTTGACTATATTAATAATAAAAGTGGTGAAATTATGATTGACCAGCCATATGATAATATATGAATTTCAATTATGAAAATTTTTAAGATTTTTTTATAATATGATAAATACGTTTTTGCCTATGTATACTATTATATTTATTATATTTAATTATATATATAATATTAATAGTTTATTTAACAAATATAAAGAACACTTAGATTTTGGTATTATAACTGTTGAGATGAAAATAAAATATTTAAAATATTAATCATTTATTCTATTTTATTATTACTTGATTGCCTTTTATGGATCATCAGGTTAAATTAAAAAAGGTGTAAAATATTATAAAATATATATCATCTTGTAAGAACTAATGATAAGAATTAGATAATAGATTTAATGAATAATTAGATACTTTATTAAAATATTATAATAATAATATAGTAGTTTTGGCAAGCCTCTTAATATGAATATTGATAGTATTTTTAGAGATTATGACTTTTTGATTCAATTAGCTATGGATAAATGATGAGAATGTTTATCAAATAAGAGCTAGATGTCAAGGTACTTAAATAGTGATTAGTATTGTATCTTGTCTTATAATAAAATTAAATTTTTTGATGTATTAATTTGATTAAAATTATATAAATTTATTTTTTTATGTTATTTAAAATGGGATGTGATCTACTGATCCTTCCAGTATCTAGTATAATATTGAAGTTTTTTTGTGTGGATATGAGTATGATTTTAGATAAGAGTATGCTATAATCAAATATTATTGAAGTAATTTTTTGCTTAAAAGATTATGGGGATTCACCAATGAATTTTTAAGATAAATGATATAGTTGAATTTGGATAATGAAATAAACACACATTAAAATGAAGATACTGAGACTATGAGTTGTAATGATCCGAATCATATAGATTACAAGTTGATATTGGACTAACAAGCTTTTGATTTTGCTTTTATAGATGTATTATTATTCAAAGTTTTCTTATTTTATTTATATTTCAGATATTTTGTAATGTAAATTTTTAATGTTGGTGTACTTTATATTTAATTTTTAAATATATATATATATATATATATATCATAACTATAATATAATAACTAATAAAATAAAAAATAAAAAATTAAAAGCTAGCAATGGGCTAATGGCAACATGCTTGATGTCGTGGCCTAGGCTTGGGGGCAAGGGTCCATACTGCAATAGCTAGGGTATGATCATGCTGGTTTTAGTTGGCATTATCTTAACCCCGACACTACTCAGCGTGCTCAATTACCTCAGTTGGGCTAGGGCCATCAAGCCATACTCGACCTATCTCATCGTATCTTGTGTTGTGTCTGATATGACAGTGGTGCTACCATGTCATTCTGACAAGGCCAAAACCCACTTGACACCTAAATTTCAAAATTTTGAGTGTAACTAATCTCATCCTAGAAAAATAATTTGAACAAAATAAGATCTCTCAAAAACTTTAGAAGACAGATTAAATGATTTCTTCCTATGATATAGAAACTGAAAGGATACACACAAAGAAAAGATAAAAAATACATTCAATTAATAAGATAATTTATGGTTAAAATTATATCTCTTAAGAATTATTTTGGAACATTCTTTCAAATGAGATTATCCAGATCATATCAACAAGATGTTTATTTTTTTTTTAGCTATTTTATTTTGTTGGGTGTGTCAATATTGAAAGTATGCTATATAATCATAATCTCATATTTTATACTGCAAGCACTGAATGTGTCTGACATATATTCTAATAAATTATAATTTAATAATATTTTTAAAATATTTATTAAATTAGTTTGTATTATCTTTTGAAATATCTAAAAAATAAAAAAAAAATATTTAATTAATAATGAAAAAGAAACACTCATATATATCATGACTAATTATTAATAAAGATAATCAAGTACCTTAAAATTTTTTTCTGGTTGAATCTTTAGTAGGTTTTTATATGTATGAGTACATCAGATCAAATAAGTCATATTCATACCAAACTAGCCGGCAAGATAAAAAATTATGATATTTTTTCCTAATTAATATATCTCACACTTCCTGATAGAAATATTTTGAATTAATAATACATTAGTATTTAAGGCTTAATGTTGTACTGGTGGGAAGGAATCCCTAATATTCTTCTTCAGCAATGGTTATGATGACATGACTCTATGAGAATTTCTGAAAGATTGATAGTTTATTTGGCTTTTTTAATTTATTGTTGTACTTTTGGTCTTTTCTCTAGAAATAATACTTAAATATTATTTCTAAAATAATACATTCTCTTGCAGTATGTATCCTACGTTAATGTTTTCTTATTTTTATTTTACTTCAAGAATGTCCCTTAATACTTGATACATCATCCAAGAAAAAATCAATAAAAAATATTCTAAATTAGGATTTTGAGAGCCTTATTTTCTGTTGACAAAATTCAGAATCCTAATTTTTGGGGATTCAGAATCATAAGGTATTTTTTGGGGATTTAGAATCAATAAAGAATACTCTAATAGTTGTCTTGTGATTAAGTACTGATGCAGAGTTCAAGATAATTTATAACTGTTACTTGTGAGATATTTTAGATTCGGTGCTTACTCGAGGAGATTGAGTATTTATTTTTTTATCTTACTATGCTTTATTGCAATGGTCATAAAATGAGTCATATAGCTTCAACTTTAGTGTTTCATGAGTGGATAAACCACATAGAAGTTAACTATTTTTTTTATTAGAGATAAGATTCAAAATGAATTTAATATTATAGTATGTATTTAGATAGTAAAAAAGTCAATGTGTATCTTCATAAATACCTTGAAAATATTTGAGGTTATCATTCATTCCTCCAGATTTAGTGTTTTGGACTTGTATTCACTTAACATGAGAGCACATAACAAAAGGGGTGTAATAGTTTTTAACTGTATAAATTATTTATTATCATTGTATTTTTTGATATATAATGATAATGAATGGAACACTTAACATGTTAGTTATATCAATAAGACTTACCGTTATGTAAAGGTATTGTTTGTTAAAATTTATTGTAGTTAATGTTTAATGTTGTTTTAGAGTTTTACAGAACTCATGATCAATATAGTAAGTATTGAAGTTATTAGATATATAGTATAAATATTATTACTCCTAATTGTTTTTATATATTTATTAAATTATTTTTTAATTATTTTGTCAAGCTGGTGAAAAATAAAATTAACTTGAAATAAAAATAAAAAATCAAATAAAATTCATATAATCATCAATATGGATAAATTGTACATAAATAATCTTAAGTCTCAACTCAACTATGCTCTCAATTTTTTGATTAAATCAAATTGATTGAGTCTTTACTCATACAGGTCTAGCAATCATGATAGAAAGTTTTGACATATTTTCTTATTTGAGAAGTCTCACAAATCATAATTTAGGATAGCAATCTCATGAATATTGGGATCTAAATTTTTCAGTTTGATCATAAATAAATAATCAAGCTGAGAATGAACAAATAAATGCCCAATGATATTCAAACATCTAGTAGGATACCTATTCGTTGAAGATATAACATATGAACTATCTAGTTGAGCACTAAAGTATGTCTTCCACTCTTGCAATAAGAATTGAGTTATTTAACCAGATAATTCAGAGAAATAAGCTATTTGGATATCCAAAAATAAATAGAATATGACGATTCTAAAAATATCAAAATCAGAGAAGAAACAAGCCAATTTGAACTGTAACCAAATAATAGACTAGTGCTGCATAATAAAATTGACATAGCCCATGTGATTAAATGTTTGTCTTCTTCACATTCTATTTGATGGATATTTATGGGTCTTCTCAAGAGAGCCACTAAAGTATGAGCTTGCAATTTTATTAAAAGTATAAGAACCCCAACATAGAGACTCAATCAATCTAGAAATGTTGTGTGATTTTTTTTGAGCCCTTTCTATAATTATCTAATCCACCACAATATAAGAGAAGGAAATTCAAATTATTATCACATCTATTTGATTCTTTTCATTAGTAAGAGAAATTCTAGAAATTAAACTGCCTCTATTAGTACTAGAAGTATGTTTCAAAATTGCATGAAGTTTAAAAAATCATGCATGATCTGCATTGCAAGTATTACCAATTTTGTTAAAATGGCTATCATCTTTGGTGTCATTAACACTTTTCTCTCCCCTAGATGTAGTTCGGGTTTTTTCACAGTAGTAAAAATCGCTAACTGGACGGCTCTTATAGGGTTGTAAGCAGAGAGTATCTCGTCTTCATATAAGTAGCTGATGGAAGTTGTGGATCTATCTTTCAATGTGACAGAGACTGCAGCTTCCTAACATACAGAAGAAGCAGTATTAAAATAACTCAAAGATTTAAGATCTCCACTAATACCTTATAAACTATAGGCTACCCACCTCAGCTATGTATTTCTAATATATTCACTAAGGGAGCAAGTTGGATATCAATTTTTTATTTCATTTCAAGTAATATAATGGATTCTATGGAGACAAATATTTGTACGTAATGATATTATCTGTCATTTAGAAAATAATAAAATATTATAATAATTAGCGAGTCATATTATAGATTCAGTATCAGCATACAACTTTAATTTGCTAAAATACCCAGAGATATATAGGATATGTTTGATAGGTTTTCATAATATGATAAAAAAATATTTCCAACAAAGCTATCTAAAATAGTTACTTAAAATATATTAAAATATTATATTATTTACTCTAGCTAATTGCTTTTTCAAAATTGCTCAAACAACACTATATATTTTAGCTATTCAATTTTACTATTTTTAACTAATAATATCTCCAAGAGGCTCCATAAATTTCTCTCCTTAACTATTTTAGATAGTTGTTCCTAAAAAATATGCTCTAAAAGTTTAGTTATTTGGCTAGTTATTTCTCATAGTTCTCATTTGGCTAACTATTTTTTATATTCAAATGAGGGTTATGGGAAATAGCTAGTCTTTTAGAAGTAAATTTTTAAAAAAATATATCAAAATAGTTAAGGGGAGAGGTTTATTGTGCATCTTAGAAATGCTCTAAGTAGTCTGAATACTTTATTATGTCATCATTATATTATGAGTCAGATATTGTTATCTTTATTATTTTACTGATATAAGTAACAACACGTGTTTTGACACCAGCATTAATATAATTCAAGAATTTATCTGTAATCAATTATGTTTTAAATTGAGCAGATGCATTCTGTATTGGTGTTGCATAAAATTGTTCTACCTTTCTTAGACTTTATTTAGCATATTTGAGAATAAAAAATATTTTTTTCACACTATATGATACAGTAACAGAATAATATGCAACTTGAACAAGCTGCTGCTGTCTAAGTCGTGCATCCATAAATCTCTTCAAAAAATTATTGTTAGTGAGAAAAAGGAAATTTGGGCCTAACCAAGATAGAAATTATGGTTTCCAGAAATGAAAATCATAACTTTGAGAAAAATCAGATCGACGATCAAAAATTAAATTTTGCTGTCACAGTTTTCTGTTATTCTAAATTAAAATTTTTGAAGGGCTCATTTTGATGTGGTCAAATTTGGAATCCTAATTTTTGGAGTTTCTGACTTTTCCACCCTGAATTAGAATTAGAATATAAGGGGCATAATTTTATTCATGCTGGATTTAAATTGTTGATGTCCAGCAGAAAAATTAAAGAAAAAATAGTTACCCCCTTGTCGCGCTGAGGGTTCCTTACTGTCGTTGGAATTCTTGAGACAAATCTCTCTTCCCATTGTCGAAATACTGTGATGGTGGATAATTTATTATCATATTATAAAAAAATCTGGGAAATGAAAATAAATAATAATTTAAATTAACTAAACACAATATAAAACAAAATAATTAACTCTTCATAATGTCCCTTGTATAAGGAAAAAATTGATTGAAGCAATACACATAAGTTGGTACTCCCATCATATAAAAAAAATTAAAAAATTAAAAAATTAAAAAAAATTAAAAAAATAAATAAATAAAATTATAATATGTAAATGATAGAATGCGGGACATTACCTCACTGTGATACAATGCCACATTGCTAATATTTCATGAAAAGAAACAAAATATATACTTAGTTTATCCATAAATAATGTATATGTAAATTATACTATGAAAAAATATAGGGTAGAAAAATTGATTAGAATATTTTGTCATATTTCAAGTACATCAATTGACAGAAAAATAAAATAAAATACTACAAAAATCAAAATAATTCGTCTATTTATTGTGGAGTTTAATCGTGACTTGTCATATGTTCAACAATTCTAGTGACCCATTCTCTATGTGTTGGGCCAACTTTTATGAGCAAGGATTGCCTCCTTTCTAATGCAGGAAACTTTTCGGAGATTTCCCTTGGAGGAACAGTACATGCCAGAGATGTCGAAGAGGCTGTTGCTTGCACGTCAAATATGCCACATTATTCGCAAGGATTCCCAGGTTTCATGCTTTTTCTTATCGTCTCCTTGTGTAGGCCCTGCCGTTCCCTTCGCCACAGGTGGCCTGTTTTACCCAGATTGAATCTAATTGTTAGTTTTCATTGATCCTCGTAGGCCCAAACATAAGATCTATAATTGAGTTGTCTCATAGTCATAGGTCCCCTAAGATGCTTAAAAAAACTTAAGCTTTAAACTTATAATTTTTGTAGTTTGGATTAACTTTAATCCAAACTAGGGATTGATCACTATAAACTAGGGATAAGTTTTATACACAGTTACAAAATTTATTTAATTATTATAAAAAAATAAATTTAGCTATAATAGTGAGCCTTTAATTATGGAGATTAATATCATATTTAGATATAATTGTTTTTTTTTATTTAATTAGCTAGGAATAAATGGTGATGTGGTACAACAAGGTATTTAATATATTGATTATTAATCTATCATATCTCATAATAATATAAAATATTTTGAAATATGTAATTAATAAAAATTATATGAATTTATTTCTAATGTTTTGTGATATAACGACTCTTCTGGTATATATTATAGAATTAGTCTTCTTTTATTGTTGTTGTAAATGTTATTTCATATAGGAGAAAAGAAATTGCAACTAAATATTATAAAAAATTTATCATGGTTAAAAAATTGGTAGGGTATATGGATAACTCTTCGAGTGATAGGAACTATAAGATGAATTAGACAATGAAATTGAAAATAGGTTGTAAAAATCAGAATTAGATAGAGTGATATTTAATGATCATGATCCAAGACCAAGAATATTAGGTAATGTCTGGTGAATATGAATTTTTCATTTATTTTTTTATTCTATATTAAAAGAATGTCAATTTAAATGTATTTTATCTTTATTTTATTAGATTTTATTATATATTATAGTTTTTAATTAAAAAATATTGTAATGTTATTTAAGTTATTATTTTTTAAATTCATATATATATATATATATATATATATATATATATATATATATCAAGCCTTCTAATCTAGGCTAGTTTGGGTACTTGGGCCTATATAGTATCAAACTCATGCTAGATTGGGTGAGAAAAAGAAATTAGACTAAAATAAATATTATAAAAATATATATATATAATTACAAAATTAATGATAACATATGTCAACCATATAAAATATGTCAAATAATATATTAAAAAATATAATATATTATATCTTAGACAATTTCAATTTACTTAGACTAAAATTGGATATTATCTTTAATGACCATATTTATATAGAATTAGTAATTCACAAGAAAATGATTAACTAAAATGTTAATTAGTGAGTGATTGTCATTGGTATATAAAAAATATGTTAGATTTCTATATAATGTACAATGTTCTTATCTTTGCATGAGGCTTGAGATATCTCACCAGTCTTATTCTTGAATTTCAAACTTGAAACATTGCTATTGATGAAGATAATTATAATCGCACCAAAATATGACGTCTGATATATAAATACAATAAAAAGTTTTTCAGGTGATCAATCATTTTAATATTATTCTATGTTAAATATATTTAATTTTGAAATTCTTATTATATCTGATGTATTAATTTTTATGTGATTTCACAATAATAATATAATAATATATTACAAAATCGAAACATGATAAATAATTAAAATTTTTAAAAATCAATGTGATATTGTATCTAAAATTGTTTTTGTTCGTGAAAAAAAATTTATTAGAGCATTATTATATAAATTGACTATTTTAATATATATAAAGAAAGAACAATATGTTGATGAAAACTTTAACCACGCAACATTTTTTCTAAAGTTAGCTCATAGCATTTTGCATATCAAGCTTATAGGAGAAAGAATTTATCTAGGGTGATAATGAAATTTTAATAAACACATATAACGTTAGTAGGTTGTAGATGTGTAATTGCAGAATCCTCATAAATATTCTTTAAATTGAAGTGATAATTAATCTCAATATATTTTGTTTGCTCGTAGACATTCTGATGGGAAGTAATGTTTCACGAAACCTGAGCGTCATAAAAGTGATATTTAATTCTTTTTGATTAAAAGTGGTTTTTAACTTAAATTATATAAAGATTGGAGAAAGAGAGGGAGAGAGACTTGATGAATCACTTTCATATTCTACAAGCACACATAATTTATAAACAATTTAAAACGCAGTGTGCCCCTGTTAATTAACAGAGCATATTCTTATGTAAATGCAGGACAAGGCCAAGAAAAAATGGTTAGAACGCAATGCAGAATCAGTTGAGTTAATAGTAGACAGTGATGAAAGTGAGGAAGAGAGAGTAAAGAATGTTAGGCGACAGAAAGTCAAGAATACTCACTTGAAGAAACTGCAGCAGGTTTCTTATTTAGTTCAATGTATATGGTATGATGATTCTGAATCTTTTTTGCTAAGTCCACGCTTCTCGCTGTGCTGCAGGAGCTCAGTTGGCTGCTTTCGCATCCAGTGCATCCAAAATCATTTTCACGGCTTTATTTTGCTGGCGTAAATGACCAACTCTAGCATCATGTTGCAATTTGGTGTTCCCGACCTGTAAATTTGATTTTTTTTTTTTTTTTTTTGCGCAGGCTGGGATTTCGCCTCTCATGCAAAAACAGTTGCAAGAATTGTCGAAGGAGAATAATGTGAGCACTGGTCCGACTACGACTATGAGAGACCGCAAACAGAGAAAATTTGTTGTCATCGGTCAGGACTCCGTCGAGCCCCTGCAGGCTCTTCGAAATGCAGGCTCTGAGGTCTGCGTCAGCGTCAAGGATATGGCTGCGAGAAAGAGAAAACATGTGGAGTGTTTGAAGAAACAAAGAAGAGAAGAAAAAAAACGTGCTTCTTCCTTCATGATTATCCCTTTTTTTTTCTTTCCAACCTGTTTCTCCTTTTATATAGTACTCCCAACTTCGCCCTGCGATTTGATAGTTGATCCTCTCCTTCCTGTTGCAGGCCTGCGCGATGAGAGGAGGAAACATAAGATGAAGAATAAGAGCTAGAGAGATAGTGCCCCTCTGTTGAGTTGTTTGTGTATACTATCAAAACGAAATCCTTCATATTTATGTCTTTCCTAGTTTCCCCCATCATTCCTGTTTGGCATGCACATTTCTAAAGAACATTCTTCCGGCAAATTCGTGATTATCATTAATCATGCAATTTCGACATATTTTGTGAACTAACATCTAACATTCTAACTGAAATTTTTATTTTAGTGAAGATAAGCATGTTGATTTTTCAAGGAAATTTTATACATGTAATAGTTATCTATCCTTAGTAGAAATATTTTTTGATAGAAATATTTTTTGAGTGAAAGGAAATAAATCAAATTGAAAGGGAGTCTTCTAGAACAAACTCATAGTTAGATAAATCTTCAATATATGAAACTCCTGAATTAGACTCCACATCCACTTCTTCCTTAGAAACTCAGCTCTATTAATTCTCCTTCTATGCTAGTAAAGTATAGATTATTAGAAGATATCTATAAAATATGTAAATATGTCACTATATAATCTCAAAATTTTGAAGAGTCTATACAAAATCATAATTGGATATTAGCTATGAAGAGAGAATTTCACTCCATGGTCAAAAATAAAATATAGACACTAGTATAACCACCCAAAAACAAAAAATGTTATTGGTGTCAGTCATTCACTCCATGGACAAGATTAATTGTTAAAGGCTACGTACAATGAATTGTATCAAATTATTTGGGTACTTTTGTTTTGTACCAGTAGCCAAAATGGAAACAATAAGGCTAGTTATAGTCTGAGCTAGATAAAGGGTATGTATGGACTTGAGCAAATCAATCTTTTGTACCAGTCATAGCATTTGTATTAATTATATATAAAGTTAGTTTTCATTAATGAGATGTTAAAAGAAGTATATGTGGATCAACCTTCTGGATTTATAATAAAAAGATATGAATCTTGCGCATATAAATTAAATTAAGTATTGTATGGACTTAAGCAAGCATCACGAGCATGGTATACATACATAGACTCTTATCTATCGAGTCGTGGATTCATTAGAAGTTTGTTTGAACTCATATTGTATCTATTAAAGAATAATACTTCTATTATTTTGATTGTTTGATAAATTTAAAATGAAAATATTGAAAAAATATGAGATGTTTGATGTGACTTCTCCATTATTTTCTTAGAATGATTATAATACAATGTACTTCTAAAGTATCTATCACACAATCTAACTTTATTTAATATATTCTGAAAAAATGGAATGGATACTTGCACTCTAATATCATCTCCATTAATAATTAATCAAAAATTGAGATTGGTTTTTACCTAAAAAGGTTTATGAGAGCTTATACAAATATCTAATTGGGAGTCTTCTGTATGCCTCAGCAACTGTACTTGATATTATTTACAATTCATGCATTCTCGAACTCATAATACAAGATACTTGGTTTAAGATATTTTAAGACAATCAACATAAAATTGTTTGGCTAATGTAATAGTGATTGTGTAGGATGTCCGGGTGATTACAGAAGTACATCTGGATATGTTTTCCATCTTGGAACTGCTATAATCACATAGACATCCAAGAAACAATCAACTGTGGCACTATCGACACCTAAAGTAGAATATGTTTCTGATTTTCTTGCCGCCTCACAAGCCATCTAGAGGGGTGAAACGGGCCGGCCAGGCCCGAGCCGGCCCGTTTTTTTAGGGCACGACCGTGCTACCGTGCCGGGCCGGGCACGGCATGGTTACTGTACCGTGTCGTGCCCGGCCCGGCAAGGTTTAAAAATAGTCGAGCCCGGCACGGCCCATAGGCACGGCAGGCCGTGCCGTGCCGTGCCGGGCCTGCTCGGGCCTAGCCTGGCCATACGGGCCAGGGCAAAGGCAGACCCTAGATGCAAAATTTTTTTTTTTTAAAAAAATTTTAGATATTGTAATTCTTAAGTGTATAGTATTAAATATAAATATTTTTAAAAATGTTAAAAATAAAAATTAATTAAAAAAACAAAGTTTAGAAATTTTTTTTTATCAAATTCAAATTAGTTTAACTTTTATTATAATTATTAATTATATATTAAAGTTATTAATTTTTAAAATAAAATTTAAATCATAAAAAAAATAAATCAATACATTATGTTAGTAAAAATAAAAATTAAAAAAAATTAAACACAAATGAAAAATTATCAATCATCCTTTTGAAACCGAAGATCCGAACAAAACAAATATCAGTTTCAACACAACGTACAAACAAAGCGTACAAATACAATCAATAAAAAAACATCGAAAACAAAAAATAGTAGATCATCATCAATCGGCATATCATGAGAATCATCAGCCGCAACATCAAGATCAGTATCATATGGATCATCATCATTGATAATCAACTCCTCCCCCATCGTAGTAGATGTGGATGCGACTGCAGTGCATGTCCTAGTCCCAGCTCCAGCACGATCATGGATGCTAAACCTCGATTCCTCCCAATCCTTCAAACAAGCCAAGGCCTAAATCATATCTGAACGTAATCTCGATCTCCTATTCGAAATCACGTTCACTGCAACAGAAAAAGTAAACTCCGATGCTACGCTCGACACCGGAGGAGTCAGTAGATCCCGTGTCATCCTAGATAGCACGGGAAAGATGGACTCATATGATTTTCACCACTGTAATAAATCAAGATTCTTAGTATCAGAATGTGATAGGATTGAGCAGTAATCGGTATCTAAGTACCGAGACAGCTCGCTCCTATGTGATGGTCCACCCATACGTTTCCCCCTCGCTAGCTGAATGGAATAATCATCATCTCCGAACAAGTTATCAATGTTCGTAATCACAGTCTCACTACTATCACCACCATACCTAGTATCGTAGTATGTGAACAGGTCAGTCAACTTCTCGTGAATGAACCATTCAGGTGGCTCTTCCAGGTTCATGCACGAGGAAATGAAAGTCATGGTGTTTTCTACCCCTTCCACCTTAACCCTATGGTCCATGCATGCAGCGAGGCAATAAAGAGATGGAACGGTGGACCAGTACTTCAAGTACTTGGTCTCCATCTCTGCAACCATATGGCTAAGCATCGGGTCAGCTCGATACTTCCTAAACATGCTACTAATGTTGCATATGCACCGGAGTGCAATGCAAGTCGTGGGCATATAAATCGACGAAAACTTATTCGTCGTGTCATAAAAAATCTTCAGGAATTTCATAAATGAAATTTTTGAAGCCCAGTCAGTGTCGTCAATAATAAGTTCATCACTCTTACTATTGACGTAGTCAGATATCACGTGTTCGTATCCAACACATGATTCCAAAATCAGGTACGTGTAATTCCAACGATGTCTCACATCCGATTGGAATTTCTTCTTCTTAAGATTCGCAGACAAACAAAGACTACCAAACTCTTGTTGTTTGCGAGGAGTACGAATATATTTTAGTGCATTGCGTATATTATCCAACGATGGGGAACACACCTTCATACCCGGTTGAACAATCAGGTTAATCACATGACACATGCATCTGACATGAAAGATCTCTCCTAATGGTGTGTCTCTAATATTCCTAACAAACATATTGATCGCTACTCCATTATTAGAAGCGTTATCGAATGTGACACTAAAAATTTTATTTTGAATTTTATATTCCCTAAAGATTTTCATCATACACTCAAAAATGACCGGGCCATCATGAGGATGAAGAATCTCAGTGAATCCTAAAATTTTTTTATTGATTGTCCAGTTAGAATCTACATAGTGACTTGTTAGACATGCATAAGAAGAATCATCGTGACTTGTCAATATATCGGACGTCACGGACACTACTCCACTATATGCCATAAATTCCTTAATTATTTTTTGTTTTTCTAACTTATACATCTTTAGTATGTCATTCCTAGATGTGGACATATAAATCCTATAATAGGAAGGCTGAAAATAAGTCTGCATGATGTGCACTACCCTTGGATCTTCTGAAAATCTGATCGGAAGACCCATCAATGTGATGAGCCTGGTCATGTCGTCCCTACCCAACTCGTTGGAGTATATGAAGGGAGTAAACTTTGAGACTGAACTCGATCCAGTCTCAAAAAATGTAGTGCTAAGTTGGGTTTTTCTAGGATCTAAGGGTCCATGTTTTTTGGTGCATAATTCAGCATGCCTCTTAAGGTGCTCAGTCCCAAATGAACTCTTACATGTTAATAGTCTCATACAATATTTGCACTGTGCCATTTCTTGTTCCTCACCCCTAATATTTTTTTGTGTTATGATTTTAAAATGAGTCTAAACTACAGAAGTCCTCCTAGTTTTTTATTTTTTAGAACTTTGGGTTGAGACGACTGGAGAAACCAAAGTTTCAGCAGTCTCAGACCTCTGTGTAATATCTTTATTTTCCAAATTTAAATACGTGTCAAGTGTAATTATCATTTTTTATGATTTTTATTTTTTCCTAATTTTTTTCTAGAGAGAGAAACAATAGGGAGAGAGTAAAAAAAGCGTAAAATAAATTACCCAGTAAAAGTAGTGAGGTCGGTCACGTGCACGGTGCACCGCAGCAAGCTCTAATGTTCAAAACTCAAGTCGACTGTCACGAAAATCCAAGCCGAAATCAAAATCCCGAGGCCCGACAAAGAGAAGCACAGTTTATGTGAGAGAAAGAGAAAGATTTGAGAGAATATATATTTTTAAAAAACATAAGTGTTAAAGGGAAGGAGGTAGAATTTATAGATTAAAGATATTAATTTTTTATAAAAAAAGATATTTTTTTATATTTTTTTGAATTTTTAATAATTATTTAGGGGGCAGAATCACGAGGACCGTTGGATTATGCCCCCTAGCCGTTGGAGGCGAATCCAATGGCTGAAAATTAATATTAATTGCATATTTTTTTTTCCCGTTGGGATTGGGTCGGGACCGTGGGTCGGGTCCAATCAGACCCGACCCACGGTCCTTTTTTGGGGAGGGGCCGGGACACGCCCATGCGTGGCCGCGTAAAACCGGCACGGGAAGAACCCGTGCCGGCGTGCCGTGCCACGGGCCGAGCCGTGCCAGGCCAGGCAGGGCACGGGCCCGGGCATGGTTTTTTAACGTGCCGGGCCTACCTAGGCACGGTTGACACCTCTAAAGCCATCTAGTTAAAGAGATTATTTGATAACCTGAATGACAAAGATGAGAAAGCCACATCTTTCTCCTTTGATAATAAATTCACTATTTTCTATAGCAAATGATGTTGTCTTTATAACTGGACTAAACATATTGCATTAAAGTATTATTTCATAAAAGAAGCAGTTGAAGGTTAGGAAGTTGCTTTAGTCTATTGCAACATAGAAGACCAATTTGTTGATATCCTAACAGAGTAGTTGCTAAGGAATAATCTTCAATATTTCAAAAGTTTACTTAGACTCGAAACCATTTCATCAAGGAGTAATAAGAATTAATGAAACAGTTAAATTATTTAGCACATGTATACAATCGTGCACTATTTTATCTTTTAATATTTATTAGTTTTTATATCACCTTTTTCTCTTTGTATATGAGGATGCCTGGTCTATAAATATGGAATAAGGTTTCCATTGTTTATCTCTTACATTGAAGATTTTTTTTTCCTTCTTGTCTCTATTCATCTTCTCCCTCTTGGTTCTCTGAAATTTTTTCATCAATCTGTGAAGATTTGCTTTTGTGCATGTGTTATTGTTGTTTTATAACTCAATATTTCTAACAATATGCATATATATTTAACATTTGTATATAAAATACAAGCACATGCATACCTTATATACATTGTATGTATAACAAACATATGATGTATATGCTCTATGCATGTTCTATGCCATAAATGTGTGGGATATATCCAATATTTATTCAACATGAATTGGAATATATTTTTAACAATATGCATGGATATGTTCTATATGGCATATATTGGTGCATGTAGTCATCATATTTCATCATTTTGTATTTGTGGAGATTAAGTTATCTATTAAGTTAATAATTAAGATATGCCATAGATGTGTGGGATATATCTAATATTTATTCAACATGAATTGGAATATATTTTTAACAATATGCATTGATATGTTGTATATGGCATATATTGGTGCATGTAGTCATCATATTTCATCATTTTGTATTTGTGGAGATTAACTTATCATTAAATTAATAATTAAGATAAGTGTTATATTATCTTAATATTATTAACATCATGCAATTAGGAGCTTTAAAATAAAAAAAAAATGAAAAAGAGTCATATATATATATATTCAACTCTTGTAATATTCTTTAATTCTTTCAAATTTAAAATATTTTTTGTGGAAGGAAATGGTTGGGGAAATCTTTTATTTCATATATGAATACATGAAATTTGATAAAATGTATAATGGACCTATGGAGTACAAGTTGGTCATACAAACTCTATTATTGTACAACTAAGAATTTATTTCCTATCATTTATAAAGCAAGTATGTGAAGAAATGAACATTGAGCCAAATGCATTTAATTTCAAATTTACCATTAAATTAGAACCATTTTGCATGCTAGATTTGGTTATTGATATATCGATTGCTAAGATGTTTCACTTTAATAATATGTATTCTCACATATATTTATCCTCTCATACAAATGAAGTTGAAGTTATTAATCGAATAATAAGGTTTGTACTAAGTTCATACAATTATTGTGCCTTTACTAGATTTCTATTAGTCAAAGTTCAAATTTAATAATAATACTCTATCTTAATTTTTGTGGTGATCATACCATAGTGATATGTTCCAACTTAGTAGTTATTGGTCCTTTATTCATTGAATAAGAAAATGACATAGACATGAACCCACGTGTAATGGAGTCCAATGGGTTTTCAATAAGTGGTTGGTTCCACTCCACTCAATGCAATATGAATGTGCAATTATGAGGTCAGGTTATACTTACCCTAATGCCAATAGTTTTTGTGATATCGTATACCTAGCATTCTTAACTAGGAGGTTCCAATACAAAGTTAAAAACTCTACAAAGCATGTGATAGTTGTATGCTAAGTACATAAATGCATATAAAAAATTACTTGTTGTGCTTTAGGAGGCTCAGCTGTTGTGTAGGTTAAAACATTCCACAATAGTCATAATCATTTTCTGGAGGATGTTTTCACATCCTAACTTATTATGTGATCAAAAAAATGTTCATCCTCATTGACGATATCATTGGATGTACTTTTAATTATAAATCATATCAAATATGTAAGGACTGAATGCACAAAAATGAAATGCACCTTTCTAATAATCAAGCATGGAATATGAAAGAAAAGTTGATGATACATGTGTTTGGTGACCTATGCAATTATTATAAGTTCCTACCATTATTAAGTCCACACATTTTGGTGATGGTCACTTCAAGAACTATATCTATTACACATGCAATTCCCATACAAGGATTTCCAATAGGTTTTTGCCAATCAGTTATATTGATTTAGCTCATATGAATGACCCTTAGGTGGACTCTTTTCTTAGCCAACTCATTTGACATAAATGATTGTTTGTTCTCCTTAACATTTAGTGTGATATACTCAAAAATTTATGCTAATTGGTTATGATTTTTAAAAATTTTGAAGTGTGTTGTTGAAGAAGGAAAATCATGTTATTAAGTTGAAAGAGAACAGTAATAATTTCTTTAATAAGCAAAAAAGTCAAGGAAAGAATAAGAAGGAAAATGTCATATGATAGCTTTATAGCATTGCATATATTAAGTTGGACCATGATTACGATGTATCTATAAGAGAACTAAGAAAGTTCAACGAGGCATTAGCAACTGGATCGAATCAAATGAGCCTGAACATTTGGCACTATCCATGTTCCAAAAGACAAGGATTTGGAGTACTTTTAAGTTTACAACCTTTATCATGAAGCCATCGTCTAATAAAATGAACCTAACTTGTTAGGATGTGGAAACACTTTAGGATGTGGATAATCATTGTCTGATAAAGGTTATCATGAACCTAATTTGTTTACAACCTGGAGGGTGTTTCCACATCCTAACTTGTTTACTTTTTTACAATATTCATAATCATTTTCTGGAGAGTATTTTCACAATAAAACTAATGATCATAATTACAAAGTTTACAACCTAGCTTTTCTATATAAATAAATTTCATCTACTGACAATCAATGTTCCACTCACATAGCCCTTATGTGCATCTTGGACTGATAAAATGATTAAAAAAATAATTGACAACAAATATTGATAACTTTGATGCATATGGTCATGTTTAGGTTTATAAATACTATACTTTCTTTGTGTCCAATAAAATATTGAACAATGATTAGTAATATGAGTACATTTTAACTATCTTTCTTTCATGGTGTAGCTTTTTTCAAATGTGTTCCTCAATATAGAGCCTCATAGACATTGCAACATTGATATCATATTGCCTAAAAATGAGTCTTTATAGGTTGCATCTCAATCATTACATTTAAAATGCACAATGTGAAAAAATAACAAAATTTGTTTGTTATCTAACAATTTTCTACCATAATGTACAGTTCATTAATAAATACATTGTGAGAACTACTACCACCAACATGACCTTAGCCACATCATTATCATTGGACATCGATACACTACGTGCACATGGATACATGTGCATGGACAACATTTCTCATTCAGCCTATCATACATCCTCAAATACTTACTCTTGTCATCCGACCATATTGCGTGGTTCATGTAAGCATGTTGAACCAAGAGGTACAACCACATTTGCCCCACCCATAGAAGAAATGGGAGCCCTATCATCATGTTACCAAGATTATAAGTTGAAGTTCTATTTTTGTCGAAGCTTAATTTAAAATTTTAAAAGTGCATAGATAATAAATTCACATTTAATTTTCCACATAAATTTTTTGCATGAAGGGGTCATACATGCCTCAATAATGAAGATGGTGCATGTCACACATGAGTATAGTATATAAGGCATATGAGTGTGGTACATTAGGCACCACTCATTATATATTATATGGAAGTGACTCATACATGCCTCAATGAAAAAGTTTGTATATGAGAGACACTAGGTTAGTACTTAAAGCACATTGAGATCGTACATAAAGAAGTATTGATTGTATATTTTATAGTAAAGGCTTGCACATGCCTCAATGACAATGATGGTACATGGGCTAGGATAAGGAGATACATAGGATAGAGTAGAGGTATATAAGACACCACTAGTTGTACATTTTTGAATGGGACTCATACTTGCTTAAAAGACAAATGGTATATAGGCCAAATTGATGTGGTACATAAGATACCCTAGTTTGCTACATATGATACACAAGTAGTCAAATTTATATTGAAATGAGCAAATAGCCAAATTCTTTCATCCTTCATTCCTTGTGAAATTCAATCATTCTTGTATGCTTAAACTTCATGTATAAAACTTATTCACATTTTTTTTTTCTAGATAATTATTCCTATCAAATTTCCAAAATTAAACACATATATCACACATCAATTTTGATCAAAAACTCACAAAGTAATTGAAATAATCTCCAACAAATTTCTAATAAAATTGATGGCATCTCAAATATTTTAAGCTAATGAAATAGTGTGAAAAAAAAAGTTACCTGATAGTCATGGGAAATGTATCAGATACTTGTTATCAAAATTATAATATGATTTTTTGAATTTTTAATAATTAAGGATTTGGGGAATGAATTCTATTAAAATTTAAAAGAAATCATAAAGATCTAATAAAATTGAATAACAAAATTTTTTTTAAAAAAAAGAAATTGAGAAAACTATTATCATTAGAAACTCTAGGTGTGAAATTGTGCATAATAAGATAAATGTTTAGTGGGATATAAGAACATCATGTGAATAATTTTTTTATATAATATGTATTTGTAAATTTCAATTGGCATTGTAAATATCTGAATAAACAAATTTGTTGTAGGAATTTTCATAATATATGTTGAAGTGTGTGTGTGTGTGTGTGTGTGTGTAAAATCTATCCACACATATTTTGTGGGAGTGAGTGATTGTGTGTGTGTGTGTGTGTAAATCTACCCATACATATTGAACCAACCCTCTAGTACGCTTTTACTTATTTTAAAATTTTACCTTTTAATTATAAAGTTTATCGCGTTTTAATTTGATTGTAATATTTCAAAGAAAATTTTATTAACACCAACCACATAATTCAAAATAGATTTAATAATAAAACCAAAACATTAAATCCAAAAAATGGCAAAATAGCTTAGACACCAAAGAAATAAATTTAGTAAGTTTGAAAGCAAAAAAATTTATTATGAAATTAAAAATTCTTTCACACTCAATAGATTCACCAAAATATAATTGTTTATATAAATAATATATTATGCACCAAGATTAAACACATTTTTTGGAATATAAAAATAGCTTAAACATTAAATCCTTTCACAGTAATTAAGAGAAAAAATAGATAACTTGATTTTCATGATTATTTGTATCTCAATTGTATGATTAGTTAAAAAATTAATTTTTATTGTTATATCAGCAAGAATTGAAACAACAACCACTACAACAAAACAGCAAATTAATGACGCTTTATATCTTGATGCTTTCAGAAAATATCATTATACTATTTGTAATTAGACATTTAATGACACTTTTCTAAAAGCATCATTATTTGGAAAATGTATTAAGTTTTTATGATACTTACTAAAAGTGTCATTGTTACTACAACAAAACTTAAAATTAATGATGCTTTATATTTTGACGCTTTTATAAAATGTCATTATTATATTTGTAAGTAGATATTTAATGATACTTACTAAATGTGTCATTGTTAAGATTAATAGGTTAGGAAAATTTCACACATCCTTATATATTTTCAAGGAATAAGGGGCTGAAAATTAAAAACCTTGTCACTTTTATTAGTGTCGTGGATGTGAAAATTTTAATTTTGAATTTATTGATTTGTAACTAATTTCTTATTTATTTTTTTTAAATAATTAATAATATTTTTATTTTTACTCTATAATAATAAAAAAAATTATCAAATTTTAGTTGAAAATTATTTATTAAAAATAAACAGAAACTTATGATAAAATTTAAAAATATCTAAATATTTTTACATTCAAAATTGAGTTTTTTATTTATAAAATAAGTAATAATATTTAATTTTAAAATTAATTTGTTAATATTTAATTTATTCCTAAGAGAAATAAAAATATAATGTAAATATAATGTGATTTAATAAAATTATGTGATTAATTTAATATTATTATTTTTAACTTAATTTAATCTAATGAAGAATCGATCGCTAGAAAGACTTGCGCGTCTTCTTCATCACGTTCGGCCATTTCCAACAACTCGGCTTCAAGCTCGCATCTCCGATATCATTGGCCATATTTGCAGCATCCTGTAAGTTTCCCCATTAAGTTTCTAATTGTATCTGCTCTTCCATACATTTAATTTTTATCAAAAAACAGCGCATTGAATCACTAGAATTGACGAGGTTAACGTATTGGCAATCAGTAGTCGTCAGCATACTTAGGCCATTACATGAACCACTACCACATCTCAACATTGTTTTGGTTACGTTCTTGTCAGTACAACTTCAAACAAAACACCATTAACTACCCACTCTTTACCCATTTCAGTTGTTGACTTATACTTAGTCTTTTCCTTATTTTTCTCTTAAGTTGTGGTAGTTTATTTTGTAAAGCCAGTGGAGGTGTTCTCCCACATAGTGGGGTGTTTTTCAATTTATATTTAATGCCTATTTGAAGGTTGATTGGGTCATGAATGTAACGGACTGAAAAGAGCAAGCTCCATATTTTATGCTCACCAACTGCTCGACAAAATTCTAATTCCATAATTATCTTGTTTCTCTAAGCATCCAATATCTTGATTCTCTAAGTATTCACGAAACATCTTTATATTATATATTGTGATAATTTTTTCAAGGAATTTGGATGAGAGGGTGAGCGATAGGGTTTTGTATGATATTTTAATTCAAGCTGGGAGAGTTCTGAAGTTGCACTTTGCTCGGGATAAGGAGAGTGACAAATTCAAAGGATATGCTTTTGCAGAATATGAAACTCGTGAGATTGCAGACTATGATGTCAAGCTTTTCTCTAGTCTAGTGGTTATCTATGATCGTACCCTAAAGTTTACGGTGTGTCCATTATTTTCTACAAGCATTTGACTATATGTGAATTTATCTCTTCTGATGGATCCAGTTGTTGTACTTCCTGTAGTTTCTCCTACTGCCCATTGGACATGATTTTGCTTGTTATGAATTAAACTAGCAAAACTCTTCTTTGTGCAGATTTCTGGGCAATATAAACTGCAAAACGTCTGTAATGTGATTGTTTCTTCCCCAAATTCATCTGGAATGCCAATGCATTCTCCTTTGCTACTGAGTGGAAGTGAAAACTCACTTCAATCCAAGCGATTGTTTGAGTCATGTAGGGGATCGTCCTATTCTTCTCCCATTTGTTATTCAGGAGGTACTATACTTCTAGAACTTTCATGAGTTGTGATTCCTTTCTGGGTCTATTTTTTTCAGCGTCTCTTGTGCTGTATACTTTTTGATTTTATTCAGTGCTAGCCTTCCCTAATAGCATGAACCACCCCAATGCATATGGATCACCTTTCTCTGGAATTTCTTATGATTTGGGTCAGAGACTTTTTGGGTCGCCACTTGGGTCTGGCGGCCAGTTAAGGTCCGGAAGCTATGATAGGAGTAGCAGTATACCATACCCATCATATTGGTAATCTTTAAAAGTTTTTATTTTTAAGCTTCAAATGCATCAAGTAGATGTTTGTCTATGTGTATAAGAAGCCTGGTATGTAGCCTGTTTGGAGTGTGCTGTGAAACTTTATTTATTTGTGTATTTTGTGTAGACCTTGCAATGTTGTTTATTAAGTTTAGTAGCTTTACTTAGTGGATACCTCCTGATTTACTGTTTCTGAAAGCTTCATCATTCCAAGTACCCTTTTTCTTAACATTGTCTCATCTTTCCTAGCTTAGCATTTTATTTGACAATACCTTATTTTTTCATGGAAAATTACTATCAGGATGAAGTAAAAACTACTAGAATAGTTTTTTTTTCACCCTTTATCCAATCTCCCTTACCAACCTCAGGGTAGATGTAATGACAAATTTTTATACATTAGTGATGGTTTAAACACGTCTAAAAAACTACTAGAATAGTTAGTTTCAAGGAAAAATGTATGCTTTGATGATTAAATTATAGTGTTTGATGTTGATAATGGAGGGATGATGGAGTGGCCCTTGTTCGTTGTGTATTTGTAGCATAGCTTGATCCAACTTACTAGCCGTCTAGACTAAATTTGGTTCGAGTCTTATGCTTGACATGGGTCATGTTGGGTCTTGGGATGGTGCTTGTGAGACTGTGATTTGAGCATACATGATAGCTACAAAAAATGTCATGGGTTGGGTGTGATAAGGGTGGGCATGTGATTTGCCTTCTGACACATGACCCACCTTGAATCATGCTTTCTTTAATGCAACAACTATGCAACCATTCCATTGAATGTTATAAGTGGGTGAAATCTAACATTGGATTTTGTTTGGTTTGGTAAAAAAATTATATAATTCTCAAAAATTAGTTGTTAAGGTTAGAACACTAAGCTTAAATAAAATAAAAAGTAAGCTTAAAACTATTTAAGATTTATATAAAAATGTATAATGACTAATTTATAATTTGGATATAAATTATAACAATAGTTTTTTATATTCATTATAATATTAATTTATTATTATAATTTATAGAATAATATCCTATTTTATTATATCTTTTCTTTAGAGAAAATTAAATATTTTAAAAATAAATATATTTATAACTACATAAATAATAAAAATGTATGATTTTTAAGAATAAAAAAATAGAGATATATTATATATTTCTTCTCCTAAAATAGAGGTATAAATAAAAAAAAATTTTAATTTTATATACAAAAATTTTTGAGTAGTGATCTATTTGAGTCGAGTTACTAGTTTGTCTACTAAACTAGTTAACATTTTTAGTCATGCTCAACTCGAATTGATATTACACGAGTTGAGTTTTGATCGAATTTTAATTGAGTTGAGTCCGAGTAGCTTGTGAGTTGTCTAGTCTCATTAGCACATAAAGTTATAACCACAAATTAACTAATTGATTGATAATATTCCAAAATGCGAATCTATTCCATAATTGAACATGATAATATTTTGGGTGGCTAAATATATTTTTCTTGATTACTCTAATATTTATAAATGATTTTTGATTCATTGAATATTCTTGAGTGTTAATTTTTTTCTAAGTATCATAATAAGATGGTGACTGTCAAATTGTTATTTATCCCATAATCTTCATAGAGAAGGTTTTTGGACAGTCATTTAAGACATTCCTCATGAAAGAAGATATGGATATCATAATATCATCAACAGATATATCATCTAATTGTCTTATGTTCTATATATGGTAAGAGAAACATTTAATATGTTTTCATATATTTTAACTATCTTATTTATGCTTTAATTTTGCATAATGAGAATTGTATTTAATATTAGTTAAATTAAAATATTAAAACTTTTAAATATTGTGTGAAATTAAATCAGGCACTTGCATACAAAGATGGTTGATGCTAAAGAGGCAGAGTGATTTATTTTTGTAAATCCAACCTTGGTTTCTAAAGCTGGATTGGGACAAGCAAGCAAGAAAAATAGGTCAAGTGTTATAACTAATCGGTTGATGAATGCAAATAATGCATATTTTGTTTTTATTCCATATAACTCAGGATAAGTTATTTAACATAAGTAAGATTATAAGTATGCATATTTATCAAATTATAAATGTTATGTTGTTACACATATGTTAATTTTGTAGTTGTCTTTGGGTATTGCTGGTACTTGACATAATGACTTTGATCACCTATTACCTTGATTCCTTGCATCATCAACCTTCAGATGATCTTAAAGATATTATTAATATGTAAGTTTTTTCCTTCTTATTATAGAATGAAGCATTTATTGGTAACAAAAAATTTTTTTCTTAATGCAGGGCTCAAAGAAATCTTCACTTTAAAAAACATACCACATCAAAAATTTTGACATAATTGATAAATCTCCTGCTTTATATTATATCCATTACTACTAACTCTGTTTTTGTTGTTGTTAAATTTGTTTAATCGTATATGTCAATTGTTATATAAATTATTTTTATGATATGTTATTATCATTCCTTTTTTTTCCAATGCTCTATAATATATTTTTTTCTGCAAGTGTAAGTATTTATTGTTCATCTTTTTGTATGCATGTTACCTTATTTGGAAATTAACTTTCAACTTTGTCAGGCTAGCAGGAACTAGTTTTATGGAGATAAGGCATAATTGGGTTGCATATATCAAAAATTTTGAATTGAATTTAAGAAATGAATGTTGAAATTGTGTTATATATATATTTTTTGATTTGTAATAAGTCCGAGTTCCCCATTATACTTGAAAACTGTATTCTTGGTATGGATTATAAAGAATATTATTCTTATGTGCATGCAGTATTACAATAACACGTGAAAATATATTTACAATAATTATTAAATTTAAATTTATTTAAATCATAATCTTCTTTGACTCTTTTACTAAGTGTCATAGTATTAAAAAATTTACAATAGCTACAACATATAATGATGTTTTTTTGCAGTGTCGTTGAATCATACCTTGACGCTAAAATAAAGTGTCATTGTTAATAAAAATGACACTTTATTTTAGCGTCAAGGTATGATTCAACGACACTGCAAAAAAACATCATTATATGTATAGACTTTTTATGTCATGCTAACAGATGATGCTATCGATAAGCGACATTATATATATATAATGATGCTTTTTAAGCGTCATTGATTATGGTTTTTGTTGTAGTGAATAAGCAACAAATGGTAGCAAAAATCACAAAAAACATAGCACACTAGACAATTAAAATATAAGCACCATCAATATCAATAAACAAGGAATGGTAATGAACATATTATGCATAGAAGATAGGTGACAGCAGCGTAGAATATAAAAATGACAGCCACATAACAAATAAAAGACATCAGCAATACAACAAATAAATGTGGCAACAACACATCATTAACTAGTGTCTGAAATAATATCAACTACAATAAAGAAACAACATCACATAGACAAAAATATATATATATTTTGATATGTAGATAGGGTAAAGAACACAAACCCTAACTCCTCTATTTGTTCTTCCCTTCAAAGGAGAGAGCATGCTACAATACTTTCTCCTATTTTTTATCTTCTCAATCCATTTTTTTTCATTTTTGATTGAAAATTGGGTTGCTTCATAGTATAGCACATATAATGAGAAATATATTTTTCTAAATGAAAGTACATGATGTTTCCATAATTCTGAACACAAAAGTGCATGCTAGTAAAACATAAAAAATACAAACTATCAATTTAAAACAAAATAACTTGCTTTAACAAAATAAATCAAACTGGTTAAACAAGTTTGAACTAGTTTTCTTTCCTCGAGCAAACCTAACAAATTTCTCCTTTTTTCATAAGTGGGCAGACAAATACCATCACAAGATCTAAATAAAATAAATTTTATGATAGTCAAGATTTAGTGAGCATGTCAATAATAATTTTGTTTGTAAGTACTTTTTCTAGTATAATAGATTTTCATCTATGATATCTTGAATCTAATGATATCTTACAATCTTTATTGATATATCATAGCTTATGATAATGATAACACTTCATTATGTTTCTATTTTTGAATATACCATCGAATGATGGGTCCTTCCAACACTCAATTGGATGAATATATTTATTTTCATCATGTATACTTAAAATGATACCTATTAGTAGACATTGGAGATTGATTTTTGAAGCTAATGATAAAGGACCTGCGAAGGTCATGAGAGAAAGCCCACATAGTTTGACGAATAAATATTTTAAAAAATTAAGCATTATTATTTACTTGTTTTATTTTAATTTTTATTTTTTGTTTTTGATTTTGGGTCAACTAAGTGTTATTATTTGGTTGATTAACTGTTCTCTCACACCGCTCTCCTTTTTTTTGTTTTTTTTTTCCATTTTTGCTTGAGCTTATAAAAGCCTTGTGTATTGTTGATCTAGCGAGTTATATGTTTTTGTTCTTATTGTTTCATGTGGCACCAAGGTGTCTTATAAAAGCATGTGAAGCCCCTTCTCCATTAACTCGAATTTGGTGTAAACTATGATGGGAGTGTGAAACCCCCACTCAACCCTTCCAAATTCTCAAGTACCCCTTCCACTTTATGCTTTCACCCGATACTAGCCTATAAATTTTGAATTTTGTATAGAAAACTTCCCAATTTGCTAAAATTCTCAACCATAATTTGAAAGTTACTTTCTGAATGCATTTACAATAATTTCATTTCTTCTAGAGTCAATTCTAGTAATTCTAAAACTCTTATACGAAATAAAACCAAGGAAACTTTAAAATGTTTGAAACCCTAATTTGAGCCTAAATTTCAGATTGATTATTCACTATTACTTTCTCCTAAAACCCATAGTTTATCCTTCCATTCTTACAGAATTAGTACTTAAAAACTTGGAATTGAATTTCCTGACTAACATGGGGTATTACCTCTCAAATCTTCTTGATGTTAAAAGGATAACCACAAATCATAGCCAACCAATAGAAACTATCTATAGAATACAATAATAAGTTCTAATTTACATATTTGAATTTATGAATTAATTAAACCCATTTAGGTAAAATTGAATTTTTAAATCTAATGTTATTACATTTAAGGTTCTAGAATCACTTCAATTTGAATTTAGAGAAAATTAAGATCATAGGGTCTCCCTACTAGGTCTTTAAAAAAAATTATCTCATCTAATCCAATGGACTTGTGATTCATTCATGTAATAATTACTAAAAAGCATATTTGAGTCATCTAGCCTGTTGGGTAATTGTACTTCCACGGTAGTGAGATTAAGAAACAGAAACAACAGAAACACAAAAAACAAGCAATATATATCCTAATCTAGCAAGCATCTACGACAGAATCAAAAAAATGAGAAATCAACACCGAAAATAACGTGGTTCACTAGTCGCTCAATACGACTAGCTACATCCACTAGAAAACACTTATGTATTGTAGATTAAAACCAAAAACAGAAATGTCTTATAGTATGTAGCACACAGAGCAGTCGCGAAAAATCACACAGAGAGAAGAAAGAGACGACGAACAGTTCCAAGAGTTAAAAACAGCCACCCAAAAAATAAAATTACAGAAATTTTATATTAAAAAAACATCTCGGTTCATTTAACCGCAGCGAGTCGAATCATGGAACGGGTCAGGCTCTGCTTCAAAAATTTCGTCCCACTGACCGGACAACGGGACCTCCTTTATTGTGCTACTGCTGCATCCCTGACCTTTTAATATTTAATTTCCTGCACTTACATGAAAAAATTAAAACAGAAAAAATATTTTATTATACAAACATATTATTAAATAAAAACAAATTACATATACAGCATAACCAATCTATTTGATAAGTCAGTATGAAACCTAATTTTTATTATCACATTCTAGTCATATTTTTGATCTAAATTATTTCATTTATGATTTCAAGAGATCTTATTTCATGACATGATTTTGTTTGCTCATGATGATGTGACAGATGTAGAAGAATAAAAAAAGATCCACCAATATTTATTAGGCACGAGACAATCTAGGAAAAAGATTAGAGTGAAAAGGGTCAACTAAACTAGGTCATGTAGTGAGGTCTTAAGTCCAACTGCATTGAGTGATGGGATGGTTGGGTGAGCCTCAAGCTAGGCCAAGTTAGATTATGAGACAAGTAGATGAGCATTAGTCCATGTTAGGCTACATTGTGAACCAACTAACCAAGCTAGTTCTTACATTTGTGACTAGGTCATATAGCATCAAATCATGTATTTAATTCAACAAATATGGACGTACCTAGAGGTGGAACTAAGGGGAAAGCTCATATCCATGTGCAATAATTCGAAATGCACATGAGCTAGCCCAATCACTCATGACTAAAAAAAGTTTCACTTTTAAGAAATAAGTTTTTTTTCGACAATATGCTTAGAAAATAAATAGTTTCAATATCATTTTTAACTTTTATGTTTGTTCATATCTTTAAAAAAATAACCAAATAAATAAAACATATTACAATTAGTAAATTAATATCATACAAATCCTATAAATATACTTATATGCTTGCATGTATAATCTAATGATCATACATGCTTATATGTGTCTATGTTTGTGACCATTGATTCTTACATAATCAAAAAAAAAAGTATGATCATAAGATAAAAAAATTATATAAATTAAAAATAAATTGATACAAATATAAAAATATGAAATTATAAAAATAAGAGATTATAAACTTGATAATAATAACTAATTTTATATAATTTATGAAATAAAAATTTTAAAAAATCTATACATTTGTATAAGTTTTATAAAATAATAAAAAATAACTACATCTATTAAAACAAAAGATTTATATAATTCAAAATATAAAATTTAAAAATTGTGAAATTATAAAATCATTATTAATATACATATCATTGTTATAAATGCTATAATTATGATAAAAATTATGTAATTTATAAAATGTCTTTAAAATATATAATTTATGAAATTCAAAAATAAAATTAATCAAAATTTCATAAAGCATAATACAAATACAAGAAACATGTTTGTGTGTTATAAAAATCATAAAATGATAAACTATAAAAATTAATATAAATTATAAAAAATATAAAATTATAAATAATACAAATCTTAAAAATATTTTAAGAATTATATAATATTAAAAGTAATGAAAGTATAAATTTTATAATTTTATGAATTATAAATATTAAAAATAAGTATAAATTATTAGATATAAAAAATTATAAAACTTACAAAATAGTCAAGAAGGAAAGATTATATTAAATATATGTTCAAACAGACAAATTATATAGTGAAATTTAAAATAATTTGATTGTCATCATTAAATACATTATGTGTTTCATATAGAATTTGTGACAAGAAATACATTAAACTCTAAAAAATAATAAAAACATAACAAAAATAATAGGTTGCATAAGATTTCAAATGAGATATAAAATATTTTGAAGATGTTGGAATTTATTAATTAACTATGTTATATATTAAGATTTTTGAAGATATAAACATAACACACTCATAGAAACATAACTTCACGGTTCTAATTTATAAAAATTATGTTGGGCCTGCCTAGGTTGGGTAGATCAATTTCATTTATTTTGTTTGTTTTATTTTTTTTTTTTGAAGCCATGGAGCACGGTAAACCAATACATTGGATAAAATCACATGTTTTATTTTTTTAATTAAAAAAATAAAAAACAAAAACATTAATAAAATGTTTTTTTAAACTTTGCCAAAATGATAATATTTCATTTTCTCAAAGAGGGCATGTGATGCCCTCTTGGTGGGGGAGTTCCCCTCGTCCAATCCTTTTGAAAAATTAGTGGGATTTTGTCATTTTCATGCTTCCTGTTTTGAGTTTCATAGGCTAAGGCACAATAGGTTGTCTCTCTTCTCTTCACACTAGTTTAAATATTATAATTTATTTATTTATGTGATTATGTTAAAATTACAATGCGTGTTCAATATGCGTATTGATGTGTGACTTATTTTGTGTGCATTGTGTGTATGTATTATATATATAATCACAACATATTTATAATTTCAATGGGTATAGTGTAGATGATGCTAGTTTTTGTTTTTATTTGTGTACATGAGTGTATGTCATACCATAAAGAATTAAAGCTTGGACAACTTTGAATATTTAAAAGCTATAGAGAGAATTTCCTCTTTGGTGCAAAAATAGTAATGCTATCATATTTTTTATTTCAAGTCATAAATCTGACGAACTAACTTTATTACCTAAAGAATGACATGAAAAAGATCTGAAATATTCACTCCAAAATCCCAAATTTATGTATTTGTACTAGATTTTTAATTTCAAGTGTTTTATATCATATAAAATATATTTTGGTTAAAAATATAATTTTTGAGCATATTGTGCTTTACAAACTTCTAGTACATATGAAGAAGTCTTAAGCATATATTATTTGATTTGACATTATTATTACTTGAACTTTATTTTCATTGGATTATATTTTTCAAATTTGTATATTAATGTTTTTCTTCATTTTGGGTTATTAATTTTTATTTGTTCTTTTGTTTAATTAATCAATCATTATTCTTATTACTTTGTGATTTCGAAGAAATCATAGTCCAAATATCTTACCCCAACAATTGATATGATATCATAGGGAGGTTCTGATTTCACCCAAAAGTGATATTTGAACTCATATTGAGGAGGACATTCATCATTGATATTATGATAGTATTTAGTCTATTTGTTACCATTATATTGGTATTCAATTATTCAGATATCAATACAGTAATTTCAAACATATTTTGGGTTATTTTGTGTGGGTTGATTACTTGTGGTTAATATTATTTTTTATTATTATGGAGGACCACTCTATAATAATAAAGTTAATTTGGACCAATTCTTTTATTTTAAAAATTAGAATGCATGACCACCTTGTAGTCAAATAATTATATGACCTAGTGAGTAAGAAAGAGAATCCTAAAAAGTTGAGTGAATGAGAATGAGAAGATCTATGTTTTATAGCTACCTCCACAATTTGGCAATGGATAAATAGTGATATTTATCAGTATGTTGTTGATGAAATGATGGCAAACAAGCTATGAAAGAAGCTAGAGTCCATTTAAGAAATGAATATGTTTATAAATGCAACATTGGTCATTAGACATCTAGTTAACCTGAAATTAAAGGTTGATAATCGAATATTAATGCACATCAATATCTTTCAAGGGATAATGAATCAGCTTTCATCCATGAAAATGGTCCTAGAAGATGATCTATTAGCTTGTTTGTTACTGAGCTCACTTCCAAATAGTTGCGATTATATTGTGATTTTCTTGAGCATGTCACCACATGGAGGTATTGTGTTAATGCATGTTATGTCAAAAAAATTATTATCTAAGAAGCAAGGAAAAATGAGAAGGGGGGGGGGGGGAGCATCTCATGGTATTCTTATTTCTTAAAGATATGGTATGAGCACTACGAGGTAGACATGGCTTGACGAAAGAACTCATTCTTCCAAAAATAGATTACGAAGTAGAAAAGAAGTCAAGTATTACTATTGTAACAAGTTGAGATACATGAAAAATGACTACTATTCTTGGAAAAGACTACGACAACATTGCATGAGGAGAGATACTCGAGGGACTAGCCAATATCACCTCAAAAGGTGACTTGATACTAGTTAGCAATTATAATTCTGCTAATATCATATCTCAAGAAGTTGATTGACTTATTGACTCAACATTATTTCATATCACCTCGTATATTGACTTCTTTATTATCTACATGTCTGGTAATTATGACATAGTAAAGATGAGTAATAGTGGACCATCACAAATTTTAGGCATGAGAGATATTTATTTGTAGTTGTATATAGGACATTTGCTGATGTTGAGAGATGCCTGATACATATTGGATGTTCATATAAATATGATGTATGTTGGCATACTGGATGATATAAGATATATTAGTCATTTTTGTGATGGTTAGTTAATGCTTGTCAAGGGCATATCAGTTATTGTGAGGGGTAAGAATTTGAGTACTTTATATGTCACTCAAGAAAAAATGCATGAAAATCAAACATATATTGTTCATCATAAGATCAACATTGATCTCTAGCATATAAGACTTGGTAACATGAGTGAGAAAGACCTTTAGCTTCTAGCTAGAAAAAATATATTTTTGTTTGACTAGGGATCTTCTCTTAATAAGTATATGGATTGCATGATTAGAAAAAGCCATAGATCATATTTTTCTCATTCACCCTTGAGGAGATCAAATATTCTCGATTTGATTCATACTAATATCTACTCTATGTATAGCAGAACACCCAATGGGGCTCTTTTTTTTGTCACATTCATTAAAGATTACTTTAGGAAGGTGTGGGCATATACACCAAAAACAAAAGATCATGTTTTTCATGTCTTTTAATATTTTCATGCTAGAGATGTGAGAGAGACTAATAGGAAATTGACACCATGCATGCTGATAATGAGAAAGAATATTGAGGTTAATTTGATTGCTATTATGTATTCCATGATATTATACATGAAAAGACACCGGCCAATAAATTAGAATTAAATGGCATTATTGAGATGATGAACCAAATTATTGAAAAGAGGGTTTGGTGCATACTTTCTTATGCATCTTGGCTATGCATAAGATATCTCATATGAGTTTGGGAAGAAGCTATGCATACATTTATTGATATAATCAACATGTACCCTTCTGATGCCTTATATAGATATGTTCCTAATAAAATTTAGATCATAAAAGATATCTCATATGATTACTTTTGAGTTTTTGGTGGTATAGACTATGTGACTCAATTATGAATGATAATTATTCAAGCAAAGATGAGAGTAATACCATAAAGATTTTTATTTGCATAGATTCAATGCAGGTTCCTTCTAAAGATTTTTATTTGCATAGATTCAGTGCAGGTTCCTTCTAAAGATTAGTCTAATCAAGGGGGAGGAATTGAGCATCCAACTATTATTTCCGAGCCTTAGGATACTACTAATATTTCCAAGCTAGGTGATATACATGATATCTTCAAGCCCCAAAATTTACCTATTGAGAATGAAAGGTCATGTTCTAGCTGGAACTGGGAAGGACATAGTTTTTCATCATGATACATCACAGTTTAAACTGAGAAGATCATCTAGACCTAGCCAGATACCCTCTAGATTGATTTTTCATCAACTAGACTTATGATCTGGTATCTTTACTCATGATTAGATATTACTCATGGATACAAGCGAGCCCTATAACTTTCTAGAGATCATCTATTTTGAGAATAAAGAGAAATGACTTCAGGTTATGTAGGAAGAGATGGAGTCTATGTACATCAACTAGACTAATGATTTGGTACCTTTACTGAAAGAGAAGCAAACTTTTAAAAATAGAAAATTCTTTAAACTAAAACCTAATGATGACGACTTTCGACCAAGATAGAAGGTTTGGTTAGTAGTTAATTGGTTTGGTCAAAAGAAAGAAATTAATTTTGATGAGATATTTTTTTTGGTTGTAAAGGTGTCTTCTATTCAAGTAGTTCTGAGTTTGGCTGCTAGCTCAAACTTAAAAATTGATTAACTTAATGTGAAGACTATATTTCTTCATGGTGATCTTCACAAGACTCTCTACATGGATAAGCTTTAGAGATTCATTATAAAAGGAAAGGAAAGTCTCATTTGCAAATTGAACAAGAGCTTGTATGTTCTTAAACAAGCTCCTCAGCAATGGTATAAAAAATTGTATTTGTTCATAAAGTCTTATGACTTTAAGCACACATCTTGTGATCTTTGTATATTTATCAATCATTAGTTTAAAGATGATAGACTTATACTTTTATTATATATTTATGACATATTGATTATTGCTCGTAATAGTGCAATAACTGATAGGCTTAAAGGAGAGTTATAAAAAGTATTTTCTATAAAAGACTTGGGCCTAGTCATACATATTTTAGGGATGAGGATCATCCAGGATAGGTCTTCTAGGGATATCTAGTCATCTCAAGAACAATACATCAGTACATTTATTGAGAGATTTTTCATTAATTAGGGTAAGCCAGTCTCAACTCTCTTAGTTAGATACTTTAAGCTAAGTACCAAATATAGTACCAAGACCAATGATGAAAGGAGAAGCATGAGTCTTTCCATTTATGCCTCAATAGTTAACTATCTTATGTATTCTATGATCTACACTAGACTAGATATAACACATGTTGTCTGTTTTTTCAATCATTGTATCTTGAACCTGGGAAGATATCACTAGGTTGTAGTGAAATCTATCATGAGGTACAAATGGGGGACTTCTCAACTATCATTGTGCTTGGGTGGGTTAACATTCATGCATTTTTAATATATTGATTCTAATATGACCATTGATTTAGATCTATATAGATCCACCTCAAATTATCTTATAACCTTTGGAGGGGGAGCTATATCCTAGTAATTTAAGTTATAGAAGTATGTAGTACTATCTAGCACTAAGATTGAGTTAATTGCAACTACTGAAGCTTACAAAAAAAATTTATGAATGAAAAAGTTTCTCATAGGCTTTGATGTGTGACAAGATATATATATTATATAATACGACAATTAGAGTACTATACATCTCTCTATAAATTCGACCTTCCATAGTAAGTCAAAGCTCATTGATGTACAATATCACAAAATATGAGATGTATTAGATGAAAAGTTAGTTGTACTTAAAAAAATATAAATCAATAAAAATATCATAAATTTGTTCAGGAAATCATTATTATTGGCAAAGTTTAATTTTTTTAAGTTATGTGTTGGTTAATATTTCCCCACCTAGGGTAGAGGGAGAGCTTTGTGGGAAATGCCCTAGTTGGGCATACTAGTTTTATTTATTTTATTTGTTTTATTTTTTTGAAGACATTGAGCACCCCCATAAAATAAATACATGGGATAAAATTCCATGTTCTATTTTTTTAATAAAAAAAAGGAAAATAGAAAAATAAAAAAGGTTTTTTTAACTTTGCACAAATTAGAATATTCTTGATTTTGCAAAAGGGCATGTGATGAGGGTGCTCTTATTGTGCATTTTTTTAGTAGAGGCATGCACAAGATACAATGAAAGTGCATTTTTTTGGTAGTGTTTTTTTAGGAATGTGTGTTTAAGATAAAATGGTAGTACCCTCTTATATTATGCTTTTTTACATAGAATAGTGTGTGAAAAAAAATTAGTGGGTTTCTGCCATTTTCATGCTTTTGATTTTGAGTTTCAAATGCTAAGGCACAACAAATTCTCTCTTTTTTCCTCACATTGATTTGAATATTCTAATTTATTTATTTATTTGATTGTGTGTAAATTAAAATAAGTGTGTTCAACATGTGTATTGATTTGTGATTTTTTTTGTGCATTGTATGCACAAATTATATATATAATCATAATGTATTTATAATTTTAGTGTGTATAGTGTGGATGCTGCTGGTTTTTGTTTTTATTTGTATATAAGAGTGTATGTAGTAAGGAATTGGAGCATGGATAATTTGAAGATATGAAAACTATGGATATAATTTTCTCTTTGATCTAGAAATAGCGATGACATCATGTTGTTGATTCTGAGTCGAAATTTGACAAATCGACTCTATCACCTTAATAATAATACGGAAATAAATCCAAATCAGTCATCCCATTATCCTAGGTTTATATATTTGTACATGATTTTTGATCTCTAAAATTTTATATCCAAGAAAATACATATTGATCCAAAACATAATGGCCATAGTATACTCTATGGACTCCTAGTGTATGTGAATAAATCTTTAGCCTATATCATTTGATTTAATATTATTGTTACTTAAATTTTATTTTTATTGTATATAATTTTTTAGAATTTTATATTGAGAGTTTTCTTCATTTAGGGTTTTGTATTTTTATTTGTTTTCGTTGTTCAATTAATCAACTATTATTCTCATTATTCCCATTATTTTCTGATTTCGAATAAACTACGATCAAAACATCATCTCACAACAAATCAAATATCATATTAAAGATTGTTTGAATAATTAAGAAACAACATTAATAATTCATGCCATAAATTTTTGAGAGAGAACAAAAAAAGGAAACAAGGATATTTAGGTACTATATAATTGAAACAATTTAGTTTTATGCAAAAGTATATATTATGCAAAAATTGTTTCTTACTTAGACAATGTATAGAAAATATGAAGACAAAAAAAGTATGTAGAATCATTATCAATATAAATAAAATATATCAGAAAATTTTCTAAGAACATGGAGTTAGGTTTTATAAGAAGTGGTTGCATTAACGTACCATTTTATTTGAGCCTGGATGACTATGTTAGATAACATACCATAGTCAAATTACTCATTGAAATTCAAAATAAGCCATATAATTTCGAGTATATTTAAGTTTAACTAGGTCATATGAAATTATGCATGTGGTATTGAATTTACTTAAATTATTAATGACCATAAGATGTAAATTTGGGTATTGTCATTCAAAATTTAATCTCATTAAATATTGACAAAATTATAAATCATCAAGTTAGTTTTAATGGATAATTATCTTAAAGGCTCCCAAAATGAGAATAATTATATTTTGGGTTGCCTTATTTTTATTTTAAAATTTAGGGACCCAAATCAAAAATGTTTATGGTCCCCATTTGGGAGCCCAAAATATGAAATCTATAATTACCCTTCCTATTTAAAAATATATATGTAAAATATGTTTAAACATAAACCACGTCCTGCACATAGTGTTTATGATAAACGCAACATGGTTACGGTAAGGTTATGTACATAACTCATTTATGTGCATAACTCATTTAATTTATGTGCATAGCTCATTTTTGTGCATGACTAATTTATGTGCATAATTCGTTTATGTGCATGACTAATTTATGTGCATAACTCGTTTATGTGCATGACTCATTTATGTGCATAAAAGAACATAATGAGTTTTTATGCATAAAAACTCATATATGTGCATTAATTATATAAGTGCAAAAATGACATAACGAGTTTTTATACATATAAACTCATTATGCAATAAACGAGTTATGTACATATGCTTGTTATGAAAATAAACAAGTTATGCACATTAATGTGTTAGCCATATAAACTCGTTATGCACATAAATAAGTTATGTACATAAATGAGTTTTTATGTGCATAACAAGTTTTTACACATAAAAACTCATTTATGCATAAAGGAGTTTTAATGCATACCAAACTATGCTATGCATAAACTCGATTTCACGCATAAATGAGTTTATGTAGAAACAAGTTTATGCGCCTATGAATAAATGCATAAATGAGTTTGTCCATAAACTCCTTTATGCATAAATTGCTCGTGCATAAAAATGAGTTAATGCAAAACTTGTTATGCAAAAACTCATTATGCAAAAATGAGTTAGTGCATAATTGAATATGTATAAAAATGGATTTATGATGCATAATATTTATGCATAAACATTATATATTTCATATTCTTTGAACTTTTTTTAATAATACAAGGGTAATTACATGTTTGGAAATGTGGGTGATCAAAAAGGGATCCAAATCATAAATATTTTTGATTTGGGTCCCTAATATTAAATTAAAATAATAAGGGTCCCAAAACGTAATTATTTTCATTTTGGATAACAGATACACCTAATATTATTATTCATAAAATGAATTGGATTTTTTTTAGAATAATGAGAAAATTTACTACACATTCTATCTAAAAATTTGAGTTTAGAAATGAAAATAAATTTCATATGTAATAATAAATAATTATTATGGTGAAAGTTATCCTATCATATATCAAATAAAAAAATATTTCATATTTAGGAATCCAATTTTTCCCATTTAAAAATAGGATCATTAGAGTAATAACATATTGTAATAAGTGCATTCTTAGTCCACATATTATTTCTTTTCAAAAACACCCCTCCTCTCCACATCAATAACAATGTGACATCTACTTTCGCTCACTTACTACACATCAGCTACCAAATGGCTTCTTCTCTCTCTTTCTCTATCTCTCACTTTTATCTTCTTCTATGGTATTGTAATCTATAATTCTCTTTGTGTAAAAAATTCCACATCTAAAATTTAAATCTTTTCATCTTGGATTTATGAAACTTTCATTTCCTCTCTGTAACCTTGGAGCTTTCTCATTTTGGAAGGAATTTAATCTATTTCCTTATTTTTTTTTAATCCATTTTCTTCTTGATTTTGCAAATCATCAAGCTCCATTCAAGCTAGTCAAGAACCTCATCTCTACAACACATAATTTCTTTCTTATCAAAATTTTTCTTGTTTCTTTGGAGTGCATATGGTACTTAAATGTAGTACAAATGAACTTTTTTGAGTTTTTTGTGGTGATGACTATGACAATGTACATATTTTTACTCATACAAGTGTGATATGACTATTGCTTCTTGAACCATTTTATTTTCATCATAGTTTGTAAGACATCTTTAAAAATAAAAATAAAAATAAATTGTAAAATTATTTGGTTTGATCAATTTTTATTCTACTAGTTGTGATGGTGTTACATGTGACTCTTTAATTAAAATAAACATTTTTTATTTTACATTTTTTAAGTGTAGTTATGTATGACTTAGTAAACAAAGAGCTTTAGAAAATTGAACAAAGGTACATGTGCAAGAAAACAATTAAAAAAATAAAGCTACAACAAGTTATCAAAAAACGCTAAAACTCATCAAGTATTTTGTAATCTAATTCTGAAGTCATTTGGAATTTAGAGTCTCATATAGTGATGATATTCTTATTGTTTGACCATTTCTCACATATTACTTTTCTATCATAAATTTAGGTAGAATATTTCTAACTTTTATAGAAGATTATATTTCAGTCTACGAGTTTGAACAATCCTTTTCATTTTGTTTATTTTGTTGGCATGCTTTATTTTAACTAATATATCTAACTATTTCATTAATATATAGAATAATTTATATCATTCTTAAGATATGAATGATGAAATAATGTGACTAATATATCTAACTACTTAACTTCACTTTCAAGTCTCATTTTAACCAAGTTTGTTCTAAAATGAGCAAGTAGTCAAATCCTTTTGCCTTTCACTCCACCTTGATATTTGATTATTCTGTATTGCATTAAACTTAAAGAAGATGTATACATAGCAACAATATTTCATTTTAATGAAATATTTTTCCACATTTACTTTTCCCCCACTATTATTGTACTTGAATTTGTCCTTCTAACATCAAGGTATTAGCTTCTATGTTATAATACTGGTTTTACCATTTATTTAGTTTGTATATTACACCTAAGCACTATTCATAACAAGACTCATTCATATCGAACTACTTAGATTCCCTAGCCTAGTTGTTGGCTTCAATCCACATCTAGCAGTTTTTCAAGTGCAATTACTCCTACATAGGTATTCCAATACTATGATATAATTTTTTAGTAAGATGTACAAAATCTAATGCCTTCATGCCTAAGCATCACACTCTAATAATGTCATGCATAAGAAGCATACATTTTCTAATACTAGTGATTTATATGATGATGGATACTTAATATCTCTAGTTGAGAGGTTCCACCATAAATTTGTTAGAAATTCTTCAAAGCACATGATAGTAGAGTGTAATGTTGATGGTTGTTCTCGGAAAATGACTAGTTATGCAATATGAAACTATATTTTTGTTCAATTTCCAAAATCTTCTTCAAGGGATGCATGAAATGAAAACCATGATCAATGTCATATATGTAACAAGAATGAGCAGTTCTAATAACTAATTGATAGTACTAATTTACTAACAATATGATAGTCTGATTGATAAATGTGCAAAATCATGGTCCATCCAATCTTGAGGACATGAGTTCTATCCTTAGAAATACTAAATATGTGACTCATGGTATATATGCTTGGATTAAAGCTTTATCTGCTTTGACTAGGGGCCAAAATGCTCATAGTCATATATAAGGGTCAAGGGATAATATGAGGTGAGTTGGGGAAGAGGGGGGCACAAAAAATTGATAGCATTGTTTACATGAACTAAAAATATAAATGCATATATTACAACATTCCTTCACATTCTTTATATTTTCATTGTTTCATGTTTGTTTAATGATTTACCAAAACTTTTGACAATTAATACTAATACTACATATGTCATGTTATGGATAACATAAAAAAATACCAATAATATATTGGTCTAATCCAATTTAACACACAATTACCATGTTTATTTTTATATTATCATATCAAAACACATGCTAGTCAATAATGAAACTTAATATGCAACAACATATAAAACATTTTGTGTTAAAATGTAATCAAGAACATCGTATTTGAACTTTGGTCTTCCCAATTTTGAATGTTTATCAATATTCCTCCATCTTGGTTCATATAGAATCCATACTTGAATATCTACCTCTCTAGATTTATATGCTACATATTCCATATATAATGAGTAAATACACCACAAACCAATACGTTGTAGTGGAAGCATCTATTTCCATCATTATTATGATCATAAATGATAAATAGTTAATTATTATCCAAAAAAAAAATGTTCCTTGAACTAGATCTTGCTAAAGTTAGTAATGCATAAAGGCATACATGACTTGGACATTATAGTGGAAATGTCAATTTTTATCATTATGATGATCATAAATGGAAAATAGTAATTCTTATTTAAAAAGCAAGAATAAATTCTATGAACTAGATCTTGTTGAAGTAAATACCATGAGTAAATAAAATTTCTACGATACTCATCATAATTCACATATCAATTCCTATTAGAATTTCTAGTTTGTCATGGTATAAGTTATGGCTTAGATTAATAATCACACATTCTCAATTCTAAATCCTTTTGCAAACTAATAATATGGTACACTTTCCCAACTTTAATTTGGTTGAACTAGTCCACGTGGTTAACATACCCCATGATGATAAAAGTGTCAAATGGACTGGGTAGCCCAGGCAAGTCCCACGACATGACCTAATTTAGCTGAGTCTAGATCAGAATAGCATGGTCTAGACCCATGCTCATATATATCGGTCATGCTAGCCCAAGGCACAATTTATGACATGCTGGGTCAGGTAGAGCTGGACCACGTGCCAAGCAAGCACGACCTGGGTGCTTGGTCCACATGCACCCTTCAGTGGCACAAGTACTGACCATGCTCAGCCCCGCTTACCACAATCCCCCATCCATGGACCTCTGACTGGGTAATGGGCATGGTCTAGTCGAACCGAGTCCACCCATTCGATATGGTAGTTTTTTAAAAAAAGGTTGGTAGACTCCCTAACTCTAGTTATGACATGGTCTGAGCTGGCATGGCCCGACATGACCTAGCTATAATCTACTCAAAGTCAGACTAGTTGGGCCATGTCGAGCCAGCCATAATCAAGTCGTGCCATGCCTTCCATACTTGGCCTTACCCATCAAGGCATGCTGGCCCGATCGGGCAACCAAAAAATGGGTCGTGCTGACATGACACAACTTGTTTGACACCTCTACATGATGATTGATCTAACAAAAGAAATTTACTCCAAAAATTAGTGAAAAAAAATGTAATTCATTGGAAAAAAAACTCTAGAGATATAATTAATGTTTAATAGAACAATTAGCTACATGAAAATAATAGTGGATTGATGATTTTTCATGATTAGAATTTTTGCCAAAGAGTTTGAAACATTAAAGCGTAGTTGCAATTTATTGAGTTGTGAAAAATGATACAATTTCAATGTGCAATAAAGGATATGAAAGCCTCATGTATGGGTTTTTGATAAGAGATGACAATTATATTGGTGTTGAGTTCCCTCAAGTTGTTATGAATGAATTAAAGGTGATGTTCAAATGAAGGAGATGAATACTTAGTAAATATAAGATGCGTAAGATCTAAACTAAGTTTTGATAATGCCCTATTAACAATAATGCCTCATTGGTTGCATTAAATTATATGATAAGTATTTATTATTAATAGAATCAATGTCATATTCATTAGATTGATTATACCCCATTGATAATACTTATAAGTTTTGACAAGTTTAGTGAAAGTTCTTCAAAAAATTATTTTATTTTAATCGATAAGTGATTTAATTTAATTTAAATAAACTTATTTTGATTAAATTGGTATTTAATAAAAAAATTATTAGTGATTTAATTTAATTGATAAGTGTCTATAATCTTAGCGCAAGGAGATAAATAAGTATTTTATTAAAAAAAAATATTCTAATGCTATTTCAAATAAGTGAGTGCATAGTTGTGAATGGTGTGTCGTCTTAGGCGCACCTAGACTTAAGCGCAGGCGAAGCTCAGACATGATGCCTTGCCTTGGCCATGGCAAGGCTTGCCGCTTGTTCAAGTAGTTGCACGGATAGCAGAGAAGGTGCATGCCTTCCCCGAGGCACGAAGCTCTCCAGAGGCGTGCCTTCCTTGAGGCACAAGTTCTTCACAGGCGAGACTTGTTATATTGATTATATTTTAATATATATATATATATATGTAAAATAGGGCGTGTCTTACATAAAAAAAGGCCGTACCTTAAGGGTGCCTTGTGCCTTAGGTTCCAGGAGGCTTTTGCGCCTTTCACAACTATGAGTGAGCGAGTGTAATTATAATATTTTAGTGAAATTAATTATAATTAAAATAATGATGTTCAATTAATTATATTGGAAGCTTGAGATCTTATTTAAGATTATATATCTATGCCATAGTTTTTACTGGAGCAATCATTGAATGATTAATAAAATAAAATGGAGAAGTATTAATTAGGTAGTTAATTTAAAAATAAATAGGATTTAGGTACTAGGAAATATAGTATGTCAACCAGTATACTTGAAAAAAAAATTATTATGAATAAGAAACTAAAGCGATGAATCCTACCTTAATGTACTGTAGGTAATACCTTAATTCCCCTCTTAAGATAGTAATTACAGTACATAAAAGTAGTACATACAGTAAATTAATGTTGTACTTATCACTTTAGTTTCTTAATCATAATAAAATTTATTTTCATGTGTACTGATTGATATAATATCAATTTTCAGTATCATATTTTCATTTATTTTCAAATTAACTACCTAAAACATACTTCTTTCAAAATAAAATATAATTTTATATTATTAAAATCTTAAATCACTTTTGTATGATTTAGGGAAAAAAATTGAATAGAAATATATATATATATATAAAGATGTAGAAAAAGATAATTTTTTTTTCTTTCACTAATTTCCTCTGATGTTCAATCTTTGCAATCAAGAGGAGCACAAGGAGAATACATTCACTCTCTATTCTCATCATCAATGTGTAGAAATATAATATACAATCTAAATAAGGTATGAATTATATTCTATAAGTCCATAGTACTTGATATCAATATGGTTTCTTGGGATTTCCACTCCCAACAGATATGTAACATGATATATTTATACAATAGTATATACATACTTTTATATTTATACAAATATATACTTACATACTTATAAACACACACACACACACACACACACACACACTATTCGGTGATATATAGTTATGTATCATGATATGTATCATGATATATAGTTATATATGCTATTACATGTACCACATATATATATGTTATAGTAAAAAAATGTATGTCTTGTTTTTTTATTTATTTTTTTATTTTAATGTGACATGTTAACGTGACAAGGGTAAAGATAGTGTGATAATCATATATTTTACTTTTAGCAGATATAAATATGAATAATATATATTTTCGGGATAAAAACCTAAATATTTTGTGTTGGGCTAGGAACATATAATTCTATTTTTTTATTTTTTGATTACTAAAACATAATTATACCTTATACTTAACTCAGAGGTAATACTTTGAACTAAAACCTCACGGATTAACATAATATTGGAACCATCTTATGAACTCATCCGGACGGGATAACGAATTGTTTGATCGGGTAAATTTTGTACAAAAACGAAATAATGTAGCCAGTTAACTCGCCTTATCGAGTCTCCACAAATTAATATTAATTATTCAACTATATTATATAAAAACACGCTACTAACACTAACTTGTTTCAAATTTACTTGCTCCTGAAATCTGCAGAGATACACTTGTGCAAAAGTCATCTTTCCGGCAGCAGTTCATTGTTGCCTGACGGCATCGCATTCGCAGGGACAAACTGGTAGCAAACGATAGTAAAATTATCGGCAAATCTAGAATCAGAACACCTTTCCTGGTACCTCCCAGTTGGATCATATCATTGGATCTTAGTCTCTTACTCTACATCTCTGCAACAACAGATTTTGTATCTATTAATATAAATTATCCTACTCTCAGACTTATAGGGTAGGAACTGTGAATCTTTTTCTCCAAATGGCGACTCCGTATCCCATTCCTGTCACTGCGGCACAGGTTAAATTATCAATGATCTTCTGATTCACCTTATTTTCTTCAGAAATGGATAATTTCTCTATGGGATGATGCTTCTTGTATTTCTGCTGTAGGTAGGGACGTACTTTGTGAGACAGTACTATCAGGTGCTACAGAAGCAGCCAAATTACGCATATCAGTTTTACAGTCATTCGAGCACCATGCTTCGGATTGATGGAATTACCAGAGAAACAGCAACGACAGTCATTGTATCTCTCTCTTTCTTCATCCTATTTCTTGAAAGAATTGGATCGGTTTTACTCTTTTGTTTGCTTTGAATGATTTTGGTTGTTGTGGGTTACGTTTTTTTGTTTTCAATTTTGCTCGGGTGACATCCGTGGGAGAATTTTGAGTCTGATCCGGTCATTAAATGATCTTTGCTATAATTATCTGCTATCTTCATTAATGAATTTTATGATGGGCAATTACACCTTTTCTTGCTTATTGGTTGTAATCTAATATATTGAGGATTGGGTTTCCAGTGGCTGTTCTGATGGCATGGGTCTTAATTGCATTTAATAACTAGTAACTAACACCGAATTCACGCACTAATTTCAAGGTTGCGTTTGACATGTCCTTCCGAATAACTTTTTAAGAGAGCATTTTTTGTTTATTTGTTTTTGCAGTTAAGTTTTTGATGAGAAGTCATCAAAACTGATGTTGACATCTAATTTGTTAGAGATGATGAAATACATAAAAATGACTCCATAAATAATGGTGGAAGAACAAAGATTGGTTTAGTGAGAATAATATCATATGACATGGTTCAATGTATCCACTTATATATGTGGACCAAACAAGGAATGATAATAATGAGAAGATGTTAATGGTGGTTAAGAATGAGTGTTTATGTATTTTGTAGTGTATTAAGTTGGAAGGCACTCTCATGTGATAAATGCAGATAGTCATTTTTTTGATGATTTAGTTACATATAATAGTAGCCTTGTGGGAGTAGTTAAAGAAGTCCCATGTGTTTTTTATCCTGGGGCTTTTTAATGTTGTTTTTCCTGGGGTAGAATGTATAAGATGCTTGATGGCTAAATAGACTACAGTTAAAATTTGGCTTTGTTGAAGTTACCATTCATTCAAGGATGCTAGAAAATAGAAAGTAAGAATGTGTTCACATTTTTCAAAATACATGTTCTACACAATTGATGCATAGTTTTAAAAGGCTCTATGAGTACCTATGTGCCAAATGGGTGTTTCATTGAGACATGTCATATGTGTTTAGTCCTATCCATTATTTTTATATTATAAATATATTTATTAATTTTATGTTCATATTGAATATACATGCATGTATATATATATAATGTAAATTTTTAATAAATAATTTTGGGCCTCTCTTTTAGACTCACCTCTTTATCATTTGACAATATTGAGAATTGTCAACTACATTTTTTTTGGTCTATATCTTGGATTCACTTCTTTTTGTTTGACATTTTCAAGGATTGTCAACTAAATTTTTTTGGGCTATGTTTGGACTAGGGTTATGATGCTAATTGTTAGGTTTTATGGATAATATTATTCCATACTAATATGATATTATTGACTTTTGGCCTAAGCCTTCGTTGATGCGCTTTTGAATTATATCCGAAAAGTCTCATGCTAATGAAGTTTGTTTTCCATTAAATGTTTATATTTTCTCCCATGTTTAGTTGATGTGGGACTTTAGTTATCTTTCCCAATAATATTGTTATAGTTTTTATTTTTATTTTTATTGTATTCTTTCTTTTTTGTGTGTTGAGATTTTTACTTCTTTTTTATTTTTTTTATAATGCTTTGTTGGGAGTACCAAACTCATGAGTTTCTCTAATTATTTTGTCCCTTATATAATGAGTTTTTATGTATATTTTTAGATAATATTTTTTGAATTATTATTTTTTATTTGAGTTAAAATTTTTACACAGTATCAAAGTATGTTAGAAGTTTTGTTTGTTTGCACGATATATCCTGCAAAAGGTAGACTACTTGTGCAATGGGTTTGTGTTGTAGTTTCACATTGTTGTTGTGTAGACAACACTAGACTAGCCCACACACAATATGGCATGCATGGGTGCACAACAGAGGAAGAAGTGCACACATGCGAGCACACATTAAAAGGGAGCGTAGTTGAGATGGTGGTTGTTGACCTGCAATGGATGCACACAGTGTGAACAATATTTTTTGACTTAATGAACCATAGTTGTTGTAACCCTAGTTGATGGTGATATTGGCAAAGATGGAGATGGGGGTGATCGCATGGAGAGGGGGAAAAGATATTTTGGTTTCTAGGTTCCATTCATACTTAAAAAAGAGATTATTTGGTATATATATTTTTATATTCTTTAGAGGTACCACATGTGTGTGGCACATATAGACCATCAAGATAAAGGTAAATGAAAGAAAGTCTCAGTTTAGTGTATTTATTACTAGATGATGTGATGCACTGGAAAAATATGGATTTTATTTCTAGAGAGGATAACGAGAGTATTAAACAACAATGAGAGAGATATGTTGACTATTGGAGTTATCTACGAGTTCTCACATAGTCTATCTTCCGTGACACTTATTAGAGAGGAGTATACAAAATTTTTCTCTAAGACAATATTAAATTATTTATTTCTTTCAAGTATTAATAATACTCGCACTTTAGACTTCTGATATATATATCAATATAAGATAAATATTCATAATATTAGTAATTATATTTTATTTTCTATATATTTTTTTGTTATGAGAATTTTATTATTGCCTATAAAAAATTCTGGAAAATTATTGAATACAGTATTATTCAGTTTGAATTCATGTTATTTTTAATATCATATTTATTATTAATTATCCTATTAGTTTACTTTCTATGAGTTGCTTGGAATATTTTTTTTGGGATCAGCATATTTTGAGGAATACTTATTTGGGATTGCACATGTTGAAATGTATATTTTCTATCATTGTAAAATTTTCTTCTAGATGTATGAGTATTTTGAACTCATTACTTATGCATCTTAGTTAAGGCACAAATCATTGGTTAAATTGATAATATTTTATTATAGTATTAATAATATTTTAATCATATTGTATTAGACATTAGATTAGAAAATTTATATGAGTTTCCTATCTTATATGTTAGTTTGATTTAAGTATTCATTTGATTTAATATACTTTGATATATGAGGATCTAATAGAGATATGATCAAAGAAAGATTTAGGTATCTGATAATATTTGTTGATGACTGCTCGATATATGTTTGGATAAATATCTTTTGTGATAGATTATAAGTATTTTATATTTTTTAGATTTTTCATAAAATGATAAAATTATATTTGATAAAAATATTCAAAAATTAAGAAGTAATAATTCATTATAATATATATCAAACTAATTTAATATATATTATATAAATTATGAAATTATATATCATAATTATTATTCTAGCAGTCTAGCACTTTTCAATAAAATGAGGTGAGTGAAAGAAAGAATACATATTTGATTGAGGTAATACTGACACCCCTACTTGAAAAAAAATATTTTAAAGTATTTTTGAGATGAAATAATTTTAACTATACTCTATCTTATTAATTAATAATTTTTTTATCTTTTCTTTTTGCTTATCCTTCCAAATACTATATCTTAGAGAGAGATTTTTGAATTTGTCTCTTTGAGTTTTTGAATTTATTTATTCTGTTTTTGATTACTTCTTGGGATGAGACAAATTGATATCTAGGGATTTGAGTTATATTTTTTGGATATTTTAGTATTCAAAGAGGTTATAAATATTTTTTACCAAAATTGGTAGTGAATGTAAATATTATTATTTTTGGTTATGAAATTTTTTTAATTAATATAAGAAGAATATGAATTTAGATGTTGCACCTGAATTAATTATACTTACTTATAGCTTTATATTAACTACTAGTTGGTAGATAGAACTACTAATCAACTATATATAATCATGTTTGTATTGAGTATGATGTTATTTCATTGAAGTCATTATATTTATTAATAAATATAAATTATATTGAGTTTAAAGAAAGTGAGGGTTCTTGAGTAGGAGGTTGCCATTTAGGAGATAGAGATATGCATAGCCTAATCAGACCAAATATGAGCTTACCAAGGAGCCATATGATTTTGCAACTAATTTTTCTAATATTGACCTTGTGATTACTTGTCGAAAGGGATCAATAAGTTGTATTCATTATCAGATTTCATATTTTTTTTATACTCATTATTTTTTTTTTATTTTTTTATTATTTCTCTTGATGATATTAGTATACACAAGTCTCTTTCTGAGATAATATTTCATGCAAGATGACATCAAATTATGATAGATGAGATGCATGATATTCATTCTAATTTGGCTTGGGAATTAATACTATGACTTTCAAGAAGGTTTGTTGTTGATTATATGTACAAGTGTCAACCGGGCATGGCCGGCCCGGCCCAGCACGGAAAAATTTGTGCCTGGGCCCGTGCCGTGCCTGACCCGGCATGGTTCGGCACGCGGCACGCCACCCCGGCACGGGTCAGTCCCATGCCGGGTGTCCCGTGAGCCCTACCCCAGGATGCCCCTCCCGTAAAAAAAGACCGTGGGTCGGGTCTGATTCGACCCGAGCCGCGGTCTTCCCGTATCCCGAACCGCTCGGACAGGCAAGCCCGAGCGGGCTAGGCAAGGCACGGCACGGCCCGCCGTGCCTACGGGCCGGGCACGGTACAGGAATCGTGTCGTGCCCGGCCCGGCATGGTAGCATGAACGTGCCCTAAAAAAATGGGCCGGCCCGTTTGACACCTCTAATTATATGCGAGTGTTCACTATGAAGACATTTAAATGAGAATATATATCACTATAAGATGGGATTTGCGGTGAATAAATTTTTGGTGTGGACTATTAGGTCATTTACTTTTCAATGTTCAAGATAATTTAAATGTATTATAATTTTTCTTGTAATATCTGATAATTAGAAGATATATCAATTAGATATGAAAAATATATTTCTTTAAGGTGATCTTGAGGAGGATGTGCATATGGTGTAATCACTTAGGTTTGAAGCGATACAATTAGGTGTAGTTTGTAAATTATAGAAGTTATTGTATGACTTAAAGCAGTCATCTAAAATTTGGTTTGTGAGATTTTCATAAGTAATAATTTTATTTGAGTTACATGAATTTGTTATTAAATTTTTTTGTTTTTTTAGTAGTCTTAATGGTAGAATATTTTTGTTAATTATCTTAATGAATGATATTTTTACTATGAGAAATAATGAGTTTTTGAATCATTAAATTTAAAGAATAATTTCAGATATATTTTAAAACAAAGGATTTTGGAATCCTTATATATTTTATTGGCATAGTGATGATTTTTTCTATGAGTGATATTATTTTGTCACAAACGAGGCATGCAGTTGATGTTTTTGTAAAAATTAGTCTTTTAGGTTATGTATCAGTAGATATTTATATTGATTCATGTATTAATTTCATTTCTAATGCGATGTTTTTAGTTTATTCTGCTACATATAAAAAAATTATAAAAAATATTAATTATTTTTTATGTTTTATTTAGTAATTAATATAGTCATTTATTTTCTAGATTCTTCTCGGTATGTTCATCGTGATGCAACTCTTTGCACCCTTAGATATGATCGGATTGTAGATATACATTTTACCAGATATTCATATTTGAGTTGGGCACAATCATCCATTAAAAGGTGATCTATCACAAGATTTTTCACTTTTTATGGAGGCAATCTTATCTCCTAAAAAGTAATATACCTTCATTATCTGTTCAAAGCAATAAAGTAATATACAAACAAGTATTTTGAGATTTAATATAGCAATAAAGTTTGGAGCAATAATAATAATTATTTATGAGATGCTATGTATATGATATTTGTACAAAGAATTATGAGATGCATTATCCTTTCATTATTCTTTACTATGATAGTCAGCTTATAAGATATGTAGTTTCTAATCTAATATTTCACTAGTTAATGGAATATCGAGGTAAATAATTTTTTTTCAATGAGAAGATTCATCAAGAAATTATGATTACAACATATATTTAGATATTAGAATAGTCATCAAATATCTTCATGAAGGTTTTTTTTTTATAAGTTAGATGTTGTGGACTTGTATATACCATTTTGACGTGAGTGTAGAAATTTTTAGTTCTATTTTTTATTTTTTGATTTTTATGCTTTGATGGGGAGCACCTTTTTGCTGGGTACCCTAATTAATTTATTCTTTATATAATAGTTTTTTATGTATGATTTTAGAAATTTTTTTAAAATTATTATTTTTCATTTGGATTATAACTTTTATAGTCAATTTATATATATCAATTTTATATATCAATTTAGATGTATTAATTTTTATATATAGGTTTATATATACACACACACACATTAGTATATATATATATGTTTATATTTATAAAATAATATATATAAATGTTTTTGAAATATTTGTAGAATTATTATTTTTCATTTTAGATCTTGTTTTATGAAGAAATATTATTTAGTCTTTTTCTTAACTTTTTGGAATGTCTTTTCTTGTTCAAGTTCTTTTCATAAGATCTAAAAAGATGTCACACAAGATAATAAAACACAATTATTTTAATTATTTTAGTACCTAAAAAAGGTATAAGAATTATTTTCTTGATGTTTATAGCTAATTGATGTTGATATTATATTCTTTGAATAATACTTATTCTTGACTAAGTTTAGGCATGATAATTATTCATGAGATATATATTTTTTACTCCTTTTAAGTTTCTCTTGAGTATCTATTTAGGAGGGAGATGCACTCTATAATACTTAAACTTATTGGTTAATGTTTCAATGACTTTTCATTGGAGTTATCTTGTGCACCAATATGCATAGAACATATTAATTCTAGGAAGAGTGATTTTACCATGGAAAGGGAATCTCACACAAGTTTGTTTCGGTCCCAACTTGGGATAAGTTGGAAATGAAAAGATTTGAATACATATTACTTAAAGTCTATCCTAAGAGAAGAGAAAATACTTAGGTTATTTAGAGTAGAGAATGCCTTTCAAGAAACTATAAGATCCCATGATTTACTCTTATGATTCTGATATTTTTTTGCTATCCAAAAAATAGATGAGCTATATTTAATATTATATTTTATAAATATTGTCATATTTATTTTTTTTAATAATATTAGTATATTGAAGTTTTTTTTTTTTTGAGATATTATATCAATAAAGATACTATCATATCATGTTAAAATAAATAAATGTTATCCACTCTATCAAGAGAGACTTTGGAAATAATGTCTTGATCTTTGGGAATGTATGTTGTTGGTTGAATATGAGTGTTCACAGTTAAAATTAGTCTAAATAAAAAAATAGATTGCTTTAATGTGAAACTTATTATGAGTGAGTTTACTTAAATATTTGAAGTGAATTATGAATATATATTTTTTGTTAGTGATCAAGATGATCTTGATAATAATACACATATCATTAGCAACTTCTCAGTTCTCACAAATAAAAGACAAATAGATTTGAAAAATGTCTTTGTTTATGTTAACATAGAGTAGGAAGTATAGATAAAGCAACCATCTGAGTTTCAAGCAATATAATTATATTTAATTTGTAGATTATTGAAAATATTATATGACTCAAAACAATCACTGAGGCTTGGTATTTGAGGTTTTTACTTGTTATTTATGCAGATGTATTATCAATTAATTTTTATTTTTTTGAAATTTATATAATAAGTTTATTTTGTCGATTGTGTACGTGAATGATATTCTTATTATAAGTGTTGATGAGTTAAAACTTACCAACTCAATATGTATTTTTATGCATATTTTCAAATGAAAAATATTGAGACTTGATATTTTTTTGAAATAAAGATAATCTATCACATGAGAGATATTATGTTGTTATAGAGGATGCATGCAGTTGATATTATCATAGATATTGATTTTTTGAGTTGTGTTCTAGTAGATATTCATATTAACCATTATACTAATTTCTTATTTGATATGAGTCTTTTAGTAGACTCGATTATAAGAATAAGATTGATAAGAAAGTTAATTATTTAATTATTAACTGATAATATATAATTTATGTTATCAATATAATTATTTATTTTTTAGGTTATTTATGATGAATTCAATAATATACAATTCTTTCATACTAAGGTATGTGAAGAAATCTTCTAGGGGTGTCAAATGAGTTTTGACAAGTTTGTACGACCTAGTTTTTAGGCCCAATTGGGTCAACATATCATGCCAGACATGACATGTCAACTTAGTTCCAAAAAATGGTAGCATGGTATGACCCATTTATTGTTTGGGTTGTGTTGGATTGTGGCGGGCTGAGTTGTGCGTGTGCCAAATCCACTACGGCCATGCACTAGGCACAACTTGAACCTAGGCTAGCCTAGGATAGCTTAATTTTGTTTCAAGCTAGCCTAGGTTCATTCTAGGCTAGCCTAAATCATGTCTAGATTAGTCTAGTTTATAATAGGCTAGCCTGGGTTGGCTAACATGGCTATGTCATGCCATATATTTTTTGACATGCGAGCTAGAAATTATGACCCAACATGGCACAAGCTGTATCGTGGGCTGACTTGGAACTATTACAAGCACAATTTCAGTCATGCTGGGTTGTGCCATGAATTAGTTTTCATGCGGTCATACCATGTCGTGGGCTTCTAGCTCATTTGGTATCTTTTAGTTTTTGTGCACAATGTCATCTTAGATATGGCTAATATGTTGTGGGCCATGCCATGCCTTGCCATGCCATGCTGGGTTGTCCGCTCATTTTTTGGAGTCTATTTTATCTTCTAGAAAAATAAGAGATAAAATATAAATTTGAAATTTAGTATAGAAGTATAGTTCATGATGATAACAAAATTTATTTTCAAGATACTATAAACAAAATATTTTCTTGAGAAGATATAAATATTCACTTATGACCTATATTACTCTTTATTATGATAGTTAAGTAATAAGTTATATAATTTATAATTAGTATTTTATGAGTAGAATAAGAATATATAATATATTTCTATCTCAGGGAAAATATTTATGTTGAAATTATTATAATATAATATATTTTTATAGTGAATCAACCAATTGATATTTTTTCTTTGAAATTTGATATTATGGATATTTATGTACAATCCTGATGGCGATTGATGTGATTTATATATTTATTTTTTGTTTTTTGTTTCTTTGGATTAGAGTATCCAACATGTTGATTATTTTAATCTAGTTCGCTTGTATTTATAGAAAATTTTTCATGTATATTATTATGATGGAATCTGTATGATTTTTTTTTTATAATATGGATATATTTTATCACATGTGTTTTATATTCCATAAAGAAAAAAATTGGCCCAAACATGATTTCAATTTCATCAATTCTAGTTCTTTTATCTTGACAAAGTTGATTAGGGTAAACTCACCTCTGATGATAAATCAATCAGAGGGAATCTATTGCTGATGATACAACAGTGATGGTTCCATGGTCCCAAATTAATATTTTAAAACAATATTTGAATTTCATGAAATAAAAAAAAAGTAAAAATAAACATGAGATTTCTTTTTTATATTATCACAAGTCATCATACAAATGTGTAAATAGAAAGAGATTGATTGGAAAACTCATATTACGAGCACTCAACTTTATATTTTATATCAGTACAAAAAATGAAAATACAACTGATAAAAACAATAATATCTACAATTTAATATGTTTTTTAAGTTTAATATCCTCCTTTTTGTTGACAGCAAATCCATGAACTTATTATGTCGCTCAATTGTGCTGGAATTGAGATTAGAACGGCCAATGCCTTGGATTCCGGGAATGGAGGCGTGCTTGTGTTGGTTTCTGGTTTTATGCTTTTGAAACGCTTTAGTGGCACAAGAAAATTTGTGGAAACTTTTTTCCTAGCTCCTCAAGACACGGGTTATTTTGTTCTCAATGATGTTTTCCATTTCGTTGATGATGAAGTTGTTCATCATCATACACCATTATTAGCCAGTGCTAATATCGATTCTAGAACTATCGTGGCTTCTACAATTCCTGAGCCAGGTATTCAGAATTCTGATTCAAGCTGAATTATTATGATTTATGCTCATCATAATTTAATATGCTAACTCATTACTTATATTTCTTTAAGGACATGGAGGATGCAATTATATTCATGCTTGACATTAGTATCTCACTGATTCTGTTTACTTTTTTTGTAACCTGTACATTGAAATTGGATTCTAATTGGAATAATGTATCAATAAATATCTGTTTAATGTTTGCATATTATCATACTTCCATGAAATAAGTTTTCATGAAATAAATTTCTATCACTTTATTTTGTATGGGTTACATTTATCAAAAATTATGTTCAATGTATAAACATTTATCAAATTTTTTACTTGCTGGGATATTCATGCCAAAGAAATAGTAATATTATTTCTCAATATTCAGTACGATGGTACATGGTCGGCCTGCTGACGTCCATGCATGGACCAAGTTCATTCTGGGCATTTTTGGTAACATTATTCACCATAATTGGCCTATCAAGTGAAGTCTGATTTGCAAATATTTAAGGGATAATGTGTTGTGAAACCCCAGAACTTTTTCTATCTTATTATTGTTTAGTTTTACTGATAATGAAAGTTTTGTTCTAGTAGGATATATGTGCTAGCTCACCAGGAATGTCACTATATCACTCCAAGGTTTTGAGATAGCTGTTCTTGCACTTGGGGTTAAGAAGAAATTCAAGCATGCGGCAATGCCAAAATTGATTATTGCATTATGATCTTATACAAATAACAAATAAAGCATTATAATTTGTTTTCATTAAAAAGATACTATTTTTTCTAATATTTATAGAACCAGCCTTTGCAGGCTAGGCCAAGTGACTTTTTGCTACATTCACACTTTGGCCTTGATCCATCTAAATGTTTGAAGGTATACTCTATTTTTGTCATTAGTTTTTGGACTTTCAACTTGGTTCGCTAAATGCATGTTGGACGACCATCCAACCATAGTCCACTGTTCTGAAGGCCTTCATAGTAATTTGATATATTGTCTAAACAAATGCAATGTCCCTTGTGAAGATATTGTGATTGGCAATGATTTTTCTATCTCCAATAGTTGAGTATTTCTATATTGAGAAAAGCTTCTATAGGATAGAAATCCAAGTCTTTTCAAGGTGGTGATGTTGATCCACCAACTTTTTCTTCGAAGAAGAATGTCATCTCTTGAAAGGAACTACTAGGATATCTCTTGGTTCTCTAGATTGATTCACATGGGTAGGTGGATTTGGGTTCAAATAGTCACCCTCATTCAATAATAGAATTTGAGGAAATAGGAGTACATATAGTTGTAGTTGTAGATGAAATATCTTGGGATAGAAATAATATATTCTAGGAGAGATTATTTTGTTATAAAAGAGATGCGATTGATATTATTATAGATGCAAGTCTTTTAAGTTGTGCTTTAATAGATATTTTGATTAACTCATATATTAGCTTATTGTCTGATATGACTTTTTAAATTTACTTTATTATTTTTAGATGAATCATAGAGAATAATATATATTTAATTATCATCAGATTAAATATAATATATGTGATTAATTGTTCTCTAGATTTTGTTGTTAGGTTCATCCTAACACAATTCTTCGCAAATTGCAATATGTAAAGAAGTCTTTTAGACTTGAGATTTTTATTCGTGGTTATGAAATTTATAGTTAGTTAGGGGTTCTTATTCGAGTTAGGTACCAACTTGCACAAAGAATAACAAAGGAAGTCTATTATTATTTTTTGTATTTTTTAGAACTCTGATTTTGTAGAAAAGTAATTGATAAATATTTATTTTGGGATAAAATATAGAGATAGTCTGTATTAATGATTATAATTATTCGTGAGATATTTTGAATTTGATACTTATTCGAAAAAATTAAATATTTATTTTTTTATTCTAAAACTCTTTACTATGATATTTATAATTTGATATATATAATTTTTAATTTGTTTTTTTTTGTAAGTGGATGAAATTTATAAAGCTAAATTATTTTTTTTTATAAAAGAGATGACCCATAATGAAATTATTGTTATAACATGTGTTTAAATATCAGATCGGTTGACAAATATTTTTACCAAAGTTTTGAAGAAGTCACAACTTATCTTTTTTTTTTTAACTTAGCATTATGGATGTTTACCCATCATTTTTAGAGAGATGTAGCTTCACTTTTTTTTAGTTTATAGTTTTTAGCTTTTATTATTATGCATAGAAGTACCGGACATATGAGCTATCCCAAATTATTTTTTCAATATATACGGCACACTTTATACATGTGTATAAGAGTTTAATTGTTATTGAGATGTTTTTTCCAGTATCAATTTCAACATGTTAGATATGGATATTGCTCAAAGATTCAATGAAGTGATGATGCGTAAGTGGGTTTGAATGTTTTAAAGCAGTTTTGGTTTATCACTAGTGTGTCATTTGAATTAAACTATGAATTTATTTGAGGTGCAAGACGAAAAAGAGTTTGCCATGAATTACATTGGAGGCATGATTGTCTTTGACAGGATTGATATTAAAGATGGATAGGGTTTGCTAGTTTTTTAAAATGGGAAAAAAATAGTTGTATGATGTGAAAAGCTTGAGTTATTTTGATAAAAAAAGCCTATCCCAAACTTTTGATGGTGGGTTATAATTAAGTAAGGTGGAAGTTGTTCTTGACAATTTTATTTTGTTGGATTGAGATATGTACACCTTCATAGTGAAGCTAAGGGATGAGGTAGTACTAGTTTTGAATGTTTTTCAATAGTTTTTTGTTGCTGATGGTATCATTTGAGGGATGTCTGGATAAACAATGAATTTGTTTGATAAATAAGTTAGTTTTTTTTTCTTGTAAAATTTATGTTTCGATCTGCATGAGTAATTGTATTATAATTATAGGGAATGGATGAAAATAGAGTTTTCTGTGAATGTTAAAGGTGATTATTTTTGAAAGTGGTGTATCTTCAAAAATTGAATGAACACTTGGGGGACCTTGAACTTGCCCATTGTATATAGGTAAGTGTACGTGTTGACTGGTTTGTTCTATTGATACGAAGAAAGATAAGATGGTATTATTGTGTTATGGAATAATTGTGTGATGGATTGTTTTGCATAATGGCGGATGGGATAGATTGGGATTTTGGGTGAGTTTAAAGATGAAGAAAAAGACAGAAGAATAATAAAAAGAAAAAATAAAATAAAAAGATGAAAAAAAGTATAGGGATCTATATGTTCAAGGTAATCTGAAATGATATTGGCTTTGAATGTTTTGAAGTAATTTGTTTTGTTTTGGCGTGTCATTTCACGATGTAACTACTGAACTTGTTTTAGAAACAGGAAGATAGTTATGTTATAATTAATTTTTCATTACAATAGAGGGATAGTTATCTTTGCCAGGATGAATTTTAAAGCTGGTACTGGAGTAAGGTTTACTAGTAGTGCTGAAAAAATGGGTTGGTTCTTGGAGCAGAGGTCTGTGGACTGTGTCAGCCTGATTTGTGCAATTTACGCCATTACTTGTTTCTTCACAATGGGGAAAATTCATGGTGCAATTTTAGGAGTTTGAATGCATTGCGATTCTTCTTTGTTATCCACTTTTCAATGGTTTCGATAGATGATATTTTACATTTTATGAATGACCAACATTTAATATGTTCTAATAAAAATTTTAAAAAGCACATTTAAAAAATAAATAACACATTGAATGTCACAAATGGTGTATAGTTTGTCTGATTTAATATATTGCAATGAGTTTTTAGCCTTAAGCTTACCAATGATGACAAGGTTTTATATGACACTATGCTTTGGAATGCACCATGATTCTCATGCCACTATGAACCGGAGTGGATAATACTCTTTAATTCTTATAAAATTATACGTGCTATTGACAAATATCTTTTTTGCTAATTTGGTCAAGCATTTGGTCGTTAATGACTAGAGTTTCCAAAATAAAGGGTCAAGTTAATGGGGTTGCTCATTTTACATATTATTACATATTAATTAAAGTTGTGTCCTGATGTAATGATAAATGTCTTCGTCTAAGGATAGTAGATATTGAGTTTGAGATTTATTAGATATAACTTCTATATTTTTTAGAGATAAGACTATCAAGATATTAATTTTTTTCAGATTTCTCTTTAAGTGGGAGACTTTTGCGTAAGGTATAACCTTTAAGAACTAGATGTATCTCAAAAAAAATCTGACATACTGCTTATATTTGTTGTTAATAATGAAGATTAGAATAAAAAATGAACTATCAACGAGCTTTAATACCTTGAATGTTTTTTCTTTGCCACCACCTCTCTTTAGAATATATTTTGGGTTTTCAAGAATTTTATCATTTTAATGTATCATTTTATTTGGTAAATTTGTATTTTTTCTCACAATTATTTATTCAAAATTAATAAATTCAAGATTGATAGATGAGATAATTTGATTAATGATATCATTCAAAATTATTAGATTTTTGAAATATGAATATAATATTAAAAAATTGAGAGCAGAGAATGGAGAAAAGAATCATGAATAATCTACAAGAGAGAAATTATTTATAATAGAAAATATATATATGGACAAGGAAAATTTTAATTTTTTTTCCATGATTTCATCTAAAAAGTCAAAATGGCCATATGGTCATTACTTTCATCTAAAGTGTGGAATTATCGCACATTTGTTTTGTAGGCGGTCCAAGTTGGGCCCTCCATGCTCTCTTTGGCTCACACAACATTCAGGTTGGCCTGCCTGGCTCATGGTACATAAAGGTTGGCTTCATGGGGTTCATTTGGGCTTGATATACTCTCTAAAAACTTATGTTACATGCACATCTTTTTTTTAAAGAATGAAAATACAAGATATGGGACAAGATGCGACAAAGAATAATTGTTTAGATGATGGTAATGATGTTTCTTGAGAAAATATTATGGAGCAAAAAAATTTTAAGTTTTTTAGGTGGATGAAATATTGTGTGAATCTTATTGATACACGTACATTACTTTTTAATTGCAATATATATATATAAAAGATTTTGTGATGGAATCTTCATCTTCAATGAAGAATAAATTCAAATATCATGATACATGGACATGCACATCTTGTCAATGTGCATTTCAATGAGTTATTTTTTTGCATTAAAAATTCTTTATATCTATCCTGAGTAATTATGATTTGTTGATGATGTTCAATAATAATATATTTTGGTTCCTTAGTTTTTATAATCAACTTTAAATAATGAAAGGGAAAATGAATAAAAGTAGACTATTTGTATTTATATTAATAATAATATTAAAAACAAGTGTTTAAATTAAAACAATGAGCAATATAATTAAAAATAAGAGATGAGATTAAAATAATAGGGAATATTGAGCTTGAGATGACATATTAGTAGTAGATGGAAAATCAATCATGATCATTGTCGATCTAATTTTGATCTTTACTATGTAAAATTTTGATTTATTCATATAATTAATTTGTAGTATTTGGTGTCAGATTTGTCAATTTATTTGTATTTATATTTAAGTTAGCATGAAATAAATAGATTATTGAAAATTTCACCAATTCAATATGTTAGTATTATTTATTTAAATCAGGGACAAGTATAAACAATAATTGATATTTAAATAATTTGGCATTTTGCACATGTATGAATTTTATCGGTGTTTATTCTTAGATAATTGAATAAAAATTTATAAATTTTGATTATGATTTCAGTCACAATACTTGGAGGTTCACTGTGATTATTATATTTATTTTTGTAATATTTATATAAGTATTGTATTTATTCGTAAACCTTATTCTTAGTTTCTTATGGATGGTTCATGTATATATGTGAATTTTATAATTTTTTTGACTCTTTCAATCTTGACTTTAGTATTTATATAAGTAACTAAGTAATAAATTAATAAAGTGATCAATTAATATTCTAAATATTGTTTTTATCTCAATAGTTATGCCATTAAAATATAAGTATTTTATATATTGTTTAAACATATTATTAATATTGTATATGCATTTTAGTATAATATGATGTGTGAGTATATACAGATGAACACTAGTTTGGTGTATCATTCAATTTTTTTAAGAATTTTTAAAATGAAAATTTTATGCCTAATCATATTTATTTATTAAGTCTTAACAAATTTTATTAATCACAAAATTAGATTTAATATATTAGTAACTAATACATAAATTTAATGTTAGGATATTGAATTTCAATGATGTTTCACATGAAGTTGAAAATTTTTTAAGCTAAATAATTTATATAAATTATAAAATTCTTGTAGTTTGTTAGATGTGTTAATAAATTTTATAAAAATTTTAAATATATTCTAATGAGTGATAAAAAATTAAGTTGGATTATACTATTAAATTTATAATGTGACACATATATTTAACATGAAGTATTTCAGATAATTCTAATAATTTTTACGAATAAATTTATTATAATATTATTATTTATAATATTATCAAATATTATACTTTATATTTTAGTTTATATTTTTTAATGATATCCATCAAACAAAAATTTGTATGACAACCATCATCAAGATGTAATATTTTACAAAATTATAATACTTTCTTAATTAGTTTTCAGTAACAATCAACGCATTAGATGGTGACATATACAAATTATATGTTTTTTTGACTAGTTCATATGTTGGTCATCATTAACTCATTATATTATATTTTCTACAATTTTGAACTATTACATTTTTATTAAATTTTAATTTTTTATAATATAAGTTACACACATGGACCAAGGGATCATATGATATGTGGATTGAATATATTATCTACATTGGACATAATTTTTCTTTTTTAATTATATTAAAATCAATTTGTATTAATAGAAGTTGTTTGTTTAAATTTATATTTTTAGGTACGTGGTGAGATCTAAGACTATGAATTAAATTAGTTTGACTTTTGGGCAGAGTTATCATTATCTAATTTAAAATTATTTATAATATTAATTTTATTTTTATAAATTTATTAGGATGCATTTTATTTGAATGAGTAGATATAAAAAAAATAATACGGGAATATCTTATTATTTTTCTATAATTCTATCATATAAAAGTAAAATAAAAAAAATACATGTAGTGAATATTGCAAAATTAAACAACAATCAATTCAATATCTTTGTAATTTTGTTGTTTTATTGTTTATTAGATGATGTAGTCGATTAGTCAGGAATTTATATAAATATATAATTTACATACTTTTGAATATATAATATTACAAACATTTAATTGTAAAAATAAAAAATAAATTTGGGAAGCCAATTTTAGAGTGGAGAGAATTAATATTTGACTTGGAGAATCAAAAACAAACAGATACATGAGATTAAAATATAGTTTTTAATTAAAAAATATATATGTTTTTTGATATAGATTTTAAATTCGAGTTTAACTTTTTTTAATATTGGATTGGATAGAATTAGTTAACTATTGGATTATACCTAATAGTCAGGCATTGGATTATGACGCAAAAGTTGGAATAGTTGTTTTATCAATAATAAATTTATTAATTAATAATTTAAAATGACTATGGGCTGGGCTGGGTTGCTGAGCATAGATGATGCATTTGTTCTGTTTGGCCTGTCTTGACACATGGTCATCAATAAAAAAAATGGTGTGTGAGATACTTGTGTCAAACTTGGGTTGAGAGCAGTGATAAAAATTTTTGATATATTCACTGATATATCTTTGAAATATCACTAAATTCTAAGTATCGATATATCCATCAAGACCGATATATTTATCATATATTGGTGTTCATATACAAATATATACTGATATATCTTTCATATATCTGGTATATCCGTAAAATCTAAGAATAGATATATCCGTAGAAATCGATATTTTAATCCTTGGTTAGAAGTTCAACCAGACCCAATCCGACCCATTAATAGACTTTTTTAAAAAAATTATCACTCGCCAAACTCTGGTTGGGGATTTCTATTTGACCTACATAATGACTTGATCATGACCCGAACATGATTTGTCACCTTGCTTGAAGTTTTGGGTTGTATCGTGTTGTATTGTATCATATGGTATTGCGATATGTGGTCCAACTCTCCAGGCCTGACGTGGCTCATGCCTATTTTAGGCATGAATTTGGTTGTGCTAGGTTGTGCCTGCCTCAATTTTTAGGAAGTTCTATGGTTTGGGTTGGGCTACTTGACTCGTTTACCATCTCTATAATTATGTAATAATGATATTGTGCAATATGCGTGTAATGAATGTGCAAAGTGGCTGTGGTGATACATATACTTATGAATTGAATTAATAATTTATTGTACTATCAATTACTTGTTCGAATGAGGTACATATTGACATGAGATTCTTCACACAATCTAGTTACTAGGAAAAGTGGACATATTAGAAAGCAATATTAATATTTATATACATAATGTAGATCAATAACACTATAAATTATTTAACTACATAGATAGACCATTGGATTCATTAAGGAGTCCTCATTTAATTTTCTCACCATGACTCTTAATAAAAAAGATTATACATATCCTCGCTTGTAAGGTTGTCATAATTATATTTTATTCTCTAGATATTATAGTTCTTATCACTTATCTTTTTTATTTTAGACTTATATATTGTTGATTTAATGACAATTAATCACATGCAATTTAATTGCATATTATTTATTATTTTTTTCACTTATTCTTTGAATACTACTATAGTAAATGATATAATATTAAAAAATATTGTCTATTATAATATTCAACATGATAGTTTATTCTTCTCCTTGAGTTTTATTTATTTTTGAGTGTTTGAATAATTTAATTTTTGAGTTATTGTTTAAATAATTTAATTTTAATATTATTTTTCATATGATATTTTGTTGGATCATAAGATTTAATGAAGATTTTTTTTAGAGACTAAGCATTATGATGTATGTGTAGAATTTTAGTTTAGATTGCAAGTTATTTTTATATTTATTATTTTTGTTACATTATTTGGAGGCACTTAAGATGTGAGTTGCTCCAACACACACACACACACACAGTTTTGTATTTTTAGTTTAGATGAATGAATGAAAATATTTGTATTCTTTTTTTGCTTTATTTTTTTTTTCTTTTTCTTTCTCCCTTTTTGAAACAACTATAAAACCTAGAAATTGTGTTGAAATTTTAAATCAACATTGTATTAGAGTTTTTTGAGGTGAATCAAGAGTGGTGCACCAGCACGAATCGATGCCCGTGGCACGGCACACCGGCACGGTTCGATGACCGTGGCACGGCACACCGGCATGGGCTCGTCCTGTGTCCCCCTTGCTTTGCCCGTCCCGCAAAAAAGACCGTGGGTTGGGTCTGATTGGACTCTACGCGCGGTCCCCCGAGTCGACCCAATCCCCCCCCCCCCCCCCTCAACGGGCAAAAAAAAATAAAAAAAATTTTAGATTTCAGTAGTTGGATCTTGCCTCCAACGGCTAGGGGGCAGAATGGCCCTCATGATTCTGCCCCAAAAAAAATTCAAAAAAATGACTTTAAAAAAAAAATATTTTCTTTAATCTATAAATTCCACCCCCCCTCTCTATAGTATTTATGTTTTTTATAAATATTTTCTCTCAAATCTCTCATTTTTTCTCTCAAAAATCTTGCTCATCTCTCTCGGGATTTTGGCATTTGGCTTGGATTCTCGGGAATCTTAACTTGAGTTTTGAATTTTGAGCTTGATTGTGGTGTACCGTGCACGTGACCGACCTCACTGCTTTTACCGAGTAATTATTTTTATGTTTTTTTTTACTTTCTCTCTCTCTCTAGTTTCTTTCTCTAGGCCAAAATAGAAAATTTTAAAATCAGTCATATAGTCTCTAAATAACTATTCTGATTAATAAAAATCCTAAAAAATAATAAATACTAATGAAACATATTTAAATTTAGAAAATAAAAATCTAGTCGTCTCAACACAAACTTCTAAAAAACAAAAAATTAGGAGGACTTCTGTAGTTTGGACTCATTTTAATATAATAAAATAAAAAAATATTAAGGGTGAAGAAGAAGAAATAACATAGTGTAAATATTGTATGAGACTTTTAACATGTAAGAGTTTGTTTGGGACTTGACACCTTAAGAAACATGCCGAATTATGCACCAAAAAACATGATCCATTAGATTCTAGACAAACCCAACTTGACACTATATTTTTTGAGACTGGATCGAGTACAGTCTCAAAGTTTACTCCCTTCATATACTCCAGCGAGTTCGGTAGGGACGACATAGCTAGACTTATCACATTGATGGGTCTTCGGATCAGATTTTCAGAAGATCTAAGGGTAGTGCGTATCATGTAGACATATTTTCAGTCTGCTTATCGTAGGATTCCTAGGTCCACATCTAGAAATGACATACTAAAAATATATAAGTTAGAAAAACCAAAAATAATTAATGAATTTATGACATAGTGGAGTGGTGTCCGTGACGTCCGATATTTGGACAAGTCACGATGAATCATCTTATGCATGTCTCATCAGTCACTATGTAGATTCTAACTGAACTACGAATAAAAAAATTTTAGGATTCTCTGAGATTATTCTTCCTCATGATGACCCGCCATTTTTGAGTGTATGATGAAAATCTTTAGGGAATATAAAATTCAAAATAAAATTTTTAGTGTTACATTTGATAACGCATTTAATAATGGAGTAGTAAATAACATGTTTGTTAGGAATATTAGAGACGAACCATTAGGAGAGATTTTCATGTCAGATGCACGTGTCACGTGATTAACCTGATTGTTCAAGCGGGTATGAAGGTGTGTTATTTCGTGTTGGATAATATACGTAATGTACTAAAATATATTCGCACTCATCGCAGACAACAATAGTTTGGTAGTCTCTGTTTATCTGCGAATCTTAAGAAGAAGAAATTCCAATCGGATGTGAGACATCATTGGAATTACACGTACCTGATTTTGGAATCATGTGTTGGATACGAACACGTGATATCCAACTACGTCAATAGTAAGAGTGACGAACTTATTATTGACGACACTGACTGGGTTTCAAAAATTTTATTTATGAAATTCCTGAAGATTTTTTATGACACGACGAATATGTTTTCGTCGATTTATACGCCCACGACTTGCATTACACTCCGGCGCATATACAACATTAGTAGCATGTTTAGGAAGTATAGAGCTGACCCGACACTTAGCCATATGGTTGCAGAGATGGAAACCAAGTACTTAAAGTACTGGTCCACCGTTCCATCTCTTTATTGCCTCGCTGCATGCATGGACCCTAGGGTTAAGGTGGAATGGGTAGAAATAACCTTGACTTATATTTCCTCGTGCATGAACCTGGAAGAGCTATCTGAAGGGTTCATTCACGAGAAGTTGACTGACCTGTTCACATAATACGATACTAGGTATGGTTGTGGTAGTAGTGAGACTGTGATTATGAATATTGATACCTTGTTCGGAGATGATGGTTTTTTCATTCAGCCAGCGAGGGGGAAACATAGAGGTGAACAACCATCACATAAGAGCGAACTTTCTCGGTACTTAGATACCGATTATTGTTCAATCTTATCACATTCTGATACTAAGAATCTTGATATATTACAGTGGTGGAAATCATATGAGTCAACCTTTCCCGTGCTATCTAGGATGACACGAGATCTACTGACTCATCCTGTGTCGAGCGTAGCTTCGGAGTCTATTTTTTCTGTTGCAGTGAACGTGATTTCGAATAGGAGATCGAGATAATGTCCAGATATTGTTGAGGTCTTGGCTTATTTGAAAGATTGAGAGGATTCGAGGTTTAGCATCCATGATCGTGCTGGAGCTGAGACTAGGACTGAGACAGGGACTGTAGTCGCATCCACTGCGATAGCGGATGAGTTGATTGCTGATAATGATGATCCATATGATACTGATCTTGATGTTGTGGTTGATGATGCTCATGTTATGCCGATTAACGATTGATGATGATTTATTATTTTTTGATTTTGATGTTTTGTTTTTTATTGATTGTACGCTTTATTTATATGTTATGTTGAAACTTAATTTGTTTGGTTCGAACCTTCGGTATCTAATTGCTGATTGGTCATTTTTCATTTGGTTTGCTTATGTTTTTTTTTACTTTTTAATTTTTTTTAACATAATTTATTGATTTATTTATTTTTTTTATTTTAATTTTTCATTTAAAAATTTATAACTCTATTATATAATTCTAATAAATTTTAAACTAATTTTATATTACATTATAAAAAATTTTAACTTTGTAATTTTTATAAATTGTAACAATTTTCATATTATAAATATGTAATATTATACATTATCTATAATTTTATATATAATTTAATAATTTATATAATTAAAATAAAAATTAAAATAGAATAAATAAAAAAATTTTTTTTTTGCCTGGCCCGTATTGCTAGGCCAGGCCAGAGCAGGCCAGGCACGACACGGTACAGTAATCGTGCCGAGCTTGGCCCGGTACAAGAGCATGCTCGTGTTCAAAAAAAAGCCGGCTCGGCCCGGCCCGACCCGTTTGACACTTCTAGTTTGATATCGGCAACAACCTCATCACTATTGTATGGGGAGGAAAGATACATTTTCGTAGTTTTTTGTTGTGCGTGGTTGATTGGTTATGATCATCGGGCATGTGGTGGCGAGATTGCGGTGATCAGAAGCTAAAAATAATCCAAGTGATGGGTTCTATTCCAGTTGGCATGGTAGTGGCTATGCAACTTTGCTACAATTTTTTTTTTTTGTGATTAAAAGTGTGATATTTTTATTTTGAAAGTTTGGCATGAATCAATGATAGTTCTTAGTATTGTATGGCCACTTGATATTTTTTGAAATTTCTTTTATTGTTTGCTTTTTATAAAATGAAAAAGATTGAAATTAGTGTGGCGCCATTGAGAATAATCTAGTAGAAATTCAAGGCAAATATATATTTTCGGTCAGCTATGTTGGTGATGATCTTGTTTTTGGCCTAATCTATCTATGTTAGAAGAGTCATCGTTGATCGAGATAGATAAGTGGATGATGATGATGCATACATAGTTGCTAATGCATCTATGATAGTTGATTGATTTCAATGTGTCTAGTATATTTGAATTTTGTAATATATATAATAAGGTTTGAGAATTAACTATATCAATTTATTCTACAATGACATTTCATCTGTATGATGATATTACTTAGTTGTTGTCTTACATATTGATTGATTAGGATAATGTGACTTTGACACTATTGTGAGAGAAATTTTGGAGTGATATTTAATGTGACTTTGACACAATAGTAGACTATATTGAGATCAATATATTATTTTTTACATGTATATGTCACGAGAACAATATATTATTTTAACAACCCTAATTCTTAGTGTGAAGATGCTTCTAATCCTTTTAGTTTTAGAGATTACTAAAGGGTAATTCGGATACCTACAATTATATTACAATGAGTGTAAACTGTAGAATATATGATAAATTAGAATACTACAATGTCTTGACCATGTAATGAGCAGTGAGAGAGCTGAAAAGGGTACTTCGAGAGGGAGGAAATAAATGGAGACTTGTTATTTTGTGGGATGTTGGGACATATTTAGACGAGATATTGAATCTTACTCTATGAGTTATGAAGGAGTTTTTGATGTTCATAGGCTATACAGTGGACTACAAGATCCACTTAGATTTATCTTTCACGAGCATATCTTTTGATCTTATTCTGCTTTTTAATGAGAAATACTTTTATGTCAATTGCTCTTTTTTCTTCTTATTTTATTTTTTATCATTGGATCATAAATTTAGGAGTCAATATTCATGTTATATGTGATCATTTTTTTTATTTTTTTATAAAGTTTAAAATTTTTGATATTATCATAATTAATGGGTTTATTAATGTCAATGTTTCATCTTTTCTTTTGGAATATGTTTTTGTTTATATTAGAATTTGATCGTTGGCAAATGAGATTGATGATGTTCAAGTCACCATTGACTTTCTTTTATAGGTTCTTGACCCTTTTCAATACTCAAACGCTCTTAGAGTTTTCTACATTATAGTACCATCTTTGATATCTTGTAAAATTAAACAAAAAGTAAACTAAAATTTCTTTAATTTGATAAGAACATGCATAGAAAATCCTTGTGTGGGGGATTGGGTGGTTGAGGTAGTCCATAAGTTGGATGTTTCTATCAAAACATACAATAATGTAAAAATATAGAAAGAGAATTTAAATTTTAACTTGTAAATCTGAAAATTTTCACAATATTCATCACATTTGGTTTATATGTGTGCTAAAAATTACTTTTTGTTTTATCAAATGAGTTCATATAATATGTTTATTTTGTTGATTATATATGAGAATGATATTTTTATTATGAGAGATGATGAATTGAGTATTACTTAACTCATAATGATAATTAAATCATAGTTTGAGATGAAATATTTTGGGAAATAAATATTTTCGTGAGATAGATTTAACATATGACAACAAAAATATTATTTGTCATAGAGGAGATATAAAGTCAATACTTTTATAAAAATCAATCTTCTAGCTCATGTATAAATAATAGTTTCATTAAGTTAGATATTAATTTCTTATCTGATATGAGACTTTTATTTACTTGGTCATATGTATGAAATTATATAAAAAATTACTTATTTGGCTATCATTAAATTGGATATAATTTATGTAATCAATATAATTAATTATTTTTAAGATTATCCTTTTCATGTTTATCTTGATGTAGTTCTCCAAATACTTAGGTATTCAAATGAATCTTTAAGCTTTGGTATTCAAATGAATCTTTAAGATTAGAGGTTTCCAAATACTTAGGTATTCAAATGAATCTTTAAGTTTTGGTTTCTCATTCATCAATCATGTGTATCTTTTATTAGTTTATTTTTTAGATTCTAGTTGACACCAATTGTACAAAGATTAGAGGTTTCCAAATGGAATAGCAATCTATGGTACGATATGTCATGACTTATGAAAATTGGCTAGTGGCATAATTCGACATGACTGGAAATGTGCCTAGAATAGTGTCAAGCTAGCTCGTGGCATAGCTAGGCCTATGCTGAGTCATACCATAATATCTGGTTTGCTTGCCACAAAATATGCTGCATGACACGATATGTCTAGCCATGACTGAACCAAGATAGTTTGGAATGAATTAAATTTGCCTGGACATGACCCAAGCTACCCCATGCTAGAATGAGGTCGAGCCAAGCTTGGTGCTTGTATGTGATAGGTTTGCCATGACTCAACCCAGCTTAGCTCGATTCATCATGACTTGGGAAGCAGGCGGGCTAATGGGTCATGTTGGGTTTTTTTTTTTTTTTGGAATCATGTCAGTATGGGATGATGGCTTGCCCAGGTTTAAAAAAAATTGGGTCTTACTGGCCCGACTCAACCCTTTGACACCTATAATAAAAATGAGATATTACAAATTATTGCATTTTATTGGAGGTATATTTTATTTGGGGAATTATGTTTTGGGGTGCCCTCGCCTCTCTGCCCTCGCCCTCGCCTCTCTGCCCTCTCCCTCGCCCTTGCCAATCTCCCCTCACCTCTCGCCCCCCTCTCCCCATGTCTCTCTCACACCCGTCTCCACGAGCTCCTTTGTGGAGCTCCTTCGGGGAGCTCCGTCGAGCTCCACGAAGTAGCTCACTGGAGCTCCATTGTGGCTCGACAGAATTTCACGAGCTCCATAAAGGAGGTCGTCGAGCACCAGTGAGCTCGATCATGGACTCATTTGAGCTCGATGAGCTCCTTCGTGGAGCTCTGTTGAACTCCAGCGAGCTCGAAGTGAAGCTCACTGGAGCTCGATGAGCTCACTCGTGGAGTTTCATCGAGCTCCACGATGGAGCTCGACGGAGCTCGTCGAGCTTCAGTGAGTTCCACATCGAGCTTGCTGGAGCTCGTCGAGCTCCTTCGTGGAACTTGATGCAACTCCACGAGCTCCTTCATGAAGCTCTACGTTGGAGCTCGAGGAGCTCCAGTGAGCTTCACTTCGAGCTAGCTGGAGCTTGACGGAGCTCCAAGAAGGAGCTAGTCGAGCTCTAATGAGCTCCACGATCGAGCTCATTGGAGCTCCACGAGCTCTACGAAGGACCTCGCTAGAACTCCACGTCGAGCTCGTTGGAGCTCGACAGAGCTCCACGAAAGAGCTCGTGGAGACAGGCGGGGGGAGAGAGGTGGGGAGAGAGGGGTGAAAGGTGAGGGCAGCCGGGAGATGGGAGACGAGCGAGGGCAACGGGTGAGGGCCTGGGCGAGGGTCAGGGCATGGGCGATGGGCGAGGGGCAAGGGCGAGGGAGGGGGGTAGTTTAGGACTTACGAATTTGGTAGCACTTATTTTAATTTATTTTTAGTTCTGTGTTTTTTTTTATAATATCAAATGTTTAGTTTCTAAATCTTAAAAATTTTAGGGAAAACATCTCAAAACATAATTTTCCCTATTTTATTTCCTTGAAAAGTAAAAAGTAAATGTTAATCTTCAGATCAAGTGTATTTGAAGAATTAAAGGTAATAGTGATAATTACTTGTGAAATATTATGAATCAGATAATATTTCGAAGAATTTAAATATTCACTTATTTTTCTTACTACTACTATCTATTTTAATAGTTAGACAATGAGACATTATTTTTATTCTATTTTTTCATATGTAGGTTAAGTATATATATATAAATTATTTCTTTTCTCAGGGAAAAGTTTAATGATGTAATTATTGATACAACTTATATTTCTATAATAAATTAATTATTTGATATATTTATGAAGATTTTAAAAAGTCTTTAATTTTATTTCTTGTTTCTAGAAATTTGATGTACGTGATATTCATGCACTAGTTTGATGAGGGAGTGCTATGATTTTTAAATTGTCTGTATTTTTGATTGGACTACCCAAAATATGGTTTACCTCTATTTTTTTAAATAAATTTTAGGGGTTTCACTTATTATTTAGTTGGGTTATACTTATTTCTACTTTTTATTTTTTAGTTGATCATCTCTCTTATGATTAGGTATGCTATTAATTATTTGAGTGTAATTAAATAATTGGTTGTTTATTCATGATTTAAACACCAATCTCTAACTATTTATATTTGGCTAAACTAAATTTTCTTGGAGTACCTAAAATATTGATTCCCCCTTGTATTAGACATGTCCTTATATTATATCATGAGGTTTGTCAAAAAAAAAAAAAGCATATAAGGGCTTCATATTTTGCTTGACATATTTGTGTGAATAAAAATCCATTCGATCTAATTCATTCATTTGTTTGAGGATATAATATAATTGATGTTTGAGATAATTTAAGATATTTTATTATTTTTATTGATAATTATATATATTTTATTCACTTTTTAACTTTCAAAAATAAATTTAGTTTTTATTTTATTTTATATAATTAATAAACAATTTAATAAAAATATAAAAATTATAATGAATAATAAAGTTTTATAGTATATATTTGGTAATTTTTATTTTATTTTATTGATCATAAGATTATATATTAGATTTTATTTGTTAATATATTCTCATATTATTTTTATATGATAGAAGTATTAACAGTGTATTTCTAGAATTATTTAATATTTTTCTACTAACTACATGATTAACCAAATATTTTTTTCAGTTATTTTTTATTGTTTTTTCAAATCTTACATAATAAAGAATTATTTTTTTAACTTATTTTTCAATAATTTTGAGAATATTTTTTTGTTTTGTGTTTCTTCTTAGGACATGATAAAATGATACTCATGATAAAAAAAATATTTTTTGGTTACTTTATTACTTAAAAATGATATGTTTTTTTGTTGACATTGATAGAATGTTAGTTAATATTTTTGAGTATAACTCATTTTTTAACAAATATAAAATATATAAAAATTTATAATTGATATTTGAATTCCTTATTCTTTTATACTCTTCTAAAGTCTCATTTGAGTCTTCAATCAGGAGGGAGTATTACTTCTCAGTTATTTTTGAATTTGTTAGATTATATATTTATATTATGATACTTCTTCTTTTGAGGCATCATACATATGAAATACATTTTGAAGATTTCCATGGAAAAGAAAGCCCCTTCTAGTCCAAATGAGATAGTAGCCCTTGAGTCAATTGTAGTCCTAATTCCAAATGAATTGAGTGATGAGAAAATTCATCACTCATAACTTATAATTTATTCTATGAGAAAGAAACATGTGCAACTTTTTCAAAATAAATGAAAGTCTCTTGATAAATCATAAGATCCTACATTCGATTATTCTTATGTTGATATCCTGATTGCTCTTCAGAAAGGATTAAAGAGTTATAATTTGTATTCTATTTTATATTTTTTCTTTTTTTCTTTTTTAATTTTCTTGATAATATTAGGATTTTCAAGTTTTATTTTGAGGTATTATTTTATCTAGAATGATACCTAATTATGGTAGAATAGAAACATGGCCTTTATGCTAATTGAGTTTGAGGACTAATACATTGATATTTGTGAATGTTTATTATTGGTTGCAGACAAATATTCATAGTGAAGATTGATTTGATGGTAAAGTAGATCATCTAAAGTCATGACTTGTTACAAGTAGATTTTTTTAGATCTTTGAGATTGATTATTAAGATATTTTTTTAGTGATAAAAATGATCTCGGCTTGGATACTATATCACTAGGAGCTTTTCACAAATGGTTGATATATTAGCTAGATGTAAATAATATTTTTTTTTTCATGATGAACTTGAGGAGGAAGACCTTGGTTTGCTATTCACTCATAATTATCTTATTTTAGTTGCAAAAGTATTATAAATTATTCTTTACTTTAGTAAAATAGTTTAGATAATAAATATATTTTGATGATTATATGTGTGTAAATGATATTCTGATTATTAAAAATTAGTTGAAAATCATTTAATTAAAGAAGTTTTATTTATCGCAATTTCAGATGGAAAACCTAAAGAGTTAGATACTTTCTGAATATTGATGTAATCTAGATAGTAAAGATATCATATTATCACAAAGTTGATATATATTAGATATTTTTTTAAAGGTTGATTTTTTAAATTGTGTTCTAACATATTTGTTCATAGAGTTAGATACTAATTTTTTCTACAAGATGAACACTTCTAATTGATTTGATTACTTTGCTCTATTTTTTTTTTTGAGATAATATTTTTTTCTGAAAAATAATAGATAAACTATAATCTTTAAATCATGTGCAAATGTAGAGTATATCATGATGACCATAATTACCTGTTGTTTTTTTTGGATTTAATATATATTGGAAAAAGTTAAAATTTCAGTCATCTTTCTTACTATTATCTACAATGATATTTTGATTGCTATACTTGTACTTCGAATTTAGTGTTCTACAAGCAAACAAAACACACAAAATTGATTGTTTCTTTTTTAAGTAATAAAATTCATGATTACATTATAGTTACAACCTCTATTCTTATTGTAAATTTACTGGTTAATCTTTTGTTGAAGGTCTTAAGAAAGTCTTATCTTAATTAATTTTCTTTAAAATTTGACATTCTAGATATTTACACACTAGTTAGAAAGATGATGTAATTTTTCTATTATTTATTTATTTATTAATTTTATTTTTACGACATAAGTACCCAATATGTGATATACCTAAATATATTTTCTTCTTTTTAATCAATAAGAGTTTTTTACTTGATGTATGTGTGAAAATATTTTTTGATATTTTTATAAAATTTTATTTTATAAAATAACTATTCTATTAGGCCTTCATATATTCTTACATATGATGTAAATCCATATCGATACCAACCCATTGTGTCAAGTGTCAGATTTTCATATATTTTTTTTCTAATTGGTATGCCTTATTCAAGTGAAAATATTGCTTCTTTAAAATTCTGAAAGGAATGGCTAAGGCACACTTGGGCTCCAGGTAGCATGATGCTACTATTTGTGTCATGCTTATTAAGAGGTGATGTGCCTTCTTGAGGTAATTAAAAAGGTTAAATAGATTTTAAAATAAAATTGTTGTGAATTCCATTTATTTGTTTTGTCCACAAGGGCATTCCAGACAAGTAATACAAAATAATAGTAATTAGCTAGAAAAAGACTATCTCATTTATTTTATTTTCTCTATTGTCATGACTATTTCCTTAAGATATTGTTCTTTTTTTTTTATTTTTCAATTTTATCTTTAATTTAACTATAACTAACTCAAGTATACTCTAATTCAAATGACAAGAATTTCATTTAAAAATCTGGTCATTTATCAAAAAAAAAAAAATACAATTATATATATTTTATTATGATCAAGCAACCAAATGAAGTATATGCACATTAATATCTTGTTGGAAAATTTTGAAATTCTAAAAAATGAAAGATATCAAAAACATGTAACAAATAAATTATATAGTATATCATGATAAAAAAAAGTCAAAGAGAACAAAATAATATTATTGATTCATTAGGGAAGAAAGATACAAATAGTTATAACAGAGACAATTAAAATATGTATAATGATTTTGTTGATTTATGAGTATTTATTGATTTTTGTTGACAAATATATTATCTAATTATTTTTCATTATATTTGAAATGATATTTTTGAATTATGGATAAAAGATGAAATGATATTTTTGAATTATGGATAAAAGATGAAATGATATTGTTGTAATAATGTTTTCTCTTTTTTTTTTGTATTTTAGTTTCTTTGGTGTATTTTTTTTTCTCGTATAAATTTTTGTAGCTACCTTTGATAGTGTTTGTTTTTCTTTTAATGCTTATGATTTATTATTTAATTGTTTTATTTTAGTATAATATAATGTTCCATTCATACATATTTCTTATATGATATTAAAGATATCCTAAATTTACCTCGGCACTCATTGTGGGTAATTGCCACTATTGTTTTGTCATTTCCATTGTTTAAATGTTCATTATTGTGTCGTTGTTGCTGTCATGCATGACCATGTTTTGACTTCTCATACTCATAAAGTATCTCTTCATGCTCTATATTCTTTTCCTAAAAAATCAAATAAATTAATGATTAGTGAGTTTTTTTATTTGCTTGATGAAACGATAACAATGCAGGTTTAGGAAAATTGATTGCCCAAATCACTTAGATGTGATAAATATTCTAGTAGGCACCCATGAAATACTCTTGTTGATTATTTTTGGTAGGGTTTGTTTTTGACATTTGTAGGGTTTGTGAGCAGTCGTTTGAATGATTCGAGGCTATTAGTATGATTATTAAGCTCACCAGAGCTGATTTTAGAATTAATTTGCCATGTATTAGAGATTAAATAACTGTTCATTATCCAATTGAGTTATATTCATCAAAGTTAAGTTGACCAGACAATAGAAACTGGTTTTACAATTACTAGAGAAAATTTATTGCGACATTTTTCAGAGTTTAATCATTGTATTTTACAATCCTTTATAATGGCCGAGACAGAAAGATTAGATTCTTAGGTTAGTGGTGATTTTATCTTGTGTATTTACGATGATAAGTCAGGATTTATTTGACATACTTAAAGTTTCAATCTAAGAGTTGACAATCTAACTTAAAAAAAGGTCGTTCCCACTGTACAAGATTTTCATTTAGCATGAAGTTTAATATCTCGATAGTGTTACTACTAAAACTTTCAGAAGTTGGGTATGAACAAGTGTGCTTACGGCTTACCACTCAATAGTAATAACAGTTTAATTTCTTTTTTCTTGGCAAATGTTTTGTTATGTGTTCTCCTATTCAACTCATTTGAAGTTTAAAGCAGCTACTTTTGGAAATTGTCTCTAGGCTTCCAGCTTCTCTATCTTACCTTTTCCTGATAATTTTTTTTTTAAAAAAATGAATGTCCTTTGATTTTTTTGACAGTTCCAAATTTTTTATTGGGTCGGGAAGACCAGAATAAGGAGTTTGAAGTCTCTGCTAATGCTATTCCAAATGGAGTAGCTGAAAACTATGATTTCCAGGAAAAACAGTTATCACAAGTTTCTGAAGATTCAAGCATTTTGAAGGAAAATTCATGGGACGAACCAAATATTTCATTTCAAAGTCCACCTAATAATGTGCACGACCATCTTCCTGCATCTGTTGAGGAATCTGTGGCGGAGCCCCAGAAGCATACTTATGCTTCAATTGTACGTACTACTAACTGTATTTATTATAATTTTTTTACTTATTGACTTGGTATCTGTCTAAGTGCTGTCTCAAATTCTGTTTTTTTTTTTCTAATTTAATTTTGAAAGTTACAGGTAGTCAGGGGTCATCCTGCAACACCAGTTTCTTCCCAGCAATCAGTTGTCAAAAATGCATTGCCCTCATCAGAGTGGGTTCTTACTCCACAGCCTGCAACTCAGCAACCAATTGTAACCTCTAGCCCATGTGAAAGGTCCGGGGCAGAATCAATTGAGGATGCTTTAGCTCTTGAAGATGAAGGTTATTTTTCAAAATGTACTTCATTTGATCACAACCATTATGATCCACCTTGGACTAATTAACAAGTTTACTACAATAAAATTTATATTGTAGTAAGCTTTTATGTTATGTGAATTTTCATTTGTGAAACAATATGATTGTTTTCATACTCATGTTTTTTGCATGTCATGCTTCATGACACTTATTCATGTTTTTAAATGTCTTATATATATATATATATATATATATATTCTTTATTAACTTGTGATTATTTGTTAGGATTGATTTATATTTTTGAAGCTGTGATATGTGTTTGATGGCACGACATGAATTGTAAAGTTGCAACTAGAATAGAGTCGCAACCTATATTGTGTTGTTGCTATTGGAAGACTTCATGTTCAGTGTTGTGACCTGAATTATGAGGGTGTGACTTGGACGAAATCCTAACCTATTTTGTGTGTTGTATTTGGAAGTCTAAAGGATTCAAGTCGTGACCTTACACTTTGGTGTTGTAACATGAATGATTAAAAAAAAAACCTTACATAATTTAAAACCTTGCAAAATCAAAAAAAATGAAAAACCATAATTTGATAGATATATGGTAATTATAGTTTTAAATAATGGATAATTATGCATATCTTGATCTTGCATTTATGCTAGATATTTTATGAATTCTATTTAGGAAGCCTTTAGAATTCAAGTCATGACTCTGTTTTATAATATTGTGATATTAATAAATGAAGTCTTAAAATGAATATGATGTTGCAACTTAGGTCTTAAGGTTTAAAGAGTTTTTTTATTTTACTATATAAAGTATTGTAGGGGTTATGAATGAAATAAGATAATAAAATTTTTATTTCTCTATCTTATCTTTTTTCTCATGTGTTGTGTGTTTTATTTTTGAGAGCTCTATTCCCTCTCTTTTTAAAATCCTAAATTATCTTTAAGATTTTTAATATTTGATATCAGAGATATGATTTGGTTGCAAAGCTTGATTTGGTGTTAGATCTAATGTTTAGAAGATCTATAAAGTGTGAACATGAGAATGACAAGTTTAATGATATCTAGAATTGAGATTGATAAGTTTATGAGAAAAAGTTTTGAACTTTGAAAGCTAAAGATGAAAAATTTGATTGTTGATACATATTACTGGTCCACAATACAAGATCTAAAGCAAACAACAAATAATTAAAAATAAAAGATGACATCTATTAAGATTGTTAAAGGGGACGAGTTAGAAGTAGATTAGAAAGTGCAATACTTGATTCGGATTGTATTTGATAGATGAAGTTTTGATAAATATTTTTGGTAAGAGATTAATGAAAAATCTATAGAAAAAACTTAAATTTTTTTATCAGATTAAATTATTAGTCAACAAATTATTTCTGAGAAAAAAGCTGTACAAGCTGTGCATGGAGGATATTGATTTTTTTTTTTCATATTTAATCAAGTTTGATAAACAAATAAGTTAGATGTTATTTATTAGTTATTAGATTAATAAAGATGACAAAATTATAATCTTTCTCTATTTACTATTAGGTTTATGTAATATCTAAATTATTATTTTTAGTAGTGATACAATTGAGTTATCATATGAGATATTAGTTTTATCCCTACTATCTAAGAATATTAGGATATAAAATATAAAAAAAATACTTGAAAAATGTATTATTTGTAAGAGAGAAGATTGAAAAAAGATGATTAGATCATCCTAAACACAAATCAAAGTCAAAAGAAAGATTGAAGAGTGTGGATAAGTTAAAATTGAAATATTGGAACTATAGTAAAGTTGGGCACTTCAAGTAGAATTACCGAAAAAGTAAAAACAAGACAGCTCAGGTCTAGAAATATTTTCTACTCATGACCCAGGTGACAACTAACTCACAAATAAGAAGTTATCTATTGGAGACTTGCACTTTACAACTATTTCATGTAATATGATTATTCATCTGAACTGATCAACTAATGAGTCTTATAATAGAAGTGATATGACTATGAAAAATGATTCAATGATAAATATAGTCGGTCATGAAAAGGTAAAGATACAACTATATGATAGGACTTTCAATTTCATTCTAAGGGTAATGTTTATTTCAGACTTGAGTAGAAATTTTTATTTCTGTGAGCGTAATGATAGATACTTGAATACATGTTTGTTGTGATGATGAGTCTTATAAGATGAATTAAGGAGTAATAGTGTTTGCTTAGGGAACAAGATGTGAAACTTTATACATGGTATTGACAAGCATCATCATGTCTCCTATTAGAGACTCTTACCTTTGTGAGGAGAAGGAAACCATGAAGAACAAGTCATATATGGTGAAAACTAGATCAATGTTGTGATATGGAAACATGGTCTTGCGACATGAAAATATGTTGTCATGACATGAACCATGTTGTGCTATCAGAGACTTGGGCACATCAGTGAGAAAAATTTGATAATTATATCATTAAATAAAATGGTAAAATGAATAATAAATTATTTCCAAGGGTTTTAATTCTAAGAATTGCTTGTATGAAAAGCAAAAAGGGGTAAAATTCATATCTATAGCCATCAAATCAATGCCAATACTAGATTTAATTCACGACAAAATTTGAGAAACATAAAATGCATCATTTGGGAGATTACAGTATTATGTCTCATTTGTTGATGATTTCTTTAGGTATGCATGAGGCTACTTCATTCATAAGAAAATTAAGATGTTGAAAAATTTTAAGGAGCTCAAATTGTTAATTAGAAAATTAATTTAACAAGAAGATAAGTTGTGCGTATGGACTCCGCAATAGAATGGTGAACAATGTATTGATGATGAAAGTTGAATATAATATTGATGGTGAAGATGAGGTGCATAATGAGTTGAGTAAGATTGAAGCTAAAATTTTGGGTTGAAGTAGTTGTCACGTGTGCAACCTAAAAAATCTCACTCATTTATCGACAATGAAGGATCATACATTATTTGTGGTGTTGTTAGAGGGAAGTCGAATGCAGTTTATCTTTAGGTATTTGGGTGTGATATACCTACATCTTCCAAAGGAAAAGAGAAATATGTTGGACTTAAAATCAAAGAAGTACATGTTTACCAGCCATAAGGAAGATATCAAAGGCCACAAGCTTTGGAACATAGAGATAAGAATAATCATCTTTATAAGAGATGTAGTATCCAGGGAGTGCAAAAATGGACAAGTCCTATTCAGTCATGACTTGGGTGACTTTAATGAAGAAAATGAGTCACAATATCTTTCAGGCACAACATTACAAAACACATCGTGATATATTATAATTATGACATCATAAAATATGTTGATTTTATTTTATTGGTGACATAAATTCTCTTAAAAAAGAAGCATAACATATAGAATTTAGAGTTTTTGTTGAGGAAGAAATAGTTAAAGTTGCATCTGCTTTGAAGAGGTTTACATTGATTAGAAATCAACCTATAAGACATGCTGATAGTGCATATCATACTCTTCATGTTACAAGAGATGAACCCAATATTGTGAAAGAGGCAAGAGCCTTTGAGGACTCAAAGCAATGAGAGCGTGCAATGAAAGAAGAATTATAGGCATTAGAAATGAACAACACTGGAAGCCCTATGAAGTTGTCCTCAAATTGAAAGTTAATAGGATGCAAGGTTGTGTTCAAATGAAAAATGAAGGCTGTGGAAAGATAATGAAGTACAAGGTGTGGTTAGTTGCCATAAGGCACTCTTAGGTTAAATGTATTGAGTACAATGAGATCTTCTCAATAGCAGCAAAGATGATGTCCATTTTGGTGGTATTAAAAGTTTTTGAGGGTGGTTCAATAAGTATGATTTGTATGTCTTGTAGTTGAGATTCAGTAGATATGAGGTTGATCACTATGTGTATAGAAGGTAATTAGGTAACACCTATGTTATTCTAACAATGTATGGTATTGATATGCTATTAATTGGAAATAGCAAAGAGATGATTAGTATTGTATCTAACCATGTAGATTTGTAGAGATCAAGAAAAAAAGATGTCTGGGTAGTAGAAGTATTTTGAAGGTATATTTCAGAAGTACATGTCTCATTCTAAGATGATGAGAACTCCTATGACGACTTGGATGAAGTTGACAATCGAGCAGTGACCTACCATTTTGTACGAGAAAGAAAAAATGACTTATTTCATATGGTATTGCTTTTGGGAGTTTTAGATGTATTTTATGATAAGTATGAGACTCAATATTTTATATGCTATGAAAGTACTGAGTAGGTACATGTCCAACCCAAAAAAATAACATTGAAATATTATAAAAAGGATACTAAGATATTTTTGTGATATTATTAATTTTATATTGCAGTTTGGTGATAATAATAATGAGCAGAATTTTGAAGTCATTAGAGATGTTGATGTTGATTAGGGTGAAGATATGAATATTAAAAGATTAATGAGTAGGTACATGTTCAACCTGTTTTATAGATTTGTGAGCTGGATGAACAAGAGGTAAGCTGTCATTTAGAAAGAAATGACAGCTTACCTAGATAGGAAGATTATGTGTAGAACTTGACTTCGAGTAGATGATATTGAGGCTCAAATAGTCTGTGTGCTATTCATTTAGCAAGAAATATGATTTATGTTTGAATGAAGCACATCGATATTCAAAATCATTTTATTATAGAGCGAATTGATCAGATATTGATTCAATTGGAGAAAATTAATACGAAAAAAAATATTCTGATTAATCGACAAAGGTAGTGAGTGTTAAAAAAAGTTCTATTGGTTTAGAGCTCATATTGAGATGGAAAAAAATTCTATTAATGAGAGAATATTAGAATTGACTCATTTTATGAAATTGTAATATGTGTTCAATTTTGTGATCTTAAATGTAAAGTCATGAATTGAATGGAGTCACATTATGTTTTGTGTTGTTCTGACTAAAAGTCTTAATGATTTAAGTAGTGACCATATATTTTGGTATCATGAAATAATGAAAAATCATTATATAGATATAATATTGTGACTCAAGTCTTAAGGTTTTAATTTTTTTATGTTCTACTATATAATGATTTGTACATATCATAGCTATGAAAGGCAATCCTGAAGGCGTGCCTAAAGCTCAAGTGCCACTACTCCCGGTAAAAACTCCTCGCTTCAAGTGAGGTGCAAGGGTGTGGGGCGCCCAAATTTTTCTAGGCGAGCAGTTGCTTCAGGTACGCAGTCTTCTTCTTCTTCTCATTTTTTTTGCTCTTTGAAATGGAGAAACGTTGCCTGGGAAGAGCGGTGGTGCAGCGTTGTGACGTCGGGGAGAGTAGGAGATGAGTAGAAGACCAGAAGCTTTGCATAGGGGGGAAGAAGGCGAAACACAGTGTCCTAATCCAAAATGATGTTGTTTTGGGTTGGATTACATTTTAAAAAAATCAAAACACCCTAAAACGACGTTATTTTGAGGTTCAGTTATTTTTTTTATTAGAATTCCTCAGCTTGATGTCGTTTTAAGGTTAATGTTTTTTTTTTAAATGTGAAATCTCCAAAATGACGTCATTTTGGGCTTCTCGCAACCAAAACGATGTTGTTTTGGGGTTTCTGAACCTATAGCCCCAGAAAAGCCTTCCCTTTCTCAGATTACATCCTAAAACTCTCAAAAATATCTCTTAAAAATATTTTTCAACTGCAGTGAAGAGGAAAGAAGAAGAGGGGGCTTAAGGAGGTATTTTTTCATTTTTTCTTTTTTTTGTGGAAATAAATTCTGAAAAAAATAGAGAAACATTCTTAGGAATTTATTAAATAGGGGAAAAAGTTTTTAAAAAAAACTTTTTTAAAAAATAGGAAATTTTCTGAATGTAAAAATAAAAAAAAAATCAAAAAAGTAACTAAAAGATAGAAAATAAATTATGAAAAAACATGAAACAATTAGAATAAAAATTTTAAAAAGTTTTATAATTTATAGATTTATAATATATAATAGATAATGTATATTATATATTGTAAAAGTAGATAAATATTCTAAGATATATAATTATAGATAATATATTAGTCATATGTTCTTTACTTTTTTATATTTTATTATTAGATAAAAATTATAGATAATATTTAGTTAAAATATATAATTTTTATTTGCATTAGGTAGGGTGCACCTCAAAAAAAAAAAGCTCGTGCCTCAAGCCCATCTTGCGTCTCAAGGCTCCAAGAGGCTTTTGTGCCTTAGTGCGCATTGGTGTGCCTTTCGCCTTAAATAACTATGGTACATATAATGTAAATAATGCTGTAAAAGTTTTGAATGACATAAGATCATAAAAAATTTGCTCTTATTTTTTTTCTAATGTATTGTGTGTTTTATTTTTTAAAATTTTAAGGGAGGTTATACCAGATATCTATAATATTTCTTTCATTATCAATATCTATAATATTTGGTATCTAAGGGAGGTTATACCAGATATCTCAGATTCCTAATATTCTCTTTGAAATAAAATTCATGAATGTGTGTTTTCATGACTTTTTTCATGGTTGACTATGATGCTCTTAACACTAACCATCTTTGTTATATGGGCTTGAGAATGCCCATTTCAATGGAAATCATGGTAAATAAAGTTAATGCCAATCTCTCAAAATGATCTATGTTTATAGAATATAAGTTATTATTGTTTTTATCATAAAGTTAATAAAAAAGAAGATACACTTTTAAAAAAATGAAAGAAAAAAAATAGATGGATTTGATAAGACTTAAATTGATACGTGAACATGTTTACAAGATATTGATATTTATGGTTCAATTATGCTATTTATTCAAATGTTGATTCTGAAAAAAAATATCCAATTTTGGGAGATATTTTTGTGATGTCAATTTATGAAAATAAAAAAATAATATTTAAGATTGATCAAATAATGGAAATGTAAATACCAAGCGCATAAAACTTCTACTTTAATGTGAGGGCTGAGAGATTTTATCCACTAAAATTGGAGATATTGAGTTTGATGTGTCTCACATATTGAGACTTAACTTTTTTAGGTGGTAGTACTTGCTATCGTATCAAAACTTGTCCTCCAACATATATATAAAACATAATAATTTTTTAGGTAATTAGTTACTATATTGTTATCCTTGTTCAAATATATTAACTATGAAGTTCTTATGAAATATGGTATGTTAGTCCTTATGTAATCATATACTGATCAAATAATAAATAAATAAGAATAAAGAGTAATGTAATATAGTTTTTAGAAATAATATTGTAAAAAAGACTCAATAGTTAACTAATATATTAAAAAATAATTTTATATTATGTCATATAGATATGCTATAAAAATTATTTTTTGAGATGACTAATAAAAAAATAGCAAAACATTTTTGTATTTAATTTTTACGGTACAAAAGAGATGTAATATACTTCTTTGATAATTAATTTAATGAATATCTAGAATAATTTTTTGTTATATTGGTATCATTAATAATTTATATATTATTATTAAAAAAAAGTATATATTCTGTTACTATATGATTATGCGAATAATCTATTGTAAATTTATATCTCTTTTTTGATTTTAAATGAGTTGATAAGATATATTTAAAAAATAGTTTTAAATTCAATAATAATAAAATATTTAGTTTAAATTTAATATTGAATCTAAAGGGAGAATTTTCTTGAGATTGATTTTATTAAAATAATAAAATTTAATTCTCTATAACATTTAAATCTATAATTCAAGAGAATAATGAAATTAAAAGAATGTGAACTATATGATTAACATCATTAGAAATATTATGTGATTGAAAAATATCTATTAGATTAAAAAGAAAATTTCATAAGATGATTGTTAGACTAGATGTGTTTTATGGTTGAAGAATATGTTATGATTTATGTGTGCGAAATCTTGCAAGGATGAAATTGAAAGTGAGAAAATTATGAAATATTTAAGTTTACACTGATAGAGGATAAAATTGAGGAGTTGTCTCACATGGTTTGAATATGTGCAAAAAAGATCATACTCAATTTCAATCAAAAATGCTTTGATTGATAAATTAGTATATTTTGAAGGTGTAGCATCAAATAATTGGATGAAAATGGTTAAAAATATCATGAGTTTAAATTATTTGATGATCATATTATTTGGAGAACTAAAATTCATATGAATAATTTTAATTATAGTGATGATATGATTTGATGATGATTACCTTAAAAAATATATTATCTTATAGGAGTTGTGTTTTGGCTTCCTTTGCACATGATCGAATTGCAAAGATATATTTTTCCAAATATTGTTTTATTTTGTAAGAAACTTAAAATATATTATAATTTTCTAGTTTTTATTTTATAATTATGAGTTTTCATATATTCTTCAAATTATGAGTTTTTATTTTAAAGATATATTCTTCATATCTTTTTTATTATTATCAAATAATGTGTAATCTATTTTATAATTATCTAATATTTAGAATCATAATATATAATTGGTCAAGTAATTATGTTATTTTATATTTATATATATGTATATACACTTATCTGATTCTATTATATTTCATAAAATTTGTAGAAAAAAAATAAGAAAACTTTAAAATGTATAATGAAATGGTATAATAATATTCATAAAATAATTAAATAAATCTAGCCTATAAATAAAAATTGAGTATGATTAGGGTAATTAATATATCGATTACTTTTATCTTAAGTAAAAATTAACCTTTTAATGCTTTATTTACTCAAGAAAATTTAAAAATTGACTTTACGATATTATTTCTTATACTATTTCCTAAATATCTAGAACACAACTAGGAGGAAAGATAAATATACAAGATATTCTCAAGATTTTTTGTGTATATGTATGTGAGCTAATTTGTTGTAGGAATATAAATTATAACTATGATCTCATCATTTAATTCTTATTGATTAAAAATTAATCAACCTTTATATGTATTGTCGACTTGAGAAATATTTATTCTGATATTATATAACTTTATATGATTAATTCGACTTTATCATAGTAGTTGCATGATTCAAAGATTTTTACAGGTAGCTATAATCATTCTCCAATATTGTCTTTATGTTGAATCTAGAGATTATCATGTCCTTTTTTTTTTGGAGCCAAAAATGTCTTCACGAAAAATATAATAACATAGAGTGGATTTTCTTTCAACACAAGCTGGTGTTTAACTTGGGGGTATGAATAACACACAAGTTGAAAATGTTTAATATCATTAAATGTAATACAAAACCAAAGAATTTATTTCAATATCAAAATATATAAAGAAATGTGTCTAAATGAATATCATTATGTATATATGAAATAATTAATTATATTAATTATATAATTTATATTTCATCTAATAATATTCAGATAGATAATATTTCTTGTAAATTTTTTATATCTAGTTGATGATCCAGAAATGAAGCTAATATCTGACAAAATATTTGTACCTAGCTTAATAAATATATTTGCCATATTTCTTTGCATATAACAAAAGTTGGGTGTATTGAAAGAGTATTCAATGTATATATTTTATGTGATAATATGATTTCTCAATGAACATATGTTATCTTAATTCCAAAAAATATTCAACTCTTAAAATTATTATTTTTTTAAAAATTTGATTGAAAGTATTTTTAAAATGTATGATTTAGAACTCATATCTTGTGACCAGAATATTATCCACACATGATCAAAAATATAACTATAGTTGTCTTATTGACTTTAATAAATCTTTCAGAAAAATTAAAGTATTTTTTCTCTAATAAGTTGTGTCTAGAGATGTCAAGGGGCTAGGTGGTCTGGACACGATATGAGGCATGACTTGAATTAGTCAGGTTGGGCATAATACTACATGAGGCATGACTCGAAATAGTCATGCTGAGCCTATCACGACATGATTCAGATCCTTGCTTGGACCATGGCTCTGTCAGCCTTTGATATGACTTGTTCCATGCTTGGCTGGGTCCAATTGTGCGTCGTGCCGAGCTAGATACGACATGCGTGCATGACACGATTGTACGACCCACACTTGCATGGGGTTTAAAAAAAGCTTCCCTATCATTCGTTACCCTAAACATAATGGGTGAGAATCATTGCCTCAACAACGACAATGACATCTGTTATTATGTCGTTTAGATGTTAGATTTTGAAAATAGCTCTAAATTTTTTCATAATGACTGCATAAAATTTTTTTCAAAGTAATGTATCTGTAAACAAATATCTAGATTTTGTAAATTTGTATTTTGAAAATAGTTCAAAAAGAACAGTTTGACCTCCAGTTTTTCCTTGCATGATTGAATGGGTCAAAAGAATTTGTTGCGCATTTGGAGTTAATTTATTAGATGTACATGTTTCTGCCCTGTTCAATGCTCTCTTTCTTCATACTCCCTTTGAAGATTAAGCCTCTCTATGTGGAAAACGAACAACCCCATCACTATAATTGTTCACAACAGGAGATATATTCCATAGTATATTTAATTTTAATGTCTTCATACATGTTCATTTGAGCTGGAAATTATTGAATATATTTCAAACTTTTTTGTTCCTGAGTGATTCTGATGTTTTTTTCATTGTTTCAACTTTAGATGAAATAAAATCCGTTTATGTGAGAAACTTGCTCCCTACTGTTTCTGAATTTGAAATTGAGGGGGAATTTAAGAAGTTTGGAATCCTTGCTCCTGATGGTGTGGTCATTCGAAGTCGCAAGGTTCATACCCTTGATCTGGTTTTATGATAGTGTATTTGTCTATTTTATATTGTTTATGTTATGGTATTATCTCCCATTTCCTTTTTGCAGGATGTTGGTGTATGTTATGCTTTTGTTGAATTTGAAGATATGGTTGGTGTTCATAATGCTGTTGAGGTATTACTAATGTGTAAAAACATTTGTTGGTCAAGTTTAATTGATTGAATCTTTTTTTTTTCTGAGTGTGTTTTAAATATGGTGTTATTTCTCAAATTTTTTATTGAAAAAGTGATGTTTCTTACATTTTCTTGGTATGGTTAAACATTGGCAGTGCATTATTGTGCCCAATTCTTTGATTATCTGCTTTCACACTTCTGTGCAAGTGTGGGTAATGTTTCATTTAGTGTCAAATTATAATCAAATTTCTACATAGCTTAGGCTAGCAAGTTTTATGGGAAGATTCATTTACCCAAGGAATATAAAAATTCTCGCAGGGTTTGTATACATAGATAATTCTAGCTACTCATGACCAGCCCAAACAAGAGAGAGAATTAGGATAGAGGGGAGAAGAGAGAGCAATTCAAAATATTTCTAATAAAAATTAAGTATAATTACAATATTTTTAGTAACTAAAAATTTTAATGTAAATATATAATAAATGAGCATGCTAATATAAAATAAAGCCATAAAAAAATATAATGAAAAACAAATTTTCATACAAAAATGATGATAATGTACAAAAGTTTCCAATCATACATATAGAGCAAGAGGTGATTGTGGTATCCTATATGTTTGGCACTTCTCATATTAAACCTAAAACATAAAATAAAAAGGTAAACAATCACCACAATATATTTTCTTTCTACTGATGCATAAATAGCTAGAAGACAAAAGAAGAATAATGAGAAGAAAAATGATCTCTTTCTAAGTCTTTGTAAATATATTACAAATTTATTTGCTATATTGAATATAATCTGTGATAATTATTTCATTTTGAATCTTTTTCTTGATAAAAAAAATAATATAATTTTATATAATTTGTCCATTCATATAATATGAAATTTGAGATTATATGCTTTGCTGCATGACTATTATAATAGAAAGTAGTAAGATTAGTCACTCGAAATCCCATCTCTTCAATTAAATATATGTTCAAAATAATCTCATTGGTAGATGTAATCATCGTTTGTACTCTGTCTTTATACTTGATCTATAAACTATTGTCTCTTATTTATTTATGATATGATTTTCTAAATGAAAAGTATGATACTTTATAGTAAATCTTGTTTGTGCAAGATGATGTCTATTAGAATTTGACTACTTGGCTAGCTAAAAATAGCTATGATTACTGAATGAGATATTAAATTGTAGAGATTTTATTTATATATATAAGTATATGAAGAATTGTATAAAAAATTTATGAAATAACTAACTATACTGAATTTGATCATCTCTCTGTAATTTGTCTTGACATTAGATTTAGAGATTATCATTAATTTCTTATTTATTTATGATAAGATTTTCTCAATGAAAAATATGATAATTTGTAATATATTTCTGTCTATGCAAGCAAGTGTCTCACTAGAATGTGAAAACTTGACTAGATAAAGTTGACTATGATAATTGAATGGGATACTAAGTTTCAATTTTCAAATAATTGTTTACATATGCAAGTATATTATGAGCTATATCAAAATGAGAATATTGTGAAAAATTTATGAAATATTTAATTATAATAATTGCATAATTATATATAATTTATTAATAGTCAGATAATTAATTTTTTATTATAATTATATTTTAGATAGTGAAGTCATTAATAATAATCAGAATATCTCTGCCATCATTAATCAACATCATATCCCATGATAAATCCCAACAGTATAGCCCGTGATAATTTGGCTGAAACTATGATTGATTTATAAACTATCGTTTATCTAGAGATGTCAAATGCGCTGTGTATTGCCGGCATGACTCATTTTTTTAGGCATATCCGGGCTACCTTGCTGTGTCTGACTCGATATGGATTTTATCATCGGTGGTGTTGTGATGTGTTGGTATAATTCTAAAAAGGTGCAGCCCAACACGACCCTTTGGCATGGCTTTTGGCCGTGTCGTGCCAAGCTGAGTTAGGCTTGACCAGTCTAAATTGGGTGTTCCAGGCTAGATTGGGTATATTCCAGGTTAGTTAGTTTGACCAGTTGGATTGAAACTAATTTACATGGGCCATCATGTTGGATTGTGCTATGTAACATCTCTCATTCTAGGATTTTTTAGCTTCGCATGACCTGGGCCATGCTGTGCCTAACAAGATCGAGTTGTGTTGTGCCTCGTGTTTTGCCGAGCTGTCCGGCCTAACTGACGCCTCTACTTATCTCTTATTTATTAATGACATAAAATTTGTTCATATATGTAAGTATATGATGAGTTGTATCAAACTAAACATGTCATGGATAATTTTTTAAAATAATTAATTATATTGATGGTGATCATTGCTATGTACTATGCCTCAACACTAGATTTAAAGATTATCATCAACTTCCTATTTATTTAAGAGAAGATTTTCTCAATGAAACATTTGATAATATGTAGTAGATTTTATGTCGGTGAAAATTAATATCTAACTAGAATTTAAATTTATAACTAACTAAAAATATATATGATTAATAAGGTACTAGATTTCTTAGATTTATTTACATATGTAAGTATATGAAGAATTGTATTAAAGTGAATATTTATAGAAAAACTATGAAATAACTATATATATTGATTGCATAAATTATATATGGTCTAGTGATAACTAAATATTTAATTTTTTCTACAATTATCTTGTAGTTAGTCAAGTTGATAAAGACTTATATTAGATAAAAACTATGTAGCAAGCTCAATCAGAGTATTTGTTAGAGTATAATCTCAAAGATTAATTTTTGAGAGAATATCCAATATATATATATATATATATGTTTATTTATTTTGACAACATAATATCTCTATTATTATTAATCACATTAATCTCAAAAAAATATCTAAGTTTCCAAATTTTCTTAATTCTATGTCTACAATTATGATAGAAAATTTTTATTTTATTGAATGATTTTTAATTTATTATCTCATATAATTAGATTATTATTTATATAAATAATTAATAAAATAAAATTGATATATAAATTCTTCTTGTAAAATGATGAATAATTTGTAAATGTGCATGTACAAATAAATGATGTAATAATGATAAAATTTTCCAAATTTAGTTTTGTGACTATAATTATGAATATTTGAATTGAGATCATCTTAGTAATTATATAAAAAAATATCTTGATAATTAATATTTAAAGTTATAGTAAATCTTATCATAATAAGTCTTGTCTTTACATGATCTATCCTATAATTAAAATTTGTCTTCACATCTAACACCCATAATCAATAGATATTTCTAAAGATTAAGATATTAATTTTTAAATTTGATTATATTGAAATATATTTATCTCTTTTATTATTATTTGTAATTATTTTGAATAAGATAATAAATTAGGAGATTCCTTTTCTTCTATTTTTTTGGGGAGTAAGTGAAACATTAAAATTAAAAAGATTGATGATATGATCTTTTGATTTCTTCGGAGATTTCTTGGTTCTAAACTGATTGAACACATTTTTTTCTTTTGGAATAAACACAAAGTCTTGGGCAAACAAGTCTTTAAGCTCTTAATTCATTTGGAGTTGGGACTATAGTGAATTTTGGAGGTACCATCATTTGGCTTAGGAGAGGATTCATTTTCACAAGAACTCAAAATTTTCATTAAAATTAGAAATAATTTATTTTGTATTTATTGGTGCATATGATTATTCAAGAAAAGAATCACAATAATATAATCCTTAAAATTCATAAGAAGATGAGATGTGGTAATCTGTTCGTTAGAAATAAAAGGGAGACTTCAGAAGTAGGAGAGTAAGAACATGTGAAACATTCTAATCCTTACATGATCTAGATTCTTTAAAAAATAAGTCATTATTAGAAAATAATATTATTATTTATTAACACTTTATGTCTTAGGAAAATAATTCATATATTTTTTGGGTACTAAAGTAACTATAAAATATATATTTTATCATTATAAGTGTTATTTTATTATGTCTTGGAGATGTACCTGAATAAAATATATTTTTAAAACTTTTGGATTATAAGTTGAATAATATTTTTTTCATGTAAAATTTGTGAAAACACATGATAAGAAAATATTAAAGAAGAGGTATTATTTATCATGTAGCTTGTGGTTAGAACCACATTATCCCAAAATGTCAAATGTATTGTGTCAAGCTAACACAAATCTCACTCGCTGTGAGGCATGACAAAAAGAGCACAATTTAAATTTGGCTTGAGCAAGTTAACTTTTTGGATTGTGACATACTGTTTGCTTGGGTGGCATGTGAGCTGAACATTTAGGTTTGATGTGACTCATTCTTTTGTTGTCTTGGCTTATGCTGTTTATTGGCATGGTTTTGGGCATGCCTTGCTGTGCTAGGAACAAATTTTCTAATATCTTTTTCCTTTTTGCAATAATATTTTGTAAGGTTGTGTTAACCCATGAAATTTGGTAATTCATCACCTATTTGATATAACAAGTATAACTATTAGTCATATATTCTAAAAAATGTTATAATTTTATATTTTTTTAATATTTTTATAAAATTAATTTTCACTACTTATATTAAATAATTAATATAATAAAAAAAATTGAGATTTGTATCAAAATCGGAAAAGTCATGTATAACATGTATAATTTATAGTGAACATGATAAAATATTCTATGTAATCTTGAGTCTTAACTCTTCTAGATCACATAGTTATTAAAGGTGTGCCTAAAGTCTAGACTCTACCAGGCTTAGGCAAAAGCACTTCTCCTCACCTCAGGCAACCCTCACAAAATATATTATTCTTTAAATTTTTTTCTACAAATCATATTATTTCATTAAATATCATTAGAAAGAATATGCATGAGAAATATAATAAAATTAATGTTATCATTATTTCAATAAATATCACAATTCCTAAAGTTCCACATATCTTATTTTATAAAATTCTTATTATTATGGAAGAATATATATAGATTATCTTATTCAAAATCAAAGAAAGGTAACTTAGAAGTTTTTTGATTTTGAAAAATAATTATCATTAGTAAAAAAATAATCAAATTTAGTTATTCAATAAAAGAATTCATATAAAATAAATTATTCGGATACTCAATAATAAATAAAGCTTGAGACAAATAAAAAATTTAAATATTTTGTTATTTAAACTGAAGGGCAATGTTATTATAGTTAAATATTTTAAATATTTTGTTATTGATTATTATTAATATTTAGAAAATAAGATATAAGATAATAAATATCTAATAATTATTTGTCATATTGAGTATTATCTAATGACTTTATTATCAAGAAATCAAAGAGTAAGTTGAAGAATGATGTCTGTTGTGGTACATAAAAAATGAAAAATATTACTTGTTGTTTTACTTGTTAGTATTTCTTAATTGAGTTGTTTAATAAATGGGAAGTGACAGATACAAACTATTTTGTCTAGAATAAAAAAATGTTATTTTTGAAAATTTTCAATTCTGAAAAAAATATTACTAGGTAAAAAAAATATTAAAAGTAAGTTGTTTAGCAAAGTAATTAAAAAAAAGTAAATTATTTGAACATTTAAAATAAATAAAACTCAAGATAAAAATAAAATACTAAAATCAATATTATTATTGTAAAAAACTTAAAATATTTTATCATTAATTATAATAATATTAAGAATTTTAGAAGAATTATAATAAATAATAAATAATTATTTGTGATGTGAGTATTTTCTTATGAATTAATTATTTAGAAATGATGAGTGATGAGAGTATAATAAAGATAGATTACTCTTTTTAGTTTGATGAGTGATAAAATTATGAGAAATTATGAATAATCCAATATGTACACTATACATAATGTCTCATCCCTCTATCCTAACTTCAACTAGTAGACATATCTCCACTAGGTTTTTGTGTGTTATATCCAAATAATTACTGAATTGTCTGATTAAAATAATATTAGTATAATAAAAATGGATTACTAGGAGTAAGGAATATACATGATAACAATCCAGCAGATGTAGATCTCATGACAGCAACACAATATATGCACGAAAAATATAATAGTACCATGAGAAATAAAATATGACCATAGCTGCATCTTGCATCTCTCACAACACATTAAATAGGCTCGCTCATAGGTAAACAACTTTTCTGTTAGCATAGGCCTAAGAAGGACAAATAGGCTTGTTCATCAATAAACATCTTTATTTCCCACAACTTAGCTTGCATGAGATTATAATAGTGGTAGAATACACACTGTACTGTTTGGACATGGAAGAACCATGTGCTATAGTAGTGTCACAAGTTAATGAGATTGCAAAAATATAGTGACACTATCACATGATGCTGCAGGTGCATGGCTAGTGTCTAGTGTCACGTGAGATGATGGTAGTAGTGGTTGGTACCTACATGAGAATAGATGTGTCAAATGGATTGTGTTGTGCTTGACATGGTACTACTCAATAATTGCTGGCCCGGCACGGCCAATACAGCCCGAGTTTGGCCGGATCGGTCTGGGTCATTGAGGGCCTTTCCGAGCTGTACCTAGTTTGGCCAGTTTGGGCTCGAATATTCCAGCCTAGGCCTTAGCTAGGACTTCAAGACCGACTCGCACTCGACTCACTATCTCACTCCCACCTACCACCTGGTATGGAATTATGAATTAATTATTTTAATTTCTTTTTTATAAATTTTATATTATAAGTTATTATTTATGAGTTATATTATATTTTTATTTATTTTATATAATCTATACAAAATAAATTAATTAACACAAATGATAAAGTATAATACATAATCAAAAAAATACATTCATTATTCATCATTCAATCCAACAAAAAATAAAATAATACAAAGTCATAACTCACAATAATAATAAAAAATAAAAATTATTAATTTCAATCAAAATAATGCATGCTCAATCGCAATGTTAATTGGTATAAGTATGTAGTTGATCATCATTACATAAGTATTTAATGATATTACTAGTGAAAGTAGTGAGCTCAATTTTCTCAAAGTCACATGTATTGGTGTCAAATGGATCGTGCCAGGCCGGCACGACCCAAAATCAGCCATGGTTCAAGCTGGTTTGGGCATGTTCTAGGTTAAAATAATTTCTAACCTAGAACAGGAATTAGGGATGGAGTGCCCATGCAGCCATTGCCCGATGGGCATGCTGTATCAACTCTTGTTGAGCGTCGCAGTGTTGGCTGTCGTGCTGTTGCTCGTGCTGTGCCCACATGCCAGGCACTCGGGTTGTGCCTGGCATGACACATGGGCCGAAGTCCTTTGGCATGGAATGCAATGAATTGTGTCGAGGGTCCGTTTGACATGGGCCGAGCATGGTCCTGGATCATGCCGGGCTAGTCATGCCTGAACCAGGGTGAGCTTTGGGTAGAGCTCAGGCCTCTCGGCCTATTTGACGCATGGTTTCATGAGTCATCATTTGTCAGTGACTCCTTTGCTCTTATTTTAACATGATTCTGAATGCTCAATCTTGAATCCTCCTAATCCTTCATATATGTTATTATCTCAATGATATCTAATTATAATTTTGATCTCCTGTTCGAAATAACATTTATTACAATAGAAAAAATAGAATCTAATGATACGCTTGACACCAAAGGAGTCGGTAGATCCGGTACTATTTTAGATAGTATGAGATTGATGGACTCATAAGATTTTCATGATTGTAAAATATTAAGTTCTTATTATCATTATGTGATAAGATTAAGTAGTAATCGATATCTAAGTACCAAGATAGTTTATTCCTTTTCAATGGTCCACCATGTTATTTCCTTCTTGTTAACTAAATAAAAAAGTTATTATCTTCGAATATAGTATCCATGTTTGTATACAGAGTCAGGCTACAACTACTATCATACCTATTGTCGTAATTTATAAATAACTCAGATAACTTTTTGTAAATGAATATTTTAGATTTGTATTACTGATTTATGCATGAGGATATGTATGTTAAAATATTTTATACCCCTTCTACTTTAATCTTATGATTTATGCATGTAGCCAGACAATAAATAAATAGAATGATAGATTATTACTTTAAGTACTTGGTTTTAATCTCAATAGCTATGTCACTAAATGTCGGGTTATCTCTAAATTTTCTCAACATGTCATTAATATTGCATATGCACCTGAATGCAATGCAAGTGATGAGAGTATAAACTGACAAATACATATTTGTTGTATCATAAAAAATTATTAGAGATTTCATAAATATAATTCTTCTATTTCAGGTTCCGTCATCAATAATAAATGTATTATTCTTATTATTGATATAATCATATATCATATGTTTGTATCAACTACATGATTTCAATATTAGCTATATGTAATTCTAATGGTTTCTCATATTCGTTTGGATTTTTTTTATCTTTAGACTTGCAGACAAATAGAGACTATCAAATTCTTATTGTTTGCTAGGTATCTGATATTTTTATAGTGAGTTATGTATTTTTTCCTAAAGTAGGAGATATTTTTTATTCCTGTTTGTTCTATCAGGTTAAAACATGACGCAAACATCCAATAATTTTAATAAATATGTTAATTGTTATTTTATTATTAGATTTATTTTTAAATGTGATTTATATATTTTATTTTGAATATTATATTCTCTAAAAATTATCAGTATGTACTTATATATGGTCGGACCACATGAGGTTGAAGAATCTCTGATTACCTTAATATCTTTTTATTTAATATATGTTTAGAATCTACATAGTGAGCTGTGAGATTTTTAAAAGATGTATCATCATGATTAGTATAGATTTTGGACTTCATAATTATTATGTCACTATATTTTCTAATTTTATTAGTTATTATTTATTATTTAACTTATAATATTTTAGTACATCATTCTTATATGTGGACATAGAAATTTTATGATATATAGACTAAAAATAGGTATGTTGATACTGATAATTATTGAATCATTCGAAAATCTAATTGGAAGACCTTTCGTCGTGATCAGTTTTGTTATTTATTTTCTTCTTAACTCGTTACGGTATATGAATAGGATCAACATAGAAGCTGAACTAGATTTAACTTCGAAGGCTTCACCACTTAGTTGTGTTTGCATAAGATCTATTGTACCATATTTTTTGGTATAATATTCAGCATGTCTCTTAGGTGCACAGTCTCATATATACTTCTATAAGTATATATTTTCTTATAATACTTGTATTATGCTAATTTTTCATTGATATCTTAAGTATTTTTATTTTGTATAATATTAAAGTGAGTTAAAATTTTTTTATTTTTTTATTTTTTTATTTTTTGATTTTTTTGATGTTTGAGTTTGAGTCGAGACAATGAGAGAAATTATTGTTTTGGTCTTGTCCGCACGTGAGAGTGATGCCAAAGCAAAAATAAATAGCAAAATGAGAGGAGAAAGAGAGAGACGAGATTAAAGAGAGAAGAGAGAATTAAGATTGAGGGGAGAGTGAGAATGTGAGAGTGAGAAGTAAGATTGAGAGAAATGAGAGAAGAGACATTATATAGATTAGAACATGATTTTTTTTTAATTTTTTGAATTTTTTTTAATTATTAAATAATGTAGAAATTAGATAGCTATTAGATTTTTTGTCATAGTCATTGGAAATGCATCCAATGACCTGGATGCACCTAGTTTTTATTTTATATTTTTTTTATTTTGGACCTATAGGACTTAGGTTAGCCGTTAGGGTTGGTTCGGTTCCATAAGGTTCTGTCTGCTTAGGGTCGGGTCTCGGGCTTGGCTCCATCACTCAGCTTGGGGGGGAGGGGACATGCACGCTGCCTTGTGGCATGTCCACATGGGCCTGGATCGTGCCACTCAGACGCCCTCAGCCAAACACGTGAGTTTTTTAAAAAAACCTAGTCACGTGTAAAAGACGGGGCGAACTCTTTTTTTTTAAACAAAATATTATTTTTTAAAAAAGAATCAGATGGGTCAGGTGCGATCCAATTGGATCTCGCCTGAAACCTAGTATGAGCATTGTAGCCTATTGTGCTAGTGAATCGTGCCTACGAGCAAGGCAGTTGGGTCGTGCCTGGCTTGACATGAGGCTCGACACTTTTTGGCCCAGCATGATATGAGCTGTGCCTTGTGTTGACACAACACGGGTCTAGGCATGGTTCTGAATCATGCCGTGCCAGACAAGGCTGGGCTCAATTGGGCCTTGCCTTGGGCTGTGTCTGGGTTGCTTGTCCCATTTGCCACCTTTACATGAGAACTGATGCGAAATCTAATGAGGACACTGATAAATCCTAATTTGATATGAAAAGTACTTTCGTCCTAGTAAACAATGTCTTAATTTTAATATATATTTTTGCTTATAGCTTCTCATAAATTAAATATTTATTAATTCGATATGAATAGTACAAATCATAATGATAATCTCAATAAGGGTGTTTATATAAAATCATCATTGAGTTATCTTGCTTAGGAAATGATCTTTAGTTCGTTAGTTATGGAAAATTCATGTTGGCTGATGTTGTTGCCAAAAGCTTTTATTCATTGATTTTTTTAGTTTTTTTTTGGATTTCAAATTATGTTTTTGATTATTATTATTATTATTATTTATAGTGAGTTTAGATTTGATTCATATTTTATTTTTATTTGTTATTTAATATTATAATTTCTAAAAATGATATGATGAATTTCTCAATTCAATTGTCCCATTAGGTTTAATTCTAAATGAAATTTTTTGAGAGAATATGATATTTTCTTATAATAGATAGTATCAAAGTAAGATAATTCCATCTCAACAAAAGTATGTATCGAGGATCCTTACTAAATTTGAGATTATGGATAATTTTAGAATGTTTTCTTTGAAAATCCTCTTTGTAGAAATAGAAGAATCATCACATGATTAATTATTTAGTTATTTCACTATTATTTTGTTATTTTGATACGCATGAACAATACATATTCTTAAGCATGTTGATTTTAGTTGGGCATAATGTTAAATTGGTATTTATAGGAGATTTCATATTAAATTTTACATTTCCGAGAGACATTGTTGTCACTTAAAAAAAGAAAATTATAGACATTAATATGCAAAATCCAATGAAACAATAAAACATAAATATCATCATATTTACTTATAAATTTTGTTGATTTAAATATTTTTATTATGATTTTAAAATTTGTGTTTCACAAATTAGAGAGACATATTGTGTGATTTAAAAATATGAACATGAGACTAATTAAGAAATATTTAGATTGACAGATTAGTTGAATATACCGAATAAAATATAATTCATTTAAAATTGTAATGAAAATAGTGAAAGAAAATATTCATGATTTGGTTTTGTGAAATAATTTATGGTATCCAATGTATAAGTATTACAATAATGGCATCAAACAAACTAATTTTTTGAGATGATCATACTAATTGGAGAACAAAGATACATATAATCGATCTTGATGATATTGAGAATATATTTATATTCTTTGTATTCATTTTTTTACGAGAAAGTGAAATATTTTGAAGTTCATTCTCATTTTATTGAGAAAAATATATATATTATAATTTTATTAGTATTATATATGTTCGTGTCACGGGTCTTCCTTATTTCTTTTGTCATAAATTTTTACCAAGGCTCGATACTTGTTATGGTGGTAGATGACTGCTAAAATTGCTATTTTGAAAACAGTGTATAATGAATTTGTTTTCCAACACTGCTACTAGATCGTCGGTCATAGTTGCTTTTCATTACTTCTTTCAGGTTTCTTATGACCATCTTCAATGTTGTTGATTCTTCCTGTTGACCATCTATGAGTTTCACCACAGCTGCATGAACATTTGTTTTTTTTTTTTTTTGTTCATTTTCAACACCAGCAGTTTAGTAACTATAATATGCTTGCATTTACACTGAATTCTGAGTTTTTCTTACATCTTTGTGTATTTGTTCAGGCTGGCACTGCAGTAGTGGGTGGACGACAGGTTTATATTGAAGAGCGGAGGCCAAACAGCAATATTCCTTATCGGCTGGGAAGTGCGTATACAATATTGATATTTCTTGCCACTTTTATAGTGAATTTGTTAATTGCTTTATATTAGTAGAACATTTAGGGTGCGATAAGAATATTATTCATATAAAATTTATCCTTGCTGAGAGGTGATATAGCCAGCTCTGAAGCTGTACTGTCATAGTTGCAAAAATGAGGTGACTCTTTAATTTCTTCCAGTTTGAAAATAAGAAGAGAGAAAATTACAAACTAGTAATATAGTGTAAGTGGGGTCTAGGAAATCAAGAACGTATGGTTATTCCATTTTTCATTCATGCTACTAAACCTTCTTGTGCTTCCTAGCACTTACTGTTGAAATAGGAAGATCAATTTTTATGGAAGAAATGGAAGAAAGTATGTCTTCTGATGATCTTGCCTAAGTGAACATGCTAGGTCATTCTTTGGAACTTGTCAAACTATACTCAAGAATATTCATCAATTTTCATATTATATGTTTAGTCATGAAATGTTAGATTGAAAGTGGTATGATTTCCAAATTGATTATCACAAGTCGAAGTGATTAATCAGAAAATAAAAGATTTAATCTCAAAAAATATAGAATCCAAAGAAAATCCAGTTTGATATTTAGTTATTGTTTGTTTTGTGAAACATAATTAATTTGAGAAAAATGATATATTGTTAAATTTGTTTCTAAAATTGAATTGTCTATAATTTTGTGTTTGGTGATGATATGAGCGAGATAATGAGTTTGACAATTGGAGGGGAGTAATATTTGAGAGCCATGTGAAGTTGATCTCCAACCGAAAGAAAATCCAAAGATTGTGGGTGCCAGAAATTCAAAGCAGTGTGATGACAGTACTTATGGACGTGCAACTGTGGTTCCAAGTTATAGTTTGAACTATGAAGTTGCAATTTGAATGGAGTTGCAACTTATTTTTTGTGATCACGACTGAAAAATTATGTATTTAGTGTTGTGATTGAATTGTAGAGTTGTAACATGAATGATGACTGTATCATATTCTTTGGTGTTGTGATTTGAACGAAACTATAACACGTGCTTTGGAGTCACGGCATATATTGTGAACTCATAATTGAATTGAAATTGTAACACATACTTTGGAGTCATGACTTGTAGTTATTATCTTAATTAGTGGTGGTGTTGTGATGTGTTGTGATGTGGCGACTCAACTTAAACAATACCATGTGTTTTAGTGTTGTGATCCTATTTTATGATATCCTGACATGATTGAAATTTTGACCTTAATTAGTAGTGTCATGATATTATCGTAGTTTTAATATATATTGTATTGTTATGATTACTTGACCTAATGATTCAAGTCACGATCTAATTCTTTGGTGTCGCAACATAAATGAAGTCGTGACATGAGTTTTGATGTTGTAAGTTTGGTCTTAAATTTAAAGAAGCTTTTTATTTATAATAAAGCATTCTAAATGTAATAGAGAAAAAAATATGTGTTAGATAAAGATGTACTATAATAATCTCATATTATAGTGAAAGCTTTTCTATTATAATTGTGTATTCTTTCCTCTTCATACTTGATTCTTACGTGTGTGTTTGTATATGTGATTTCTTATGTGCGAGTTTTGTTTTTCTTTTCTTAAGACTCTGAACTGACATTTCTCGAATATTTGGGTTTTTTTTTGATTTGATATCAAGGTATACTTTATAGAGATGTCAAATGGGTTGGTGCACGACATGGTTCAGCCGTGCCCGTGCCTGGCACGGCATGCTACAGTGCCTTGCCTCGGCTAGTCTTGCCATGCCGGCACGTGGGCACAGCACGTGTGACCACGCACTAAAAGTGTTCAATACGAGTTGATGCCCGACAGGGCGAAGACGTGCTGTAGCGTGGCGACACACTATGAAACCTCAATTTTTTTAAAAAATCAGGATTTTGTCTGATCCGAACTGGGCCGAATCCGATGGTTACGGGCCACAGGTCTGTGCTAGGTAAGGCACGACATGATTATTGTACTATGCCGTGCTTGGCTCGACATAGATGCATAGTTGGGCAACCTAAAATTGGGTCGTGCCATGTAGAGCCAGCCTATTTGACACCTTTAATAGTTTAAATAAAGCACGACCCAATACTTGATATCTAATGAGGTCTGCGACTTAGATTTGGTACCAAAACCAAATTACAAAGCACATAGATTTGATTCTCTTTCCCAACATTTAGTTTTAGAGGATGGTCGAGGTTTGATATATTTTCTTATAGTTGGTATTAGAACTAAGGAGGACGTAAGGTTCTATTATTTGGTTTCAAAGTTAAGTGTCCATTTCAGTATTTTGTATTAGAGCCAAATATATATTCTTAATACACTCTTATGAAGTTATCATATGTATAATGATTATAGATCATGTTGACATGAGATAGAGTTATTATATGTTTTCAAAGTGAAATCTCTCTCGAGTATAGATGACATTGTAGTTAACAAGTATATTCTAATTCAATCTCATGATGAGCTAGAGGTTGAAAAAATTAACTACTTAGGACTTAGAGTATGTGCTAGGAGAAACGAACATACATAGTCAACTCAAATCATGGATTTGTTTATCGAGGAGCCAAGTGATTTTATAACTAATCTTTTTGAAATTGACATTCTGATCATTCTCTGGAAGGATTAAAGAAGTTGTGGTCATAGACTTAACTACATAATATTTAGAGTTTATACTTAGGGAGAAAAGGAAATATACAATCTATTCATATCATATAGAGGTGTCAAATGGGCAGGGCTGGCCTGGTCCGGCACGAGGCATGACATGGTTCAGTCGTGCCTGGGCTTGTGCCGGGTGCACCAACTGCACGAGTCATGCCGTGATGGGCCTAAGTTTTCGGTCCACGTGCTGTGCCAGGCACGACACAGCACGCCTGGCACGTTGGCACGGTACGCGTGATCATGCACCGAGTGTGGTCACAATGAGCTGACGCCCGACATGCGAGGATTGTCGAGCTCAAAAAGGGCCAAGACGCACGGCGGCACATCGCTAAAATCTTAATTTTTTTTAAAATTAGGGTTTTGGCTAGAGGTGTTAAATGGGATGTGCCGGCCCTGCCCGACCCATTTTTTTCAGGCCCGTCATGTTTTCGTGCCGGGCCTGGCATGACACTGTTACTGTATCGTGCCGTGCCTGGCTCGGCATGGTTTTGTGGAGTTCAGCCCGACACGGGTCCACGACACTATTTGCTGGGTTCAGCTTGGTCGGGTCGAACTTCTAAATAAAAAAAATTAGGGTTTCAGCGCGTCATCGCACCGCCACGTAGCCAAACCCCTAATTAAAAACAATTAGGGTTTCGGCGTGCACCGTCGTGTCGTCGACCCCTAATTTTTTAAAATAGGGTTACGACAGTGCCGTCGCGCTGCCGCTACGTCGAAATCCTAATTTTTTAAAAAATTGGGGTTTCTCGGCATGTGCTGAGGTACCACCCAACGGGCCATGGTACTGTGTCGGGCCAGGCACGACAAGATACCCGGTGGTCTCGGCATGGCACGATACGGTCGGTGCCGTGGTTGGGCACGGCACGGGCCCAGGCACGGGAAATTCCTTGTCGGGCCGGTCCAGGCACGGCCGAATTGTTTCGTGACTCGTGCCAGTCCGGGCCAGCCCGGCCCGGTTGACACCTTAGTTTTGGCATGACCCGAACTGGGCTAAAGCGGGTTGAACCCGATAGATTTGTGCCGTGGCCTCGTCCCGGGCTTGGCCTGAAGAAATATAGCACGGTACGATACAGTAACTGTGTCTTGCCTGGCCCGACATGGTAGCCCGGTTGTGCAACCTAAAATCATGCCGGGTTGGCCCGACACAGCCTATTGATACCTTTAATATTAGCATGACACGGCTTGTTTGATACCTCTAATATCATATATGAGTTTGCTGAGAAGTCATATGATTTTGCTGTTAGTCTTTTTGATCCTGACATTCCCATTACTTTTTGGAAGGAATAAAAAATTATACTCAGTATCCAATCTCACACATTTAATTGTATTTATGCTTTTTTATTTTTATTTATTTATTGTTTTTCTTGATGATACTAGAATAATCAGATTTTCTTTTGAGATATTATCTCACACATATTAGTGTTTGACCATACTAGAAGAAATATATAATGTTTCTTCCATTTTATTTGGATTTGGGTACTTGCATTACTACATTCAAAAAAAATTTGTTGTTAGTTGTAGATGAGTATTCATTGTAAAGATATGTCCTAATAGAATGATAGATAATCTTAAGATAAGATTTGTAGTATTGAAGTTCACTCAAATATTTGATATGATTTACTAGAATATTTTTTTTCTAGTAATTAAGATGATCTTCATATGAAGTCTTATTTTATTAGTAACATCTTATAGATGAACGATATATTAGCTAAACATGAAAAATATCTTTCTTCACTGTGATTTTGAGGAAGAAATATATATGGAGTTGTTATATGAGTTGAGTATCATAATTAGACATAGTTTGTAGAATATGAACATATGACTTGAAATAGTCACTAAAAGTTTGAATTGTTAGGATTTTACTTATGGTCACATTGTTTGGTTTACTTAGATATGCTATTGATTTTTTTTAGAGTATTGATAATAAGATTATTTTTTTTATTATCTATGTGGATAATATTTTGGTTATGAAAGATAGTGCGTTAGAATCATCCAACTCAATATCTTTAGTTATAGTTCTAGACGAATGAGTTTGGAACTCATTTAATTTTTTTAAATAAATATAACATATTCTATGAGAGATATTATGTTATCATCAGAAGAGATACATACTTAATACACTATGTATTGCTTTGTTAGATTATATTTTAGTGAATACTTTGATCTAGTTATTTATTTTTGTTAGATACGACTCCTTTGGGTGACTTAATTATTTTTAGGAGAATTATAAAAAAAATTAATTATTTGATTATTATCAGATCATATATAGTTTATTTGTTTATGTGATTAATATAGTTAGTTATTTTCTAAAATTTTAATGACATATTTATCTAGACAATTATTTACATACTACGACAAGAGAGAAATTTCTGATTTCTCCTTTTAGGTGTCATGCAAAAAGAGATCCATATAATAACTTGCTTATCCCATCCTAATCTAATTCTATGGCATTGGATGCAATCAACTAGAGCTAGTCAAGTTCCAAAGTCTACAACAAGTATTCGAAAGTGAGTTTTTTTTTTGTCAAGGAAGACTTTTCTATTCTAATTGATGAACTTATTTTTATCTAATGTCACAATAGAATGATCTCAAGTGCTAGCCAAAAGGCTTATTCAATTGATGGAAGAAACATAGTCTAATCATTGAGAATTTATGTACTTTTATGAAATGAAGATTCAAGACTTGGGAAATAATTGAATTAATAGTTTTTGGGAGAGGATGAAGTGATTGTTGGAATTGCTTTTTTGTGATATTGGATATGAAGGAAAGATTTGTATCATATTCCCTCCGGTTTCTTTATCATGTTTATTGTGTTGCTTTTATTTATTTTCTTCTTAATCTATGATGAAATAGAGGTTTTTTGGAACCTCACTTACACATGGGGTTTCTTGTTTTTAGGTGATAGAGGATCTTTAGGCAATCTTGTAAGATTTAGAGCCTTTGGTGGGATTTAGAGAAGGAATTAATTTTGGGATTTAATATTTTTTTTAGGGATCATAGAAATTTCAAGTTGGCTTGGTATTCAGATTTGAATAGGGCATAATATGTACTGAGAGAAGATTTATGATATGATTTTGTACTTTTTTAGTTGTAACCTTATCTCAAAAAAATAAGAGATAGACATAGAGGTGTCAAAAGGCCCGAGCCCGGCATGACACTCTACAGTGTCGTGCCCCAGCCCATCGTGTCGTGCCAGGAACATGAGCACGACATGCGTGACCACGCACTGAATGTAGTCAATACGAGCCTACGCTCGACAGGCGAGGCTCATCGAGCCCCGAAATGGCGATGACTCGCGATTGCATTTTGCCGAAATCATAATTTTTAAAAAAATATGATTTTGTCTGACACGAACTGGGTCGAACCTAGTAGTTTTTGGGCCGCACACATGTCCGGGGCCAAGCACGGCACGGTTACGGTACTGTGCCTCGCCTAGCTCGGTAGCCCGGTTGGGTAGCCTAAAACTAGGTTTGGTCAGCCCAGACTGTTTGATACATCTGATAGACACTTATTTTGAGATCTAGATAGCGATAAAATTTAGAGTTATAATGATATTTGTTTATGAAATATTTTGAATTAGAGGTGTCAAACGGGACGTGCCGGGCCGGCTTGGCTCATTTTTTTCAGGCCCGACCGTGCTTTCGTGCTGGGCTAGGCACGGGCATGTGGCACGGTTCGTCGTGTTCGGCCCGGTCGGGCCAAATCCTAAATTAAAAAAAATTAGGATTTCGGTGCACCCGAAACTCTAATTTAAAAAAAATTAGGAATTAGTCTCGCTCGAAACCCTAATTTAAAAAAAAATTAGGAATCGGGTGCGCCCTAAATTTTAATTTTAAAAAAATTAGGAATTGGTCGTGCTCGAAACCCTAATTTTTAAAAAAATTAGGAATCAGGCCCCGCCCGAAACCCTAATTTTAAAAAAAAATTAGGAATTGGGTGTGCTTGAAACCCTAATTTTAAAAAAAATTAGGGTTTCGGCGCCCCAGTAACCTTAATTTTATAAACAGATTGATTTCGGCACGGTACCGTGCCGGGCCAGGCATGACACGAGGCCCTGTTGGCCTCGCCATGGCACGGCACGGCACGAGCCCGAGCACGGGAAATTACCGTGCCGTGCCGGCCCGGTTGACACCTCTATTTTGAATGTGTTGTCTGCTCGAAAAGATATGTTATATATTTTCTTTTCTAACAACCCTTTATTATAGTTGTTATGTAGTGAGACACATGTCCTTCAATTCGATATTTTAAGAGCGAACAAAATATATAAAGGTGAACTAATCTTTTTTAAAGAGATAATATTCAGATGAAATTATTATTATAATATATATTCAAATAGCAAAATATCAAATGAATAATTGCATTGTCTTAAAGAGACATTATCTTATCTTTTATTTCTTTAAGTTTGATGTTATAAACCTAAACACTTAGTTTAATGAGTGGTGTTATAATTTTTTGATTATTTTTTATTTTTTATACTTTTAATGCGAGTATCTAACCTATGAGTTATCCCAAATGCTGTTACCTATTTATAAGAATATTTGATATATCAATTTTATTATGCGTATCATTTTTTTTTTCAGTATTATTTTCAAGCTCATTTATTGGAAGAATGATATATTATTTTGTAGACATGAATTGCTGAGAGAATATTTATGTTTCTTTTAGCGATATATCAGAAAGTGACTCAAATGAAATTAGTATGATCAATGATAAAACTGTCATATCTTCATCATATAGTGGCAATTAGTGAATTGAGAGAGTAGATCGAGGTACTTATTGAGGAAGAAATATAGTAGTAGCATGATCTTTATTTGTGAAGTTGAGACATACTCATGAGAGGTGTTAGATGTTGTACCCAAAATTATGATAAACTTTTTGAGGCTCAAAGGCTACAAGCTATTAGATTTAGTTTTATTTTTCAATGATTATGTATATTGGTTTTTTTGTATTAATGTTTTATTAGGAGGAATATGTCATATTTTGTTCTTTGAGTGTAACTAGCTCAAACATATTTATATCCATCACATATTTTGCTAACTTTAACTTCCTCATTTCAAATTAATGAGTAGTAGGTTCATAAGTGAATATCCTTGCACAACCAATCACATTTTTTTATTATTTTTTTTGTAAAGTCAAGAGTCTGATATTATCATTATCAATAGCACCATTATATGGGATATGAGGCATGATAATGTCAATATTGATCATTTTTTATGTATATTTTATATGTAATAAAATTTTATTATAATTATTTTTTGTCAGGTATTTGTGAAATAATAAGATAGTGTCATTATTTTTTCTTCTTTGAGAGTTAATAGATAGGATTGTTAAACTAGACAAATAACTTTCATAAAAATTTAGCGTGATAAATTGTACATGTTCTTCTAGACTTACTTGAAGTATCCTAGTTGTGTCATAGCCATATTTTACTTTTATTTTTATTTTTATTTTATAATGATTATTTTATCATTATTTATAATATTTCATAAAAATAATTATTTTATTTTATAAAGATAAATATTTTTATTATTTTATTTTATATAAAATAATGATATTTATAATGATAATTATTTTTATTTTTATTTTATTTTATTATGCCGTGTCCTAGTCATATCAGTATCTTAGTTTTTAAAAATTTACATTGTTCTCATATCTCATCGTGTCATATCTATGTAATCGTATTCGTGTCCGTGCTTCTTATGATATTATCAAATTGATTATTATAATGTACCTTTTGGTTAGATTTATACATAATCTTTGGGAAGTCAATACAATGCATACTTATTTATAATTTATTGTAGAATTCTTAGGTTAATTAGTAGTAATAACATAATAAAATATTATAAATTAAAAAAAAAATTAATAATTAATGAATTTAGGATATATAGTGAAATGTTAGATTGATGTTCGACATATGTAAGTTTATGACGAGGATCTTTAGTTAATATGATATTTAAAAATTTTTTTAATATTATATTTGTCATAATCATAAAAAATGGGTTGTTAAGTAAAATTTTTTATGTTATGTATATGTATCATATAATTAATATAATAGTGCACATGGGAATGAAAATTATTTTTCGTACATTAAAAAAATATTATAATATCTTAAGAAGTCTAACAAACAAGAGTTTCCACTGTATGTTTGTCAGAGAGTTTAAAAAAGAAAAATTCTAAATGGATATGATATTTAATTGAAAATTATTCTTATATGATGTTATAGTCAACTCTTGGTTACCAATATGTGATATTTGATTACTTATATAGTAAGAGTAAAAAATTTGTTATTAACTATTCATACTAGGATAAATGAATTTTTTATTTGAAAAATTTGAAATTTTTTTATGATATGATGAATGTGTTTGTTTATATACACATTTACTACTTGCATTGTACTTGTGTGATATTGGTAGCATGTTTAATAAGTATAAAGGCTATCTTGTATCTAGTGCTATAGTTGTTAAGATGAAGATCAAATATTTAAAATACTAGTGATTCATTCTAATATTATATTGTTGCATGCTTGTATAATTTTTATGGTTAAGGTGATAGATGTAAAAAATATTTTATCATACATATTCACATTCATGAACTAAATAGAAAAACGAAAACATGATGGTTGAATTTTTACAAAATTGAATAACTTGCTTGCATATTATCATATTAATCATAAAAGTAGTTGTAAGGAAGTTTTGAGTACGAACGTGAACCTCGTATTTTGGGCATAATTTTTTTTTTAGTTAGATAAGAAGCAAATGATACGATGATCTGTCGAATAACAACGAGATACTTGATACTTAGATATTGATTACTGTTCTATCATATTACATGATAATAATAAGAAATTGAATATGTTGAATTGATAAAAATCATATTAATTCATCTATTCTGTGTTTTCTAAAATGATAAGTGATATCTTGACCCTTATAATATCTAGCATAACATTCAAGATAAAGCAGACAATTAATAAAAATTTTAAATTAGTAAAAATCATATGAATTTATTAATTTTATTTTTTCCAGTGATTGTTAATATTATTTCAAATAAGAGATTTAGACTATGACTAGATGTCATAAAAATTTTTGAATGTTTGAAGGATTTGGAAGATTCAAAGTTGGACATTCAGGATAAAGTGAAAGAGTTGTTGCGGATGATGACTCATAAGATATCAAGGATGTTGAGGTTATCACTAATGCTTGCTTAAGAATTATTTATGAAGATCATGATCGATATTCATACTATCATATTTTAGACATGAATTGATCATGTCTATTAGAGGACTAATATGTGAAATGCAATACATATTTTTTTTTATTTTTTACATCTTCTTATGTATTATATTTATGATTTTATATTCTTGAGTAAATTTTTATTATTTATATTTTATATAAAAATGTCAAATGGGCCGTATTGTATCATCAAGGTCTGTTTGAGTGTGGCACGGTTGTGTCGTTGTGCCATACCGGATATGATATGATATGATTTTCATGCTGTGCTAGGCACGACATGGGAACATGCTGGCTATCTTGGCACAACAAGGTTGGCCTGCATAGTGCAAGGTCATGCCGTGCCGAGCCTGGAGCACGAATTGACCTTTTTTTTGCTTGAATCCTAAATCCTAATATCATTTATAAATATTTAATTTTATTTAAATTAAAATATTAATGCGTAAATCAAATTAAAAAAACTTTAAAATTTTAAATGATAAATCAATTAATGCATAAATCCAATACAATACATACTACATGCATCAATAGATAATAGTGCATAAATCAAAATGAAAAAATAAAATGATAAAAATAAACAAGTAATAATATTGTAATATAATTTAAGTATTATATGAATTAAGAATCATCAATAAGCAATCGATGTCTGTTGTATGATATTGTAGATGTAGATAGTCATCATCATTATCATCATTATAAATGCGTCTGAAGATATTGATACCGTCTTTAAAATTTCTTGATCTTCATGTCTCATGAATTATTATATATTAACATTTCTTATACTTTATCTTATGTGTTTAACATTGAATCTTTCTATTTTTTCATGCATGTAAGTGTATATGATACTTGGGCATAATTTTGATCTTCAATTTGAAATGATATTGATTATCATAGAAAAAATTGATTTTGATGCTATACTAGAAATCATAGAGGCCAGTAAATTATGTGTCATCTTAGATAATACGAGATATGTAGATTTGTATAATTTTTATTATAACAAAATATCCAAATTAATATTATCATCATGTGATTTGATTAATTAGTAATTGATATTTAAGTATTAAGATAATTCATTTCTATTTGACAGATCACCTCGTCATTTGACTCTGATTAACTGAATGGATAAATCATCATATTCGAATATGATATTTATATTAATACTCATAGTATGACTAGAGGTGTCAATTGGGTCGGGCGACCAGGGCCCGACCCAAGGCATGACCTGATTCAGCAGTGCCTGGTCCGACATGGAATGGTACAAACCAGTGTATGTGCCCTTGCTGGGCCGTGCTAGGTAAACTTAGCTAGGTTCAGGGCCAAGCACGGCCTGATACGAGGGCTCGTGGCCACATTATTTTCAGTACAAACCGAATGGTGCCCCGACCCAATCCCACCCCGAAGCCCGATGCCCCGACGGTTGACCCCTAGGTTCTAGTTCGTTGGATCTGAAATTCCGTCGAGCTCGTAACTTGACTAACCCGATCCGCATTCATTTTTTTCCAACCCCCAAGCCTCCAAGCCCGAGCTTTATTATTCCAGAAGCCGAAGCTTTTAGAATCAATGACCTTTTGCATCTGTTCGACGGTCGAACCGACCTAACAGTCCAAAAAAATTCAAATCTAATCGTTGGATTTGAATTTAATTAAATAAAATAAAAATTAAAAATAATTTTTTTAATTTTAATTTAACAAATAATTATTAACTAATAACTATTTAAGTAATTGAGTATTAATAATTTAATAATTAAATTTTATAATATTTTTAATATTCAATATTAAAATAATTAAAACTTTTTAAATTGGCATGAACTAGGCTAAAACCCTGCCCTAACTCATCCCAAATGGCAACCCTAAATTTAATTAAAATATTAAATCCAGGCTCGACCCTACATGGGTTCATTATAGTCGAGCCGACATGTCGTGCCGAGCCGGCGGTGATGAAGCTTATGCTAGGCCAATCACGTCTCCGTGGCTTGGTTGGGCCACCTAAAACTGACATGGGCAGGCTCGGCCCGACACGTCTGACACCTCTTAATATGACTATAACTATCATATATAGTGTTGTAATATAAAAATAAGTCAGTTAATTTTTTGTAAATGAATTTTTCAGATTATTATACTTAGTTTATGTACGTGGATATATATGTCAAAATATTTTCCTATCACTTTCATCTAGATGTAACAAACTGGCTGGGTTGGTTCGGCCTGGTCTGACCCATTTTTTTGGGCACAACCGGGCTGGCATGTAGTGTCGTGCCTGACATGACATGAGTTTTTGGAAGCTGGGCCTGACATTTCCAATGGCCCAGAATTTGCCCAATTTGGTCCTGGTCGATCAAAGCGGTTTGAGTTGGTTTGGGGTTTTTTAAAAAAAATAGGGTTTCAGGCAGGGTGCCACCGCATCTCCCTCTTCCATTGGGCATGACGAGCCGTCTTTCATATAGCGTTTCTTGGTGCAAGGTCTTGTGCTGTGCCCATGTGCCAGGCATCTATGATGTGCTTGGCACGAAACATGGGCCGAAAACCCTCGGCACGGAATGACATGGTTCATGCTGAGGGTCTGCTCAACATGGGCCCGAGCACGACACCGTAGAGTGCCATGCCGGGCCACACACGGAAGAATCAAGCCGGGCCACACACAGCAGAATCAAGCCGGGCTTCGGGTCGGGCTCGAGCTGCCCAGCCCGTTTGACACATACTTTCATCTTAATCATAGGTTCAACATAAAAAGTTAAATAATACAGAGTTGAAATGAAAGATTAGTATTTCAAATATTTAGTTTTAATTTCAATAGTCATAACACGAAATGCAAATTGATCTCTATACTTGCTAAACATATTATTAATGTTGCATATGTAACTAAATGCAGGGCTCTGCTCAATCTCAAATTGAGTTTTTTTCAGAGTTTTTCGATTTGACAAATAAATATCAGTTGACGAAAAAATAAAATATAAAATTGAATTATTTAGGATGACAACTCACAAAAAATTGAATTATTTAGGATGACAACTCACAAAAAATATATTAACAAGACAATTAAGAATAATTATAACATGATCAAAAAATAAAACTAACTTAAATACTACTACAATAGAACCTCTCTAAATTGATATTCTATAAATTAATAACCTCAATTATTTAATGAAAAATCAATACATCGACTCCATGGAATGTGTATAATTTAATAATTCAACTATCTATTATTTTATACAAAATAAAAAACATCCTATGTAAAAATATTAATTTATAGAATCAATATTCCTTATAAATCTAAAAATACTATACATCATAGATAAAATATATTGTCTCGTAAAATTAATATTCCTTACAAAAATTCCTATCTAAAGTAGTTTGTTTTTTTTTTTCAATAGTCCGTATCTTAAATTATATGTTTCTAAGTACCTTATGAACTATAACATGATTTGGATTTGAAAGATCAAGAAATGAAATACAAGAATGAAGAAAATTTTAATTTTTATTTGTTGACATGAGAGGATTTTCATCCATAACTTCATCATTTTCCTCTTCTTTTTAATCTTGAGACGACGAAAATTTTATTAAATCTTCATCTGAAATTTTTTCATGGGCAATTTGTTGTGCTTCCTTAGGATTTATATTCTCGTGAACAGTAATTGAGTGACTAATTGGCAGTTGATTAATAATATCTTTAAGTTTATTTTCTATATCTTGATTTTCCGAACCCATTTTATTTTTTTGAGTTTATCTTTCAAAGAGACCTGTGTGCTTAAAGCAATTGGCTATTGTCTTGCTAGAAATGTCATTCTATGCTGTCTTAGCCCATTTCATGGTTATCAATTGATCAACCTTATAAATATCTGTCTTTTGTTGTTCATCTCTATCAATTGTATCTTGGAGTTGAAAACATCTATATCGCCTCTTGAATGCTGCTATTATTCCAGCATCAATTGGTTGAATTTTAGAAGTTGTATTAGCTGGAAAAAGAAAAACTTGAACATTTGTAAGAGGCAAATCCCTCACCACATGTGAAAGAGTATTATCTAATAAAAGTAGGACTTTTTTATTAGTATCTTGCATTTTTTGAGCCATCTTTTGTAGTCATTCCCTGAAAATGAGTCTAGTCATCCAAGCTTTTGCATTGCTGTGATAATAGAAACCCAATTGCTCTCCACTTTTTTTATTAAAAGCACGTGGCCTTTGTGCATGACCAATGATGAGAGGTTTCATTTTGTGAGACCCATTTGCATTTGTAGCAAAGACAAAAGTTAGACGTGTTTTATCCTTCTTAGAACCTTCAATTTGTCGTCGTGCAATTGTTCGATCAGGAGCCATGCGATAAAAGAGTCATGTTTCATCGATGTTGTATATGTCTTGAAATGAATATCTTTGAAATTTTTTTTTATTGTTGACATATCTCTGTCAATTGTATCTAAATCAGCAGAGCCACTTTCTCCATATGGTTTTTGAGCTTTGAATCCATGTCGAATATTGAATTTTGCAAACCATCTATTTGAAAATTCTGATATTCTCTCTCCAAGTTCAAGTTGTCTAGCAAATTGACGAGCATTTTCTTTAATTAAATTACATGATAATGCCACCCGACGTGCTTGGTATTGTAAAATTCAATTTGTAAAACATTATCAAGTTCAGGATGATTCACAGCTCTTTAACGCTTAGATGTAAGTTCAGTTGAGTCTATGCTTTCATATTGTTGATGCTTAGCAAGGATGTTGCTAATGTTTCCTTGTGTTGAGACTTTTGAAAGCTTGAATTCTTGCATTGCCCAATTTGCAAGAGCTGATTGTTTGATGGATGGATTTACTGCTTTATGATGACAAATTTTAAGCTTTTGATCATTACTCAGAGAAGATGAATGCTTCATTAGGAAGAACAAATAAATAAAAAAAAAAGTCAAACTATAACTCAATTATTGTACGCATTAGTCTTTATAATTCAAGTGAGGAATTTTTGATATTCCACACCTAGAAAATTTTCTTAGAAATATGGTCACGACTTTTGATATTTCAAAATTTAAGTTGATTAATTTAAGCACAACTTTTAACTGTGAAAATTAACGTTGAATTTATTGAGGTTTGCATGGATTAATCATGCAATATCTTTGATATATTTTCTGATTTTTTTATGTAAAGGTTCTATAAATTAATAACCTCTGTTAAATTATAATTTTTTGTGCTACGGATCATATTAATTTAGAGAGATTCAACTGTATTACCTGCCCTAGGCCCTAGCCACAGCCAGATCCTGGATATTGGCTAAAGGCTACTGCCTCCTGGCTGCCAGGAGGCTAGGAGGCAGTATCCAGCCGAGATACTTTTCTAGAGCCTAGGCTAGGCTAGGATAGAAGCCACTAATGGTAGGGCCCTCAATCCTATATTAATTCTTCAATTACTATAATATATATATATATATATATATATATTTACATATATATACACACAAACAAAAATAAAAATTATTAAAAATCTATTTTAATTTAAAATTGAAACTACATGCATAATATTGTGTCAAGTGGGAACATCTTTATAAAGTAATTACCTTTCTAAACTAATATGAAACCCCTACTCCCAGCAATATTAGTTTATACATATTCTATTGTATTCATAATTCATAGAGTATTTTTTTTTTTAATGTCAGATCATGTAATTTGTGTTATAGAGGTATTTAATAAAATAATGAAAATTAATTTCATAAAAATATTCTAAAAATAAAAAATAATAATATATTAGAATATATATTATATATATTAAATATTTAATATATGGATCATGATATTATATATCATATTTCATGTTTTGGTAACATATACAAAATGAGGTTGCTGAAAAATATAATAAATTTATTGAAATAGTTTGGATACTTAAATTTGAGAATAGTTTTATGAAATATTTTTGTGATATTTTTTAACCACACAGTATTTTATCAATCATTGGCATTTTTTACATTTTCTTAGTGTGTGTAATTTCAAATCTTGTATCATGAAGGAAAATTGTTTAATTAACCTTCCAAAATTTTGGAGAATATTTAATTTATTCACAATCTATTCCAAAATGGAACATGTAAACACTTATGGCCTTACATTATCTCTTTTTTCATAGTTACTACTCAAAGAAGATATAAATATCTTTATTAGATATTAGTAAGATTTATCAAATACCAATACTATATTTTTTGAGCATAACATATTTTTTAGTGATTTTAAGAAGGAAAATAATTTAGAGAATATACTATGACGGGTGGTCCAATTACACACGAAACATGCCACTTAAATACTGTGTCTATCCTGCATGACATAGTCCAAAATCTTGCTTGGACCATGGTCATTCTAGCTTGCAGCACGATTCTGGTCTTGTCACACAAGGGTTTATGGCTCACGTGTCATGGGAAACTTGGCATAGCCAACTTGTGTGGCCAAGTTTTGGTTCGAGTAACTAAACTGGGCTAGCATGAACTAGACCCAGGATAGCCTGGACAGATCTGATTCAACTTGACATGACCCGACATGATTCTGTATGATCGAGCACAACCTGACGTGATCCGAGCAAATGACGAGCCAAATAGGTTGGGTAGGGATGTTCATTTTTAGACTCATGCCAACTCGACATGGCCCGTGCTAGAAAGCATGTCGTGTCTGGCATGATGTGGTGGCTTGGCTGGGTCTAAAAAAATGATCCATGCCAGTACAATACAGCTCATTCAATACCTCTAATATGAACTCATTATTTTTTTTTATTCATCAATAATTTCACTCGAACTTCCAATGAGAAGAGAGAATCACTTGTCGATCATATTTAAGCTTGTTAATCCATAATATAATGACACTTATGAAATTATCATATGTACTAACAAATACATATCAGGTTTACTCTAAAAAGCGCATGTGAGATGTCTCAATTATTTTTTTCAATTATCAAAAAAAAAAAATTAATGTATGAATTTCTTAAAACATTATTTTTATTTATATTTTTAATATTTTTATTCTGACATGATATCAAATCAAAGTTTAAACAAAGAAATTACAAAAATAGTGGCTCTGATACTTATACTGTATGAACATAAGATGAATAAACATTATTTTTATTCATCTACTATATGATACTTATAATTATCGATACTTGAGCTAGCACTCATTATTGATAATCATAGCCCACTCATTATATTTCCTTTCTTATTCTAAAAATATTATTGTAGATAATGACAAATATGTAAAATCATTAGATCTTTACTAAACTAATAAAAAATCAATATAATAAAAATAGTAAAAAATTAATAAGTAACAATATATTACAATATATATCAACCCGGTTAAGCACATTCTATAGATAATAGGTTCATCAAATTTCTCAAGTCAACACACCCCAATGGAATGATATTGAAAGAAAAAATAAATATCTGATCATGATAACTCGGACAATCCTTCTTAGAAAGAATATTCTAATTTAGTACATATCGTAATTTTTGTTATTAATTAATTTCTCTCTTATGTTCCTACCTAGCATATATTATTTCAAATTCTATATCACATAAATAAACTATTTAGCTTGTCTTATAAAATTTTTGAATTTACTTATTTTCAAAAATTAATTAAATACGAATATAAAGCCATGAGATTAATTAAATATGTAATGTTAATTTAGGTATAAACTAATTTTTTAATTGATATTACAAGTGTAATAAATTTGTGATTTAACTAATAATAATAATTAAACTATTTAAAATTATAAAAAATCCAAGTAAAAAAAACATATAAATAAATAATTTTATTTATTTAAATTTTGTTTATTTTATTTATTTCAATAAAAAACATATAAATAAATATTTTTTATTAAATTAATGTCTATCAAATTGAGTTTTCTACCTAATATGCTGGTTAAAATAAACTAATATAAAATATGTTATATTTGTTCATGTATCAATTAACTCTAGGCAAATATTTTGCGAGGCTCAGATATTCTTTTAATATAAATATGACTTATTCTAGAAGAAAGCTAGTGTTATTACAATGGTGATGTGCAGTTGATGCTCTCACATGTATTATTCTTTTGATTTGTGTTACAGCAAATATTATGATCAACTCGTGTACTAATTTTTTATCTGATATAACTTTATCAATTGACTTTATTACTTATAGAAAAATTATCAGAATGAATAATTATGTACTTATTATGTATTATCTCACAATGTCCTCAAACATCTACAAGAATGAGATAAACTGTGTCATCACAAATACCCCTTCTGATATGATGAATATGAAATTCTAGTATTTATTTCCAACTAACATATCTCACTGTCACGAGAAGTCATAAGACAACCAAACACCTACATGGACCCTCGAGGGTGAAGAAAAATATATATTATATGTCTTGCTTTATCCATAGTAAAATCATGTATTTGGTCCATCAATCTTGCATAGAAACATTAGGGAAAAAACAACATTAGAGTCCAATTATGTAGCAAAATAATTGATAAAAAATAAATTATGACAAAATTTGTGTACAAAAAAAAAATTTGCGTAACAAAAAACACAATATTAATACTGTCATACCCCAAAGCTAATACAACATTGTCATTAGTTATTACAATACCACAAAAGAAAAAAAACTCATGAGCACACGTGGCATGAGTATTAATTAACCTCGAGTGTGTCACCCAAGAATCCGAAGAGAGATGATGTGATTTGTGAAGAGAAAACAATAGAGATAAAGGTGGGTCAATTGGAGGTAGTAGCTCCCAAAGGAAAAGTCTGCAGTACTTTTTATGAGTAAGCATAACATGAATAGTAAGTATACACGTAGAAAGTTCAGCACGAGTGGATCCAATAGTCTCCAATACAGCTTTTGAATCCTAAATCAGCATTCTTCTTAAGCCAGGATACTTATTTTCTCATTAGCAGCACATTTCTTAGTTTTCTCATTCTCATTTAATGAAAATACTATTATAGCAGTCTGATTGATCATTCGAACTCTACTTAATACTACTAATGCAATTACATAACACTACAAATTTAGTCACCCAATATTCTCAGCATAGTCAAATCTATCAAAACAAACATCAGCCCATCAATCATCTTACACAATTGTGTCTCATCCACATGATGAGTCGCATCATCCTGATCAGTCAAGGGGGTCAGGCTTGGGGGACACCAGACACGGGTCAGGCATGGCTTGTGCCTAACTCGGGCACGGGATTTTCTACTGCCGGGCAGGCCCATGTAGACGTGTCAAATGGGCCGGCCCTTTTTTTTTTTGAGTACGAGCGTGCCTTCGTACCGCGGGTCGGGTCCAATCAAACCCGACCTGTGGTCTTTTTTGCGGGAGGGGCAATCACCGGGTCGGGCTTGGGGGACATCCGACAAGGGACGAATTCGTGCTGGTGTGACGTGCCACGGGCCGAACCATGCCGGGTCAGGCACGGCACGACACGGCTCGTGCCTAACCCGGGCACAAGATTTTTTAGTGCTGGGCCGGCCCATGCACGGCCGAACCATGCCTTGTGCCTGGCCGGGCCGGCCCGGCCTAGTTGACACCTCTAATAATGGAATCTCCAAAAATTTTAAATTTTTTTTACTAAATTTTTATTTTGAATTTATATAGTGGGTAGTGAGCGATGCGAATAATATATAATTGCTATGGACATCACTCTATTAAATTTTAAAATTAGTTTAGATATCAAATGTTATGAACAACACTCTAATACATTTTTTAAATTCATTAATTATTAATTTTCTTTATCTTATAATATTTTATTATGTAATTTATACTAATTGACATAAAAATTTTATAATTTTTAGGCTGGAAGTAAGTATACATAACACCGACTATCTTATGATCATTCGAAAATTTAATCGAAATATTCATGCTTGTAATCAATTTGATTATGTATTCCATTCCAAAATAATTATGATATTTGAAGGGGGTCAATGAAGCTAAATTTAATTCAATTTCAAAGATCCTATCTCTTAATTAAGTTTGTTTAAGATTTAATTTATCATATTTTTTAGTGTATTGATCGTTATGTATCTTAAGATGGTTAGTATCACATGTACTGACACACACACACTTCTTGATTTTTTCTTTGGTATTTTTTGAATTTTCATTTTTTATTAATTTAAAATGAGTTCTTATTATTTAAGTTTGCCTAATTTTAAATTATTTCGGTAAATGGGTTTGACTCAAGATCATTGAAGATATTCTAATTTTGGTATTGGATATGAATAGAAACTTGTCCTCTACTTTTCATAGTTTTAGAAACCACAATAAGACTAGGTCGAAAGTAGAAGCTAGGAGAGTATAGATAGGAGAGTAGGGAGGAAGAAATTGAAAATATGAGATGAGAGAACAAAATAAAAATGTATAATTTTATTATTATAAAAATAATAATAAATATATAATTTATATTATATATATTTTTAGTTTATAAAAGTATATTTATATTATATATTTATAGGATTCGCTAGTAGTCGGATTTTTATTGTACTCGTTGAAAACAAATTCGACGGTTACAAATTGTTATGTATTTTACTAAATTATTTTAGTTATATTAATAATTTTTGAGAATTATTAATTTATGATATCAATGAGATCTTATATTTATATATGAATTTTCTGAAAATATATTATTCAATTATATTATCGAAATTAGTTTATCAATTATTAATTTAAATATATATTTTTACTGTAGTTCAATTTTTTTTTCATTTTTTATTTGAGTCAATGGGCTGAGTTATTTTGTCATTCAATTCAAGGATGTGTTATGCTATTGGCATACAAATGAACGAATGAGAATTTCACATATTTTTTACATGATCTTCTCGGGACAGGAGGGAGAGGAAGAGGCAGGGCTAGTTATCCAACAGACGCGGCAAGGGGGCGTTTCGTTTCATCGCGAACATATGGAAGAGGCGGAGGGGGCGGCGGCGGCGGCACATACGACAGCATGGAACGCGAGTTCAGCAGGACGAGAGGGAACGGTTATTACTGGCCGAGTTTGCGCTCCGACAGAGTGGTGCTCCAGCCCCATCAGCTACCAAGAACCGGACGGGATCAATCAGACTGAGGGCGGCGTTCTCATCACGGGATGGGAACGGGAGGAATAAGTGGCATTTTGGTCTCAGCATCTTTTAGCTTCACTGGTTCCAAGATTGATAAGATATAGCAGCAACACTCTTTCGAATCCGATTATTGCTTCGCTTGTGTTTGCTTTTCTTCTTTTTTTTTTTTTTTTTTATTGTTAGTACTTCACACGATCTCTCTCTCTCTCTCTCTCTCATGATGATGATGGTTTAAAATTTCTTTTACAGCCTGCAATTTTGAGATATAAATTAGTTCTGGCCTGGCTTCAAAAATATAATTTGTTATTTTGGTTGTGGAAGATGACTTAGCAAAAAGTATGAATTGGCTCCCTCGATCTATCTTGGGATGCAATCAATATGAATGCTGCTAGGCCCAACGCTCCCAATTATGGCTCATCACTGCAATGTACAACATATCTTAGTAATTTTTCATCTTTTCCACTTTGATTGTAGGGTTCATACAAATAATTAATTAGTTTTTATCTCAATAGTCTTGATACTAAAATCAAGGAGTCATCTATACATGCTAAATGTATTATTAATATTGTGTATGTACCTAAATGTAATGTAAGTAGTCAACGGGCATACAGACAAATATATATTTATAATATCATGAAATTTTTTTAGTAATTTTAAAAATAAAAATTGTCTTCAGTTTGAATTATTTATATTAAGTTTATTATTTTTATTATTGATATTGTTAGATATTATGATGCTCTCTAACATATACTTGCAGTATCAAATAGATATAATCCTAATAGTATTTTATATTTATTTATAATTTTTTTAGATCCATTGACCAACGTATAGTATGAAACTTATGTTATCTATTAAGATGTCAAAGATATCTTAATTAATTTATTATATTTTTTAATACGAGTAAAGTAATTTTAATTTTTGTTGATATTATTAGGTTAATTATATAACACATATATTTGACATGAAACAATGTTAACTAATAGGTTATCTCTAATGAATCTGACAAATATATTAACGATCACACTATTATTTATATTATTATCGAATTAATACTAAAAATTTTATTTTGAATATTATATTTTCTAAAGATACTTGTCGAATACTAATATATAATGGGACTATCAAGATGAGGGAGGATCTCCAGAAGTGTAATTTCTTTATTTAGTTTGCACTTAGAATTTATATATTGAATTATGAGACATGAATTATATATCATCATGACTTGTATATATGTCAGATATCATCACACTCATATATGTTGATAAATATGCTAGAAGTAGGTCAACATAATATTATCTATTTTAAGATTCTCCAAAATTTTAATCAAAAGAGTCATAATAGTAATCATTTTTGCTATGTTTTCCCTCCCAAACTTATTGCAATAAATGAAGGGGGTCAATAAGCTTGAAGTCAATTAAATTCCAACTTCAAAGACCTCACTGCTCCATTTAGTTTGTCTAAAATCCAATATACAATATTTTTTGGCACATTTATTAGCACGTCTCTTAAGATGATCAGAATTACCAATACCCCAAATTATATATATTTTTTATATTATATATATTATGTTAAATATTCTTCAACACTTTTATCATTTTTATTTTTAATTATGTTTAAATATGTTCAAATTATTAAAATTTGATTATTTTTAGGTTTTTAGGCAAAAATGTTGAGACCATCGCAGAGAACTTAGTTTTAACCTCGAACCTTTTAGTTGAATTATCGTTATTATCTATGTCCAAGTCTAATTTATTTTTATTAAATTTAGTATTTATTATTTTTAATATGTGAGACTGGTCATGAAAAATATTTTGTAATGTTTTTCTTAATTTTGTTTATTTATTTATTAATCTAATTTTCTAAATAAAATAAATTAATTAAAATTAAATTGAAATATGTAACTTAATTTTTTGTGCATAACAAACACTTTAAATGGTGCATCTCATATTTTGATACTTGTAAGTCGATTCTTATTTGCTATGTCAAATGCTAAATAATTTTAGTAATTATGCATGATGTGTTTCAATGAAAAAAAAAATGTATATAGAACAATTTTGCTAAATTATAGTTTTGATATTTTATGATGAATTATTATGGAATTAGTTGGTTTTATATGAAATACAAAACTTGGTGGAATTGAGTAGGAGGGGAGTGAAAAATCAAGTAGTCAAAATATTTATCGTGTTATGACTTTGTTACACCTCCATGTTCTTATAAAATAGTTTTGAGATCAATTTTTGGCTGAAACTATACACAAATACCTATGATAAATTTTATACATCACGACTTTATCACTCTTTAACTCAATAATTTTACTATGTAATATATGTGTTTTGGTTGTAAAACTTTCTTGGAGTTGATAGCACACTAGCTCAATAATATTTTTTATGATTGTGACATTAATATTATGTCACAATAGGAAAGTACCCTACTAGTGCTAACAACTACAATCATCCTCCAATATCATGACTTTTTCACTATAGAGCCACAAATTATAAGACATCCATAACTTTTCTTCAGCATCACGAATTTTGGCAGAGTTCTAGAGAGTTTTTATTTTAGTAACAACCATTTCATAGTTGCAACTCTTTACTTCAGAGAAAAGACTAAAATCATGGCTATTTCTAATATTGTGAATTTGGATTATATAAAGGAAATGTATGAGTCACAACTCATAATAAATTTCAATCTTACATCATTTTATAGAGAGGAAATTGATGAACCATGACTATTCCTATCATTGTGAAAATCTAATAAAATAAAAAGATCAAAGCCATGTCTATTCCCCAATACCACCATGAGTTTGTGTTAAAGAAAGAAAAAGCTAGAGCTACATCCCTTTTCTAGTGCTGCGACTTTGCACTTTAACCAAAAACAAGAGAGAGTGAGGGTATGAGAAAATATGCAAAAGGGTTGGGAGAAAAAATGTACCTAACCCTATGAGAGATTTATGAAGCAAAGTGACAATACAAGACATAAGCAAAAATCCTAAGGGAGTGCACAAATCCAAGGTGTATGAATGAGAATTATGGATTTAGGTTTTAGATTCCTAGATATTTTTGAGTGCTATTATTGAGAAACCAAAGTTCTATGAGATATATTTCAATTATCTCATGTGAATTCCTCTGTAATGTCAAATCAAATTGAGATCAATGGTTAATTTATTTTATCTCATGTGATTAATTAATAATCGATAGATTTTATAAAAAGTTTGTATTATGGTTTGAATGGTGATATGTAAGTCATACAATATACTCAAGTAAATATCAGAAGGAAGTGACAACCCTTCCAATAATAATGTAAAATTATACGTCAAAACTTGATATTTATGTATGTTTAATTATATAAGTATGATGCTTATGAAGTTAAAAGCATGTATGTTTTTCTAGGCTAATTCATTGTGTATATTTTAGATGAACATACTCTCAATTAATATGAGAGTTTTATTGAATATTTTCTTAAGGGATTTACCTTTAGTAATATAGTTGTGTGTCATCATGATAGATGATGATAAGTATTCCATTAGACACAAGCAAGTAAAAGTGACTTAGAAGATAGTGATGGTCATGCAAGTTACTTATGATCATATGATTCATGCAGTGAGATTTGAGGCAAGATATATATAAAATGTCATGAGTATGACACTTAATACGCAAATACTTTCTAAAAGTACAAATACTTTTAATGTCATATTAGTTGATGTTTTTTTTGACACATGAGGTTAGATAATAAGAATACATATATAAAGTAATTATCAAAAATAGTTGATGAATTGCCTAAAAAATATGAATTTGTAAGTGACTCATGAGCAGAGATGATTTGATATTCAGTAGTAAAGAACTGAAAGTACATCTATGATAGGATCATAATAAAGGAGGGCCTAATAGGTGATAACTATCTTATATGTTAGTAGAGTACTAGGATATTTTCATAATAATTTAACTTTTATTTTGTAACTAAGTATAATAACAACCATAAATTTAGACAGATCATTATGTATAATGAAATGGATCAACCCTAGAATATATGTCTTACCAAAAATCTATTTTTATCCTTCCAACTAGAGTAATATTTGTTTCATTGTTGGTTGATTGAACAACCTACATAATTTATGTAGGATTAATATCTAGATGAAAGTTTACTTATCTACTTATTGAACCCATATACTAGTGAAATATATTGGATGAGAAACTCTCACCAAATAAGTATTTGAGATATTACCTAATCTTAAAAATTGAGTATCATATCAAAAATGTAACAAGTTTTTAAAATTAATACTAGAAATTATTTAGTTTAGTTTGTTAGCTTTCATTGACATAACTATCATTGAAAAATAATTGTTTTGTTTGAATAGTTTAAATAAAAATATCTTATTTTTTTATATTGATATTCTTGTCTTGTATTGCTTTTGTATATTATGGTTAGTATTTTCTTTGTTTTTTTGTAGCTACTACCTTTATAAGTAGAAGTTCTAGGACTGAGCTAACACTTCTGGACTCAGAGATTAAGAGAACTAAAATAGTAATTTTGAGGCAGAGAGATGAAAATAATTAGATGAAAGAAATTAACAACAATATAGAATCCAAAGAAGCGATGAGCAAGCTGTATAACAACCTAATCATATCTACATCTTGGAAGACTATTGGTAACCTACTATGATGGACAGCTACTCTAGAATTTGGATGCAACTAGTCGAAGCTAATTATTTTTAGTTGAAACTGAGTTTGATAGTGATAGTTCAACAACATTAGTATATTGAGAGAATATTAGAGGATTTGATTAGCATGTTACAATGTTCCTAGAATTATGCTATAATTAAAATGGATGAATTTAGTTTGGATGCAATCAGGTTATGTCCATTTCCCTTTTATTTGAGAGATATGACACGAAGTTGGTTCCAATGCTTATCTTAAGGCTTGATTGAGAGTTAGGATAAACTTTTACAAGCTTCCTTCACAATGTTCTTTTTGCCTCAAGGCTCATAATTAAGGAACGAGATAAGTCAATTACATCAGGAGGAGTTAAAATAGGATAAACTTTGTATGATACGATCATTTTTAGGAGTTATTTAGGAGATATCATCATTATAAGTTTGAGCTGTGGTTCAATGCCCAAACCTTATACAATAGGATGAATTACATGATGAGGTTCACCATTGATGCAACCTCGAGTGGGTCGATTATGAACAAGTTATCTGAAAAAGTGTATTATTTATTTGAGGAGTTAGCAAAGAATTAATACTAAATTCCAAACAATTGTTTCTTTGGGAAAAACAAAGCTCAAGTGTTGGAGTTGGACATATTTACCTCTATGGAGGCAATGATTGAAGTGTTTCATAAAATATTTGAAGCCTAAGTGGAAAAGCAAAAAGGAATATGAGAAATTAATATTTTGCAACAACAAGAACAACTTATTTTGATCTCATTTATTAAGTGGATGTGGCTAATAATTCCTCAGACAAATGATACGTGTTCCAAACTTCCAATCCAATATTAATATCTCCATACGCTATTATCTAAATATGAGAAATTATGAAATTTTTTTATATGAAAGCCGTAGAAACTGGTAGTAGAATATTAAAAAGTCCCAAAGAATTTAGTAAATAATTCCATGTGACACAATATTTAAGTAAGACTTAGCTTAGATTATTAATATACATAGAGTGAAGAAAAGTTTTACTATGATCTTCAAGAGGACTGATGAGTGAAACTGAGGCAAACTTGAAGAAGTGATTGTCAATTAAACTTAAAAGTGCCAAAGAGCTTGAGGGGCAACAAATAAAGGAAGCTAAAATGGTGGGGGGGGGGGGGGGGGGGGGTGTAATTTATAGCCCCGTAATTTTCCCAGAGTCATGGCTCCTATCATAGTAATTTTGAAAGCCATGACCCACAATGATGTCATTTTTCAAAGACTTGGTGGCCGATCAAAAAAATGCCCAACTCTCACCCATAATTATGACAAATGAAGGAGTAATAGAGGAGTGAATGAAGATTACTGAAAGCACTTGAAATATGAATGTAATGGAGAATGATGCTAAATGTATATTTTCTTTAAATCTTCAATTTTAACAATATTTTTAAAAGGAGAAATTAGATGAATAGTTTGACAAGTTTCTTAATATTTTCCAATAACTATAGTAAACATCCCATTTACCGAAGCATTCTCTCAAATGCCTAACTATGTAAAATTAATGAAGGATGTCATGGGTAGTAAGAGAAAGTTAGAGACATGAAATTATGAATATGAGCAAAAATATAGTATGATTATTTAATGAAAACTTATAAGGAAGTTGAAGGATCTGAGAAATTTTATGATATCATATATAATTGGGGATACATATTTCAGAAGGTACTATGTGATTTGGGATCGAGTATCAACTTAATGTCATTTTCAAAAGAACGAAGACTAATCATTGACAAGATTACTCCAACTTTTCGCTCACTAAAAATAACCAATCGATCAACTAAGCATCTAATGAGTATTGAGATAATGTTGGTTAAGGTTGATGTATTTATTTTTCTCGTAGATGTTGTGATTTTAGATATGGAGGAAGACCAACACACTCTATTGTCTTGTAATGACTATTTTTAGCCATTGGACAGATCATCATTAATATCAAGAAGGAAGAGTTTGCTCTTCACATAGGTGAAAATCAAGTGAAATTCAACCATAAAAATGTTTGTAGAGTCCAAATAATGATAAGAAAGATTGTTGGAGGATAGATAACCTCCTCCGCACAACATGACAATAAACATGAACTTTTTAAGTGGAAAATTTTTGTAGAAGACTATTGGCCTAATGATGATGAGAAAGATGACGTAGAAAAGAAAAATTAGAGTTATGAAAGTGTAAATGAAATTGAGGATGAATAGTCATGGTATTTTTCAAATTTATGACTTTAGAAGATTCTCAAGAAGATTCCCAAGAAGAGTGCTCATGAGAGGTAGAAAAAGAATGTGCAATACCTAAATTTGTTTTACAATTGTATGGAGAAAATGATGTAGAAGATTAAAAGAATATGTCAGTAACAAAAACATAGGTAGAATCCCAACTTGTGGATGAGGAAATGATAGAGGAAGATAATAAAAACTAAAATTTTAAAGGATTAGAAGGAAGGTGAATAAGAAATAGAGGCACTAATAAAATATTTGATTAGTGCCGCTACTATGGAGATACATAAACTTTCTAACCACATGGAATCTCAATAGCCAATTTTCCATTTTTTAAGGAAGAAGCCACAACAAATCTTATTGCCTAGACTTTGGAGATCCAGAAAGAAAAAGTCTGAAGTATAGCACAACAAAAAACCATAGCAATCCAAAAAGTCAAGGTATCCAGAGAGGTTGAACCCAAAGAAGAAAGACAAAAAGACATGACAAAATAAAGTGCCATGGCATCCTTAGAAAGATAAGTAAAAAAGGAAGCCCCAAAAAAAGCATTGAATATTATTCATTACCAAAAGAAAATTCAGGAAGAAAAGAATAAATAAAAAACTATACAACAAAACTAGCATGGATAGCGGGTATTATTGATTGAGGTAACACTTTATTGATGATCTAGCTAAAGAGGTTAAAGCTACTACTTCTTAGAAGATAACCCAAGAATTTTTTTTCATAATTGATGAAATAAATGTATTCACAAACATAGATAATTATGCATGATTTTTACACATATTAATTTAGTCATACAATTCAAACCCCATCATGACTCATTTACATATCTATAAAAAGTATTCTCACCAGCTAGATACTTTATGACACTCAAAAATAGTCATAGAAAACACTTATATAGGATTGATGGAAAGTCATATAATTTTATAGAGAGGTAGTAATTGCTCTAGGGTGAGCATTCACTTTAGTATGATAGTTTGTTTGCTATGCTAAATATCAAATAATGCTAATATTTTGGTGACTCTCCTTGTTGTATTTGCATAGAAAAAGACTTTACACAACTATTTCATTAAATTATAGATTTGATGGATTATGTTGAATAATAAGAAAATTAGGTAGTTTTTATGTTAAATGTGAGACTTAATAGTTTTGTTGAGTATGAGTGGAGCAAAAAATGATATAAAGTCATAGTATTTCTCGTGTAATGACTTTATTATATCTTTATGAGCTTTATTATTTCTAGTTTAATGACTTTTAGCATCAATTCTTGGCCAAAGTTCTATATAAATAATCATAAAAATCTTTGTATGCCATGACTCGATTATCTCACTAGTAAAATTGTTTCACTATGCAATACATTTTTTTGGTTGTGAAACTTTTTTGGAGTTGCAGCCATACTAACTCATAAAATTTATTATGTCTATGATATTAATTTTATCTTGTAATTTTAAGTATCTCTCTTATGCTAAAAGCCATGACATCCTCAAGAATAGTAATTTTCTCATTACATAGCAACCAAGTCTAAGACAAAAGCCAAGGTGCTTCTCCAGCACTATATCTTTTATCTACAAAGAGTTTCATAGAGTATTTATTCAAGTCATGACCATTTCCAGGGTAATGACTTTTTACTTTTGAGAAATAACCCATAAGCCATGACCATTCCCAATACCATAATTTCGTGTTATAGAGACAAAATACATGAGTTGCAATTATTCCCAGCACCACAGCTTCATGTCACAAAGAAAAAATGTATAACCAAGACCATTCATAATGCCACGACTTTATGTTATATAGATGAAATATTTAACAATGATTATTATTAGCTTTGTAGTAATCTAATACAAGAATGAGACCAAAGTTGTGGCTCATTCCTAATATCATGATTTTGTATTATAGAGAAACAAAGCTAAAGTTGCAACCACTCCTCATCATCATGACTTCTCACTTAAAAATCACATCAAATCTTTTGAGTATAAAAGTGCAAAACAAGCAGAAATAAAATGAGGAGGAGAGAGATCAAACATTTGCCCAACCCTAGAGGTTATCACTTTGGCATGCCAAATATCAAAAAATACTCATTTTTTGGTGATAATGCATGATGCTTTATATGAAAAAGAGCTTAGATATAATTATTTTACTAAATTATAGTCTCGATTATTTATGATGAATAATAATAAAATTGAGTAATTTTTGTGTGAAATATAAGACTTGATGGATTTGTTGAGTACGAGGGGAGCAAAAAGTCATATAAAATCATATCATTCATTGTATTTTGACTTTGTTACAACTCATTAAACTTATAGAATAATTTTGATATCCATTCTTGGTCAAAGCTTTACTCAAATAGACATGATAATCTTTATATATATCATTAATTTATCACCTTCTTGGTACAATTATTTTACTATATAAGATATTTTTTTTCCGCTATAAAACTTTCCTAGAGTCACCACCATATTAGGTTGTATTATTTTTTATGACTATAATATTAATTCTACATTGTAACAAACAAGTATCATACTAGTTTTAAAAGCCAAGATAGTCTCCAATGCCATGAATTTCTCATTACAAAGCTACCAATACTAAGGCAAAAGTAGTATTACTTCACTAATTTTCCCTATAAAGTGTTCCAAAAAGAATGTACTTGAGCCACAATCATTTCTAGGACTATAATTTTTTGTTCTTTATAAATGACCAAAGTTATGACTTATTACAAGCATCATGACTTTATAGAGATGAAATACACAAGCTATAACTATTTTCAATGACATAACTTAGTGTTTTATAGATAAAATATATAGCTAAGATCATTTCTAGTGCCACAACTTTATATAGAGATGAAATATATAACCATAGTTATTCCCAATTCTATGAAAATCTAATAAAAGAAAGAGACCAAATCTTTTATTATTGATAGCATCATGATTTTGTATTACCATGACAAAAATCCTTGGGGAGGGGGGGGTGGGGGTTGCATGAATTTAGACTCCTAACTCGAGGCAAATCTAAGGTGTACGAATAAGAATTAAGAGTTTAGGTTTTAATTTCTAGACTATTGTGTGATATATCTTAAATTATCTTGTGTAAATTCATCTCCAATGTCAAACTAAATTGAGATTAATTTATTTTATTTCGTGTGGAAGATAATTAATAAATTTTTATGTTTGAATTGTATTGTGTTTTAATTATTGATGGATGTGATATTTATGTAGAACTAAAATTAGGATTTTACTATTAATAGGTCTGTACATGTTTTCATGGTGGACGTTGGCAAGCAAGTCATAAAGCACACTCGCATATAATGGTTGGAAAGATGTAACAAACCTTTTGATCTTGTTGTGTTAAACATACCTATATATCAAAACCCAATATTAAGGTAAGTTTAATCATGTGAGTATGATGCTTATGAAACCAAAAATAAATATTTTTATAAGCCAATTCATTGTGTGTATCTTAGAAGAACTTATCCTCAATTAATAAGTGAGTTTTATAGAATGTTGTCATGAGAGTTTCACCTTTAGTCTGAGAGTCATATATCATCATGACAAATAGTGATAAGTCATGAGACACATGTGAGTGGAGGTGAATCATAATGTGATGATAGTACCATGAGTTACTTTCTATCATATACTCATATCATTAAGATTTGAGGAAAATCATATGTTAATTATATGAGTTTGACACTTATGAAGCCGAAAGTGTAAACACTTAAAATATTAGATTAATTCAAATTTTTATGATACATGAGATTGAAGGATAAGAATACATATATGAAGAAATCATCAAAGGTAATCGATGAGTTGCCTAAAAGGTATATACTTTTGAATAATAATTGTGCAGATATAATTTATTATTTTGGTAGTAAAGTATCGAGTGATAACTATGAGAGGGTCATTATTGGGAAGGACCCAATAATTGATAATCACCTTGTATGCTATTAGGGCACTAGGATATTTTAATAGTAGTTCAAATTTTATTTTTTAACCAAGCATAATAATAATTAAGTTATTTAGATAGATCATCATGCATAATGAAATAAACAAACTATAGAATCTAAGAGTTATCAAAAATTTAGCTTTGTCTTTTCAACTAGAGCTACAATTGACTCATTATTGGTTCATCAAACTGCCTACACAATTCATGTGGAATAAATATCTATATGAAAGTTTATTTTACTACTTGTATGACATACATACTAATGAGATTGGCTAGATGAGAGACTCTTGCCCAACAAGGTTTTGGGATAGTCTAATTCTAAAAATTAGGTAATTTAAAACATTACAATAAGTTTTTGATATTGTTACTAGGTATTATTTAATTTTATTAGTCAACTTTAGTTTATATAACTATCCTTGAAAAAAGGATAATTCTGATTTTAATAGTTTGAATAACATTATTTTCTTTTTGTGTCTTAATTTGTATTACTTGTCTTGTGTTACTTATTTATTTTTTGGTTTATATTTTTTTATATAATTTTTAGCCACAAATTAACAAAGTAAAATTTTGGAACTAAGCTAATACCTTGGGACCCAAAAGGGAAAAAATCAAAAGAGAAGAACTTCAAGAGTAGGAGATGAATGTGCACAGCTTAATCTATCATTATGATGAAACCTATGTCCTACAAAGTAGTGATTTCTATCTCATATATAATGGCGACTTCAATCAATTTGATTATCATAACGTAGTAAGCTATTGAGATTTGAGATCTAGGAACTATAAAAAGACTACATTTGATAATCTTTATTCAACCTCTAAATCTTCATTTGAAAATATAATCACTAAGTTTCTTATTGAGATAAGAAGAACTAATGAAGTAGAAGAAGAGTGGATAAGACAACTAAAAATAAGATTTGAAGATACTAATTTGGATATGCTTTAAAAAGGTACTACATCAAAACTTCCAATAAATAAAATGAATATGATCAATTGTGAGAAGAAGGTCAAGAAAGTTGAAGGAGCTATGCTACTTCATAACATCATAGCCAAAACTAAAAAAAAAATTTGGACATTCAACACCAATGATCCATGTGAAAACAATTGTTAAAGTTCTCTTATATTTAATATTGCTAGTTCACATAGACAATAAATAGATAAATGAAGTCAAAGAATATATGGAGAAGTTAGTCGGACTATAGAAATTATAGATGAAAGGAATGCTTTAGCAAATGTCTAGCTAAGGATATTAAATATAGTGACTACTTGGGAGGCAACCCATGAAGTCTTTTTTTGTGCATGATAAAATAAATTTTCTTTTGTTGTTCGTTGAATATTCATCACATCTGACTATGATTTTAAACTAAACAAGACTCAAAGCAATGAGCATCATCTAGTATTGTGACTTTCAAAAAAATATTACAAAACATGCAAATTTGTGACATTGAGTGGCTATTTAAGCATCATCACAATGGGGTATTAAACCCTAAAATCTGAAACTTTCCTCCCTTTCACAATGCAAAAAAAAAGTAAGCTCCAACACTCTGAGAGATGAGAGTTCCATGGAAAAAGGGTCACGATCAAAACAATTAGGGAAGAGCAACAGTGTAGAGATGAACAACAATGTCAAAGTTTTACAGAAAATTATTATGCATGTGACAACTTTTCTAATAGAAACTAACAAAAAGTGGATAACTTTAATTCTTTCCAACAAAAGCTTTATAGGATTGCAGAGTTTCATGGAATTTATCCCCCCTTTCGAGCAGATTATCAAAAAGAAAGATTATAATTTATTTTGTGCCCATAAAAAAAGGAAATGCATTGGTTGTAAGAGAAATCTATGCCAATCTCAAGGATAGGGAAGAAACAAATGCTGCATGAGAGAAATTTAAGTATATTTTGATAGAATAATTATTAATTAAACACTTGGATTGCAAGGGATTTGGGATGCTACATCCTTTATATTCCTAAAACTACAACCTAATTTCAAAGAAATTGTGAATATATTGATGGATGAAAAAGGTGAATAGAAAGTAACTTCAAAAATACATATGATTTTTTGATATGTGGAGAACTCATAGAGGTGAGAAACATAATTGTAGTTCATTTGTTCTTTTTTTTTGTAGCTTACAAACTATGTTTCAACTATCAAAAAATAGGTTAATAATGCTTTATGCCCTTTCGATTGGTTATAGATTTGATGTTGGAAAAAACACTTAAGAAGTCCATTCTCAACCATCAAGAGGGTAAATTTTCTGACCTAATAATTTAACCGTGATTATATTATTATGCCGAGCCAAGATAATTTTGGTAGATGAGGATAGCGATGAATGGTGCTCATGGGTGTCCCTCCTAATATTATCATGCACTAAAAGAAGGTTTGAAGGAGATATAAAATGAAATAAGTTGATTCTCAAAGGGAAAGAATCAATAGATATTGAGTAAAAATAACTATCCTTTCCCAAAACTGAAATAGAAGCTATGGAAAAAAAAGGAAGAATACGAGAAGAAGAGAACTCACATTAAGCATTCATTACTGCATAAGGAGTACGATGGGTGATATTTTTTGCATTTTGGAAAATATGTAGATAGAATCAAAAAAATGGAGGATTTCCTAAAAAGTGAGATACACTCACCCTATACAAAAATAGTGGAGTAAGCTAAAAAATGAGATGCAATATGATAAGTATATATCCAAAAGAAATAAATATTTTTTGTCACAACTCAAGAAAAGTTCAAAAATAAGATTTATAAATTTTTGAAGGAAGGGGTGAAACAAGTGTAAACTAGAGTGATGAGCATTGTAGAATCATTTGGGAGGCTTTATGAGGCCATTGTAATGGAATTGAAGGATAAAGGAATTGGCAAAATACAATAAGAACCAAATAAATTATATTTTGAAATAAAATATTTTGAAGACTCATTGAATTCCATTAGGAAAAGACAAGAGGCCTTGTATAATATTGTGGAGAAGATACTGGATTAGGCATCAATTAATAAAGGAGATTCAGATAAACCATTCACTTTTATGCTACTATTTGAGCACTCAAGAGCTGATTTCCCCATGTAGGAGTTTGTTCCTAAATGAAAGTCATTTACTGACCTTCCTCACCTCATTGATATGATATGTATTTTTATTTTCATGGGTACTATGGTACTATAATCTTATAGCATTGATGTTGTTTGTGATAGATGGAAAGCTGTATATTTTATCTAGAGGAGAAGTAATTACTCAGGGATGATCACTGACTTTAGTGTGAGAGTTTATTTGGTATGCCACATATTGAATAATACCAGTTATTTTAGTGATTATACATAATATCTTTTGCAAATAAAAAAGCTTTAAATAGAACTATTTCACTAAATTATAGTTTTGTGGTATTATAATGAATAATAGTGAAGATGAATGATTTTTGTATAAAATATGAGCTTTGTTGGATTTGTTAAGTAGGAGGGGAGCCAGAAATTATTTAAAATCATAATACTCCTTTGTGCTATGCCCGTAGTATATCTCACTGAGCTTATAGGATAGTTTTAGCATTCATTATTATCCAAAACTCTACACAAATTGCTGCATAAATCTTCGTATGTCATGATTCTACCACCTCATTGACATAATCATTTCATTGTGTAACACATTCTTTTTGGCTGGAAAACTTTCTTGGAGTAACAATTACACTAAGTCATATTATTATTTATATTTGTGATATTAATTATACGTCACAGCAACCAAGTACCTCATTGGTAGAAAAAGTAGTGGAATCCTTCAACACTATGATTTTCTCATTACAATGCCACCAAGACTAATGCAAAAGCTATAGTGCTTCTCTAGTATCATGTCTTTTTACTATAGAGAGTTCTAGAGAGCATTTACTTGAGTCACGTCCCTTTTAAAAGCTACACATTTTTTCTCTTAGGTGATCATCAAAGCCGTGACTTATTCCTAACACCATGACTATGACTTACAAAGATGAAATACATAAGTCAAAACCATTCCTAGTGCCATGACTTCATATTATAGAGATAAACTACATAGTAGTGTTCATTCCTAATGTTATGATAATTTGATACAAGGGAGAGACAAAAAATGTGGTTCATTCCTAATTTCACAACTTTGTGTTATAGACATGCAATGCATAATCAAGACCATTTTCAATGCCACACCAATCTAAAGTAAGAAAAAGACCAAAGTCAAAGACTTATTTATATGATTTTGTGTTACAAAGTCAAAAGCCAAAGCCATAACATTCCACAGTGCCTTGATTTTTCACTTAAAAATTGCATACGACCTTTAAAGTATAAAGTACAAAACAATATTTTTTTTTCCAAAAATAAATTAAAGGCATGAGAAATAAATGAAAAACTAGTGTTTAGGGAGCATAAACTTTTTCAAATACAGGGGAGATCTATGAGCATATAATTCAAGGCACAACATAAGGGAAGTGCATGAATTTTAACTCCAAAATGAGAATTATGGAATTGATGTTTGATTCCTAGACACTCTTGAAGACTATTATTGGGAACCTAAAATTTCACAAGATATATGTCAAATTATCTCGTGTGAGTTCTTTCCCAATATCAAACTAAATTAAGGTCTAGGGTTAGTATATTTTATTTCATATGATTGATGCTTAATTAATATCTTTTTATATTTGGATTTTGTTATGATTTGGTTATTAATAAATATGGTATTCATGTAGAATTAAAATTAACATTTTACTATTGGTGAGTTTTATACATATTATTGTGGTAAATGGTGACATATGATCTATGAAGTATACTTGTGCATAATTATTTGTAAGGAAGTGATATCTCTTTTGATCATGAGATGTAGGACAAACCTATCTGCCCAAAACTCATGTTGAGGCAATTTTAATCATGCGAGTATGGTATTTACAAATTCAAAAATATGAATTCTTTATAAGCCAATCAATTATACATTCTTATAAGAATTGACTCTCAATTGATATTAGAGTTTTATAGAATGATTATCCTAAAGGTTTTATTTTTAATATTAGAGTCATGTGTCATCATGATAGACAATTATAGATAAGTCACAAGACATGCATGAGTGGAAGTGATTCGCAAGTTTGTGATAGTTATGCAAGTTATTTCTAACATATGACTCTTACCAATGAGATTTGAGGGAAAACATAAGTTAATTGTATGAATATGATACTTACAAAGTTGAAAGTATAAATACTTTTAATACTATATCAATTCACATCTTTATGATACATGAGATTGGAGAACAAGACTATATATATATATATATATATATAAAGTAACTATCAAAGATATTTAACGAGTTTCCTATAAGGTATGAACTTGTGAATGATCCTCGAGCATGGATAATTTGTCATTTCAATAGTAAAAATACAGAGAGGATAGTTGTAGAGGGACCATCATTAGGGAAAACCTAATAGTTGACAACCATCTTATATGTTATTAGAGCACTAGAGTATCTTTCACAATAATCTAACTTTCATTAAGTATTCAAGAACAATAACAACCAAGCTATTTACATAGACCATCATGCTTAATGAAATGGATTAATCCTAGAATCTAATAGTCTTATCAAAAATTTAGTTTTATCCTTTCATCTTGAGCAATAGTTCACTCATCATTAGTAATCAAACTACCTACAAAATTTATTTAGGATTGATATCTATACAAAAGTCCACTTTACTACTTATATGAAACATATACTTGCGGGACTAGTTGGATGAAATATCCCCGTCCATTGAGATTGTGGGATATTACCTAATTCTAAAAATTGAGCAACATAACAAAGCCAAAACAAGATCTGAGACACTAATAAGAATTGTGGGTTTAAGATTTATATTCCTAAACACTATTGAGGACTATCATTGGAATTCAAAATTTCATGAGATATATTTGAATTATTTCATGTGAATTCCTCCTCATTGTTAGTCTAAATTAAGGTTTGAGTTTGGTGTATTTTATTTGGTGTGATGATATATAATTGATGAGAATTATGTTTGGTTTATGTTGTGATTTGGTTACTGATGGATGTAATAGTTATTTATAATTCAAATTAAGGTTTTACTAATGATATTCTTTATCATGTTATCGTGATAGATGATAATAGGTAAACCATGAATTACACTCATATATAAATGTAGGAAGATAATGAAAATCCTTCTAATGGTGATGCACAAGAAAAATTATACATAAAAAATCAATGTTGAGGTAAGTTTAATCAAGCAAGTATGATGCTTACAAAACTAAATTATGAATATTTTTATAGGTTAATCCATTGTCCATATCTTAGATGAATTAAGCCTCAGTTGATGTGCGAATTTAAACTTTAGTGTGGGAGTCCATGTCATTATGGTAGATATTGATATAAATACAATGAGATATGCATGAGTTGAGGTGACTCATAAGGTAGTGATAGTCCTATGAATTACTTATGTTGTATGACTCATATTGGTGTAATCTGAGGGAAGACTTAATTGTCATAAGTATGATATGTATAAAGCTAAAAGTTTACCCACTTTAAATACTAGATTAGTTGACATTTTTATGACACACGAGTCAAAAAATAAAAATACATATATGAAGTAATCATCATGAGTAGTTGTCAAGTTACTTAAAAGGTATGGATTTGTAAGTGACTCTCAAACAAGAATGATTTATTGATTTAGTGGTAAAATACTAAGGGAATAACTATTGGAGGGCTATTATTGGGGAGGGTATAATAGGTGACATCCATCTTGTATACTAGTAGGGCAATAAGACATTTTTATAATAATTTAATATTTATTTTGTAACAAAGTATAATAACAAATAGGTAATTTAGGCAAACAATTATACATAATAAAAAGAGCTAAATTATAATATATGAGTCATACCAAAAACTCAATTTTGGCATTATAACTAGATCAGTTGTTGAGTCACTATTGGTTGATCAAAATACCAACTTATTTCTTGTGAGATTTATATTTGATAAAAATCTATTTTATTATATGACATATATAATAAAAGAGAGACTTAATTATATGACATATACTTGTGAAACTATGTTAAAAGAGAGACTCACTTATTGAGCATATGAGATATTTATTAATCCTAAATATTAGGCATCATAACAAAGTTACAATACTACTCATTATGAAAACCAATATATAAGTGGTACTCTGCTCCACAAAATTAAAATTACAAATAAGTTAAGAAATTTTTATATAAAAAAATGGCACAATATTAATTTATGGGCACTAAGAGGAGAGGAAAGGAGAAGAGTTTATATATTAACTATGAAAACCAAATATATAAATAAGGTCTTTATAGAATTTTTTTTGATTAAAAATATATGTTTTTAATTTTTTTTTAATATTAAATATGACAGAATTATGACTATAATTAGATTTTTACTTAAGAGCCATTGGAAGCAATCTGAGGCCTAAATCTTTGAATGCCTAAATCTGCTTTAATGATGGAACACAACATTATTTTTAAAATATTATTCTTATAACTATCATCTATGGATCACAACATAGAAGATAAAGATTGAAAGACTATGTTGAACTAATACTCTATACTCTACCATATTCATATTACAATCTCATCATAAATATGGCCAATGTTGTTGTGAGGGAAAATTTATCTTTAATAAAATTGTAGGCATTGTACATGAAGAAGAAATTATACATAAAAATAAGGAAGATAGTGTATTTTCTTTTCAAGAAATCAATGCTTTGATTGTCTCTAGAGGAAGATTGGTAAAATATGGCTTTAGTTGGAGTCAGAATAAGACAAAGTTATTGAGTAAGAAGAAAATGAAGTGTTATTATTATAAAAAAACAAGGGCATGTAAAAAAGAATATTATTATTATAAAGAAGGGGTAGATAAAATATTATAATAAAAGAATATTAGTCATCAAATACTTAGGGTCGTGTGATAACTATTATAGATAGTGGTGAAATTTTATACTATGAAACAATACTTATTAAGTGTTGAAAAAGATTTATTAATGTCTGAATGATGGACTCATGTGCAACATTACATATGACTTTTTGGAGAGAGTGGTTCCGACAATATGAACATATTTCTAGAATATTTATATTCTTGGGAGATGATCATGCCTTATATATCATTAGTATTAGTACTATCTGAATTAAGATGTTTGATAATATGGTCCAAATCATCCAAGAGGTATGACATATGAAATATCTAAAAAATATATATTGTCTTAAAGAGAATTATATAATGATGGGTGCAAAACTCATTTGTAAAATAATATCATGAAAATGGTCAAATGAATGCTTATAGTAATGAAAATATAAAAGGTAGCCAAAATTTTATATATGCTTAAAGGAGAAATATAACAAGGAGAAGTATCTATAATTTAAATAAGTTTGATAGAATACTTAATGATGACATGATATCATATACTTATCCAAATGTAAGAATGAAATTTTAAAGTTTCTATTTTTAAAGAGTTTCTTCTAGGGCTCAAAAATATTTGGTTTTTCTTTTGTGTTCATTTTGGCACTAGTAAATAGCATATATTAAAGTTCAATATTTATAATACTATAAATAAATCTATCCTAGAATTGATTTATTTTGATGTTTGAGAAGCATCAATTCTATCATTGTTAGGTGCAAAATACTTTGTATTTTTTATTGATGACTACTTAATGAGATATTAGGTATATTCAATTAATAAGAAGACAAATACATTCTAATTTTTTTAAAATATTTAAAGAATAAGTAGAACTTGAATGTAAAAAGAAAATCAAGTTTTCAAGAACTGATAATATGAGAGAATATACTAGTAGTGAATTTAATAACTTGCATCAACAAAATGAACAAAAGTCATATTAAGAACTATGAGAATGAGAAAGTCATTTTGGGTTGAAACAATCAAGATCACTTGTTTTGTGATCAATTGGTCACCATCAATTGTGATTGACTTGAAAATATTGATGGAAATGTAAACTAGTAAGCTAACTAACCATGCTAACCTACATCCATTTGGAAGTCATTTGTATGTTATGTACAATATCTAAAAAATATCAAAACTATATTTTTAAATCTAGAAATTACATATTTTTGGGATTGCTAATGGAGTGAATGGATATCACTTGTTGGATGTCACTACTTGTAAGATATTATCTTAGTAGAGATATTATAATGACTATACATTTATCATTAGTAGAGATATTATCTTGGAAGAAAAACTATTGTAAGAGAAGTAAGAGATAATATAATAACTATACGTTTCGTTGGAAACAAACAACAAGAACATAAATTATTAGAATACAACAAACAAATATAAAATAATTCTAAGGTATTTGAGGTGTGATAATCAAATTGGTAGAGGAGAGAATCAACTTGGCACTCAAAATATGTTATGGAGGGAAATGATGTATTCTGTCTACTAACAATAGATGGAAAGTCATCAATTTTCTGTGAGGCAAAAAAATCAAGAAGTTTTCTCTTTGGATGATAGTAATATATGAAAAAACTGAAGCTCTCTATAGAACCAAGGCATGTGATCTTATTTTACTACAACAAGAAAGAAAGACTATTATAAATAGATGAGTCTACAAGATCAAATAAAATATTAATGATCAAGTAGAGTGGTTTTATGCATGACTGGTAGTCAAAGGATATGCACAGAAAGAAAGTATTGACTTTAATAAAATATTTTCTCTTGTTATTTTACTTATAATAATTCTACTTATTCTAGTAATGTGTGCTACATATGATTTAAAATTAGAGCAATTAGATATGAAATTATATTTCTTAATGGAGAACTATAGGAAGAAACATATATGTTGCAACCAAAATGTTTTGAAGAAAAAAAGGAGAGAACGACTGATTAGTATATTGAACAAATCTTTATATGATCTCAAACAAGCACCAAGATGCTGATATAAGAGGCATGATTCCTTAATCATGAGTCTTAGATACAATAGACTTAATTTAGATCATTATGTATATTTTAATATGTTTGGGGATGATAATTTCATTATCTTACTATTATACGTGGATGATATATTGGTAGCAAGACCTAACAAAGATCATGTTTAAGAATTAAAGATATGTTTGGCAAGATAATTTGATATGAATAATCTAGGATTGGTAAATAAGATCACATAGATGCAAATTTACTGAGACAAAAATAATAAGAAGATGTGACTTTCATAAAAGAATTATATCAATAAATTCTTGTGATACTTCAATAAGCACAATTATATGCTAATTTCTACTTTTCTTTCAATTAATCTCAAGTTATCAATAAACACTTCTAACAATGAAACATATAAGATGGAAATGTCTCGAGTATCATATACAGAAATTATTAGAAATTTCATATTTGCTATGATTTATAGAAGACTAGATATTACACAAATAATGAGAATTATTAGTCGATACATGACAACTCTTGGTAAAGTAGAAAATATTATAATATGTAATATTTTAATATTACATATTATAATATTATAATATGTTATGGGAGTTCAGATATTATTATCAAAGACTATGTTGGTTCAGACTATGTAGAAAATGTTGATAATTATAAGTCTGCTACTAGCTATGTGTTTACTCATGTTGGATGAGTTGTAGGTTGTATTTCAAAACTAGAGTCAATTATATCTACATTACGACTTAACCATAATATGTTAAACCTATGCAAGATAGTAAAGAGACAAACTAGCTGCATATGTTATTGGAAGAGTTTGGACATAAATAAAAGAAGATTACTTTATTTTGTGATAGTCATAGAGTTCTACACTTAGCAAATACTCTAATATTATATTCGAAGATAAGATATATTAGAGTATAATATTACTTTTTATGAGAAAAGTTTGAAGAAGAATGGATATATAGAAAATTGATAAGTAATGACTTGATATTCTATTTGGTTAGACTCAAATAAAAGATTATAATTTTTATTTAATTTTAATAAATTATTAATGGAACAATATATATAAATAATACGTAAATCATATTTAAAAAAATATCAAAAATAAAAATGATAAAAACTATAATCCAATATCTAATACATCAAAAGTGCATCAGTCATAATGAAATAACAAAATAGCAAAAATAAAAAAAGCATTAGCATTATAGCACAATATCACTCTCACATGAATTTAGAATCATGAATGATCAATCAGTGCCTGTGATATAATATTATGGATGGAGATGTGTATCGTCATCATCATGAATACATCTAAAGATGTCATAATACCCTCAATATCCTCGATCTTTTTATCCTATCAATTATCATCTGTCATCATCTCGTGTGCCTTATCTTGAATGTCCAAATTTAAATTTTCTTAGTCCTTCAAGCATGCAAGTGTCTCCATGATATTTGGTCAGAATCTCGATCTCCTATTTGAAATAATATGACTATCATAAAAAAAGTAGACTCTAATGCTATGCTAGACACCGTATGAATCAGTAGACCATGTATTATCTTAGATAGTATGAGATACTTAGATTTGTATGATCTTCACAATATCAAAATGTCAAAAATTCTTATTATTTTCATGTGATCGGATGAAATAATAATTAATATCTAAGTAATGAGATAACTCACTTCTACTTGATGGACCACCTAATTGTGTGCCATTGACTAATTAAATGGATGAGTCATCATCTATGAATACAGTGTTTATGTTTATACTCGGACCTTGGCTACTATCAGACTTAGTGTCATGATATGTAAACAAGTTAGTTAAATTTCATGAATGAACCCTTCAAGTTGGTGTACCTAGCTTATGCATGTTGATATGTATACCAACATATTTTCTACTCCTTTCACCTAAACCCTAGGATTCTTATAGGTAGCAAAACAATATAGATTTGGAATGAATGACTAGTATTTCAAATACTTAGTTTACATATCAATAGCCATTATACTAAATATAAGGTGACATTTATATTTGTTAAATATGCTACTAATATTGTGTGTGCACCTGGGTATAATGCAAGTAGTGGTAGCATATACAGATAAATACATATTCGTTATAGCATAAAAAATTTTTAGGAATTTCATAAAAGAGATTCATGTATCTTAGTCTAAATTATCAATAATAAGTTCATCATTTTTACTATTGACATAGTTGAATATCATATATTGGTATCCAATATATAACTCTAATATTAGACAGGTGTAATTCCAATGGTGTCTCACAACCATTTGGAATTTTTCCTTTTTTAGTCTCACAGACAAATACATGCGGCTAAACTCTTAACTATTAGACATCATAAGATATTTTAGTAAATTTCTTATTTTTTCTAATATGGGAAAAATAATTTTTATCACCACTTATATTATCAGGTTAAATACATGAAGCATACACCTAATGTGAAATATCTCACATAATGGTACGTCTCTAATAGTCATAACAAACATATTAATAACTACTTCATTATTATAAATATTATTGAAAGTGACGCTAATATTTTATTTTAAATTTCATATTCTTTAAAAATATGTCATACCCTCATATATGGCAGGATCATTATGAGGATAAAGAATCTAAGAAAATCCTAAATTTTTTTTATTAAGTTTTTATTTAGAGTCTACATAGTGAGTAGCGAGACATGCAAATGAAGCATCATTGCAAAAGTCCATATATCAGATGTCATAGATGTTACTTTACAAAATTTCCTAAATTCATTAATTATTAATTATTTTTCTAACTTATAATATTTTATTATGTCATTCCTACTTGTGGATTAATGAATCCTATGATAAGTAGGCTAAAAGTAGGTCTGCATAATATTGACAATCGTAGATCCTCCAAAAATCTAATAGAAATACTCATAATCATAATCAATTTGGTTATGTCATTCTTCTCAAAATCTTTGTAGTATATTAAGGGGATCAATGAAGCTGAACTAGATATAGCTTGAAAGATCACATTGCTAAGTTGGATTTGCCGTGGATCTAATGCATCATATTTTTTGGTACATTAATCAGCATGTTTCTTTAGTAGCCCAGTCTCATATATACTACTATAGGTATATATCTTTTGACAATATATATATTATGTCAATTCTTCATCAGTATCCCTATAATTTTTATTTTTTATTATTTTGAAGTGTCTCCATACTACTGATGATCATTTAGTTTTTTATTTTTTTAGGTGACAAATGGGTTTGGATCAAAACCATTAGAGAAAACATAACTTCAGCCTCAGATCTTTCGTTAGGGTTAATATTATTATCTACATCTATATTAATATCATATTTATTATTATTAAATTCAATATATGATATTTTTGTAACTATTTTTTAACTATATGTCCCGTTACCACAAATTATTTGGTTGTAAATATTACACAATTTTTAATTATATGACCTCGAAGAGGGTTGTACAGGCACACCCATACCATTATCTATTCCATATGCATAATTATAAGCCATAATTATTTTTAAAGTAAATAATTAAATAAATAATAACATACAAAATAATATATCAAATAATGAAATTTTAAAAGAGAAGACTTAGAGAAGAGGGCATAAAGGAGAAAGAGAAAGCGATAGGAAGAAATTTAGAATGAGAATTCTTAATTTCTGATTTTCTATTTATAGAGAAAAAAAGAATTACAAAAAATTAAAAATTATTTTTTTTTCATTTTTTAATGATAATTGGTTAGAATTATGAGGACAATTTTTTTAAAATAAGCCTAATTATGATAGTGAGACACGATCTGTCATTGCCACTATCAAAGTCCATTGCATGAAAACACAATGGGCAGGGTATGGGAGGTCGCCCAATTGTGAACGGTAACATAAGCAGAATAATCTTACATGGTCTTTAAAAAAAAAAAAAAAACTTCCCACTGGGCAGTCATTTGAAGAAGCTAGATCCGTGATCTGAGACCTACCCATTCCTAGTTTTGGGCCACCAAGCTGGTGGACTGTGCTACTGGGCCAAACATGTGAGTCGTGCCTGGGCCAACAAGACACATAACTCTCACTTAGATGTGTCAAATAGGTTGGGCTACCCAGACACGACCCATGACATGGTAAGTTCAGCCATGTCTAGCTTAGCATGACACAATTTTGAACTGTGTTTGGCCTTGCCCCCCCTCAACCCCATGGCACGGTTTGTGTCGTGCTGGGCCATGTAAGCTGTCAGGTCCTTTCGGGTGACTGCTCATCAGGGTGGGGGGTTTTTTTTTTAAATCTAACCACATAAATTGGATCTTACTTACATAGCTAATTACAATTGGCCGGCCACATAAGTTGACCACACATTATGTTTTCACGCAATGGATTTCACAGGGATGGTCTGGCACGGTTCGACATGACCCTATACTTGACCGTGTCACCATGCCATGCAGGGTCGACCAATTGGTTCCTGTTTAATGCTTGGCATGACACAAAATCACAATGTGTCATGTTTGGCATGGCACGATAGCATGGACATGCCTCACTCAAATGAGTCGTGATGCATGATATGACCCATTTGACACCTATACTTCCACTAACCTAATACATGAGGCATGCCATGAGGTATTGTCCAGGACTAGACATAGTCCTGGATTGTGCTGTGGCTAGCCAGGCACAACTGAGCTATGACACCTCTAGTTCATATGATGTTGATTTTCTATTATTCTAGTAGATAGATACGTAGCATGTGAAAAATGAATTTCAAGTAGGAAAATATAAAATTAATTGTTGGTAGGTAAACTTCATCTCACCCATATCAAAAATACCTTTTGAATGTTTTTCGTTTTCTATAAAAATAGATTTTTTTTTCATTTAAAATCATTTTCAATCCCAAATATCATTATATTTTATTTAATTTTATCATATGGTTTGTTATATTATTATTATGATAGAATTTCTTATTTAAAATTATTACTGCAATCATGTAACAGGGGCACTATTAGAGAGATAAAATGAGGTGGGATGACAGTTCAATTTTATTCAATCTAACACTTGGACGAAGCTTGAGCTTTGTATTCAACATTATATGTATAATATATTCGAGGTTTTTTATTTTTTAAAATAATACATGCATTAAGTATATAGTTTTGGGTTTACTCTTTACTGTTTTTGAAAACAATTTGTTTTAGTTTATTTTGTTTGTGTACCAAAATGAAATTATTTTTGTTCTGGTTATCAAAAATAAACAGAACATGATAGATAATTTATATTTTATACTTGTCCCAACTAGTGTTTATCTTTTAAAATATAAATAATTTATATTTTATATTACGGGAAGATGGCAAAATCCCATCAACTCTTCTCGACGGCAAGTTCCAAGAACATGATAGATGTTTGGGATAAAAATAGACATCAGCTGATCAGCATGACTAATAATAGAGCACAATGAAAGAAAAAGAAAAACGAACACTAAATGAAACGAAACAAAGAAAATGACAACGGAATGGAACTGGGAAAATAACATCTACCGCTCCCTCTTCTTGTTCTCTGCCACCAGATTACATGCCATTCATTCCAACGTCGTCCAACGACGACGGTGGGAGAGAATCTTTGCTCTCTTCCGATGTCAAACATCTTATCCCCATTCCAGCTCCTAGAACTCAACCTTATATCCGCGCAAGATCTCGCTCCCAGCTCACGAAAGATGCAAACATATGCAGTTGCATGGGTCCACCCCGACCGCAAGCTCTCCACCCGCATCGACGTTCATGGACACACCAACCCGACGTGGAACGACAAGTTTGTGTTTCGCGTAGATGACGAGTTCCTCTTTGGCGACACTTCCGCCGTCATGATCGAAATCTACGCAATCAACTGGTTTCGCGATTTCCATATCGGTACCGTCCGGGTGATCATCGGAAATTTGATTCCCCCAGGCCGCTCTCAGCACCAGAAGTACCTCCAAGTTGGCATGCGATTCGTCGCCCTCCAGGTTCGCCGTCCTTCTGGAAGGCCGCAAGGGATTCTAAACATTGGTGTCGCGCTGTTGGACAGTTCCCTGAGAAGCATGCCGCTCTACACGCAGCTAAGTCCGTCAGCGGTCGATTATCGTCATTTTATGGGAGAAGAGGATCCGCCAAACCCAAATTTGAAGTTGGATGATAAAAGTAGCAACAACACGAATCAGTTCATACTTCCATGGATTCCAAAGCCAGAACTGAGGCGGACCAAGAGCGAGAGCAGCTCCATGATTGGCTCATTGATGATCGCAAAAGCTGGTTCCATGTTAAGCGGATCAGATTTGGAACAACTTAAAAAGAAGAGAAAGAACAACAATAAAGGCAGGTCGCGGGCCAGTTCATTGATCAATGGGTTCGAGATTGGTAAAAATGGAAAACGAGGAAAGCCTACTTCTGTTGTTAGTGGTTCGGAGATGGGTGCTTTAGCAAGGGCTAAATACGATTCTACCGCATTTCATTTAGGTGCATCACATGTTAATAAACTTAAAGTCGGGGTCCCAAAGAAGATGACTGGAGCACCGATTATAACAGAGTCTGATTTAGGTCCGTCGCCTTCTGAGGTGGCGGCGACGTTGGCGAAGAATAATAAACATCACCACCGGATTGATGAGATGGAGAGTGACGCAATGGCAGGTTGGAGCCTGGAGAGTAGCATGGAGGGTCTCCAGTCAAAACTAGAACGGTGGCGGGCAGAGCTTCCGCCGATTTATGATCGAGCCGAGTTCCCGAGCTTTCCCACTACAGAATTTAATGAGGGCCAAGGAGGCAGCGGACATAACAGGAGACAAACAGAAGACGGTGGGTTGTTTTCGTGTTTCAGTAACATATGCGGGTTAGAGTGCTCTATTGTTTGCGGTGGTCCAGGTGGATCATCAACGAAAAAAAAAACGGCACGGATGAAGAGAAGCTTCTCCATTGACAATTCAAACTTTATTTGAAGCCATTATTCAACTTTCTTTTGGCGTTTTGTTCGTTTAAAACTCATATTGAATGTATCTGATCTTTTTCATTAAGATCCAATTAACTTACTGAAAATACCAATCGTCCATTCTTTTTCATGTAAATGATCTCCCTTCAAATTCATAACACAACGATTGCGTATGTGTATGAAATGTTTGTTTTGCGATATAATTTCTTGTTTCCTTGTGTTGGGCTCGTACTTATCCTAATCCACTCAAGATCGTCTCTTTTCAATCTCCAACACAATTACACAGCGCAGCACATCAACAAGTTATGGAATGGAAAACCCAGTTACAATAAATGGTCGATAACCAAGCTCTATCGTTCTCAATGTAAGTATGTTCATCTACTTTTTGTTTTTCGATAAGTTTGTCACGTGCATTTTGATTTACTGGAAGACAAATTTTACTTTTAATCTATGCTAAGTTTTAATAATCATCCAAAAAATTACTTGTAAAATACATAAGCAGCGTCTGTGATTGACCTATTTAGATGAAGCAATGGTAATACTAGGTGTAAATTTTAGTCAACTCAAGAAAAAAAAAAAACTATTGATTGTTATATTTAGATAATTTTTGAATGAGGAAAAATAATAAAGAATTTCAATAAACTATATATATATATTTTTTATTTTTTATAATCTTAAATATTCTTGCATTCACCTCAACTTCTCACATGAGAAATATGTCTCCCCACAATAAATCATCTCTAGGTAAGATAAAGATTCACAAGTATAGTAGCCTCTTAATTTCTATGTCAATAAATTATCACTCAAGCTATCTCTAGTGAGTGGTTGAAAGATTTACTTGATGCTAATTGTTAACTTGCCAAAAAAAAAAAAGAAGTATAGAATACAAATTACAATAAAAAAAATATTATTCTACACTTGTTACTAAAAAAACAATTATTGCAACTCCCTTCAAACTCATGATGTGGCATCAATAAGCAATGAGAGTTTCTAAAAAATATATATGTATGTGAGTGAGTGTGTGTGTTCTAGTGTTGTGTAATGGGAGCCATTGTAGAAAGTCTCCAACCTATAAGAAAAGAGGACATGGATGCAAAGTAACTTTCTCATGTTGAAGACGATATCGAGTAAGATGATAATTAATTTTAATATTTTTAGTTTGCTATGTAAGATAACATTATTGGTTTATGCCCCACACTAGCAATCCCAACAAAAAAAGGAGGGATAGAGAGAGAAACACTCATATTTTCTAATATTCAATACAATGAGATAATATATATAAAATAGTAGATGCCATGGTATGATATTCATCATTGGTAAAAAAAGAGAATCACTATAAACTTTTTGATCTTCCAAGAAAAAAGACAAAATCAAACAAAGATGCAAAAGCTTATCATAGACTTACAATCTGTCAAATTTCTAGCCCAAACAATGTTAGACCATGTGCCACACTCTAGAGTGTAAGTATACATGAATAAAAGGCTTATGAAGAGTAACCCTAATGCTGAGATATTGCAAAATGCATAGAATGTTGCATCAGTCAATTGTGAATAGGTAGAAAGTAAATTAATTAAAAAAATGCACATATAACATGCAATAAATGGGCAAGTGATAGTAAAGTAGATCAAATTGTCGAGCATAGCCTAATACAAAGTGGATTACACAAAGTAGTACTAACTATAGGAGAACACCGATACTTTTATTCTATATAAGTATTATTTTCCAACTATTAGTAAGGTGAGCTCATTCATGAATATTTATTATCTACTTAAACTTTTATAGAAGAATGGCTCTAGTGAGAGCTAATTGTGTATTTAACAAAGCAATTTATTAATATGATCACTATACCATGTCATCATCATACACTGTCAATGACTTTATAAAAAAACCAAAATCATGAACACTAGAGATATCTCCAAAAGATGTAACTATGAAAAGAACTTTTGAAACAAAGATTGGAGTACTTTAGAGATTATTTGAAGCTTCTTAGTACGAATGAGTAATACAATGAGGAGAAATCTTGTAAACTTCTTCCTTAAAATCTTTATTTAAGAATGTATTTTTAGCATTTACATGTCATTTACAAAAAAAGACAACTTTTAATGAAAGTATGAACAATAGTAATCTTGAAAACATGAGATGTATTCTCATAGCCTATACCATTCACCTAGACAAGCACTTGAACAATCCATTTGGCCTTGTATTATAATCGACCCATCAAATTTTATTTTGATTTTCTATATCCAATGATAACTTTTTCTTCCCAGGAGAGAGATGTGCCTCATCAAAAATATAGTGCCCCTTTTCCATATAAGCTAACACAATCAACTTATTGAATTGAGGGCCTAATATGACAAGTTGTAGCCAAAAAACTAGAATTACATAATTGACTAATATATATAAGATTCATAACATGTTGAAGATACAATAAAAATTTAAAAAGTGACAAGGAAGTAGTTTTTATATAACCAACACCTTTTAATACAATGGAGTAATATTCACCATGACAATTGATACATGGCAAGTGGATGAACATATAAATGTTTAACATTATCAATTTTGATGATATATAATGAGAAAGACATCAATCTATAATCTGCAAGGGTAGAGTCAAATCTAAAGTGATAGGAAGAGACTATTGGAGCTGAAGTACACATGCCATGAAGTTGTGAAACTAGAAACTTCTAAAACTACTTGGCAAGTAAGTGCATTCTGATGGTTTATTCTTAGAATATCGATATTGAGATTGGCCTCATGAACTCCACAAAGATTAAGTGCGGGGAAACTACTATGAGCACCATAGTTGTGAAGTTCGAAATTGTTTAGTGAATAACATGGAATATGGATACTTTCAATGACCCTCCACCTTACAAAAGCTACATGTGTCATAATGGAATATGAGGATTGTCTATTTTGGCTATTTACAAACATTTTTTGAGATATTGTTAAAGAAGAATTCAAAAATGGTTGTAACTCTTTTCCTATTCGAGATATGAATTAAATATCCATAACTAATAATTAACTAACCACAAATCAAAAGAAGTAAGTGGGCTATGGTGCAGAATCATCCCTTAAAGTTGTTCAAAATGATAACTAAGAGCCATTGAAATGAACTAGTCACTATTTTTCTCTATGCCAACATATGATGCAAACATACATTACTCTGTCAATTATGTAAGAGCTAATTGATTCAAAAATCATTCATTTTTGGATAAACCTCCTAAACATTTGTATTGTTCTATTGAATGGCCCATATATCCAATTATAAGCAATACTATTTTGTATTATTAGATTGTGAATAAGATCTTTTCAAATGTTCCTAAACCTCCTTAGCATTTTATTACTGTTCTAGTTGACTGATAATAGTATGTGTAATAGTTTATTAATCCAAGTAATAACTTTTGAATTGTTATTTCCCAAATATCAAGCAAATCTATAATTTTCACACTTTCTCATCTTTACCTTTATTAGAAATTCTAGTTACATAATCCTACAATTTTTTTTTATTTCAAGAAGTTCTTCTTAACAAACTCAAATACAAATACAATTTTTTTCTATCGTACAATACACTAATAGATTGTAGAGAATCATCTCAAACACTTTCCATTGTAGAAGAAGCATAGGAACAATCACCATATCACAAAGAAATCAGATGCAAATCATAACATATATAAAAAAAAGAAAGACAAACTAGATTTACTAGAGGAGAAGCATGCCACCAAAAGTATTCAAGCAAAAAGGCATATCAAAACCTAAGTGAAGAAAAACTTTATAACACCACAAATTTGGGAGGAGAAATAATGTGCCATTTTGATATCATAGAGCAAATGTCAATGAATAGAAGGAGAAGAATCAAATGCAAGCAAAAAAAAAATTGGAGGTTAGGATTTCATATTGTCAAAATAAATCTTGAAATAAAAAATACATGAAAAAATAGTTTATAGATAGATTTTAAAAATAAAATATGATTGTACCCTTACTCAAACACTACCATAATCATCTATTATAATAGTATACAAGTGTTGTAGTGTCATCTAACTTCAAGAATGACCTTAAGATACTAAGTGCTTAGTGTCATAGTGCTCTCCTTGAATTACTATAACATAAACTAACTAAAAATTCATGAAATTCATTTATAGATCATCAAAGTGCATCTTTATGCTCATTTATTCTGTTGTGAAGCAAAATTGTGTTTATAAGTACCTAACATATGTTGATAATAAAAATAGGAGAGGGGCTTGTGATGGAAACTTATAACAATACTTAGAAGAATTTCATGCCCCAAAATAATTACAGGAAAATGAGAAGTATAAGATGAATAAAACTATTAGAGATAAAAAATCTTTAGTTCAATTTCTATTTTCTATCCCCACAACAAGACATATAATGCTTCCTAATATAGTTTAGTTTGTTAAAAAAATGTTGGTTAAGATATGTATGAATAATAAAAATTAGAGATGAGATAGTGATAATCATATGTAACAGATAAAGATATAGTATGGTAGTATAGTCATTGGTTAATCTAAAGTATTGATCGGCTAATGCAATGTTCATAAGGGAAGGCATGAACAAAAGTGAATTTTAGGAATGTATATACGCTCTATAATGATATGAGAATAAATATCACATATTAAATAAACTACACACCATGATTAAATAAATGATAACAAACACATAGGTGTTATAGAAACTATGCAAGTAATTCAACTATTACATAAAACTATACACCACTATTTCTACCTTTTTATGCTCTATTTTGTCCTAAACTTGATCCTTGCAATCTTTCTCTATGAGAATACTATATGATTTCAATTTAAAAATATTAGAACTCACAATTTTTGTTAATAAATTCTATAATTTTTGTTTCCTAACATTTTTTGTTGATGTTTTTATCTCACAGAAGATTGAATATATATTTTTTTATTATTTACTAGGTTAAATTTTTTTAATAAAGTAGGATAGCATATGTATACTTTGAATTTATGTAATGAATTGTGTGAAAATTTAATTTCTTGGAGAATTAAAATTTATATTTCTAATATCAATAATATCAAAAACATGTTTTGATGATAATAATATATAGGTTAGCTTTTTTTTTCAACTAAATGAGATAATAGAAGTTGGATGATACATTTCTATTAGTTTATAATGATTCTATTCCTTGAATAAAATTTATTCATGTGATGTAAGAAAAACTTGATGACCCATGTTTTGAAACATATTGTAATATGAATGAGAGAGTTGACTTCAACATAGGAATAAAAATGATATTTGTAAAAAGTAGTTACAAGCGAGGATGTAGTGAAAGGTGTTATGGTAAAAATTGAAGATGATTACTATTGTAATTTTATTATGATATCCAATTTTCACATAGTGAAAATTGGATTACGCTATATCCCAAAAGACCACTGAGTGAGTGCCTCTCATCCAACACAGTTTCACATAGCGATTATGTAGATAGTTTGATAAAGCAATAACGAGTCAAATGCTATTATAGTCAGAAAGATAAAATTGAATTTTTGGTAAGACTCTTAGATTTTAGGATTTTCTTATTCTGCATATGAGTCTAGCAAAATTTTTTGGTTTTTTATTGTGCTTGATTATAGAATAAATGTTAGATTATTATGAAAATATCCTAATGACATACTTAAATAAAGGTGATTATCACATCTGTGCTCTTTTCAATGTTGGTCTCCTCGTATCGATCCCCTTAATACTTTATCTATAAAATAACAAATCATCTCTACCCAAGAGTCATTCATAAATCCACACCATGTAGGTAACTCATCAATTATCCTTAATGGTTGCTTGACATATGCATTATTATCCTTCAACATGATGTGTCATAAAGACTTAGATTGATGTGATATAAAAAGTATTTATACTTTTAACTTTTAAGTTTCATACTCATGATAATAAATATATATCTTTTCTCAAATCTCACTGATCGTTGGTGTATAATAGAAAATAACTTACAAAACTCTCACCACCTTTCAAGTCACCTCTACTTGTGTGTGCCTCATAACTTACCTATCACTATCTACCATGATGACACATGACTTTCATACTAAAGGTAAAATCATTAGGATAATATTCTATAAATCTCTCATAATATAAAAGTCAGTTATTCTAATAAATGAATAATAGAATAACTTGTAAAAGTGTTCGTACTTTTGGCTTTGTAAGTATCATACTTGCATGATTAAACTTACGTCAATATTGAGTTTTGATATGTAAGTTTGTCTCATGTATCACTATCATAATGGTTATCACTTCCTTCCTATATTTATGTGTGAGTATGTTTCATGACTTACTTATCATCATCCACCATAATAACATACAAAACCTACAAATAATAAAACTCTAATATTAATTCTAAATAATTATTATATCCATTAGTAACCAAACTATAATACAAACCAAATATAAAATCTATTAGTTATATATCTATCACATAAAATAAAATATATTGACGATAGATCTTAATTTAGTCAGACATTAATGATAAATTCACATGAGATAATTTAAAATACATCTTATAGAATTTTGCTTTTCAAAGATAACCATCAAGAGTATCCAGGAATCAAAATCATAAACCCACAATTCCCATTTGTGCACCTCCCATCTGCCCCTAGATGGGATTCAAAATTCATGCTCTTGTCTTAGGGTTTATACTTGTGTCTTGCATCACCCCTTTGCTCATATATCTTTCCTATGGGTTGGTGAATTTTTAATCCAAAACCTTAGCCTTTTTGCTTCTTTGCTTGTGCCCTAGTTCTTTTTCTTTTTTTTGGCTATAAGTTTCATATTATAATTGAATGGTTGGGTACAATTTTTAAAGTGGGGAAATCATGGTGCTGGGGGACGACCATGATTTTAGTTTTGCCTTTCTATAAAACAAAATCATGGCACTAGAAATTATCATGGCTTGTCTCTTTCTTGTATTAGATTGTCCCAACATTGAGAATAACCATAACTTATGCATTTTCTTTCTATAACATGAAGTCATGATACTTAGAATGACAATAGCTTATGCTTTTCCTCTTCGTAACAGGAAGTCATAATGCTAAGAATATTAGTGATTCATGTAGTTTTATTATATAATACAAAGTCATGGTGCTGAAAATACCCATGGCTTGTGTATTTCTCCTCTATAACCTAAATTCATGATACTAGGAATGACTGTATCTCATGCATTTCACTTTTGTAACACAAAGTTATGATGTTAGGAATACCCATTTCTCCTCTATAATCCAAATCTATGGTACTAGGAATGACCTTGGTTTTAGTTTCTTCTCCAAAGTAAAAAGTCATAGCTTTATAAATGAATTAGCTCGAGTAAATGCTCTCTGGAACTATCTGTAACTAAAAGTCTTGGTGCTGAAGAAAAGCCATGACTTATTCCTTTGGTATTTGTGACTTTATAATGAAAAAGTCATGATGCTGGAGGACTATGTCTTTTAGCATCAATGGGGTACTTGAATACAATGATAAGAAAATTAATATCATAGCCATAATAATATTACTGAGCTAGTATGATTGTAATTTCAAAAAAGTTTTACAATTGAAAATAATATATTATATAGTAAAATGATTACGTCAATGAGGTAATAGAGTCTTGGCATATGAAGATTGCTATGACTATTTATAAAGAAATTCAAACAAGAATGAATAATAACATTACCCTATAAGCTCATGGAGGAATAAAAAAGCTATAACACGAGGAAAACTATGACTTCACATGACTTTTCACTCATCTTCCACTAAAAAATTCTATCAAATCTTATATTTTATACCTAAATCAACTAATTTTACTATTATTCATCATAATCTGGTAAAACTATAACTTCATGAAATGATTCTATGAAAAGTCTATTTTTATGCAAACACATTATACATAATCATCAAAATAATTAATATTATTTGATACTTGAGATACTAAATAAACTCCTACAATGGAGTGATTTCTCATCTCCAAGCAATTATTCACTCTCTAAAAAAATATATCTTTCTATCTATCCAACATAAGAGTTTGCTATGAATGAATTTGAGTGTTGTAGTGTATCTAGATGGTGATGCGACTTCTTTTTGTAGATATATAAATAAATCATGATGAGGTTTGAGTTTTGCGACTAAATTTATGGGTATGTAAAATATGCAGAATGATCCATGTGAGTAAAGATATAGTTTTTTATTTCATGACACCATGTAAAAAAAATTCTTGGGATGCATCTAAAGTAACATTATGTTTTAAGTAGTGTTATCTCCATCAATGAGGTGTTATCTCCATTAAAAATTTTAGCTATCTAGCCTAGACCATCAACACTACTCAGTCAGTTTTAAGTAGAACTTCTTTTATCCTCCCTATCCCCCTCCAATTCTAACTCATACATCTCGTGATGGGCCTTTAGGCCCTAGTATTAAAGCATATAAGATTCCCATCCCAACAACAAGATATATCCAACTGACATGCACCCTTGAGAGCATATCTAACATACATAGGGATGAAACTCATGATCACAAGGTAAAAGCATAAATCATCTTTGATAACTAGACTACCATGTTGTTGGTAGTGTAAGTAGTAAGGGATGAAACCCATAATTAACTCGAATATGTTAAGTGCCCTAATTAATAATATTTAAATTTTTAAATGAGTTTTGTATTTTTGGAGTAATTTAGCTCTTAAATAAGCATGAGTAACAATTCGAAGCCCCTACAAAAATTGTAAGAAATTATGAATATGTGTTGTGAGCAACTAAAAAATCTATCAAGTGATTTTTTGCAATATGGTACAAAAACTTTATAGTCCAAAACTTGTGTAGAAAAGGGATAGTGAAACAAGGAGTTATTGAATAGTGTAGATAATGAACAAAAGTAGCCAGACATGAGTTTTCATAACACCTTTCAAAATTTATAGATTATGATAGAAATGGGTAGAAGATAGATTCTGAAGATTTTAAAAGTTCACAACACCTTACAAAATACTTCATGTGCTTATAACCATGAAATTTTCATCTTGTCTTGTATTTTTTTTAATTATATTCTTTTGAGAAAATGAGAGTTTGGATTGAACTAGAACTATAACATGAGTTTATTATCTCATTTAAGATTTTTAATAGCATTTTTTATAAAATACAAGGTGATTTGTGTTTTTCCTTTTTTTTTTCTATCTTCTCTACCATATCTTTCACTTTTTTTTGATACTTATCAAAATATCACGAGATGAAAATCTAGAGATGATGCATATCTTGATCTTGCATTTTCCTTAGAGAATGGAGGACTTTGATGCAAGATATATGGTAATTATAGTTTTAAATTATGGTTTGCAAGGTTTTTGATTTTGCATGGATAATTCTCCCACTTTTTGAATTTCTCTATTAGAATTGCCTCATATAAATAGCATTTGATAATCTATTAGAAACATTGGGTACTTATTATTATATTCATTTTATTCCAAGAGTTATCAACTATTATGAGATAAGGTAAACTAAGATGATGATGTGTTGAATCTGGAGTTTAAGAGTATTACAATCATTTGTATATTTTATGAATTCTATCATAAATGTAAAAATATAAATTTCTCACCCCAATTAGTCATGAATTATGTCTGCTAAATTCATTGAATTTCACTAATTCATTTATATCTTTCTAATTTGTGTAATCTCATAATTGCTACAAGATATTACATAATTACTTTGTACTTTCTATTTTCACAAAGTGTTGTAAAATAACTTTGCAAACCATTTCTCCAACAAATGTTTGCTTAGCCACTAGTTTCTTAACACCCATACCAACATCATAGTAAATGATCTTAAATTACCATATTATTTGATTCATGTTAGGTAATCCTTTATTGTGCATCACTTTAGTAAGTAATCAAATGCTACCATTAATGGGGATGATGCAAAAAGTGTTATTACTGTTTTTTATTTTATTTTTGTGGTATTTTTGTTTCACACTTCATATGCCACCTTGGATACGCCAATATATAAGGATAATTAGATTGTGTTAACTTATTTATTTTGGAATCGAAATGAATTTTTTTTTTTTGGAATCTTGGAGCTTCAAGAAGAAGAATAGAAAATTTAAAATGAGATCAATTAGGGGAACCATAACATGTATCATTCTATGAGGAATCATATGCACCCTTCAAGGACAACACCTTCTTGCATTATGCCACAAGTTGAGAAAACGACCACCCGGTCTCACCCATTGCCACTCCTTATTCTACTTCATAACATGGGGAAAGAGGATTCATATTCATATATAAAATATTTCGAATAACTATGTCACACTTTCAAAGAACAAGAAACTTTTAGTGATTTTAAGTGGTTGATTTTTTTTTTTTACTTTGAAGGATGTGATGAAGATGCGATTGAACTCATTGAGTCCGAGAAGTATTCAAACTTGGACTAATTTATAAAGCTTAATTGTCAAAGAAATGATTTCTAATTCATCATACAAGGGGCTGATAATATAAATCACCAACTTTGTGGCCACAAAGAATGAGAAATTATGTATATGTTGGGAGAGGTATAATGAGACTAATTTTTTTTAGATACCACATATTTGATACATTGATGTTAGCAAGTCATTTTTATGAATTAATTTCATTCACTATGAAATAATTATCAAAAGTAATATTAGGTGGTGACTTTGTGACTAATAATACATATAGTACTTTTGACATGTTGAATTATGTGGTTGATGTGTCAAGAGGCTATGATGAGTTATGGCAGAAATCCAAAAAAAAAACAAAACTTCATGCTAGTAAAAAATGAAGCATGCATAACCTGAATGAGGAGGTGAATGCTCAGGCTAGAGGAATTAGATGTTAAGGGGAAGAATGATAAGAAAATGGTGAATGAGCTTCCATTGTAACCCAACTTGTTAATCATTTGGGTATAAGATGGAGGAGTGTAATAATATTCTTGTGATTATGAGAGACTCAATGAAGAATGGGTAACTTACAATTGAAATGTGTTTCATGGGACCCAATTGGAGCAGTAGGTGTCTTAACCACATGTTAAAAATAAAGAAAATGCGAATCAACCAAGAAAAATAAAGAAGTTAGGAACTTTCCATGTGAACATTCAAAAATGGTAGTTTTTAAATAAGACATGTGGAAAGAATAAAAGTTTTGCATATGTTAGTCATCCTTTTGAAATCATTGAAGTCCTCAAGCAAAATAAGGTGAATATCTAAGTGTTGTACAATTTAAATAAATTCATCAATTGCAAACTTTTTCAAAGATTTATATTTGACAAAGAGAGTGGCTGCTTTCTCATTTTCTAGTGCACGAGTTCACTAAAAATATAATCTCAGAAGTATCAAGGTTGATTCACATAGAATGCTAACTATGCAGTCACAAATATTAGATATAATTATTTTTCATTACTTTAAAAATTAAAATTGTGATGGGTGAGATCTATTCTAAAAAAATTTTTAACAATTAAAGTCCATGCTAACTAAAAATAAACCAAAAAAACAAATGAAATAATGGAGGATGAAAGGCTAGGGTGATGTGGTGATTTTATGTGGATCGATTCTAATAGAACCCATACAAATAACATTGGAATAATTGAGTTCAAGAATAATTCTTGAAGGAGACGACATGACTAAAATACCAATCAGAGAAATCAAAATTTAAAACTTATAAATTCTCAATTTTATAAAAAATACTATATTCTACAAAAGGAAGAATGAGATTAGATCTATTTAAAGTTACAATGTATGATACAAGAAAGAAAGAATTAGAAAAATAAGATTATAATCTAAATATATTATAAAATTAAATCACTCACAGAACCGGGTCACCACATTAAAGACACCCCTATCATAGTCAATAAGTTTAGTTACTCATATTGAAATTTATGGAGTAGATGGTAAAAAAATAAGAATTATGAAAACAAATGACATTATATGCATGGTAGACAAGTGAATTCTTTAACCACAACAACATAACACCACAACAACCCAATATAAATCACCAAAACAACAGAATATAAATCTAACTAATAATTCATGACTAATTATAAAAGAAAAATGACAACTATAAAAATGCTAACCGATAACAATAAAAAAACACAAGGTGGTACAATAATTGATTAATGTTTATCCATTATTTACATAGATCAAAATGAGCAACTAGTTTGACGGAGCAAAACCCTAGCTTTTTCACTACTTTGTGAGATTCAACACACGTTCACAAAGAGAGAGAAAGAGAGAGAGAGAGAGAGAGAGAGAGAGAGAGAAAGCATGCATCCATCCCTTTCCTACTTTTTATTGCCTCACATCATGTTTACCCCGTGTTATAGAGAGCATGTGAAAGGAAAAGAAAGCAATTTGTGCCATCTTTTTTTTTTGTCTGCCCATTCATTTTCATTTCTTTATTTTTTTTTTTGTCTAGCATTTGTTCCATAGTAAAAAATTGTGTTATGCATTTTTCCCATTGTACATACGACCTTCCATAAATTTTCACATCCACACATAGAAAACAAAATACATATAATAGTAAAACACAATAAAAAAAATAACAGAATAATAATTAAAAAATTCAAAAACTCGATATTAAACAAAAAAACAAACCATAATAAATCAAACTAAGAAAATTAGGCTTGCTTTGACCGAACTGATATGTCCACCATAAGCAGATTCAACACTAACTACTAATAAACATAAATTAGAATATAGAGTTATAATATTATCACATATTATCACACCCCCATCATAATTTTTTGCTAATCCATCACAAAACTACACTAAGGATAATATCATTTTTACTGCCAAACTCTTTGCTCGTTAGCATGTGCAACAAGCCTTTATACCTCAACCTTGACTTTACAAGATGAGTTTTATTTGATGAGGATTTACAACCAGAGACCTACAATTACAAGACTATTTTATTTATTTAGATGTAGACCTCTTAGGAAATCAATTCATAAATAAATTGCAGTAATAATCAATGTTCAATTATATTGAATTATACTATATACAAAAGATAGCAATATCTTCTAGAAGGTACGTTTTTAGTGTCATGTGTGAGATTTATTAATTAATATAAAATAATATAATTAAATTAATACATGCTCAACTTATTTAATTCAAATCATCCCATTGAATTTTATATTTTTATAAGATCTCTCTTCTAATGTTGTCAACTAGTATTCTTGTATATCTTATTGAGTCAAATGGGTTGATAACAATATGGGGCAAGACTTTTCCACCCATGAGATAAATCAAGCATAAAAAAATGAGAATCTGATGTATTATATACATTTTTTTTGCTGCAAAATACTATGAACACTCAACATGAAAAATTTACCCACTATTAAAATGAGATAAATGGGGCAAAACTTGTATATTGAATGATATAATTAAGATGAGTTCTAAATTAGCATATAGAATGGGACATTCAAACTTTCAAAAGTCTATACATGTTATCATTAATTATAAAACTCAACTAATAAATTACTTATGCTCAAGGTTTTTCTGATATAAGATATAATATGCATTTCATGTGAAAGTGACAGAAATCATTATACAACAAGTATCCTCATTGTAGCATACTGAGTCAAGTGATTATCAAATAATACGGGAAAAACTAATTCACCCATGAAATTAATCAAGCACCACAAATGATAAGCTGATTTCTTATGCGTGTTAACTTTATTTTGCTGCAAATTTATCCCAAACTTAATATGAAAAACTTTTCCATTATCATTCTCAAGTATCACATGCATGAACTTGTATAGTAAATGGTATTATGTGAGTTCTAAATTAGTATATTAAATGGTATTATGTGAGTTCTAAATTAGCATCTAAAATGGGAAATTCCAAATTTCACAAGTGTACTCATGCTATCATTAATTATAAAACCCAACTAATAAATGACTTTTGCTCAAGGTTTTGCATACATAAGATGTAATCATACAACATGCTATCAGTAATATAATATGAATTTATTGTGAAAATATCACAAATCATTATACAAATATCTTATGGATTAGTCTAGATATTATCACCACAAACCAAAAAAATTGGCACATAGAATAGAAATAAACTGAAAAATAAATAAAGAAAAAAGAGTGTTCCGACGCAACACATATGCTTGATTTCAAACTAGACCATGCATGCAATGCTGAGTCGGGTAATTCTTGACCACACATGCATGAATTAGCCTATGAGCATGGTTCCTGTCTGGCCCACCATGTGAGGCATTGTGAATTTCTCGTGAGGCATTGTGGCCTAGCCTTGGTGAAATTCACAAGTCTACTCATGCTATCATTAATTATAAAACCCAACTAATAAGTGACTTATGCTCAAGGTTTGCCAACATATACAACTCACTATCAATGATATAATGTGAATTTCTTGTGAAATGGCACAAATCATTATACAAATTACATATGAAATGACACAAATCGCTATCAATATCACCACGAACCAAAAAAAATGGACTCATACAATATAATTTAACTGAAAAATAACTAAAGAAAGAAGACGAGCCTGACATGCGATGCATGTTCAATTTCAAACTGAGGCATGTCTACCATGCTAGGTTAGGTAAATCTTGACCATTTATGCATGAATCAACCCATGGGTATGGTTCATGCATGGCCTGACATGTACCTAATCTAAGCTAGCCTAGGTGTGGTGCAATTCAGATACAACTAACCTAGATCTGAACCAGTTGAGCAATGCACTATGGCCCAACCCCAAGGTGTTTGGCTAGTCCATAAGGTCCAAGGCCTTATGGACTTGCAATTCCACTTGCAATTCCACTTGCAATTCCACTTGCATTGTAGTCCAAAACAAATAGCAGACTACATAGCTACATTGCACTATAAATTAGTCTACATTGCCCAACCTATTGATAATGTAGTTGTTGTAGTGTGCTATGCTTCTATATATTATATATATACATATATATATAATATTAATATAATTAATTATAAAAAATAAAATTATATAAAGAATATTACATAAATGACATTTTTTTTAAATTATTATAGAAATTTTAATTAAAATACATTAAAAAATATTACATAATAATATAAATGATAACACACACTCTCAATCTCACACTCACAAAACAAATCCAACAACATAATTTTTTAAAATGAAACATAAAATAAAAAACATATCAAATAAAACGCCCTAAAGTAATATGAACTAAAAGATCACTGATCATTTTCACTCTGGTTGGTTATGATCTTCATATCTCCAAGTTTCATTATGCGCATCATCTCTATCTAGTTACAATACTTGGACTTGATCTTGAGAACTCATCCATAGATCTTCCTAATTCTTTAAGCATGACAAAACTTTATAATATCTAACTATAGTCATGTCCTATTTTGAAACAATATTTATAGCCACAAAATAGATTCTAATGCTACACTGCATAATAGTGTGATTAGAAAATCATATATAATTTTAGAATGTAAGAGAAATACAAATTCATATAATTTCCACTAATTTAATATGTCTATGTTCTTTATATCACTCTAGGATAAGATTGAAAATAATATGTGTCTAAGTATCTTGATAGTTCATACCTATTCGACAAACCACCCTATTATTTACCTTAGTAATTGAATAAAGAAATTATAATTCCCGAAGATGATATCAATCTCTATACTTGGAGTCTCATTAAACAACCATACTTATTTTTATTAAATTTAAATAAATTTTCTAATTGTATGAAAATGTTATCCTCTAGTTCTTGTGGTTAAATAATATAACTACATATGTATTTTATTATATTTTCTACTCATTTGACCTTAACCCTTCAATCCACATAGACATGTGATAATAAATAGATGGAATGATAGTCTAGTAATTTAAATAATTTATTTTCATCTCAATACCCATATCACCAAGTGTTCTCTATATTGGTTAAATACACGACTCATATTACATATGTACCTAAATGAAATAGATGATATAAGAGTATATACAGACAAACATAAGTTTGTCATATCATAAGAAAAATTAATAAATTTTAAAAAAGAAAATCATATGTTCCAATCTGATTAAATAATTATTATTTCACCAATTTTATAATAATAATATTGGATATAAAATATTGGTAACTAACACTTGAATCCCATAATATATATGTTAATTCAACTGTGTTTGACATATAGTCGAATTTTTTCTTTTTTTAAACTTATTGAAACACATAGACTAAAAAGTTTCCATAGTTTGCTATATGTACTAATATATTTTAATATATTTCTAATTTATTCTAATAAATATGAAACTTTTTTAAGCCTTCTTGAAATACTAGATCTATTCTGTGACACATATATCTAACATAAAGAATCTAAAATAATGAACCATCTCTTATTATTCTTATGAATATACTCATATTAATACCATTATGGGAAGTTTTATCAAATATTATACTATAAATTTTAGTTTGTATTTTATATTTTCTAAAGATACACAAAAGATTCTCATTTATGGCAGAATAATCATGTTAATGAAGAATCTCATAAAATCATAATATTATTTTATCTAATTTCACTTTAAATCAACAAAGTAGGCAGTGATGCATGATAAAAGAATATTATTATAACTAGTCCATATATCAGATGTCATCAATTCTACTTCAATATATTTTCTAAGTTTATTAATTACTAATTATTTTTAAAATTTATAATTTTTTATTACATTAGTCATATAGGTTACTCATAATCTTATGATAAGATGGTTAGATGCATATAATAAACTAGTATTGGATTTTCCACAAATTAAAGTGGAAGAGCCATATGATTAACCAACCTAGTAATATCTTTTCTAATATACTCATCGTGGTAAATAAAATGGGTCAATAAACCCAAAGTTGATTCAAGTTCAATAACTACACTACCAAGTTGAGTTTGCCTATGAATTAGGGTCCAATATACTATATTTTTTAGAGTAATATTTGACACGTATTCCATGGTATCCTGTCCTACCACTAGTTTTGTAGTTAAAAATATTTTATAATACTTACTTTGAGCCAAATCTTTTTCAATTCGTCTAGTATTTTTATTTTTAATAATATTAAAATGATTCTAAACTTGATATATTCATGTAACTTGGGTTTTTAGGTGCATGAAGCTGATCTATGACTAGGAGGAAAACTAATCTTGGACCTTTCAATCATGTTATTTATTATCTATATCAAACTCATCTATAATATTAATTACATTTTTATTATAATTACTAGGTATTAATTTTTTGAGAGTTAGGAGTTAATTTTTTTTAAATGTATACTATTTAAAACACAAAAAAATTTAATAGTAGATATATACCTTATAAATTTATAGACTCATTATTAGCTACTGCAATTTTGTGCAAGTGGAATGTGGTTGATCGATCAAATGTCATCTATCACTAATTATAAAAATAAATATTTATGAAAACAATATCTTGCATTATATCAATGTATTATAAATGAATTCAAATTAAAAACTTTGAATTTTTAGAGAGATAGAATCATAATGAAAGAAAGAAGTGAAGAAAAAATTTTAATTGATGTGGAGAATGAAAATATAAATTACATATTTATAGAATTTTTTCAAAGTTAAAAATATTTTTTATTGTTTTTATATTTTATCTAGACAAAATCCTTCTATCCATTGTAATATGTTCAAGTTCATTAGAGTTGAAATCCAATGGCAGACACAAATCCATGTGTCATTTTAAAAAACATTTTTTTTGAATTTTCATGAGTGTGCTTGCGCATGACAGGTAGGCCACATGACTACGTCACATAGCATGTGGCCAAGGCATAGTGGCCTTTTTGCACTATGCCTTGTGCATGCACATCAACACATGCACAATGCATATTTAAAAAATATTTTTTTAAAAAATATTTTAGTGGGGTCATTTTGCGGGTTGTCTGAAACCTAACCCAAATTCAATAATGATTAAAACTAGGGGTGCATGAGGTGTACATGCCCTTAATTTGGGAAACCCACTCTTTGGTGCATGTTGATGGGTTGAGTGCACCCTTCTCAGGACATCATGCAATTGCCTAGAATGATTCTTAGCGTGTCATGCTATGCTGTGTATGGCTGAAGAAACTGGGTTATGCCTCAAGTCTGAACCGAGTGGCCTGATCCATTTTCCACCTCTATGCCCATCTTGTGTTTTTTAAACATCTTGAATGAGAATATCCACCACTTTGATTTTATTTCCTCCATGAATATTTAGTTTCAAAAATTAGATGAGGATAAGAATGAGATGTCAACTACAAGTGTGTAAATGGTTATCACAATGTTAATACATTAGTTGGGGTAAGAATATGAAATGAAAGTGCAGTTGAGATCATGCGAATGAAAGAGTGTTTGTGGATTGGAAATATTGATTCTCAATATCAATAGAATGGATGTTAGTGATTGAATATGGTTTAATTGAATGTTTAAGTTACAAAAAGAAATTGAAATTGAGGATTGATAGGTTATCACAATGTTAGATGTTGGTGGAATTTTAGATAAAAAATCAATATAGGTTGGTAAATCACATGTGCATCCACTTATAGAGATAAATGATGAGTAAATTTTGAATTTGAATTTTGAAAATTGATATTAAGAATGAATTAATACATAATACAACCATGGTTATGAATTTTTAGAATTGTTTGTTTGATGCTCAAAATGTGTAAAGTATTTACTTTTTTCATTTTAATTCTAAATTCATTTTTTATTAACAATGAAATAATTTGTTTTTATATGTGGTATTTGTGAGAATTTAGTTTTAAGTTATTTAGAAATATAGTTTTGATGAATTCATGAGGTAATGGTGGGAATTTGTCATGAAAATAGTTTTTCTATGATGTGAATTCTATGATGCTCTTTTTATTGAACGCCATACAATGACTCTTATGAAGAGCATCATACTTGGACATTTTTTTCCTAAGTATAATATACTTATTGGAAATGTTGTATTATTTAAGTCGTACATACTACAAGCATCAAATACATATAATGATGTTTTTTTTAAAAATTTATTAATCAACTTTACATATTAAATAAAAAAGAACACAACTTCATATGAAATTCATTGAAATCCTTGAAGCTTCCCCAACATTTTGAAGCTCCACCGAAACTCTAGTAGCTCAACTCATGATTAGTTTTTATACCTTATAATTTCAGCTCAAGAAAATCTCCCCGATCGAGGTTCTTCTCCCTTCTGAATAATTTCATGAATTATTTATTTTTCTTGCACATCTTCTACTTTCTATCATTTCTTTTGCATTTGTTTATTTGCAAACCTTTAATTTCATATAGAATATATGATATATTGATATAGAATCTAACATATATGCTATATGTTTGTTTATAACCCTTAAATTTCATTTTTATTGTATATGGTGCCATCAAAATAGGAATGATTAATCCCATTAACAACAAACCCATCTGTGCAATTGGGAAAATACTTTAAATAATTCTTGTCCACAATTGCCATTAAGAATCCTTGTCCGCAATGATGAAGTTGGGATAAAAGCAAGGCATTCACCAAGCATTTTTATACGTGGCTTCCTCTATTAGGGCTCCCTTCCACTTGACCAAGAATTCATTCTTAGGTCTATACTTTCCTTTTTAATCATCCGATGCTCTAAAATATCTTTGAGCTGGGGTAAAGAGGGTAAGATCAGCCTCCTTCATATGTTGTAATTATTCTACCACTAAAGTAATTGGTCCACTATTCTTCTATAACATACTCACTTGAAACCCATTATGAATATATGATCTCAGGAAGAGCTAATCGGTAAGCCACAAGACCAATTTTTCTGACAACATTATTGGGACCAAAAAATCACGAAGAGAGTTTTATAGAACTTTGGTAAGCCACAGATTACCAAAGTTGAAGTTTGACATAGACAAAATCTCGCACATAAATTTAGCATCATGATGGTGTCGATTAGGAAACTAGGGGATACAATCATAGAGGTAGGTATCAACTACAACCATTCGAGCTGTTCCTAGAACATGAGCTATGAGTGTAGGAGCATGCACTCCATATAGGCCTTCAAATATAGTCATGTCAATGGATGAATAAAAAGAAGTGTTATAACAATATTTTGCCCAAGATATCTACTCAACACATATGTATGGATGATGCCCTATGAAACAACCTAAATATTGTTCCAACAAGTGATTAATGACTTAAGTTTGGGTATCTGATTGAGCACATGTTAGGTATGTTTCAACAAATGATTAATCACACCATTGTGCAATAATGCCTTTGATACCAAAGAGGAATTTTAGATTCCTGACATAATCTTTCCTATGATACCAAATTAGGAATTAGTGTAGGGATTATGGGATATTGGTTGAGGGTTTCGAGAAGAAAAAAAATCAATCTCTCATAGAAGAATATTTTCACATAAGAGAGAAGAAAAATAACACATAATAAAGAAGATAAATTTTAACTTATTCAAAATTTATGGTAGAGCAATTCACATCATCTTGCTTTCTTTCATTTATACTTTCTTTTATATTATATTCTAATGTATAATCCTTTATATAGTAAAATAAAAACCTCCTACACTTAAGTCCTAAGTTGTGACTATACTTAATATGTTGTGATATCATTCATGTCATGAACACAGAACTTGTCATGACTTGAATCCTCAAGTCACTAGTTATAATAGCATAATGAGTCATGACTAGAGGTGTCAAATGGGCCATGTTGTACTGGAACAACCCATTTTTTTAGCATGGCCTTGCCATTGTGTTGTATCGTGCATGGTATGGTTAAAATTCTATGTCGTGTCAGGCATGACATGGTGTGTGGTCCACCAGCCCAACATGGCATGGTGGCATAGTCGTGCCGACCATGTCGTGCATAAAAAATAACAATGTGACCAACCAATTACAATCGGCCACGCGGCCACAATTTTTTTAAAAAAATAGACCACCCCGTGATGGGGCGGTTGAATTAAAAAAAAATTAAACAAGTTGGGCGACCACCCATCGGGGATCCTATTGGGCAGTCACCCAGGCTGGTTTAACGTGCTGCCAGGCTAGACACATTGTTCGTGCCTGACCTGTCATGAGGCACGATTCGTGTCAGCCCAGCATGACACAAACCATCCCAATGGGTAGCCTGGCCTATCCAGCGACATGGTTCTAGTTCGTGCCATGCTAGGCCATGCACTATTTAACTGGGCTGGGCTCCAGGCATTGCATGGGCCACCCGACCCATTTGAAGCCTCTAGTCATGACCACAATGATGTCATAACCCCATAAAATAGATCACGACTCCATGACATATATAACACCTTAAGTTGAGTTAGACTTAAAATTATATTTTATAACTACAAAGCATAATTTATAGTCACAACCATACAAAATATGTTATGACTATTTGAGTTTCGAGCATAATATCCAATCCAATTGGAACATAACTGCAGCATAACTCCACCAATGATCACATGTATTTCATAAAAATACGAAGAAATGGTAAATAAAACTTACCTTTTGTAGATCGATTCACCAAACCTTCCAAGTGTTCATCTTGGTTTATTCGGATCTTCAAAGGTGTTGCATTTTTAAAAAAATGACCATCCTCCACAAGTATCCACACACGAACAAATAAGAACGATCTTTTTGAATACTAGTTCAGAGTCATCTTCTCAAAATGAAAAAGTTTCTCTCTATTTTATAAACGACGACTACTTGCATCAAATATGTCTCACATATATATATACAAGTCTGCTAGGGTTTTAGTCATAAATGAATTTAATTATATATTTAAAACTATTTTAAATAATAATAACTTAGATTCAAATCCTAAAAACCCCCTTATAAATGAATTTATTCATTAAAACTCATGTTCAATATAACACATTAATTATTTATTAAAATCACAAATTTAAACTTTCTCAAAATAAAATTCAAATTTAAATAATAACTAATTGTTATTTATGATTTAAAATAATATCATCATTTTAAATTACTACAGAGAGTGAAAAACCATAACTATTATTATCTATTCTTAATGTGTGACCCTGTGTTTATAATTAATATTGACAGTAGGCCTAAATCATATTTTGATCCTATTAGTCATAAGTGACATTTAGCAAGACATTATGACTACCAAAGCTAAATGAAAAGTTCATGATCCGAGACAATCTTAATATAGCTAATAAGATAATCCTTTTGTCTCATGATATCTTGTTAGAATATAAAGCATGAACAAAGTCAACCTTATATCGTTCTATCTTCGATTACTTGAAACTCAATTAGACTGACTAAACAAACGATATTGATCTCCAATTCATTTGAGCATGACCATGCATTTCTCAATCTCATTCGAGTAGACATAGAGATATCTCTTATATAATAAGATAGACAAATTCCATTTTAACCGCTCATATCTCACTACATAATTTTTATTATGTTCAAATATAACTTTTATAGTCATCTGATTAAAGACAATGTTTGATTATATCAAACCATAATATTCCTTATGTTGATAACTATAACGATCTTAGGTCAAAAGATTTAATAACATAACTATTAGAAATTAACTTATGACTTTGATCCATGTATTAATCTCAAGATGAGTCTGTCCAATATTACTTCTCAATAAATAGATATAAATTTGATTTGTATTGCATACACATATTCATCCTATGAATATTAATCAAACTTTATAATAATTTTAATTCATTTTTATTCTCATAACAATAACTGAATAGGGATATTTAGAATAATTAAAATATATAATAAATAGGCAAATCATAATAATAGTTAATTCTCACAAATAGTCAAAATATCATGTTCATATGATAGGCCTAGAGCACTATTACTAACAATTACTCCATTCAAATCGTGGCTCTGAATGCAAGCAACTATTCTAGTTTTAGTCTAATCACGGTTACCAAGAACATGGTCACAAATTCACAATACAAGCATGAGCTTTAGAAGACATTGTTGTAACTTTGTTATAGTGCCAAAAATATCTAATTCTTAGCATAACACCAAAAGCTTATTTGATGATTGTATACATTCAATATAAATTCATAAGCATACAAGTTGTATAAGTAATACAATAAATATACATCCAAATATTAATCCTAGTGGGATTATTGTGGTAGTTTGATCAATTAATAGTTAATTAACTACTGCTTAAGTTGAGATGATATACTAGGCTCTCAGACAGACATGTAGACACTAGGATTAGTTTACTTTTTTTATGTGTTAAAGGTTTCTTTTATATCATAGTAATATCATCCATGATTACTGGATGAAGAGTAGAAATGTGTGGATAGTCTATTGTCTCTTTGGCATACTAAGTGGTTATCAACAATGGACTATCATTATCATGAATGGTCTTCTTGTAGTTGTGCATTTGATATTCTCTCACAAAAACTACACTTATTCTATTCATAGGCCATCCACATTTCTACTCCTTTTAGAAAATACATTAACTACCCTTGATGATTTCCCTGAGTACATATTTTAATTTTCTTGACCTCAATTATCATGAAAGAGATAAAATGATGTGGTATTAATTGAGTTTGTACTTTCAGCTTAATGACCATCATACTCAGATCAATTAACATATATGTCCCTTTTAATTTCACCCATAGAAATGCTACTAAAGGAAAATGATCACTGGGCTATTACTACCTTATAAAATACATTCCTTGTATGAGACCTACCACTTACCTATCACCATATACCATAACCAACACATGACTCCTAAGTTATAGTGAAATCATAGGTTAGACATTCTAAATAATCTCCACAATCATTAAAGGCCAGGTCGTATTAGTGTTTTGTGATTTTGACTTCATTAATATCATACTCACATCAATTAAACTTATATAAATTTATGAGTTTTACAAATAAACCAATCACAAGAGGAGGAAATTATAGGGTTATCACTTCCTATCAATGCCAACTTTTTCTGTGAGTCCCATAGTTTGCCTATTACCATCCACCACTACCAATACCTATTGGATAGTGAAACCCTAAATCTCTATTTTAAAAAATATTTATATCCTTTAATAATTAAAATATAGCAAAATCATGATTATTTATTAGAAAACCATGTTCATTATATACAATTATTCAAACAAATCATATATTTCTAATTAGCATGACATTGGAAAAAACTTCAAGAAGAGTGAAGGATCAACTCATCGAATTGGGCATTCCCAATGATAGTCATTTTTAGGATCTAGGGTTCAAATCTGATTCCCAATTTATTTTTATTTGCATTTGACATTGAGCTTCTCTTCCTAATCAGGGGAGGTATTGTGCATTGGTGTGGTGCTGGATCACCTTGTATTTTTCATTTCTATTTTTTCTTTTTTGCTCATGTCCCCATTTCTTTTATTCTTTTCAAGATTTTGTCTAAGATAATGTTTTATGCCTCTAGATTCCATAGAGTATTGTATTAGTTTAATGAGTTTATTGTTGTAACATTATGTTGATGCCATAATATTGAATTAACTTAAATCTTCTTTGGAGTTCATGGTTATGGTAGCATAAGATGTCGTGATTAATAAATGTCATCTCTTGAGAACATCACCTTGACAAAAGATGCTATGTAGAGGAAATTTCTATCTGGAACACAAAGTCATGGTGAAAAAAGATTTCACGACTAAGAAAGAATTTCTATAGAGTACAAAGTCATAGTGATAAGATCCTACAATTAAGGAAAACTCTTTTTAGAGCACAAAATCATAGTTGTAAAAGATGTCATGACTGAAAAAATTCCTCTATGAAGCACAAAGTCAAGATGACAAAAGATGTGGTGACTAAAGAAATTCTTTTTTAGAGCATAAAGTCGTGACAAAAATAATATTACGATATAAAATTACCATGTATTGTGTGATTTTGGTTCTATAAAGAATATGTCATGGTACTAGAAACTATCATAACTTTACATACCTAGTTGGTACTTGGTTTCTGTGACATAATATAGATGATTTTATTTATATTTATGGTTAAACACCATAGTATAGCTGAAGCCTGAAGGGAATTAGAGGATCTTAATGGATATGCAATTATGTTTCTGGAGCTATGTAACATAATATATATGATTGAAGTTAGCTCAAATGCAATAAGTTTGCAACAATATCCATTTTATTAAGAGATAAGACATTTAGTTGGTTCCAATACTTATCTCGTACTTCCATTGAAAGTTGGGATGAACTCTTGATGAACTTTCTTACTAAGTTTGTCTCACCTCAAATTGCTTCTCAATTATGGAGTGAGATAGGTCATTTCTGACAAGATGAGTAAAAGATTCTATATAATGATTGAGACTATTTTTCGGAGTTAATGAGAACATGACCTTAATATGAGTTCGAGTTATAGTTACAAGTCCAACCTTTATATAATAATTTAAATTATATGTTAAGATGCATGATTGATGTGGCTACGGAAGATTTGATAATAAATAAATCAATAGATGAGATATATTATTTGTTTGATGTGCTAGTGAAGAATAACTATTAAACTCCAATAGATTTTTCCTCTAAGAGAAGTCAATTGGGGAATATTGGAGTTAGATCAGTTCATTACAATTGAAGAAAAAATGGAAGATCTCTTAAGGAAGCTTAACACCTAAGTAGAAAAGAGAAGAAGATTATAGAATATCATCACTTTGTATCCACATGAAATGGTGAACTTGGATCTCAATTATCAAATGGAGAAAACCAAAAGAATTCAAAGCAATTATTGTGTGTTTTGATCCAACAATAATATTCCAATACATTACCATATGAACATGAGAAATCATGAAAATGTTTTATAAGGAGTCTATGGGAGTAAACTATAGAATGTTGTGCATGTTTTTAGAAAATTTGGATACAATGCGATGAGCTATAATTACCAAGGATTAAGCTTGAAATATCAATCATCATGAAAAGAAGAAATGTTAGCTCTGGAAGAAAGTATGAATATTATTTTAACCAAAATGAAAAGAGAAATGATACCCAACATAATTAGATGGGAAAGTTTGTAGTGAAAATGTATCAAATAAGTTCGGTAATGAAGAATATAGAGAATCAAAATGGATAATCGATATTGTTGAAAAAGAAGAAATAGAAGTGAATGAACTACCAAATGATACTGAGTAAAATCTAAATAATTACTAACCTATATTCTTAGAAGTGGGAAAAGGCTAAAAGCACAATACATTGAGCAAGAGTATTATTGAACTTCTAAAGCTAATAGTGCTACAAATTTTTTAAAAGTCATAGCTCCTACTGAAAGTTTCCAAAAATTCATGAATTCCATTGATGATATTTTCAAAGCTGAAGATGCTAATGCCGCAACATCTAACAACGTCATTACTCTATAGGGAATACAAGCCCCAACTCTCACCTCCAACTATGAATAAAAGAACTGAATGGATAGAGGATTAGATTAAGGATACACAAGGCTTTGAAGATAAAGAAATAAATTAGAATAAAGCTAAGAGTAAATTTTTGATGAATCTTTAATTTCCATAATATTTTAGAAAAAGAAAATTAGATAAACACATTGAGAAGTTTAACATATTTTAGAAACTAAAAATAAATATACTATTTATCAAAGCTCTAGCCAATAAATGTGAAGTTTATGAAATATATAATAAGTAGTAAGAGAAAGATGGAGATGTACGAGACTATGAATATAACTAAAAAGTATAGTGTAATTATTCAAAGAATACTTATTGAAGAAATTAAAGAACCCCATGGGTTTTACTATACCTTGCATTATTAGAGACAATACATTTGAGAACGCATTGTGCAACTTGGTATCTAGTGTCAATTTTATGCCCTTACTGATTGTATAGATTGAATCATAGAAAAAGCATTCTAATATCTCTCTTACTCCAAATAGTTGATTGGATTATCAGGCACTAGAATAGAATTATTAAAGATACATTGGTTAAAGTGAGTATCTTTATTTTTTCAACTAATTATGTTTTATTAGATATGAAATAAGATAACTATGTATCGTTAAATTTGGATGTAATTTTTGGCCACTATACAAGCCCTTATTGACACTAAGAAAGGAGAGTTTACTCTTCATGTCGGTGAGAAGCAAGTGTAATTTGATATTTGCAAAGGTTTGTGGAGTCCAAATGATGATGAGATGAGTTTTTAGAGAGTAGGAAATCTCCTCTGTACCACAATACAATAAAAGTGGAATTATGATGGAAGGATTTTGCAAAAGACTACTACTAAATGAAGCTGAAAGAGATGAAGTAGAAGAATAATTTTGGAGCTGGTGAAGATGATGAAGATAAGGAAGATGTTGAGAAGAGCCCTTTTGGGTTTGCAAAAATGAGGAAAGTGAGGAAGATGACTATTATGAGGTTATAACATTTCTCAAATTCACAAACTCAAATAAATCTTATACTGATAACTTCATGAAAGCTTATGAAACAACTAAGGAAGTTAAATATGAGACAAAAACTATGGAAGATCTAATGAAATACAAAGCCATGGATGTGCCCAGTGCCATGACATTAGGGGTACGTAAACAAATTGAACAAGAAAAGCTTGAAGGAAAAGCCATTATTATACCTAGTTCCATGAACTTGGAGTTATAGAATGAAAATATCTCAAGGACAAGGCTATGATTATACGCAACACTATAGGTTACAGAATGAAATACTTCATTAGAAACTTAAAGATAAAATCATGGTTGTGCATAGTGTCATAACATTAAAGTTATAAAATGAAAAGGGAAAGGAAAAGCCAAAATGAAACATGAAAACTAGGCTCAAAACCTTGACTTTAGGCTACATGATAAAATGGTCAGGCTAGCATGAAGGAAGAAGCAATGGCATTCACCAAAACCATAACATCTAAAAAAAGACTCAAGAAGCAAGTATAATTGAAGCAATAATGAGGTAAGAAACAAATAAGAAACTGGTAAAATAATAAACTAAGAAGTTAGCTTGGATAGTAGTGATTTCCGGTGGAGGAAGGTGATATTGATTGTGTAGCAATAAGTGTTAAATGTAGAATTTCCTAGGAGGCGACCTAAATATTTTATTTTTTGTATTTGTCATGTAATAAATATCTATATCTATCACATAAATGATTGTACATACCTAATTCCCACAAGTATTATTGTAGAACTAAAATCTTATTGTTACTATCAATACGTCCATTTGAAGTTGATACACAATTTTAAGACCATAGGACACTCAAACCTAGTCACAAAGAAAATATAATTTTCTTTAAGATGTTAGAATTTTTTTACTAAGGGAATGTTATTGCTCAGGGATAAATAATGATTTTAATTTATGAGTTTATTTGGCATTCAAATTACCAAACATTATTAACTCTTTTCGTATTTTTAGATAATGTATAAGTATGAGAATGAAAAATTAATCAATTGATTATAATGACTTTAAAATTTTAGTGAATTTTGATGAATAATATTAAAATAAATTTATTTTTGGATGTTTTTGGCTATTGGGTAGATAATGGAGCATCTCATAGTTCATACATTTATTCTTGGTCAAAACTCTATCTAATTGATCGTGACAATCTTTGTATGCTATAACTCTACTATCTAATTAGCATGATCCTTCAAATGTCCAACATATTCTTTTTAGCTGTGATATTATTATGAAATAGCATTCATACTTATCTCATGATAGCTAAACTTCTATGATATTAATTTCATATCATAATAACCAGGTACCTCATTAATGCTATAATAAATAGTTACTTCCTATTATTGTAACTTTATTTTTAATATAGTATGGTATTCTCAATTTAGAGCGGTAACTTTTTTACAAAGTCATGACTTTTGAGCTACTAAATATTATAGAGTAAAATCTGCTTGGGAAAAGGCTGCTATAGTTATTTAATATCTTGACTTTTGGACATAAAATAATATAGATGACATTTACTTGAGTATGACTATTCCCCAATGTAGTAACTTTTATCTTGAAGAGAAGGCAAAGCTGTGACTTTAATGTTCGGATGAATTGCTAGTACTGTGACATCTTTTCAGTGTTAGGGCCATAAGATATATGAGAGATGTCAAGGCCAATGTCATATTTATCTTCAGTGTTATAACCACTTGATATACATGCAAGACCATTCTTTTTATTGTAGTCATTTCCTAGTACCAAAAGTGTATGATGCACAGGAGAGACATTCCTAATATCATGACCATTTCTAGTATAATAGTTATATGATAATGAAAAAAATACCAATATCAATGTCATGACTAATTCCTAGTGTTACAATCATATTATGCACATGAGATGCAATTCAAAAATACCATGATTATTCATAGTGTTGCAACCATATGATGAATGAGATTTATAAATGTCAAACTCATGGTCATTCTTAATATCATGACTTTATATTACAAAGACATTAGGCCCTGGTAATGGACATTGCCAAGCATTGTAACTTTGTGTTACATAAAAATTGAGATATATTTTAGTGTCATTGTCATTATCTAGAGTTACGACCCTTAACTCAAGAGTTGAAAGCCATAGTAGTGGTTGTCTTCTGAAATTCATGACTTTCTACTAAAAGCAATATAGAAATATCTAAGTCTTAAAGAGAGGGAGAAAAAAATTGAGCAAAATATCTTTATTTTTCTTCTCCCACACACTAAGTAAAATCCAAGGGGTAACAAACTAACTCTAAGGGTGATTTTCATGCTCCTTAGCAGCTCTACAAGCAAGCAAGGGATGCAAGACAAGCTAATTACTAGAGTTTATGTATTAATGGTTTTATATTAATGCATGTGATTTGATTGATGTTATATTATAGAAATTGATGGATGAATGATTAAATATAACTTAAATTATGGTTTTGACTATTAATAAGTTTGTTCGAGTTGTCATGGTAGACGATGATAGGTAAACCATGAAGCTCATTTATGCATATTGTAGGAAGGAAGTGATAGCCCTTCTGACCGTGATACATGAGATACACTTATAGGTTAAAACTTAAAATTTGAGTATATTATTTATTTTGAGATTGGTACTTATGAAGCTGAAAACATGAATTATTTTACATGCTAATACATGATACATATCTTAGAAAAACTAATTATTAATTAATGTGGATGTTATATAGAATATTTTTAAGGAATTAACTTATAGTATTAGAGTTACATTATTACAAAGGATGATGATGATAGGTAATTCTCGAGATGTGCATGAGTTATTGTGTTTAAGGTGGTGGTATCCCTTTGAGTTTCTTTCACTCATATGGTTCTTATTAGTAAAACTTGTTGGAAGTGTATGTTAGTTATGTTATTATAACTCTTATGAAGCTAAAAGTACAAATACTTATAAATAATATTAATTCTTGGTCATTATAATATTTGAGGCCAGAGAATAATAGTGTATATAAAATAGTTATATAGGGTAGTTAATAAGTTTCCTAAAACATATAAAAGTGTGAGTGACTTTCAAGCAAATATGATTTCTTATCTCAGTAATGACATATTGAGGGAACAACTTTGAGAGAACAACTTTGAGAGAACAACTCTGAGAGAACCATTATTTGGGATAGGCTTAATGGTGATAATCATCTTAGATGACATTAGAAAAAAAAATCATTACACAACTATATAACATTCAATCGATATCTAAACATAAAATAATTCAAACTATTTGAACATATATCATATAAATAAAATGAATAAATCTATGGATCAAAAATTAATATTATAATCAAAAATATATAATTTACTATAATTGAGTTGTCTCACTATTGATTGACTAGACTCCTGGTACAATTCATTTGTTATCAATATCTAGGCCAATATTTTTTTACTAATTATATGACTCATATACTAATGGATCTTTATTGATGAGATCTTCTCACCATAATGTTTTAGTGATAGTACCTAACCAACAAAAATATGCAACATAACAAAGTCACAATGACTATCCACTCAGTACTTTACTACTAAGAAAATACATCATCATTGCTTGGAGGTCATCCATAAGTCCTCATATTTTAGGTAACTCATTAATTACCCATAGTGATTATTTCGAATGTGTATTTTTATTCTTCGACCAATAGATAGAGTTTTGCATAATAAAAAAAATAATATTTATCAAATTTCAATTAATAGAGTTCAGCATGTCAAACGATAGATAATTATTGGCTACATGTATTTAAAAATAAGGAATCAACATTTAACAATAATGCTAATAAAATGCAAAGAAAATTGTTCTAGATTCAACTTATTGGAAGTATTATATATATGGATATAAAAAGAAGATAAAAAACTAATCAACCAAAATGGATGCCTATATGTGTATATTTTAAATCACACGATACATGTAAAGTGCATCTCATGGAAAAAAACATAATTACCATTTAAAAAAAAATGAATGTACAATTTAGATAGAGTAAATATATAATGACATCTTTGGATCTATAATAACATATACAATTGTTGAATTTCTATAATCTATTCCATTTTTTAATGGCTTATAAATGTGTGGTCATATTTAGTGAAATACAAATCTAAATTTTTTAAAAATGTTAAAAGAAATAAAATAGGAAGTAGAGAAATAAATTCATATAATTGATTGAGATAGTAAATACCAAAGCTAAAGGTTGCATCACAAACCAAAAGAATATGGCATAATATCTCATTAGAGTCATACAAGAAAATTCAACACAATGATTTTTCTAAAAATATATGTTTTGCTTGTTAGACAAGGTGCAATCCTTAATAAGTAGCGCAATAATCTCAAAATCAATTTAAGAATAGGCATTGGACATCATATGCTTTTACTTAATCATGCTTTGACTAAGTCCATAGATATAATTTCTTATGAGATGCTAAGGTGCATGTGAACAAATCTTAGTTATCCAACAATTTAGAAGTATTGTGCTTATTTTAAACATCAATTTGCAAATTAGTTTAATGCATAATCCAACATGTATAAATTTATTCAATTCTGGGATATGTTTAAAACTAGAGATATCTTCATTTTAGCAATAGACTTTCTTTAGTACAAACATTTTGGTAGTTTGATTAACAAAGGGGCAATATTTCTCAACCCTAGGGACATGAGTTTGATTCCCAAGGATGTTGAATATATATCACATTGTAACATTACCAATTGTTCTATTCATACTACTAGAATAGGGACTTTTATCTGATCTAACCTTAGGGCACCAAGGACAATAGTTTTGAACATGTTTAAGTTTAGTGACCACAAGTTATAAGGATGGAAAAGAAATTGGTTCCAAAGAGAATGGAATAGAAATGAAACATTAGTTCACAACCTAGAAGAATGGCTAGGTGACATCATGAACTTCGGCAATATTAATTTCGTATGGATTCTAAAAAAAATGACTAAGATAATATTTGAAATTATGATCCTACTAGTTATAAAAAATTATCATCTAACATTGATCCTAAAAAATAATATATACTATACTATGTAAAATGAACTGTGTATTAATAGGACATGAGCTTTGTTTATAAACATGGGGGAATCATTCCTATTAAATATATGTGGATTTTAAAAGAAAGAAATACTCTAATGCCAAATTTCTAACTTGTAAGAATGGGTTACCTCGAGAATGCAAGGAATATGGGCTTGAAAGGAATGTATATGAGTATTTATATAAAGAATTTGTTTATAACTACTTGCTAAGATGAAGTCCATTCAGGTTTTATTAGCTATTGATTCATGTTGTGATAATGCTATTTGATAAATAATACTAAAAAAATATATTTCTTAATGAGAAAATATATAAAGAGATGTATATGGTACAACATCAAATTTTGAATCTATTGATAGCAAAAAAAGTATGTAAGCTTCAAAAACATATATATGAACATACACTAATTTCAAGAAGTTGGAGCAACTAATTTGATTTGATGATCAAAGAGTTTGATGTTATAAAAAAAAAGAAAATGAACATCTTACACACAAAAAAAAAACCCTTGGGCCATATTGATTTTATCCAATGACTTATAAGAAACAACATTTTAATAGTTAATTAACAAAATTACTTATCCAATAATTTTTCACATAAAAGATATGAGAAAAATCAAGTGAAAATTCTAATAGAGAAAATATTTTCATGAGTCATGGAATGCATCTTTCTAAGGAGATGCACTAAACTAATGAAAGAGTTGATGAATAGAGTCTTGTGTTCTTCAACTATAAGATTTATTATGTTCGTCATGGTATGTACACAAGCTAACATTGATATAGTATATGTGTTTCAAGAAGATATAAAAGCCATCTTGGTGAGTATCATTTGATATGAGTAAAAAATATCATGAAATACTTAAGAAAGCCTAAGCATGGATTCTTGATGTAAGAAGAATCTAAATTAGAATTAAAGAATATGTTGGTGTTAGTTTGCATATGATGAGGGTGATAGTAAGTCCTAGTCAAGATTTGTCTTTAGCTTAAACCCAAAAGAACTAAGTTGAAAGAGTTTCAAGTAGAAAACTATTGAAAATTCTATAGTTTATGGTAATTACATCGTTACATTGGAAGTTGTAAAAGAATTTTCATAGTTCAATAATGTACTATGATATTAATAAAGTAATCACGCAAGCTAAGTAACTTATATCTAACCAAATATCTAAACACCCCAAATTTCAACATTATCATATAATCATAAGCATTTGATGTGGTGAAGTTAATATTGGAAGAATTATCATTGATCAAAATATGGATGATTCTTTCACTAAGACTATCCAACACTAACATTAGGGACATGTAGGCACTATCAATTTGATATGCTATGTTAATTGGTCTTCATGGGAATGAGATATTATTAGTGGTGCACCCTAAAGTTAGTATGATTAGCTTGTACTATATTTATATCGCATTAATACAAAAATGAAAGTATTATTTATTTATTGTTATGGAAGCTTGCATATAAGATATTTTCTTTTGAATAATGAGTATTTATTTATTAAGAAGTATGATTATAAAATCTTAGTTATTTTATATTATTCCTTCATTAAATAATTAGGCTAAGGATGTTAGATGTCATAGATAGTGTGAGATTTACATATGTTATGTTTTAAAAGCTAAGGGCATGAATAAATTAAAATGAATACATGAATGATTATTTAGAACAAGTAAATAGAACTAACTTGCATGAAAAGCCTGATGGAATTAAGTGTTTTTGAAAATTCTCATAATTGATCCTTAGACTTGTGATTATCATATATGTCTTGTATGTTGACTATTGTACATTGTTATCATTTAGGTATCCCTTAATAAGATTTCTAATCTGTTAGTGATGATATATATTAGGAAGCAAATGATATATGTGAATAGTTGAAAGAATAATCTTTCCTTTGATAATGGGATGAATATCCCAGCGTGCTTGTAAACATGAGTGACACTAATATCTTAAATAAATTTGAAACTCAATTATATTAAATTATGGTTATGTAGGTTTTTGAAACATATAGTAAAATCTACAAAGGTCAATAGTCAATGGGGCAGATATAGTTTCTATATACTAAACTATTTGCATATTGGACAATGTAAGGATTTTATTACAATATAAACATATATTTAAATTAAGATTAATATATTTGATGATTTCTTCACTTAGCTGACCATGATATGATGCCCATGTCAATTGTGGTTCATGAGTTTAAATTGTTTGATTAAGAATTAATCAAAGATAAAATAAGAATAGAATTTATAATTTATCTACATGTATGAAGTCTATGTGTAAGAGAAAATTTTTTTTTTGGGTTAAACACAATATAGTGATTTATGAAACAAATTAATAACAACTCACTTTCTAGATACTCAATCTATAAAAACAAATATCACGACTTTATCTCGCTCTTCTGCACTTCAATTATATACTCCGCCAAGTTTATCTTTTACATACAATTAATATCTAATTCTAATAATTTTCATCAAAACACATCAAAAACTCATGATACTATGAAATCAATGTCTTTTAAATATCTTTCAAATATAGACAAGCTATGAGATAAGCCAAAAGCACCCATAAAAACATGATATTTTCAGTGTCAAATATACCCTTACACTTAAACATTTTCTCATTATCAAGAAAAAAAAAATCTACATACGACTCTCCCAGCTTCTCTTTTTGACAAAATGAGAATTCAAGTAGAAATTACCATAGTTGTGTTTGAGCATTATGACTTCTTTTATTAGATGAGAAATCATATATAATTTCATGATTTGATTTGAATTCATGACATCCTCTAGTATGTGGAACTTTGTGCATGAATCAATGAGATATATATATAACATTTGGGTTGCCTTCCAGGAAGCACTATGTTTAATATCTTTATATATGTAAACTTTTGGGTCTAGTTTCTATAGTTGTTGACTTAAGTTGACCACGTGATTTCCTCCATATAATATTTGATTTTCTTTCATTCATGTTCTCCATATCTTTAGTCAATGATTTTAGATAAAAGATAATCTCTTTTTTCTTCTTCCCTAGACTAGTATATTTCTCATACATCTCCTTCAAAATTTAGTCATCTATCATCTTCTTTCCTTCTGGATGGATATCTTTGAATGTTACGAATTTATTAATCATCACGATATTATTGTCTATTATTTCCACTCAAACCATAGTCTCGACTTTGAAATATATCACAGCATCATCTTGTATTCCCTTCTTTAATGATGTCATGTTATTGAAATATGTCATGACTTCTTCCTTTATCTTCTATTCTATCAATGTCGTGACTCTTCAACCTTCTATCATGACTTCTTTCTTCATTGTTTCCATCATTGTAGTCATGACTTTTTTAGTTATCAAAACTTTTTTATGTACTACAATCTCATCCTTTTTCATGTCCAATTCATCTTCATGCTTGACGTTAGTTTCTTTCATGTGTTTATCAAAATTTATTGCATATTTATCTATTTTTCCAAGCTCTTCATCAAGCATTGTTGTGATTTCTTTTGATCATGTTGTGTCCATATTTTCAAGATTCCTCATGACTATTTCTCTCTTATCTATGAATAGAAATGTCATGGATGTGACAATGTGAGTCACGTCATTATCACATCATGTCGTGCATTCTTCTTATGTCATGACTTTAAAAAATGTCATGTCATTAACATCTATCAAATGTATGTTGCAACTTATTTTTGTTCCAAAACTTCTTCTAACTCAATAATTCCTTTTAATTCTTTAGGTCAGAAACTATCTAGTAAATCTTTCATTCTGAACTTCACATTCTAGTTTTTGGTTGTGTATGAGACTATCTATTCTTCAATAGTTTTCTTCATCTTCTTCTAGAATTTATAGGCCTTTATATAAGCTAAATTTCACTTGTTCTTCATCCACATGAAGAGTTGATCATGCCTTCTTGACATTAATCATTGCATATCCAATCACCAAAAATGGTATTTATAAGATCATTTACATAAGAGTCTTCTTTCATATCCAATACCACAAAGTTTTCAAGGATGCTAAATTTTTTGACTTAGACTAGTACGTCTTCAATTATTCCATTTAGAAATTTGATAGATATATTGGTCATTTATAAATGAAAGAGAAGTTAGAGTAATCTTACATAAATTTAGTCTCCTTACTATAGACAAAGACATAATGTTCACAATTATTCCTAAGTCACATAAGATTTTTTGGGAGGTGTGTTCCCCAATAATGAACAAAATGATAAAACCACCAAGATCTAAGTTTCCTTGGAAGATTTCTTTGATTTATTATACTATATCTCTCACTATACTCACCATTACATAAATCTTCAACTTCTTCTTATTACTCATTATATCCTTTATGAACTTCATGTAGTACATTTGAGATAGAACTTTAGCAAATAGTACATTAATCTTTAGCATTCTAAAAATATTGAGAAATTTCACAAATTATTCATTCATCTTTTTCTTTCTGAATCACTATGGAAAGAGAAGAATTGGGTTGAGAGAGTGAGGACTATATGCATATTCTTTGTTCTTTTAATTATCTTTCTATGTTTTGTGATAGTTCACTAGAATCTCCTTCATTTCCATTTCATTATGAGTTGATTCTAGTAGAATATGTTGGGTAGTAAGGTCAGTCTATGTCATGACATTGGATGTCACAATATTAGGTGTTGTGGCATGAGATGTTGGGACATTAGATGTGGTGACATCATTTATGTCAACATTCTTTTATGTATTAGATTCTTCCCTTGTTTTTTGTTTTATTTGTTTGCCCATCTATTTCCTTTTCACTTTTCAATATTATGGATATGCATTACTTTTCATTTATCTTGGTATTTCTAGGCAATTCATTGGCTTTCTTCTTTTTTATTATGAGTGTAAGTTGTCCAAGTTGATTCTCAATGGTTTTCATAGTCGTATCAGTGTAATCCAATCTCATTTTCATCTTTCTCATTTGGTTTTCTTATACTTCATTTATCCTTTTTGTCTCTATTAGTGGCACAAGAATATTATCTACATATGATGACTTGACTACAACCTTCTATTTCTTGTAATTAGATCTTTAAGGCTTATTGTATTTGGTATCCCAACAAATTACTTCTATTATTTAATTGATATTACCCATAGTTCAGCTATAAATTTTTTTGGTTCCTATATGCTAAATTTTCATTATTTTATATGTTTGGATAATTGTGTAAAAAGATATTATTGTTATGTATGAAAACATACACTCTTTTCTATATTAAATTAGTTTTTTTTACTTGATAAATCAAGTCAAAATTACTCACATCCTGATGTTGCAAGGCTATCATTTTTCTCATGCTTTGTCTCTTCTTATATTGGGATAGAAATTGGCTAAAGAATACATCCATCTTAGCCTTCATGCTTCAAATTTATCCAAATCCAAAATTCAAACTTGTTTCATTTTAGTTTCTCTTTCATTTAGAGTTTGATAATTATTTTTGGTGAACTTTTTAAATAGATTTGTTGATTATATAATCACCTGAAACTATATTAATAATGCATCTTGTTATGTAATTCAGCCCATTATAAAATATTTGAGCTTGAAACTACAACTCAAATCCATGTCATGACCACCTCCTTAATAGATCTTTAAATTTGTCTTAAGCATCATATAAAATCTCATACTCTTTTGTCTGAACTAACTAATCTCATCCCTCAATCATGATATGATTTGATGTGGGAAGAACTTGGCTAAAAATACTTGAACCAGCTCATCCCAACTCTCAATTGATCTTCATGATAAGTACTGGAACCAACTCTTTTTCTTGTCCCTAAAGGAAAATGAAAACAATTTCAACTTGATTATATTTTGGCTAACTCCATTCATCTTCATTATTTCGTACAACTCCAAGAATGTCATAATATAATTTTTTGGATCTTCTAAAATACATCATCCATACTAATATAGTTGTACCATGACATTAGACTTGGCTTCAATTCAAAGTTATTTTTTTGAATAAGTTGTGTGATATCTTATTCGGCACCCTCTTGGTTTGTCCATTACTACCATTTTCTTCCATAGTCACTTTCTCAGTTCTTTGTCTCAATAAGTATCTTTTAGATCTTTCTATTTATAGGACTAAAGGTGTTAGCCCAGTCTTAGTTCTTCTATTCATATGAATGTGTGGCTACTAAACAAAAAACAAAAAGCAAACAAACATAAAACACAATGACTATCTAATCACATATAAATATGAATCACTTTCATTCAAATAAATAGGTTTAACTCAAAGTTACCAATCAAAATAAAATCAATCTATTATAATTGTACCAAAAACTTGATGTAACCACAAAACTAAAAGCTAATTAGGCATATGTATGTGCATAATAGAATTGTGAAAATGTCATATAAGTAATAAGTGGATATAAGTCCAAATATCAATCCCACAAGAATTATTTTGGCTTTTGATCGAGTTACATTGAATTGACTAATTACTCAAGTTGATGAGATAAAAATTAGGTCTCAGAAAGATATTTAGACTCTCTAAGATAAATGTACTTTTTCATGTATTCTGATATTTTCTCTTTGGTTTTGTGGTTATATAGTATATGTTTGTTGGATAAAGGATACAAAGATCTAGGATTTCCTATCACTTTGTTAACCTTCAAGAGTTAATCAACCATGAGTTGTAACCACCAAGGATTAACCCATTATGATTATGCATTCGGTATGCCTGAAAATGTCCACTAAAGCTACACATATACCTAATAATTAGCAACCTTGCAATTCATACTCCTTTATGGTAATTCATCAATCCTCCTTGTTGATTACTTGTACTATGTATATCTTTATTCTTCAGCTAGTACTTCTAAAAAAAACACAATGATATGGTCATAACAATATTTAAGCTTTTGACTTTGTTTGTGTCATTCTCACATCAATTTACTTTCACCAACATATCAATTTTACCCATGGAAGTCATTGCAAGAAGAAGGTGGTTGGAGGGCTATGACTTTCTATCAATGTATGTTTTCTTGTATTTGCCTCATGCTTACCCATCACTCTCCACTCTAGCCAACACTTGGCATCCATCATCATGGTGAAATCCTAGATTAAGCATTCTGAAACACTCTTATATTCATTGTCTATTGTTCAAATTACAAAATATTTTTGAGTATTTTGGTGATTTTAGATGATGTGTAAGTATGAGGATAAGATATAATTTGTCTAATTTTATAATTATGGAGTTTTGATAGATTTTGACGAATAGTCATGAAATTAATAAATTTTTGGAACCTTTTGGCTACTTGGTAACTTATTGATAATATAGTAGTTTCAATATTTATTGTTGGCTAAAAGTTTACTTAATTAGTTGTGATAATCATTGTATGTCATGACGCTACTACTTCATTAGCATAGTCTTTTAATTTTTTAATATATACATAGCGGATATAGTATTATCATAGAGTCATAGACATATTTATCTCATAATAATAAAATAACTATGATGTTAATTTTACATCATAGTAATCAAGTATCTTACCAGTGCTAAAAGTCTTAGTCATTTTCTAGTGTTAAAAATTAATCTTTAACCTAGTTCTATAGTCACAAGTTAGCATCATGACATTTTCATAATATATCATACATTATGAGCTATAAAAAGTTACAAAACTAAAACTAATTAGGCAAAGCCACATTAATTATTCAGTACCATAACTATTGGATGCAAAATGTTATAGAGGGGGTTTACTTAATTATGCTCATTCCCCAATGTCATGACTCTTGTCCTCAAGAGATAGAAAAACTATGATTTTTGTGTTAGGGTTAATTGTTAATGTCATGACTTTTTGAAGTATTGTAGCCATGTAATATAGGAGAAATGTCAGGTCAAAGCCATGATCATTCCTAATACTATAGATATTCTTTGTTTTGGGCTATAGTATGCCAACAAATATTATTCTTTGCACCATTCATTCTCATCAGCATGACAATATGATGCAAATGAAAGCTTATGGTTAATTTCATGGTCATTTTAGTGTCACCATGATAATATGATGAATGAAAGAGATCAATGTCAGAGTCATAGTTATTTCTAGTACCACACCTTTATGTTAAAGAGATAATAGACAAGTCATAGATAGTTCCTAGCACCATGACTTAATATTACAAAAGATTTGAAACATATTTCAAAGCAACAACCACTTTCTAGAGTCCTAATCTCGAGCTCATGTGATAAAGGCCAAAGTCATACCATCTTCTGAATGTTGTGACTTTCAACTTAAATAAATTCAAAAATATTAGAATATAAAAGAGAAAAGTGAAGGGATTTAGAATATCTTGACAAATCTTCTTCTTCTCCCGCATAAGGCAAAGTCAAAGCATAGCAAATAATCCTAGGGGCAATTTTTACACTCCCAAGGGAATTAATGAGTAGGAAAGTGACATAAAATATAAGCTAAATATTAGAGTTGGGAAGCATGACTCTCAAACCCTTCTTATCTAGAGTATATTAAAGAAATTCAATCAAAATAGTATATGATTAAGGTTTATGTCCTAGATTCTCATGAGGGATATTATTAAAAATCCGAGTTTTACTAAACTTCTTGTCTTATATCTCATATATATATTACCAATATCAACCTAAATTTAGGTTTAGGATTTGTATAATTTTGTTTATGTGATATATACATAGTTTTGACATTAAAAATTGTTTTTGACTTATCTTGTGGAAAATAAATTGATCGGTGTTATGATTAAATAAAACTTGAATTGTAGATTTGACTATTTGTAGGTTTGTGTATGTTGTCATGATGGATAGTGATAGGTAAACCATAAGACTTACTCTTGCATATAATAGGAAGAAAGTATTAGCCCTTTTGACCATGATGTACATGACAAACCTATGCTTTAAAACTTTAATTTTCAGTATGTTAATAATTATGAGTATGGTGCTTATGAAGTCAAAATCATGAATGATTTTATGTGTAAATCCATTGTACATGTCATAAAGAAACTAATTCTTGATTGAAATAAATATTGTATAGAATATTCTTTTAAGAGTTTCACCTTTACTATGAGAGTCACAATATCATGATGAAAGGTGGTGATGGGTAATCCATAAGGCATGCATGAGTTTTTTGTGACTCATAAAGTGGTAATAGCTCTTTGAGTTACTTTCACTCATATGATTTCCACTAGTGAACTTTTAGGAAGTCTATATTAATTGTGTGAGTTTGATACTTATGAAGGTGAAAGTGGAAATACTTATATAAGCCATGTTAGTTCTTGGTCTTTATAATACTCAAGGTCGGAGAATAAGGACGTACATATAAAAAAATTATCAAGAATAGTTGATGAGTTGCTTAAATATATGGGCTTGTAAATGACTATTGAGTAGAGATGATTTTTTATCTAAATGGTTAAATATCGAGGGGATAACTATGAGGGGTCCATTATTAGAATTAGCTTACTGGTAATAACCTTTGTGTATGCTATTAGGGAAAATTATCATTTCACAAAAACTCTACCTTCATTTTGTATTCAAATCCAATATAACTCCTATTATTTGAACATGTATCACATAAGTTAAATAATTAAATCCTAGTATTTAAAGCATAATCATTAATTATCTCTTTTAATAGAATTGTTTTATCATAGTATTGATCGACTGAACTAATAAAAAAATTTCTGTGAGATTAATATCTCAATAAAAGTTTTTTTTTACCTGAATGACTTATATACTTGTAAAATGAGAGAATATCACTAACGAGCTTTTAAGATACTAACTAACTAATAAAATTGGGCAGCATAACAAAATCAAAATAAGTTTTTAGTGTCATCACTTGATATTATTGAGTTTGGTTAGTCAACATAAGTTGACTTGGTTATCCTTGAGAACGGGTAATTCTTTTTTTAATAGTTTAGATAGTATTATTTTTTATAAAATTTTCGAGATCTAATAGCTAGTCTTATTATCTTATTCGAAAAGTGAATAGTTGTTTTTTGTATATTGCTTGTCTTTTTTCTTATTTTTTTACCCACCTTTTATGAGCAAAATCTTTGGGATTGAGCTAACCCCTCTAGGCCCAGAAATTTAGAGATTTAAAAGAGTGATTTCAAAATAAAAAGTTGATAAAGAGCACATAGAGAAAACTAATAATAATAAAAATATACAAGATAATAATGAATATGCTATCCAATAACCCATCCACTACTACATATTGAATTATTATTGGTAGTCAATGAAGATAGAATGTTATTTGAGTATTTAGTTGCAACTAGTGGAATCAAAATATTTTGAGTTAAAGTCGAGTCTGATTGTAATGATTCAGTAGTACTAGCACCATAGAATAATATCAGAGGATCTTAATGGATATGTCAATATTTTTGAAGCTATGTGATATGGAATAAATGTTTAGAGTTAGCCATGATGCAATAAGAATATATTTGTTCTCATTCTCATTAAGGGATAAAGCATAGAATTGGTATTAGTACTCATATTGTGGCTCCATTAAGAGTTGAGATGAACTTGTAAGAAGCTTTCTCACTAAGTTTTTTTTCAACTAAAATCATTTCTCAGTTATGGAGCAATATAATCCAGTTCTGGTAGGATGAGCAGTAGACTTTATATCATCTTAGGACTATTTTAAGGAGTTATTGAGGAGATATCCTCAACATAAGATTGAGTTATGATTCCAAGCACAAATATTTTATAATATGCTAAATTATATGACAAGGTGCAAGATTGATGTGGCCATGTGTAGTTCTATTATAAATAATTAATCAGGGGAGCCACATTACTTGTTCTACCAAACACCAACTGATTATTCCTTTAGGAGAAGACAAGTTCGAGTATTAGTGTTGGAATAGTTTATCATAATTGAAGTGAAAATGAAGTCTCTCCTAAGAAATATTGAAACCTAAGAGGATTTGAGAAGAGGATTAAGAGAATTCATAATTTAGCATCCATACAAAATAATGAACTTAGATCTAGTTTATGAAATGAAGGAAACTATTGAATCGAAAAGAAAATAGTAATTGTTTTGACTTAATAATAATATCTTGATACATTATCAAGTAAACATGAGAAATCATAAATACTTTTCATTTGGAGGCTATAAAATTGGTTGCAAAATGATTGGCAAGGTTTGAGAATCTTTGTAAATAATACATTGAGCTATAATAATCAAAGAGGGGCATAAATTAAATTATCAACATTAAATAAGAGAAAAGATGTCAACTCTTGAAGAAATCATGGATGTCATATTAAAAGAATTGTGAAAGAGAAATGATAACTAAGTCACTCTAATAGAGAAGCTTTAAGATGGATTTGATCACACATGTTTAATAATGAGGAAAGTAGAGAATCAAATTGAATAATTAGCATTATAAATAAAGGGAAAATGAGTTAATGAACTACCCAATAACATCAAGACTGATCCAAAGATGTCTTATCAATATTAATTCAAAACTAAAAAGAGTTAGAAGGGCAATGTAGTGAGCAAAAGTATTCTAAAAATTTTAGAGATGATATCACATTGACTTTTCCCAAAAGTCATGGCATTACTAAAAAATGTTTTACAGATGAAGGCCATATTGTCATAATGCCTCCCAAAGCCACAACTTTAGTGAAAATGCAATCCTAACTATTAACCATAGTTATGAATGAAGGAAGCAGAGAAATAAAAGATTGAATGGAGGTAACCCAATGCAATAAAGATAAAGAAATTAATTAAAATGAAGCTAAGGAAAAGTTTTTGATAAATCATCTATTTCTGTAATGTTTTGGAAGAAATAATCGGATAAATACTTTGAGAAATTTTTCAACATATTTCATAAATTAGAAGTGAATATACTATTTTCTAAAGCTTTTCCCAAATATTGAAGTATATAAAGTTTTTGAAAGATATCATGAGTAGTAAAAGAAATTTGGAGATATATAGGACCATGAATATGACCAAGAAGTATATTGTGATTATTCAAAGAATACTTCCAAGGAAATTGACTGATCTCAAAAGTTTTACAATACGTTGTACCAAAGGGGACCACTTATTTTAGAAGATATTATGTGATTTAGAATTAAGTGTCAACTTGATGTCCTTGCCAATTATGTAAAAGTTGAATCTTAGAAAAATTATTCTAATATTTCTCTCACTCCAAATGGCTAATTGGACTATCAAACACATAGATGGGATTATTAAATGTATTTTAGTTAAGATTGATATCTTTATTTCTCTTGTATATTTTATTATAGTGGATATGAAGAAAGATATTTATGCATCATTGATTTTGGTATACCCATTTTTTCCATTAGATAAGTCCTTATTCACTTCAAGAAAGAGGTGTACACTCTTCATGCTGGTGGGGAGCAAGTAAATTTTAATCTTTGCAAATTCTTGTGGGGTCTAGATGATGATAAGATGGGGTATTGGAGAGTATATAATTTCCTATGTACAAAAATACTAAAAAAAGTATACTTTTGATGAAAGGATTTTGTAGAAAGATTACTAGTTGGATGAAGATAAAAGAGATGATGAAAAAGAATAACTTTGGAGCTATGAAGTGACAAATATGAGAAAGATGATGAGAAAGAACCATCTTGGAAAGAATGAAGTAAAATAATATACTTAAAAGCAAGCATGAATTATAGAGATTACTGATGGAGATAAGGAGATATTGATGGTTTAGCTATGGATATTAAACATAGTACTACTTGAAAAGCAACCCAAGATTTTTTTTCGCATGTATCATGTTATAAATATCTTATATCCAACACATAATTGATTGTACACACTCAACTTTCTCATGAGTATATTCTCATGGAACTCAATTACTATTATGACTAACAATATATCTACTAGAAGTTGCTCTAATATTTTGAGATATTATGACACTCAAATGAAGTTATAGAGAAAAAAATATTTTTTTGAGATGGAAGTATAATTATTTTTATTGAGGAAGATGTTGCTCGTGAACGAGCAATTATTTTAGTGTACGAGTCTGTTTGGTATTCAAATTATAATATATATATATATATGAGTATTTTGGTGCTATTAGATAATATGCAAGCATGATAATGAGACATAATTAGAATGATTTCATGATTTTGGAGTTTTTGTGGATTTTGAAAAATATTCATGAAATCAATAGGATTTTGTAGATTTTTAGCTACTTGATAAATTATAAATTATCTAGTAGTTTTGATATCCATTTTTGACTAAAACTCGAATTAATTAGTCATGAAGATCTTTGTACGTCATGATGCTAATACCTAATTAACAAAATCTTTCAAGTGTGCAATATAATATTAGTTGATGCAATATTATCATGGAGTTGTAGTTATACTTATCTTATAACAATTAAATAAATATGACATTAATTTTACATTATAGTAATCAATTATCCCTTTAGTACAAAAATTGAAGCAACTTCCTAGCATCACAACTTTAGAGGTAACAAGGTATTTTAGTCTCAACCTAGAGGCATATCCTTTTCAAGAAGTCGTGATGTTTAAGCTATAAAAAGTTATAAACTCAAAACTACTCGGACCAAAGTTCTAGCAATTATTCAACACTATTACTTTTGAACATAGAATATTATAAAGGGTATTTACTCAAGTATGTTCATTCCTCAATGTCATGACTCCTATCATCAAGATAAGACAAAGCAATAACTTTTGTGTTCAGGCTAATTGCTAGTGTCGTAGCCTTTTGTATTACTATGACTTTGTGATATATGAGAAAGGTTAATACTAAAGCCATGAACATTCTCATCATTTCCACCATTCTTAGTGTTGTGGCCATATTATTATGCCAAGAGAAACAATGCTTTATGTCATGGATATTTGCAGTGTCACTATCATATGATACACATGAAAGACCATTCATAATGACATGTCCATTATGAGATCCATGACAATATGATGAATGAAAGATCAACACAAAATCCATGAGCATTCCAAGAACCATGATGTTTTGATATAGAAATAATAGGCTATAGACACTTACTAATGCCATGACTGAATGTTATAGAAAGATTGAGATATATTTCAATATCACGATCACTTTCTAGAGTCATAATCTTGACCTCAAAAGATGAAGGCCAAAGTTAAGGCATCTTTAGAAAATCATGACTCTCTACTTAAAGAAATATAGAAATATTAGAATATAAAAGAGAAAATAGAAGGGATTCAGAACATCTTCACAAATCATCTTCTTTATGCACAAAACAAAGTCAAAGTGCAACAAATAACCATATGAGTGATTTTTACACTCCTTAGAAGATTTATGAGCAAACAAAGGACACATGACATAAGTTAAATCCTATAGTTGGAGCTATGACTCAAAAACATCTCTCTTTCTAAAGTAGAGTCAGGAACATCAATCAAAATAGCATGTGATTAGTATTTGCAGCCTGGATACTCGTGAGAATTATTATTGGGAATACAAGTTTCATGTGTCTTCTTCTTGTGTATCTCATAAATATCTTCCCAATATTAGGTTAATTTAGGTCTACAATTTTTATAATTTTTCTTATGTGATTTTAAATAATTTTAACAATAATAATATATTTGATTTCTATTTTTGTATAAAAATTGATGGATATAGTGATTAAATAGAATTAAAATTTGAGCTTTGACTATTGATGAGTTTGTGTGTGTTATCATGGTGGATGATGATAGGTAAATCATGAGGCTCACATGAAACAAACCTATAGGATCAATTTGGAAATGTTAAAACTTAAAAGTTGGAAATATTAATTATTATGAGTATGATGTTCACAAAGTCGAAAACATGAATAATTTTGTATATCAATCCATTTTACATATATTAGAAAAACTAGTTCTCAATTGAGGTAAATTTTTTATAGATTAATCTCCTAAGAATTCCAACTATAGTGTGTGAGTCACATCAACGTCATGAAGAATGGTAATAGGTAATCAATAGGATACACTTGAGTATATTGTGACTCACATGGTAGAGACAACCCTTTGAGTTGCTTTCACATTCATATGGTTCCTACTAGTAAAAACTATATGTGTTAATTATGTGAGATAATACTTACAACCAAAAGTATAAATATTTATTAACTATGTTAGTTCTTGGCCTTTATGATACATGATGCTAGATAGTAAGAATGTATATATGAAGCAATTATCAATGGTATTTGATGAGTTTCCAAAAGGCAATGAGCTTTTGAATGATTCTCGAATAAAGATAATTTGTTGTCTTAGTGATAAAGTATCAATGAGATAACCTTTAGGGAACCATTAATAAGATGAGCTCATTAGTAATAACAATCTTAAATTCCATTAGGGCAATGATTCATTTCACAACTAAACTTTTATCTTGTGTCCACATCCAATATAACTCAAATCCTATGACTACGCGTCATACTAAAATCCCTAATTATCTCATGTGCTAGAATTGTGTTATTTCAATGTTTTTTGATCAAAATACTAATATAGTTTCTATGAGATTGAAATCTAAATTAATGTCTTGTTTACTACTTGTACAAATTATATATTTATAGATCTTTGTTGATGAGATACTCTCACCAACGTGCTTTTGATATATTATCTAACCAATAAAATTAGACAACATAATAACATTACAAACTCCATCAATATTCAATATATTATAAAACCACAATTATTCATTACAAATTATATTTATCATACATGATTACATAGACTAACCTTATATTTCAAAAGTACTCTCACATTGGAGAGGGATTCGAAAAGATAATTTGGAATTTATCTCATGGGATCATGTAATTTCAAAGGCAATAACCATTTAAGATCTAGATTTTAATTATAGTTCCCATTCTGATCCATTTAGCATTGGGATTTTCTTTTCATCCCTACCCAAGGTGGTGTTGACATGTTTCCTATATTTTTGCTTCCCTTAATCTCTTTCTCTTTCTGACTTATTTGATAATTCATAAAGTTTAGGTTTTATATTATTGGATCCTTATGTGCACTAGAGTATCTTTTAATGAGCTCAGTGTCACTGTTGACTGGGCTATTCGACATAGTTGATTGGACCCTTGTGAATTTACCTTTATACCCTTACTAAATATTTATTAAAGCTGCGTATAAATAGTAGTAAAGTAATCTTTCTTTTTTTATCAATTATTAGAGCCAATATATAAACTCTGATTTTTTTTACCTAAGTGTGATGGACTTTTTTATTATTGAGATTGTTTTGTTTTCTCTCTGCGCGACGCTCTCTTCTTCTTCTTTTCTTATCTTCATCTGTTCGTCTTTGTTCTTAGAAATCCTTGTTAAAACAAGGATTTATTGTTAATAAATAATATTCTGGTATTAGAGCATTGATATCTACCTAAGATTGAAATTATTTTTGAATGGTTGTTCGAAATTAATTTATCCAGAATAGACGATCTCTGAAACCCTAATTTATTTATTGTGATTTCTTCAGATATAGCACATACATGACCAGATCTGTTAAGATATGAAGGTTTTGTGGTGTTTAAATTATATTTTCTACAAAAACTCCAAACTTCTGTTCAAATTTTTTCAAGTTTTTTCAAACAAATATGTTTTCCAAAAATCAAACCCCATCAATCCCGGGGTCAACGTCAATTTCTATTTCCTTGTTTGATGGTGAGAAGTTTGACTATTGACTTGTTAAAATTCGAATCCTATTTATCTCATAAGATATATGGAAAATCGTGATCTCTAGATATGAATAGGCCTCGAGGTTCTCTACTCTGGAGGGTAAGAAATTACTTCAAGAGAAAGAACTGAGGAAGTTAAATGTGAAAGCATTACTTTTCATCCAACATGGTGTAAGTAATGATATATTCCCTCAATTACTTGGCTATACTCAAGCCAAAGAGGCTTGGGACCACCTAATCGAGGAATATCAAGGAGATGGGAAGACTCGAGGAGCTCTTCTACACTCCATGGGAAAGGACTTTGAGAATTTGAGCATGAAAAACTTAGATTCTCTTACTGAGTTTTCAACTCAGTTCCTTGATATAGTTAATCAACTTAAAATTCATGGAGAAGATATCTCTGAGACTCATCTGATTGAAAAACTATTAATCTATATGCCTGTCATTGTGGCAGTGATAGAGGAAACCAAAGATCTTTCGAAGTTAACCATTCAGTAAGTCCTAAGCTCACTAAAGTCATATGAAAGTCGACAGTTAAAGAGGACGGAAAGCTCTGGAAAAACTGCAATGCAGTTGAGATGGGAAAACAAGCCTAACAAAGATGATATTCAACCCATAGAAATAAGAAACAGAAGACCAGGCCAAAGGTATGCTTCTAAATCTAAAAATAAAAATAAAATTAAAACTAGTTCTTCTGCTTCTACACTCTCAGTTGATTCATTTAATTACCCATATGTCTCTTGCAACATATGCAAAAGATCAAACTACACTGTAATAAAGTGTTGGTTTCAAAAACAAAACCAATGCCTAAATTGTAAAAAGTTTGGGCATAACTCAAAGGATTGTAAAAGTATTTCTAAATATAATGTTGGCTTTGCAGAGCGAGTAGCCTCGGTAGTGCATTTGTTTTATGCAAATGAAACAAATAAGACATCTTCACCAAATACTTGGTTTCTGGAGTGCGGTTTCTCAAATCACATGTCTGGGAACAAGAAAATATTTGTGGATTTACTTCCAGTAGTAAATTCACAAGTAAAATTAGGTAATGGTGACTTAGTTGAGGCAAAAGCTAAAAGCAAAGTGACCGTACCCACTTGCATTGGAATTAAATTTTTAAAGTATGTACTTCTGGTTCTAGTATTGGACCAAAATTTACTAAGTTTTGGTCAATTAATTGAAAGAGGATACAAACTATTATTCAAAAGCAATACATGTGAAATATTTGATCACGAAAGTGATCAGCCCTCATGGATAGTAAAAATGTTCAGTGGAAGAAGTTTTCCACTGACATTTGTTAAAAGAATAGACAAGGCATTATCCATGAATGTTGAGTCTGAAGCTTCTCTATAGCATAGGAGGTTTGGGCACTTAAACTATTTAAGTCTAAAAAACATTTTTCAAAAAAAATCTGGTAAAAGGAGTGCCCTCAAACCTTGCCATACCAAACTCTATCTGTGAGGAATGCTCACTAGGAAAACAAACTAGGAAAAGTTTTCTTAAGCACTCTACCTGGAGAGCCACTAAACCATTAGAACTAATGCATGCTGATATATGTGGACCCATATCAACGTAGTCATTAGGCAACAATAGCTATTTTCTACTGTTTTTTGATGATTGTACAAGGCACATATGGGTTTTCTTCTTGAAGCACAAGTCTGAGTCACTTGATTGCTACAAGAAGCTGCTATCCCTTATCGAAAGATAATCTAGACTAAGTGTAAAAATACTTAGAATAGACAGAGGGGGTGAATTCCTCTCTCAAAAATTCTCTAATTTTTGTAAATTAAAAGGAATAATTAGGCAATTGATCACTGCCTACTCACCACAACAGAATGGAGTTGTGGAGAGGAAAAATAGAACAGTAATGGAGATGGCTAGGTCAATTCTGAATGAGAAGTGTCTACCAAAAAACAATTAGGAAGAAGCAATGAACATATCAGTGTATCTTCTCAATAGGTGTCCCACTAAAAAACTGGAGAATCTTACTCCGGTGCAAGCCTGGACTGGCAGAAAACCCAGTGTTAAACACTTAAGGGTATTCGGAAGTATTTTCTACTCCCATATACCAAATGCACACATAACTGAGTTAGACTCAAAGAGTCTAAAGTGCATTCTAATAGAATATAATTTGCAATCCAAGGGTTACAGACTATAACCAGAAACTAAGTCATTTTTTGGTGAGTAGAGACATATTAATTGATGAAAATAGCAAATGGGGTGAAAGCCTTGATGAAACCCAATCTGGAATTAAAATTGGCTGTAATGGAATTGCTATAACTAGTAATAAACAAATAAGTACTCCAAGGTATGATTTTTACTCCCTTTCTGAATCTACTTCTGAATATGTTACTGAATATATGTCTGAATCTACTTCTGAATATAGTTCTGAATCTATTTCTAATTCTGAATCAAATAAAATAAATATTTCTGTTAAATGTAAAGACCTATCAGACATATACCAGAGATGTAATTATGCCTCAGTTGAGTCACTCAACTATGAAGAGGCTGTAAAACATCAATTTCAGATAAAAGCATTGCAGCCAGAAATGTATGTCATTGAAAAGAATAATACTTGGACTCTAGTTGACCTGCCCCCAAATAAACATAGTATAGGGATAAAATGGATCTTTAGGATTAAGACCAAACCTGACTCAAATCAGCCTGTATATAAGACTCGATTAGTGGCCAAAGACTACTCTTAAAATCTAGAACATATTACCAAGAAACCTTTGCTCCAATAGCAATGTTAGAAACAATAAGGCTTTTAATAGCCTTAGCTAGATAGAAAGGTTGGAATTTGTTCCAACTTGATATAAAGTCAGCCTTCTTAAATGGAAAACTCAAGGAAGAAATCTATGTAGAGCAACCCCCTGGGTTTGTAAAAAATGAGAAAGAATACTGTGTTTATAGATTAAATAAGGCTTTTATATGGGTTGAAACAAGCTCTTCGTGTTTGGTATCAATAAATAAATACTTATTGAATCAAGGATTCAAAAGAAGTAAGAGTGAGCCTACACTCTACATTAAGAATGATAGGAAATATGGTATTTTTATTATCTCTATATATGTGGATGATATTATTTTCACAAATAATAAAATGAATTAATAAATAATTTTAGACGAGAAATGGAAACTAAGTATGAAATGTCAGACCTAGGAAACTTAAAATAATTCTTAGGACTTGAAATATCTCAAGACACAAGTGGTGTGTCTATCTCTCAAACCACATATATAAAGTCAATACTTAAAAACATTAGAATGAGAGATTATAAGCCTGTCTCTACCCCCTTAGAAGCAAATCAAAAACTACTTTCTACCCAAGGAAGATTAATAAATGGAAAAACACATAGAAGCTTAATTGGAAGCTTGCTGTATGCATCTGCAACTAGATTCAATATAGTGTATTATGTCCATTTACTGTCACAGTTTATGCATGCACCAAATCACATACATTTAAGTGCTACCAACATAATATTGAGGTATCTCAAAGGAATAATTAACTTAGGCCTGAAATACACTAAGATTAGTCACACTAAAATTTCTGGTTATTGTGATAGTAATTGGGGAGGATGTCCAGAGGATTACAAAAGTACCTCTGGATACGTTTTTAGTCTGGGAACTACCACTATTTCTTGGTAGTCCAAGAAACAATACACAGTCACCTTGTCTACCACTGAAGCTAAATATATTTCAGCTTCAGTAGTGACTTCTCAAGCACTGTGGTTAAAAAAGCTCTTGGCTGATCTAGATAAACCACTAAACTGGCCAACTAAAATTCAGTGTGATAATCAATCGACTATATCCATTACAAGTGATGTGGTTATGCATAGTCAAACTAAGCATAGTTGAAACTAATGAAGTTAAGTTGGTTTTTTGTAGGATCGACGAGTAAGTTGCTGATATATTTACGAAACCACTGCCTAGAGAAAAGCTGGCCTATTTCTGAGAAAGGCTTGGCTGGTTCCAACTACATCAAATAGGGAGGATTGCCAACTGGGCTATTCGATATAGTTGATTGAGCCCTTGTGAATTTACCTTTATACCCTTACTGAATATTTAGTAAAGTCGCGTGTAAATAGCTGTAAAGTAATCTCTCTTTATTTTTTTTATCAAATATCAGAGCCAATTAATAAACTTTGATTTTTTTTACCTAAGTGTGCTGGACATTTTTATTATTGAAATTGTTGGGTTTTCTTTCTGCGCGACGCTTTCTTCTTCTTCTCTTCATCTCTTCATCTGTTCTTCTCTGTTCTTAGAAATCCTTGTTAAAACAAGGATTAGTTGTTAAATAAACAACGGTTACAACTCTAGGTGATATCGAGATAGTGGATTGAGTTGAAACACTTATGTAACCATCACATCATGGAATGTCATAGAAAATATCATGAAATTGATATACATGTGTGAGGAGGATGTCAAGATGCAAGATGATGATGCAATAAGGTTAGTCACTCCCTTGAGTATGATTTCATGATGTGAAAAAAATTTCATGACATAAAATAAATTTGCAGCTTGAAGTACTATGATTTTGATTATGTACGAATAATGGTATGACCTTGAAAAGTATGTCGCAACTTCATAATATTATTCAAGCATTATCAGGACATCATTTCAATGTTGTTATTGAGGTTTAATTTTTTAACTATCACAGTGTAAAAATAATGTATCCTTTGAAAATATATTTTAGAAAAAATATGATTGTGATTATGAAATATTGTTGTGACTATGAAGAAGGTGTTGCAACATAGAGAGATATTAAAACTATCTGGTAGAATTATGATATATAATGAATATCATGACTAATATGTAGTGTCATGTCTAAGAAAAGCTTATCATGACTACTTCTAAAAAATGTGCAAATATTAATAATATATTGACATTGAAAATGTTGTGACTTTATTTATCTTCTAGTTCTATGTTTCACTAGGTCTATCTTTCATACTCAATTATATATGATTTCAATACTTTTCATCAAAACTGATCAAATATCCATTTTTGTGATATCCATGATTTTATGCCTCATTCTCATATAGATACAACATGAAATAAGCCAAAAATACTCTTAAAAATATGATACTTTAGTGTTGAATAGAGCCCGAATATCAAGGTTACTTTCAAAACATTTTTTCTCATGCTTAAATTTAAGTTAATTAATTTTCTCAATGATTTAAATCTTTTAATATTTATTTATATTGTAACCAAACACAATGAATCATACAATATTTTGTATTTTCCACAATATATATTTTTGGCCTTTTAATGTAACATCCAATCTTAAATTTAATTAAAAAATGTGATAAATTATTTATTTTAGTAGAAATTAAATTTTGATTTTCATTTTGAAAAATGTCAAAAACTAGAAAAATTAAAACAATTTCCCCAAATTTAATTTCTTTAAAATTGAAAATCATAATTTTCTTATCCATAGAAATATATATTTTCTACCAAAATTATACATATCGATTCTCAAAATAATTGCATGAATTATTTGGAGAATGTAATGAATTATGCTATAATTACTTTTCTATCCCAAATTGACAGATAATCTAACAATCACAACAAAGTTAACACTAATGACTATAGTCAAATTTCAATTATAGTCCATTAATTTAGCAAAAATAATAAATTATAAAACTAACTGATAATTTGGAGGATTTCAATTGTATTGCCGGCAAAATTCCTATCACTCGAGCACAATATGTTCACCACACGAACCTCCACACATTCTAGCTTGAAACTCCGCACATATTCACCCAAACCACCCCATGAACCACCATACACACAAACTACCGCATGAACCATCATATGAAAAATAAGGCATGAACATATCTCAATTCTTTAGATGTGTGTATTTGAATAGGAGAGAAAGAGATCACAAGAAAATGAGAAGATAGCTTCGCAACCTTGAAATATTGCAACTTGACAAGAACCACAACATGAAGAAATATATAGTATGATGTCATGATGTGACAAGAATATCACGACATAAAATAGCTTTGCAATTTTGAAATATTATGATTTTGATTATATAACAATAATGTTATGACCTTGAAAAATATCTTGCAAGTTTATAATATCATTCAAGCATTGTAGCAACTTTGTTTTGATGTCATGGCTGATGTTTAATTTTTTTTTATTATCACAATGTGAAAATAATATTGCCACTTAAATTGTGCTATAGAGAAAATGTGATAATAACTTTGAAATATTATTGAGACCTGAAGAAGGTGTTAAAACATATAAAAAAAATTATGACCATGTGGAAGAGTCATGATATATAATGAATATCATGATTAATATGTAGTATCGCGGCCAAGAAAGTCTTGTCTTGACAACTTCAAAAATATGTGTTAGTACTAATAATATCTCGACATTAAAAATATTGTAACTTTATCTCTCTCTAATGTACTTCAATTTTGTGTTCCGTCAAATTTGTCATTCATACTTAGTTTAATTCTGATTGCACTATTTTTAATAAAAACTTATCAAATATCCATTTTCATTATATCCATGTCTTTTTAAGCCCCTTTCTCATATAGACACTACATAAAATAAACTAAAAATATCCATAAAAATATGATATTTTAGTATCGAATAGAGTCTGGATATCAAGCTCATTTTAAGAATTTTTTTTCTTATATGCAAAATTAAGTTAATTAATTTTCTCTATCATAAAAATCTTATAATTTTTATGTAAATCATTACCAAATACAATAAATCACACAATATTTTTGATTTTCAATAATATATATTTCTACCCTTTTATTTTAAAATTCAATTTTAAGTTTAATTTAAAATTATGATAAATTTTAATGTTACACCAAATTAAATTTTCATTTTCATTTTATATTTTTTCAAAAACTAGAAAATTAAAAATATTTGCCCAAATTTATTTTTTTAAACTTAAAAATTTTTAATTTCATATCCACAGAAATATATATTTTCTGCCAAAACTATATATATTGATTCTCAAAATCATTGTATGAATTAATTTGAGAATTTATTAAATTATACCTTAATTACTATTTTATCCAAATTGACAAATAATCTAACAAATACAAAAAATAACAACCAAATTAACACTACAATATAATTATAATCATAATCTATAAATTTAACAAAAATAATAACTAAGACTATATGATAATTTGGAGGATTTCAGTTGTATTGCCGGCATAATTTCAGCCACCCGAGAACAACACATCCACCACATAATCCTCCGCACATCCCTACATGAACCTCTACAAATCGTCATACAAACCACCACTTTAACCACCGTACGAATTCCACTTGAACAATAGCATGAACCACACCATATGAAATTAAGACATGAACATATCTTAATTTTTTAGATGTGGATATTTGAATAGGAGAGAGAGATCATGAGAAATTGAGAAGATAGCTTCATAATCTTGAAATATTAAGACATGAAAAGAACCACCGCACGAATCACTATATGGTATAATTTTGCTATTTGAAAAAAATGTCACAACAAAAAATAGTTTTGCAATCTTGAAATATTGTGACTTTGATTATGTAACAAAAATATCACAAACTTGAAAAGTATATCACGATTTCATAATATCATTCAAGCATTATCACAACTAAGATTAATTTTTTGATTGTCACAACATGCGAATAATGTTGCCACTGAAACTGTATTTTTAAGCAAATGTGATCAAGACTATGAAATATTATCATGATCATGATAAATATATTTGAATATAGAAAGAAATTGGGATTATTATTATTAGAGTCACAACATATAATGAATATTATAATTAATATGTAGTGTCATGATCAAGAAAAACTTTTCATGACTATGTCAAAGATATGGTCTAGTATTAATAATATCTAAATATTGAAAATGTTGTAACTTTCTCTCTCTTGGTCTTCAATTTTGTATTCCACCAAATCTGTCGTTCATATTTAATATACATCTGATTTCAATACTTATCAAAACTCATCAAATATCAACTCAGTTTCATAAATTTTTTCAATGTTGAAAAGAGTGAATATCAACTCAGTTTCAAAGATTTTTTTCTTACCCACAATTAAGTTAATTAATTTTATTATGTAATTTAAAATTTTTAATTTTTATTTAAATCATTATCAAATAAATGAATCACACAATATTTCTGATTTTCCAAATTATATATTTATGCCCTTATAAATTAAAATACAGCTTTAATTTTAATTTTAAAAATATGACAAATTTTCAATTTTTGCACAAAATAACTTTTAATTTTCATTTTAGAAATTTCAAAAACCAGAAAATCAAATACATTTCTGCCCAAAGTAAATTTCTTTAAAATTAAAAATTCTAATTTTTATATCCACAGAAATATATATATTTTTTTCGAAACGATATATACATATTCTCAAAATAAGTGTCCTAATTATTTGAGAATTTAATGAATTATGCTCCTTTTACTATTCTATCAAAATTGCTAGATAATCTAAGAATCACAAATAGAAGCACAACTAAATTAACAATGCAATTCAATTACAATCATAGTGCATAAATTAATCAAAAACAATAAATTATAAAACTATCTTAAAATTTGGAGGATTTCGGTTTTATTACCAGCATAATTCTGATCACTTAAGCATAATATGTCCATTGCATGAACCTCTGCACATCCCTGCACGAACCTTTGCATATATTCGCACAAATAACTGCATCAACCACCATATGAATCCCACACAAACCACCGCATAAACCAACATGAAAAATTAAGGCGTTAACATATCTAAATTTTTAAATGTGTGCATTTGAACAGGAGAGAAAGAGATCATGGGAAATTGAGAAGATAGCTTCACATTCTTGATATATTACGATGTGAAAAGAATCATTGCATAAACCACCATTTGGTATGCTGTCAAGAAATGAAAAGAAATTTAGGGCATAAAATAGCTTCGTATTCTTGAAATATTATGATTTTGATTTTTTAAAAATAGTGTGTTGACCCAGAAAACATCGTGCAACTTATAATATCATCCAAGAATTGTCGTGACTTCATTTTATTTCCATGATTGAGGTTTAATTTTTTGACTATCACAATATCAAAATAATATTGCCATTGAAAATGTGCTTTAGAGCAAATATGGTTATGACTCTGAAATGTTATCATGATCATGAAGATGTTGCAACAAAGTAAGATAATATGACTATGTGGTAGAGGCATGACATATAATGAATGATATGACTAATGTTTAGTTTTGCAACCAAGAAATACTTATCGTTATAACTTCAAAGATATGTACCAGTATTAATAATATTTTGATATTTAAAATTTTTCTATTTTACTTCTCTCAATTTTATGTTCCACCATGTTTGTCTTTGATACTCAATTTGTATTTGATTTTACTACTTTTCTTCAAAACTCATCAAGTATTCATTTTCATGATATTAAGGTCTTTTTAGCCCCTTTCTCGTATAGTCACCACATGAAATAAAGTCAAATTAATAATAAAAAACAAGATACTTTTCCTATCAAATAGAACCTGAATACCAAGTTTGGTTTTAGAACTTTTATCCTCGTACCTGCAATTTTAGTTAATTAATTTTCTCCTTTATTTTAATCTTTTAATTTTTATTTACATCATTACCAAACATGATAAACCATACAATATTTTTGATTTTCCAATATATATATATATATCACCACTTTAAATTAAAATTCATTTTTAATTTTAATTTTAAAATGTGACAATTTAAATTTTAGCTCAAATTAAATGTCTATTTTCATTTATAAATTTTCAAAACCCTAGAAAATCAAATACATTTTTGCCCAAAATTAATTCCTTAAATATTAAAAATTCTGATTTTCATATCACCAGACATATATATATTTTTTGCTGAAACTATATATATTGATTCTCAAAATAATTGTCAAATTTTTTTTGAAAATGTTATGAATTTTTTAATAAGTTGTATTCTATCAAAATTTTTAGATAATCTAACAATCACAAATAAAATTACAACCAAATTAATATTATAGTCTAATTATAATCATTATCTATAAATCTAGCAAAAATAATAAATTATAAAACTATTTGATAGTTATTACGACTTTATTATGATGCCTAATTTTTAGTACTAGGCAAGTTCTAGAGGCTCGTTGGGTTAGAGTTTCTCGTTCAACTAGTCCGGCAAGTATACAAGTCATATAATTTTTAAATTAAACTTTTGTCATGATATTGATCCCACATAGATTATATAATAAGTTCGATCAGCTAATGATGAGTCAACTATTACTTTAATTAAAAGGATAAATTTGAGTTTTTGGTGTAACTTTTAAATTTTAATGGTTGATGGATTTAATTACATATAATGACCTATCTAAATTACTTGATTATTATTATGCTTGGTTATAGAATGAATGTTAGATTATTGTAAAAATATTTTATTATCATATTGGTATATAAGGTGGTTATCATCTATTTGGACTTACCTAATGATGGACCTCTTGTAGTTGTCCCCTTTATACTTTATCACTAAAATATCAAACCATCCCTGCTCGAGGATCATTCATAAGTCCATATCTTTTAGTCAACTCATCAATTATCCTTAATGATTTCTTCATGTATGCATTTTTATTTTCCAATATCAAGAGTCATAAAGATGTGAACGAATGTGATATTCAAAATATTTATACTTAAGGCTTCATAAGTATCATATTCTCACAATTAACATATGATTTCCCTAAATTTTCACAAGTTGGTGTCATATGATAAAAAATAACTTATATGAGTATTACTACCTTACAAGTCAACTCCACTCGCTCATGTCTCGTGGCTTACCTATCGTCAATCTTGATAACATGTGACTTTTTACTAAAGATAAATACATAAAACAACTTTCTATAAAACTTCCATATTAAATGATAGTCAGTTCATTTAAAATATATATAATGGATTGACTTATAAAAATATTTATATTTTTGGCTTTGTAATTAGCATACTCACATGATTAGATTTACCTCAATGTCAAGTTTTGATGTATAAGTTATTCTCATGTATAACAATCAAAAAAGATGTTACTTTTTTATTACTATTACGCATGAATGTGCTTCGTAACTTACCTATTATTTTCCACTATGATAACACACAAATCTACCAATAGTAAATCTCTAATTTTAGTTCTATATAAATACTACATCTATCAATAACCAAACCATAATAAATTTCAAACATAAAGTTATTACTTATGTATCCATCATATGAAATAAAATACACCAATACTAAACCTCAATTTAGCTTGATATTAGAAAAGAATTTATATGAGATAATTTGAAATATATCTTATTGAATTTCAAGTTCCTAATGATAGCCCTCAAGAGTGTTTAATAAATCAAATATTAAACTCATAGTTCTCATTTGTGGATCTCTAATTTTCCCCTAGGTGGAAGTTGAACCATGTACCTCTCCTTAGGGTTTATGCTCATGCCTTGCATCACCTCTATCCTACCAAAATTAGCTTTTTTCACCTCTTGTTTCATGCCATAATTTCTCTCTCTTTTCTCTCCATATTTTCTATTTTTATACTCAAACATTTGAGTGTAATTTTTAATTGGGAAGTCATGGTATTAAGAAATGTCATGGCCATGACTTTGTCTCTCTATAACACAGAACCATGGTGTTCGAAATAAACCATAACTTTGGTATGTTTCTTGTATTAGAATTCCACAATACTGGGAATAGCAGTGACTCATGAATTTCATCTCTACATATGAAGTCATGATATTGCAAAGTCAAGACTCATATATTTAATTTATATAACAAAAAATCATCATACTAGGAATGACTATGACTTGTATATTTTGTTTGTGTAACATGAAGTCATGGCACTAATAATACTCATAGCTCATGCATTTCTACTCTATAACTCAAAGTTATGGTACTAAGAATGGTTGTGGCTTGAGTAAGTGCTGTTTAGAACCATTTGTAGTCAAAAGTTGTGGTGCTTGAGAAAACTCATGACTTTTGCCTTAGTTTTTGTGGTTATATAATGAGAAAGTTATGATACATGATGATGTCACATTTCTTAGCACTAGTGGGATACTTGATTGATTTAATATAAAATTAATATTACAAGTTGCAACCACAAATAATATTATGAGCTAGTACGGTTGTGACTCTAAGAAAGTTTTATAGCCAAAAAGAATAATAAAACATATATTGCATATTAAAATAATTATGTCAATGAGATAATAGAGTTGTGATGAAAAGGGGTTACCATGTCTATTTGTATAAAGCTCCAGCCAAGAATAGATGTTGAACCTACCTTATAAGCTCATTTAGGCATAACAAAGTCATAACACAAGGAATGATAATGACTTTTTGCTCTTTTCATACTCAATAAATACACTAAGTCTTACATTGCAAGCAAAACCAACTAATTTCACTAATAATTATCATTATTTATCAAAACTATAATTTCATGTAAAAGTTCTATTAAAAGCATTTTCCAATCAAAATAGTATGCATAATTACTAAAATAACTAGTATTATTTAGTATTTAGCATACCGAACAAACTCATACACTAAAGTGATTGCTCATGCCTAAGAAATTAATCCCCTATTATTAAAAAATGTAACTTTTTATTCATCTTATATAAGTTTTTTTTATGATTAGGTTTGAGTATCATACTATTTCTAGATGGTGAAGTGTTCGATGTTCAAATTACTAGATATTTTTAAGTATTTTAATTATTTTTAAGTATTTTGGTATTTTGGTGAAGTGTAGATGTGGAAATGAAACTAATATGTGTTAATTTCATGACTTTAGTACTTTAGAGAGTTTTGATGAATAGTCATGAAATTAATAGGTTTATAGAAGTGTTTAGCAAATGGGGTATAAATCATTGAGTCTCACATAATTTTGACTAAAGATGTCAATTGGGTTGTGCCAGCATTTTTATTCAACACGATCATGCCATCATGCCGTGCAAATTTCATGTCATGCTAGGCATGGCATGGTGCACTATCCACTGGCCCAGCACGACATAGTGGGCACGACAAAGTGCACGGGCATGCTGGCCATGCCGAACCTAAAAAAATGGCTACGTGGTTAGTCAATTACAATCGTCCATGTGATTGATTTTTTAAAAAAATGGACCACCCTACGATGGGGTGGTTGAATTTAAAAAAACTAAAATAAAACCACCCGAGTGACTACTCGATGGAAATCCAATCGAGCAGTCATTTGGGTTGGTTTACCATGTCATTGAGCCAGGCACATGGGTCATGCATGGCCTGTCATGAGGCATGGCGTATGCTGGGGCTACACGGCATGAACCATACCAAGGAGTTGCCCAGCCAGGCCTGAGGCATGATTCCAAACCAATTTGTGCTGGGCTAGGCACTACTGAACTGGGTCGGGCTGCAAGCCATGCCTGAGCTGCCCAACCCATTTGATATCTCTAGTTTCAACCCCCATTCCAAGTCAAAACTCTACATAATTAGTCGGAGCAATATTTGTACATCATGATCCTACCAACTCATTAGTATTATATTTTTATTGTACAACACATTTTATTAGCTATAATATTATCATGGAGTTATAGTAATACTTAGCTCATCGAATTTTAATGGCTATAATAGTAATAACTAAATATTCTACTAGTGCTCAAGGTCATAGCCAAGTCCAAACATCATGATTTTATTTTTAATATGGTTCGATAGTCTAAAGTTAGAGTTGTGACCTTTTTACAAAGTCATAACTTTTGAGTATGAAAATAATAGAGCCACAACTACTCATACCAAAGCTATGAAAATTGTTAAAAGTTGTGGCTTTTAGGATACTAAATATTATAGAGTACATTACTCAAGTATGACTATTTTGAAGGCCACAACTCCTATCCTTGAAAGAAGACATAGTCATGACTTTTATGCTCATGATTAAGTACCAATGTAGCGGCATCCTCATAGTACCATGATAACTTGATATCTAAGAGAAGATAAGGTTAGTTTCATGGCCAACCAAAGCACTATGGATACATAAAAGATATGAAGAGTTAGTTTGCACTATAGCATTTTCATAGCATCATGACAACAACCAACACATGAAAGTCCTCAACATCATAATTATTTCTTAGTGCGGCAACCATATAAATCTCAAGAAAAACTATTTGGCAATCTCATGGCCTCAACACAACATTGAGGATATATAATAGTATGAGAATTCATCACCACTTCATGACCACTTTCTAGCACCATAGCCCTTTATGTACTACAAATTGACAAAACAATGAATTCATGGCCACTTCATAATGCCGCAACTTCATGATAAGAGATATTAGGCCCAAGTTATGGTCGTGCTAATATTATAACTTTGTGTTACAGAAAGATCAAGATACATAATAGAGTTATAGTTATTTTCTAGAGTTGTGACCTTAAGCCGATGAGATGAAGACTAAACTTATAACTTTCTGCTAAAAATTATGACTTTCTACTTAGAGTAATACAAGGTAGCCCAATTATAAAAATTAAAGATAGTAAAATTTAAATAGATCTTTCATTTCCTTTTCTTCTCCCACACATAACAAGCAAAGTCACAATAACTACTAAATATTAAGGTAGCCCAATAAATATTAGGCCAGGCCGGGCCGGGCCGGCACGAGGCACGACATGGTTCAGCCATGCCTGGACCGGCCCGGCACTGGAATATCCCGTGCCCGGGCTCGTGCAGTGCCTGGGTAAGGCACAATTTGTGTCGTGCCATGCCGAGGCCAACCAGGCCTTGTGTCGTGCCCAACTCGGTATGGTTCGGTGGCCCGTGGCATAGCCCGTAGGCACGGTCGGGGTCACCGTTCACACCCAGCCCGACATCCCACACCCTCACGAGTCACTGGTCACGGTGGGTTCACCATGACTCGAGACACTCGGGCCAACACCTAGCCAAGCATCCCGTTCCCCTTCCTGCAAAGAAGATAGTGGGGCGGATCCAATTAGACCCGACCCGTGGTCCCCGACACAACCCAATTCCCCCCCCCCCCCTCCCCCAAGGGGCAAAAAAAAAATTTAAATTGTTGCCGTTGTATCTCGCCTCCAATGGCTAGGGGGTAGAATCCAATGGCCCTCATGATTTTGCCCCCTAAAAAATTAAAAAAAAATCAAAAAAAATGATTTTTTTAAAAAAATATTTTCTTTAATCTATAAAATCCACCCCCTATAACATTTATGTTTTTTATAAATATTTATTCTCTTAAATCTCACATTATCTCTCTCAAAATCTTGCTCCACTCTCGCGGAACTTAAGAAGTCGGGATTTCGTGATTTGGCTTGGCTTTTTGGGACTCTCAACTTGGGTTTTGAATTTTGAGCTAGACTGTAGTCCACCGTGCACGTGATCGACCTGATTGCTTTACCGGGTAATTTATTTTAAGTTTTTTTTTTACTTTCTCTCTCTCTAGACCTAAAATAGATAAATTAAAAATCTATCATCTAGTCTCGAAATAAGTATCATGTTTAATAAAAATCCTAAAAAATGACAAATACTAATGAAACATATTTAAATTTAGAAAATGAAAATATTACACAAAGGTCTGAGGCTGATGAAACTTTGGTTTCTCTAGTCGTCTCAACCTAAACTTCTAAAAAACAAAAAACTAGAAGGACTTCTGTAGTTTGGACTCATTTTAATATAATAAAATCAAAAAATGTTAGGAGTGAGAAAGAAGAAATGACACAATGCAAATATTGTATGAGACTTTTAACATGTAAGAGTTCGTTTGGGACTGGGCACCTTAAGAAGCATGCCGAATTATGCACCAAAAAACATGATCCATTAGATACTAGGCAAACCCAACTTGACACTGCATTTTTTGAGACTGGATCGAGTTCAGTCTCAAAGTTAACTCCCTTCTTATACTATAGCGAGTTGGGTAGGGACGGCATGACCAGACTTATCACATTGATGGGTCTTCTGATCAGATTTTCGGAAGATCCAAGGGTAGCGCGCATAATACATGGATAATTTCAGCATGCTTATCGTAGGATTCCTATGTCCACATCTAGGAATGACATACTAAAATTGTATAAGTTAGAAAAATAAAAAATAATTAATGAATTTATGGCATATAGTGGAGTGGTGTCCGTGACGTCCGATATCTGGACAAGTCATGATGAATCATCTTATGCACGTCTCACCTGTCAATATGTAGATTCTAACTAGACTATGAATAAAAAAATTTTAGGATTCTCTGAGATTATTCATCCTCATGATGGCCCGGCCATTTTTGAGTGTATGAAGAAAATCTTTAGGTAATATAAAATTCTAAATAAAATTTTTAGTGTCACATTCGATAACGCATCTAATAATGGAGTAGCGATTAATATATTTGTTAGGAATATTAGAGACGCACTATTAGGAAAGATTTTTCATATCAGATGCATGTATCACGTGATTAACCTGATTGTTCAAGCGGGTATGAATGTATGTTCCCCCGCATTGGATAATATACGTAATGCACTAAAATATATTCGCACTCCTCGCAGACAACAAGAGTTTGGTAGTCTCTGTTTGTCTGTGAATCTTAAGAAAAAGAAATTCCAATCGGATATGAGACATCATTGGAATTACACGTACCTGATGTTGGAATCATGTGTTGGATACGAACAGGTGATATCCGACTACGTCAATAGTAAGAGTGACAAACTTATTATTAACGACACTGACAGGGCTTCAAAAATTTCATTTATAAAATTTTTGAAAATTTTTTATGACACGACGAACATGTGTTCGTCGGTTTATATGCCCACGACTTGCATTGCACTCAGGTGCATATGCAACATTAGTAGCATGTTTAAGAAAGTATCAAGGTGATCTGACACTTAGCCATATGGTTGCAGAGATGGAAACCAAGTACTTGAAGTACTGGTCTACCATTCCATCTCTTTATTGCCTTGTTGCATGCATTGACCCTAGGGTTAAGGTGAAAGTGGTAGAAAACACACTGACTTACATTTCCTCGTGCATGAACCTGGAAGAGCCATCTGAAGGATTCATTCACGAGAAGTTGACTGACCTGTTCACATACTACGATACTATGTATGGTGGTGGTGGTAGTGAAACTGTGATTATGGACATGAATACCTTGTTCGGAGATGATGATTTTTCCATTCAGCCAGCGAGGGGGAAACATCGGGTGAACCATCACATAGGAGCGAGCTTTCTCGGTACTTAGATACCGATTAATGCTCAATTCTATCATATTCTGATACTAAAAATCTTGATATATTACAGTGGTAGAAATCATATGAATCCACTTTTCCCGTGCTATCTAGAGGTGTCAAACGGGCTGGCCCGGCACGTTATTTTAAGGCACGATCGAGCTTCCTTGCCGGGCCGGGCATGACACGGTTACTATATCGTGTAGTGCCCGGCCCGGCAAGGTTTAAAAAAACCGGGCCCGACACGGCCCGCAGGCACGGAGGGCCGTGCCGTGCCTCGCCTGGCCCGCTCGGGCATTCCTGTTCGAGCGGTTCGGGATACGGGAGACCACGGGTCGGGTCGAATCAGACCCGACCCACGGTCTTTTTTTGCGGGAGGGGCAACATGGGGTCGTGCTCACGGGGCACCCGTCACGGGATAAACCCGTGCCGGTTTGCCGTGCCGCGGGCCGAACCGTGCTGGGCCAGACACGGCACGGCACGGCTCGTGCCAAACCCGGGCACGGCTGAACCGTGCCATGCCTCGTGCCGGGCCGGGCCGGCCCGGCACGATTGACACATCTAGTGCTATCTAGGATGACATAAGATCTTCTGACTCCTCGGGTGTCGAGCGTAGCATCGGAGTCTACTTTTTCTGTTGCAGTGAACGTGATTTCGGATAAGAGATCGAGATTACGTCCAGATATTATTGAGGCCTTGGCTTGTTTGAAGGATTAGGTTGATTCGAGGTTTAGCATCCATGATCGTGCTGGAGCTGTGACTGAGATAGTGACTACAGCCGCATCCACTGCGAAAGCGGAGGAGTTGATTGCTGATGATGATTATCCATATGATACTGATACTGATGTTGCGGCTGATGATGCTCATGATATGCCGATTGACGATTGATGATGATCTACTGCTTTTTGTTTTCGATATTTTGTTTTTTATTGATTGTATGCTTTATTTATACGTTACTTTGAAACTTTAATTTGTTTGGTTCGGACCTTCGGTATCTAATGGCTGATTGGTCATTTTTCATTTAGTTTGCTTATGTTTTTTTTTACTTTTTAATTTTTTTAACAAAATTTATTGATTTATTTATTTTTTTTGTTTTATTTTTTCATTTAAAAATTTATAACTCTATTATTTAATTCTAATAAATTATAAACTAATTTTATTTAAAATTATAAAAACAATTTAAACTTTGTAAATTTAATAAATTTTAAACAATATTCATTTTATAAATTTATTATATTATACATTATCTATAATTTTATATATAATTTAATATATTATATAATTAAACTAAAATTTAAAATGATAAAAATTTTAAAAAAAAATTTTACCTGGCCCGTATGGCCTGGTTTGGCCCGTGCGGCCTGGTTTGGCCCGTGCGGCCTGGTTTGGCCCGTGCGGCCTGGTTTGGCCCGTACAGCCTGGTTTGGCCCGTACGGCCTGGTTTGGCCCGTACGACCATGTTAGGCCTGACCGGGCTTGGCTTTTATAAACCGTGCTGGGCCAAGCAAGGCACGGTACAGTAACCGTGACGTGTCTGGCCCGGCACGAAAGCACGGTCATGCTCTAAAAAAATGGGCGGGCCCAGCCCGGCACGACCCTTTGTCACCTCTACAAGAGATGCAATATTTATGCTAATCCCTAAAGTTGGGACATTCCTCTCAAGCTATCACTTCTAGGGATAGATTAAAAAATTCATACTAAATTATAATAGGTCTAGAATTTATATAATTTGAGATATATAATATAATTTGGTTATATTTATGAATGAATGGTTTGATTTATTTTATGTATTAATATTTTTGGATTGATGATTAAATAGAACTTGAATTAGGATTTCAACTATTAATAGGTTTGTGTGAGATTGTCATGATGGATGGTGAAATAAACCATGAGGCTCACTTATGCATATGATAAGAAAGAAATGATAGCCCTTATAACGTGCATGAGATAAACTTATAATTTGAACTTTAAAATTTAGATATGTTAATCATCATAAGTATGGTGCTTATGAAGCTGAAAGTATAATCACTTTTACATGTCTATTTAGTATATATATCTTAAAAGAACTAGTTCTTCATAGGATGATCATTATATTGAACATTCTAGCAATGAGTTCACATTTAGTGTATGGGTTGCATCCTTATTAAGGAGGAATGGTGATGGACTATTCTCATGATATATATGAGTATGCTGTGACTCACAAGATTTTGACAATCCTTGTAAGCTACTTTTACCTATTCAATTCCCACTATCAAAAATTGAGAGAAGTGTATGTTAGTTGTTCAAGTATGGTACTTATAAAGTTAAAAGTATAAATGTTTATAAACTATGTTATTCTATGGTCTTTATGATATTTGAGGTTAAAGAATAAGATCGGTCATATAAAGCCACTATCAAAGGTAGTTTATAAAATATCTTATAAAAGATATATAATTGTGAATGACTCTCTAGCATATATGATTTATTGTCTTGGTGGAGATATATCTAGGGAAAACTATTAGAGGACTACCTTTGGGAAGGGCTCAATAGTGACTACCACTTTGAATGCCATTAGGGTAAAGAGTCTTTGTATAATATCACAACTTCTATTCTTTGTCAAACATAATATAAGTAGAGTGACTTATAAAAAATAACATATATTAAATAAATAAACCATGAACTTTATATTATCTATTAATTTGAGTTTCTATTTTACTAAAAATAGATCATCTCATCATTAAATAACTAAATTGCTGATACAATCTCTCTAAAATCAAAATCTAGAAAAATTCTATTTTATTACTTTCATATTCCATGCACTTATATATCTTAGTTGATAAGACACTCTTATTAATAAACTTTTGAGATATTACCTAATCGATAAAATTAAGTGGTATAATAAAATCACAATAAGTTTTTAGCACTATTATGAAGATTATTAGTTTTGTTAGTAAACATGAGTTGAGATAATTATTCTTGTAAAAGATAATTTTTTTTATAGTTAAGATAGTGAAGTTTGATTAATCTTTTTATAGTTTAGATAGTGAATTTTGATTAATAGTTTAGATAAAGTTAAATCTTATTAACTTGTTTGAATGTGGATAGTTGTTTTTTAGATTTTACATATATTTTTTTTATTCTTTTCTTTTTTTCTAGCCACTCATATATAAAATCAAAATGTCTATCATATCTTTACAAGACTTATAGCAAATTATCTTAAAGAGCTACATAAGGAAAAGGAAACATACGAAAGGTGTTTTGGGAAAATTATAATAGAAATGAATAAGTGCATCCCAAACTATAATTACAATGAGACTTATCATGCTCAATAAAGTAACTTCTATTATGAATCTTATGATAATTAATATCAATCCTATTATTAGCAGAGAGAGAGAGAGAATTATGAAGATTATGGATAAGTAAGCCATGTGGATAAGAGATATTATGAATCTCAATCATATTTAGGATCTTAATAAACTCTTGTACTTGATGAATTGTTGAGAGAATTTAGAAGAGACAATGCTCTAAAAGATGAAAGGATGAGATAATGGAGAGAGAGAGAGAGAGAGGGAGAAGAAGTCATGGATTGGTTTGACTTTGAAGAAAGTGCTTCATTATGAATCTCTTTAGCTAAGGTAGAAATAATTTTGGTTAAATATTTAAAAAAGGAAATTGAAGATGCAATATCAATTATTCAAAGAAAAGATGAAGAAGCAAAGGATGAGACTTATGTGGAAAATATGGACATAATTGTGGTAAAAAAAACTTGAAGAAGAGATTAGAGGCATGACCTCAAATGTTCATGAAGAATAAACATAAGTGAATGATGAAATTTACATAGCTAGTATGAAGATAATTATGTTAAAAAATCTTGAAGATGAAATACAAGATACTCTCCCAACTATCCAAGAAAAAGATGAAGTGAATGACACAACTACAGTAAGTAGTATAAAAAAATTGTTTTATAAAATCTTAAAGAGGAACTTCTCATAAATATTTGGTTACTAAATTAAATAAAGTTGATAAGTTGTGCGTATATGAAATTGAAAAAACTAGGACTTCTCATAATGTCAAGGATAGGAAAATAATAAATGAGAAGTAATGTGCAAACTAATTGCATGGATGAAGAAATAAAAATAATAATACTTACATCATCCATTATTGATAATAAAAGTAAAAGGAAACAAAAAGTAAAACAATATACTAAGAAGCTAGCATGAACAAAGAAGATTTCTAATAAAGAGGAAAAAGTTTTGAATATCTAGCTACGGACCTTAAATATAGTGCTGCTTAGGAGCTAACCCTAAAATTTGTTGTTGTTGTTGGTGTGATGAATTGTGATTGTTATAAGAATTAAAATTACATGTATACCTGGGCAACCCAATCTCTAACTTTAATTATATCATCGTACCATGTTTTTATAATTTTAAAACAATGAAGGCCAAAAAAATAAATTTATAATACCTTATGGGCAGTCTTGTTACCTTTAAAATGCTCTCTATGAGGTGATGAGTAATATTTGAGGATTCTTTTTGTTTATTTCTTTTTGGGCACACATCTTTTTATAATCTGATCAGCATACATCTTCAAAATAAAAGTGGATCATCCCATAAATAGTTCTCATGTCATATAAGAAATTTTTTTGGTTTGATATAAGAAAGAGGGTTAAGGCAACACATGCATAATAGTTAATAAAATCAACATACTAATGTAGTTTGGCCTTTATCATCAAAACTTGTTCATATAAAAAATTCTCCAAAATTTCAGCCTTTTTTTATTCTTTTATATTCATATTCCAATCATGATAAATAGTATGCTATCATATTGTTACTTTCTTTCTTGTCCTAGATTTCTAGATCAAATTCTTAGAGAATGAGTATCTATCTTATTAGTCTTGGCTTGACTTATTTTTTTTTATTCAACTAGTATATAGTTTTGTGATTCATGTAAATTACCACATTTTTTCTTAGGAAATATGGCCAGAATTTTTATAAGATAAAATCACATCTACCATATTTTTATATATAGTTGTATAATTCATTTGGGCTTCATTTAGGTCTAACACACAAAATTAATCTAAATATGATATCTCATTTCTATCCCAATAAAGCTCCCAAGGCATATCCAGTTGTATCACACATAATGGAAAATAGTTCTTCATATCATGGCAAGATCAAAATTGAGCTTTCGACCAATTTTATTTTTCAACATCTCAAAGGCATCAATGTATTTTTGACCAAAATTGAACATTGCATTCTTTTATAATAGTTTATGATATAGTTTTTTTATCTTTGAAAAGTTATTGATAAATTATCGGTAAAATCTCACAAGCCTAACGAAACTCCTCACCCCCTTGATTATAGTAGGGTGTGGAAGGGTTTTCAATACCGATACTTTTGCATCATCCACCTTCAATCCTCTATTTGTGACTATATATCCAAATATGATCCCTTTGTTATCTATGAAGTAATATTTTTCCTAATTGATGATGATTTTTTTTTGTTTATATCACTTCAATACAAACTCAAAGTTATGCAAGTATGCTTCAAAAGAATCACCATCATTAAGAAATCATTTGCAAATATTTCCCTAATTTCTTTATTAAGGTCAGTAAAAGTAGCATCCATGTGCCTCTGAAATATGGTCATAGTATTACAAAGACTAAATGATATTCTCCTAAATATGAAAGTTGCCTATGGGCAAATGAACATCAATTTATCTTGATCTACTAAGTCAATTATAATTTGATTATATCTAAAATATCATCCAGAAAATATTAGAATAAGTCAAATAAGATTTTTTATAATATCTGATCCATAAATAGAAGTGGATATTAATCCTTTCTCATCTCCTTGTTCAATTTCTAAAAATAAATACATAATTGTCATTTGATGGTTGCATCTTTAGTAATCTTTTCATTAGTAGTGGTTTTGAATACCATCAACTCTTCCTTCTCTGGTACAAGATGATTCGAACTCACCTATGATTATTGGGTAGCATAAATGATAAATGCCTTTAACTATTTCACAATCTCTTTTTTCATCAATTCTTTTATGATTGGATTTAGCCTTTGCTAGTGCTCAATCATTCTTTGTTAGTGCTCGATCAATGATTGGATTTACCAACTCTTCCTTCTCTGAAACAAGATGAATTGGACCACCCATTATTATTGGGTAGCATAAATGATACATACCTTTAACCATTTCACAATCTTTTTTTTTCACCAATTCTTTTATGATTGGATTTATCCTTTGTGCTCAATCATTAGCTTCAAATCATCTACCATAATGATCTTATACATACATATTAACAGACTTATTTCTTTGAAATCTTCAAGTGACTAAGCAATAGTACTAGCATATTTTTTATGGGAGTAACCATGGTGGTGCCCATTTTATTTGTTAACACCATTGAAATAATACTTGGTTTCATCTAATATTCCTCTAAAAAAGTATAATGACAATGATTTGTTAGTACCTTCAGAATCAATCCAGCTGGAGTTGTGCAAGCCCTTGGGCACTCTTCTTCCATAATTTCTACTTTTGCAAAGGTAGTGACCATGTGAAACATAATGTCCCTTGTAAAATACATGACATTGAAACTAATGACATTTTTTCTCTAGTGCCTTAATTTTTGTTGGTGTCATAATTTCAATATTACTTTTCTTGAACTTTAAAATTATGGTGTTGTCTTAAACCATAAGAAAAGTGGCGACATGTTTTGGTTCAACAACTTGATCTTTAATTTTTATCTTTTTCCCATCCTATTTTTCATTACTCTATAATGGGATTTGTATGGAGTCCTATAAATTCTTCTCACTAGACATTATTTTTTATTTTTTCATGTCCTCAATTCTTTTACTATGATGATCTTTTATATTATTACTTTATTTTGTCTCCATGAGGAATGCACATCATCGAACCTTGAAAGGAATTTCTACTAGAGACTATTCTAGTGGGGCATCTCTTTAGAGTTTTCATATTTTAGATCTTCAGAGCTCACTATATTCTATTAATTGAAAGGATTTAGATCACTATCAGGTATGAGGTAGAAATTACTATTTGGTAGAACATAGACTCCAAAATATTGATAAATTGGGCTATACACATTCAACTTCTACTACCACAATTCTTCTCTTTTGATTTTCTCAATTTATGGATCTTAAGATGCTAGCATAGTCCTAGAATTTTTCTCTGTTGATTTGTGACTACCAAAAGATTAAAAAAAATACTGAACCAATAGATACAAAAAGTAATACAATATAAGTAATATAAATCAAGACATAAAAATAAATTATCATCATCCAAAATTCTAAAAATAGAAATATCTTTTTTCAATAATAGTTAAGTTGTGACACCCCATCCCCCAGGGGATATCTCATTCATTCCATCACACAACAAAATGTGCAATAAAATACAATTTTTCCAAATGTAGCATACATAGTTTTTTTATTTGCTTAGAGGAATAAAAATACATAATATATTATTCAAGCCACAACTGGCTTCCTTCACACGTTGATCCCGCAAGTGGGTTTGTCATCTATCCTGGACATATACCTAAAAGGGGTCCCACAACGGAGTGAGCAAAGCTCAGTAGAGATAAACTTATACAGGGCTACTCCCTACCTAAGTGCATGTAAAATATCATGCATATATATCAACACTCATTCAAGTACAATATTTATATAAATGTAATTATGAACGTAATGTTTATATGCCAATATCCTGAATCTCATCTACTCCCTCATACATGCCAAAGCCAAGTGTGACATATTATATATAGATGTAGATATATATATATATATATATATATATATAATACACACACCTATAAAAATATATATATATTTGGAATTATTCCAAAAAACTTGGCCCTCCTCTGAAAAATAATATTAGATATTCTCCGAATAAAATATACTTTTCTTGGACATACTCTGAGAAATATGAACCTCCACCGAAAAACCATATTTAATATTTTCTGATAAAATATCTTTTTCCTTAGAAATTTTCCAAAAACCACCGTGATCCAATTTGAGTTCACATATTAATATTAGTCATGCTCTTAAAAAAATATCACGCAACTCGGTATGGACATTGTCCCAATTCAAGTTTGTAAAATATAATTCATTATATCTTTATATGTATATATATATATATATATCATACACCCACCCAATTATATGGAATGTTCTAATGGATATGAAATACAAATATGTCATTTTTGATTAAAGCATGTTCCATACATAGTTATAACTATCCAGACCAAATTCACACTGTAATATATTTTACTAAATGAAACATAGAAACTTTTCACCAATTAACCATTCCCAATGAAATTTCTAAATAGTTCGAATTGAAATATAAATCATGATTATTTATGACATTTGAATAGAAATAAACTCCAATAAAAGAAAATCACTACCTTTCAAAATATTTCATGAAAACTTTATAAATTTGATATCGAACTAAAGTTTTCATCGTGTAGAGTAACTTTTATCATTAGACTATTTTATTCTGACTCTAGAATAATCTGTTATGATCAAAAAAAAATCGATGAACCTTTTAATTTTTTTTTCTCTACATAGTGTCTCTCTCTTTCCTCGAAGATTTTTTCCCGGTATCCCATTTCATGGATTCCCATCATTTTTTTATTATTATTTCATTAAAATAATATTTTAAAAAAAACATATTTTTTTATTATTTTTTTTCTTTGATGCTTGGACTGTGTATGGCACGACCACGTGATGACATCATGGCATGGTCTTTTTTTTTTAAATTTCTTAACTATTCTAATAATAATTAAATAAATTTTTTTAAAAAATAACTAAATTCTGACTTCCTCAGAATTTGATAAAATTTGTCACCGTAGCTATATTTTTCAAGACGAATTTAATGTCAAAATCCATTTTATCATTAGGGTTCTAAAATTTTCAACTTATTTTTCTTATTTCAAAATTATTATTTTGTCCATTTTTCCAGAAAAAAAAATTTATATTAGTTATTTATTCATTATTTTTCTGGATTTCACATATGTCAACTAAAGTTAACTAACTAAAATAAATAACTATCACTAATAATAGTACCAAAAACTTATTATAAATTTGTTATGATGTCTAATTTTTTAGGATTAGACAATATCCCAAAAAATATATAAAGGGAGGATCTTTCATCCAACTAGTCTAATAAATATATGGATCATACAAGTAATAAATTGAACTTTCATTCATATATCAATATCATACAAATTGTGTAGCTAGTTTGATCAAAAAATGATGAGTCAACTATTATTCTAGTCAAAATGATAAAACTAAGCTTTTTATGAGACTCTTATATTCTAAGATGATCTATTTTATTATGTGTGATAACCTAACTAAATTACATGATTATTATTAAGCTTTGTTATAGAATGAATGTTAGATTATTATAAAATATCCTAGTTCCATATTGGCATACAAAGTAGTTGTCACATATTAGGTTTTCCCTAATAATTGTCTCCTCATGGCTTTCTACTCAATACTTTTCCACCTGAGTTATTATTATTTTCTGATCTTTTATCTCATAAAGATATGAACTATTGTGTTTTTAAAAGTATTTGTTTTTTCGACTTCGCATGTATCATACTTGCATAATTAACATATTCTCTCAAATCTCATTGGTATAAGTCATATGACAGAAATTAACTTATAGAACTATCACTACCTTATGAATCAACTCTACCTATGCATGTCTCATGGACAATCAGTAATCATCCACCATGATGAGACACATGACTTTCACACTAAAGTAAAACCCTTGAGACAATATGTTTTAAAATGCCCACATTACCTGAGGGTTAGTTCATCTAAGAAATGCATGATGGATTGTCTTATGAAAGGATTCATGCTTTCAACATCATAAGTAACATATTCATGTGATTATACTTACCTCAATGTTAGATTTTGATGTACAAGATTAGCTCACATGTCATGATCAGAAGGGCAATCACTTTTTTCATACCATTATGCATGAGTGTATTTTGTGGCTTACCTATCACTATCACCTTAATAACATTCACAAACCTATCAATAATAAAACTTTAATTTTGGTTCTCAATAAATATCACATCCATTAATAACCAAGCTACAATAAATTTAAACTTTAAATCTATTAATTATATATCCATCACATGAAATAAAGTACACCAATAATAGATCTCTATTTAGTCTAACATTGAGAAATAATTCACATAAGATAATTCAAAATATATATCATAGAATTTTAGGATCTCAATGATAACCTTCAAGAGTTTCTAGGAATAAAATATTAAACTCACAATTTTCATTCATGTACCTCAAATATACTTTTAGGTGGGAGTTAAAATTCATGCCCCCCTCCCCCACAACCCATTAGGATTTATATTTGTTCCTTGCATCACCTTTTTTCTTATGGATCTCTCCTAGGTTGATTGAATTTGTGTTTTGAAAACCTAGTTTTTTTCCCTCTCATTTCATGCCTCTTGATTTCCACTTTTATACTTGAACAATTATGTGTGATTGTTAAGTGGGAAGTATGTCATTGAAGAATGTCGTGGCTTTGCTTTTGCATTTTTGTAACAAAAAGTTATGGTGCTAAAAATAAGTCATGGCTTTGGTCTCTTTCATGCATTAGATTACCATGACACTAGGAGAGCCATGACTCATACATTTCAACTATATAATACAAAGTTATGACACTGAAAATGGCCATGGCTCTTGTATTTTATCTTTATAATATCAATTCATGACACTAGGAATGGTCATTACTCATGTATTTCATCTCTATAATACAAAGTTATGATACTAAAAATGACCTTAGCTCATGTATTTTTTCCATGTACACCAAATTCATAGCACTGAGAATGATAGTGGTTATAATCATTTCTCAAAAACAAAAAGTTGCAGACCTAAAATGGCCATGAGTCAAGTAAAGGTTCTATAGAATTATATGTAGCTAAAATTCATGGTGCTAGAGAAATGGTATAGTATTTGCCTTAGTAGTTGTGGATCTGTAATTAGAAACTCATGGAGATGGAGAATGTTGCAACTATTAATATTGGTGGGATACTTGGTTGTTGTGATGTAAAATTAATGTTGTAATCTTGAAAAAAATTATGAGTTATATGTCTTCGACTCCAAGAAAGCTTCATTACTGAAAAAAATATTTTTCATAAAAAAATGATTATATCAATGAGTTGGTAGATTGATAGCATATAAAAATTTTCATGACTATTTTTATAGAGTTTTGGCTAAGAACGGGTGTTTAAACTACCCTATAAGCTCATGAAGGTATAGCAAAGTCATAACATGAGAAATTATATGACTTTACAATACTTTTCACTCCTCTCTTACACAACAAATCTTGCAAATCTTATATTTCATTCAAAAACCAACCAATTTTAGTATTATTTTATTCATCATAATTTATCAAAACAATAATTTCTTAAAATAATTTTATTTAAAACCTTTTTATATGCAAACATATCATGCATTTTTTGAATAAAATAAATAATATTATTCAGTATTTAGTATACCGAACAATAATTTAAAGGATTTTAGTTGTATTACCAGCATAAATCTGATCACCTGAGCACAACACATCCACCACATGAACCTCTGTAGATCCCTACTTGAACCTTTGCACATCTTTGCACAACCCACTACATGAACAACCATATGAACCCCACACCAACCACCATATGAACCACCCCATGAACCACCATATGAACCACCATGTAAATCCCTACACAAGCCAACATAAGAAATTCATGTTGGGAGAGAAACAAATGAACCCTTCCAAACCATCAAGATTGGGTGGTTCCTTATGTTGGAGACATATATTACACTTTTTATATTCATATAATAATTAAATTGCATTAAGCAAGTGGCCAAATTTTCATTTCTAATATTATATATAAATATATGTGTTTTTTTGTATATATAGATAATTATAAGTATAAATATGCATATGTATATGTTTATCTATGTGTACCCATACACATATATCAAAAAAATTACACACCCACACACACACACCAGCATGAATGTATGTGTATTCACAAATAAATAGATAGATATATACATAGATATACATATATAAAAATATATAGAGTAAGAGAAAAATAGAAGAAATTAAATGAGCACACACATGTGTGTGTGAGTTTATTTACACATATACATATACACATGAATATACAAATATTTTTGAGTGTTATTTATATATATTGATGCTTACATAGATGTATGTATGTGTTCTCTCTCTCTTTCTATTTAAACATACATACATATATGCAAATATAGATAGAAAGAAAGAGAAAAGAAATTGTGCATGTGCTCGCCCATACACACACACAAACACTTATTTGAATACCTATATTTTTAAACAAACACATATACATATATTTGAATACACACACACACACACACACACAAGTATGTATATATATATGATTACTCTTCCTAAATGCATAACAATGTTACCTATAAAGGCATGTGTACAAATTGTTGGACGTAATATTTTGATTATACCTTGAGATGCTATGAAGCCACATGTTAACTATGGAAAAAATTAAAAAAAGATATAATTGTCATTCATAAATAATGAGACATGAATAAATATTAGACAAGTGCTTGAAGCACTAAAGTCTGATGGACATTCCATTACCTATGCTAGGTATGAGGTGTGTGTGTGTATGTGTGTGTATGTGTGTGTGTGTTCTTAAATTATTCTTAAGTCATAAGTGACACTAATATATATTGGGTATGCCTGATTTGGGTAGACAGAGGCTTATTTGGCTAAGTTCTTATTTACTTATTTTTATAGCAATATATCATTGTTATTTTTACTCTACTTATTTTATTTTTTAGTTATTGTTGTTTTGTTTTTTTTAATAAGTGACAAGCATAGTGGACCAAGATCATGAGATAATTTCTCATGTTTCAAAAAAAAAACAAAAGATATTGAAAAACATGGCATTTAAATCTTTCACGAGAGCATGCCTCTTAGTTGAGGGGAGTGTCCTCATTTAATTGATTTTAAAACAACAAAAAAAAAGAATTATGTTTTGTTACACTCCCAACAAAATATTTGAAAAAGTAAAACAAAATTTTAAATATTAAAAAAAATTAACTTTTAACTTTTAAATAATTGATTTTTAGTGCACTGAATTATGATAATCCTAAAACACCCTCACCCATCTGTCATTGACCATCTCCCATCGCACCTCTCCCCTCTCCCCTGTCTTTTCTTCCCTCACCCTTGTCCTTCACATAAGATCCACGGAAGAGCTCAATGAAGCTCCACAAGCTACCCAGAGCTCCATGATGGTGCTCGACGGGGCTCCATCGTGGAGCTCGACGGAGCTCCAGTGAGGACCTCCAGGAAGCTCCATCGAGCTCTTCCATGGAGCTCTAGCGAGAGGCGAGGGGAGAGTGGCGAGGGCGAAGGAATAGAGAAGAGGGGTGACGGAAGGGAGCAATAGGAGATGGTCGACAAGAGAGTGGTGAAGATGTTTTAAGATTATCATAATTTATTGCACCAAAAATCAATTATTTAAGAATTTGAAGAACTTATTTTTCAATATTAAAATTTTGGTCATCTTTTTTACAAATATTTTGTTGGGAGTACACCAAAACATAATTCTCTCAAAAAAACATGTTTTCGTGCAATTTTTTTAGATATGGCTGGAGTTGTGTTGTTAAAAAAACAAAACATAAGTTTTTCTCTCTTAATAAATTTTCTGCGTGATTTGTGTGTTTGGTTTCTATCAGAACAATTCTCTTCTCTTTACTCCACCTTCTTGGCATAAACGAAAGTTATGCTAAGGTTGTTGTACTACTGTTGTTTTGTTGAGTTGATGTGTTGAGATGTTGTGCAACAAATATATTTAATTATTAGGCATGTCTTCTCCTTTGTCTGGCGGTTGATAATCTGAAAGTGGTGATCTTCTAACCAATTAAAAGTGATTGAATTAAACACTTAAAACTAAAGATAGTGTAGAATATTTTCGGACCATAATTCTCAAAATCTTAGGCTTATGTATTTGTTTATGAATTATCACATTCTAAGGATTTATATTCTAGAAATTAATTTTGGTTCAACCGTAATTTTTGGGCGGAGTTTGTTTTATGAAATTAGTATGTATAAAGAATTATTTTGAACATGATGTTAATTTTGGCATTGCATGCTGGACTTTGGGATAATATTGTACAGATTGGGTTTTCTTTTGAATTTGAATTCTGAATTGTGCAATTAATTTTAAAATTTAATTTATTAGTTTGATTTAAATAATATTTCTAGAGTGAAATTTAATTAATTAAAACATTGTAATTTTCAAAATAAAAAATTTAATCTCAATTTCAAGTTTTTTGATTATAATTTTGTATTGTGCCAAATAAATTATATTACTAACATGTTTAGTAGTTTTTGATTAATCACTATTACAACATCCTCCCCCAACAACTACTTTCAAAGCCGTTATTATTGAGGACTCCCAAAACATGGTATCAAAAATTCCATTAAAAAGATTTTTCAATAATACAAACATGATATTTAGTTTATTCATTATTATTATATTTGTATTAGATTTTTTTTATACCTACGCAGTAATATTAGAAGAGATTTAGGATATTTTTGTTCATGTGATTTATATATGGTTGACATTAACTTTGGTTATCATGGAGGACCACCCTATGATAACAGAGTTAACATGTTGTAACTATTCTATTTGAGAAATTAGAATGTATGACTAACTTCTAATTAAATAGTTGTATGACCCTATAAAAAAAGAGACAACCCCTGAAAAATTGAGTAAAGAATAATGAAAATAATTCAATTTTAGGGATACCTCCACTATTTGACAATGAATAAGTAGTCATACATATTAATGAATGTATACAAGTTTGATAGAAACAAGAGTCTATATTTGAAAAAAATTCATTTAGAACTAAAATATTAATAATTAGACATCTAGTTATCCTGATGTTATAAGATAGAAATTTTATAACGACGCACATCAATCTTTTCCAAGGGCTAGTGAACCAACTTATATCTATGAACATACCATTTAAAGATGAGCTGCTTACTTACCTAATGCTCAACTCATCTCCAGATAGTTGGAACAACATTTTGGTTTCTCTGAGCATGTCACTGTTGGGAGGTATCATTTCAATACATGTTATAATGTAAAATATATTATCTAAAGAAGCAATGAGAAAATAGAAGAAAAACTTCTCAAAGTATCCTTATTTCCAAGAGACATGAGCTGAGAAGGTGACTTGATATGTCACTCAATCAATGTGTTATTGAGTGAGAAAATAATGTGTTTTTTCATCACAGAGTGATAAAAAAAATAATTTTCCAAAGGCAAGTCACAAAGTAGACAAGTTATCAAATATTACCACTATAATAAGTTTGAACAAGTGAAAAAAGATTGATATTTTTAGAAAATATGATGTAGTAGTCCACAAGAGGAACTAGACTCATGAGAGAGGCCAACATCACCTTGAAAGGTGACTTGATACTAATAGTGATAATAATACTACTAATCTTGTATCTCAAAAGAGTGATTGGCTTATTGACTCAAGAAATGTATTTCACAGTGTTAAATAAGCATTAAATGTCTATTTTTAATGCGGAAGATAAAATATCAAGAATCAATAGTTACTTTTACGGGTGATAATGATTTTTAATTTTCAGTTTTACAATGGCATATAAAATAAAAAGGCTCTCTTATGAAATAATTCTCTACAAGTTATAGTTTGCAGCAAGCAATTTTTTTACAACTTGGTATCGGAGGGATGAGGAGTATAATAAATAATGTTCCGCTGCTCCGATTAACAAAGGTGGACTATGAGAATTGGAGCATCTAAATGAAAGCTCTTCTCGGTTCTATAGATTGTTGGGTGATTCAAGAAGATTTCGAGGAACCTGAATCTACCGAAGGATATACGGCAGCTCAAAATAAGGTGGTGAAAGAAACGTGATCCAAAGATAGGATTCCATTGTACATGTTGTTTTGAGCTGCTGATGAGTCGGGCTTTGAGAAGATTGCAAGTGCAAAAACTTCAAAAGAAGCATGAGACATCTTGGAGACTACGTACAAAGGAGCCGACCAAATTAAACAAGTTCACCTTTAAACTCTTCTCGATGAGTTGGAAGGCATGAAGATCAAGGAGTCAGAAGGTGTGCCCAATTACATCACGTGTGTTTAAACCGTGGTGAATCAACTCAACAAAGATAGAGAAAAGTTGTCCGATGCGTGGGTTGTGGAGAAGATTCTAAGGTCATTAACTGATAGTTTAGAGAATGTGGTATGTGTCATAGAAGAGTCAAAGGATCTAGCAACGTTCACGGTCGACGAGATTGCTGGTTCCCTAATAGCACATGAATATCTTAAGAAGAAGAAGAAAGAGGAGACACTTGAGCAGTCACTTCAAACCAAAGTATCATTCAATGACGAAAAGATATTTTATTCTCAAAACTTTCGAGTTAAATGGCGTGGCCGTGGTGGTTGAAGAAATAGTCATGGTCAAGAAGGGTATCATGAGGAGAAGGGGCAATCAAACCAACAAAATTGGCGTGGAAGAGGATGTGGTCATGGAAGAGATGGTCGGTCAAATTATTCCAACATCGAGTCCTACAAGTGTGACAAATATGGTCACTATGCGAAGGATTGTGATTCTGATAAATATTACAATTATGAAAAGGTGGGGCTTTTTGTAAAAGAACGTCGAGTCGAGAAAAAGATGGAAGAGACAACCATCCTGGCCATGGAAGATGAGGTGGAAGAAGGCTTTCTCTTAATGGCACATAACAAAGTCAACACAGACAATGACATGGTATGGTACCTCGACACGGCTGCAAGCAACCATATGTGTTGGCACGAGCATTATTTCAAAGAGATACGAAAGGTTGAAACTATATCGATATCATTTGGAGATGGCTTGAAAGTTGAGGTCAGAGGCCAAGGTACAATTTATTATGTGCCAAAGGATGGTTTCATTGGGTCAATCCAAGATATGTATTACGTAACAGACCTCAAGAGCAACATTTTAATTATGGAACAACTCATGGAGAAAGGTTATTTGGTTTTTATGAAAGACCGAATATTACTATCGAAAGACAAGCAATGGCGTTCTGTCGCACTAGTTGAAATGGGAAGAAATCGGATGTACAAAATGAATTTGAAAAGTATACGAGAAAAATGTTTGCGAATCAACGTAGAAGACAAGGCGTCATTGTGGCATCTCCATTTTGGTCACCTACATAATGAAGGCCTGAACAAGTTGGCAAAGAAGAACATGGTGCACGGACGACCGGACATGGAATACGAGGGAAAATTTTGTGAAGAATGTGTGCTCGGAAAGCATGCAAGAATGTCATTTCAAAAGAAGGCAGAATATCATGCTAAGCAACCTCTCGATTTGATTCATACTGACATATGTGGACCAATCACCCCTGAATCTTTCAGTGACAAAAGGTATTTCATTTTCTTTATTGATGATTTCTCACGAAAAACTTAGGTTTATTTTCTGAGAGAAAAATCCGAGGTTTTTGAGGTGTTCAAAAAATTCAAAATGCTGGTGGAAAAGGTAACCAGTAGATACATCAAATCAGTACGATCCAATAGATGTGGCGAATACACTTGGACATTTTTCAAGGACTATTGTGAGGAGTAAGGCATAAGATAATTTCTAATTGCACCGTACTCTCCACAGCAAAATGGTTTGGCTGAGAGGAAGAACCGGACCATTCTTGATATGGTTCGTTCAATGCTCAAAAGCAAGAAAATGCTGAAGGTATTTTGGGCGGAAGTCGTGCAATGCGCCGTCTATGTTCAAAATCAGTGTCCACATGCAAAGTTGTATGATCAAACACTACAAGAGACATGGAGCGGACAAAAATCAACAGTCTCTCATCTCAAAGTATTCGGCAGTTTGGCCTAGGCACACGTACTGGATCAGCAAAGAACAAAGCTCGAAAACAAAAGCAACAATTATATTTTTTATTAGGTATGATGAGAAAACAAAAGGATATAAGTTATTCGACCCGATAAGCAAAAAGATTCTAGTGAGACGTGATGTACGAGTTCATAAAGAAAATGAATGGAATTAGAATAAAGCAATAGAGGATATCATCGATTTTGGAGAATCATCAACTGATATGCCAACAACTATACAGAAAAATTTTAAAACCATTAATGATGAAGATGAACCGCGACAACCCAAAATGTGAAGCTTACAAGATTTGTATGATTCGAAAAATGAGGTACACCTTGCATGTCTTTTGGTGGATTCCGAAAATTTAAGTTTTGAACAGGCAGTGCATGACAAGAAGTGGAAAACTGCCATGGACAAGGAGATTAAAGCAATAGATCGTAACAACACATGGGAGTTAGCAGAATTGCCGAATGGAACTCAACCCATTGATGTCAAATGAGTATTTAAGAGAAATATGAATGCTCAATCTGGAGATAAAATGGTATAAGGAGAGACTTATAGCAAAGGGTTACAAGCAAAAGGTGGGAATCGATTATGACGAAGTGTTTGCTCCCGTTGCAAGAATGAAGACAATCAGATTGCTCATTTCACAAGCGGCTCAATTCAAATGGCCGATATTACAAATGGATATCAAGTCGGCATTCCTGAATGGTGTGCTTGAAGAAGAAAGTTATATTAAACAGCCACCCGGGTACATGAATATTGGAGAAGAAAAGAAGGTGTTAAAATTAAAGAAGGTACTTTATGGGTTGAAGCAACCATTGCGGGCGAGGAATACTCGTATCGATACATACTTCAAAGAGAACGGGTTCGAGCAATGTCCCTACGAACATGCCCTTTATGTGAAGAAGAGTGGAGATAATTTGTTATTTGTTGCTCTTTATGTTGATGATCTCATTTTTATGGGGAATAATAATGAAATGATACAAAATTTTAAGAGCACAATGATACGGAAATTTGAGATGACAGATTTGGGCTTGTTAAAGTTTTTCCTTTGTCTGAAGGTAAGACAAGGAATGATAGGTATCTTTGTATCTCAGGAGGCATATACAAAGGAGATTTTGAAGAAGTACAAAATGAGGTCTTGCAATCCGGTTTCAACACCAATGGAACCAGGTGCAAAACTCTCTAAGTTTGATGGAGGAGAACGAGTCGACGCAAGCAAATATCAGAGTTTAGTGGGAAGCCTTCTCTATCTTACATGCACAATGCCGGACCTTGTTTTAAGTGTCGGCATTGTAAGTCGGTTCATGGGGGAGCCAGTCTATTCACATTGGAATGCATTAAAGCGAATTCTATGATACATCAAAGGAACAATGTCACTCGGGTTATTCTATACAAATGCGACAGATTACAAGTTGGTCGGATACTCTAATAGCGATTGGTGTAGAGACTTGGATGATCGAAAAAGCACATCGGGTTATGTATTTTTTATGGGTGATACGGCATGTACATGGCTTTCAAAGAAGCAACCAATAGTGATACTCTCAACATGTGAAGCTGAATATGTGGCATCATCATTGTGTGTACGTCATGCAATATGGCTTAGAAATTTGTTGGGCAAGATGGAACAACAACAACTCGGTGCGACTGAAATATGAGTTGGCAACAAATAAGCAATTGAGTTGAGCAAGAATCCTGTGTATCATGAGAGAAGCAAGCATATTGACGTTCGTTTTCACTTAATTCGAGATCAAGTGAAGTAATGAAATATAGAATTAGTATACGTGACAAATCGGGATCAAGTCGTGGATATCTTCACAAAACCGCTACCTACGATACTACCCGACAACTACAAAAGATTGCTTGGTATGAAAGATGACAGAAGCATTTAAGTTTATGGGGGAGTCTTGTTAAATAAACATTAAATGTCCATTTTTAATGCGGAAGGTGAAATATCAAGATATAGCAGCTACTTTTACTGATGATAATGATTTTTAATTTTCAATTTTATGAGACCAAACTATAGCCTATAAATAAATCTTTGTATTGCTTGTAAGCATATAGAATAAAATAAAAAGCCTCTCTTCAGAAATAAATCTCAGTTATAGTTTGCAGCGAGCAATTTTTTTTACACACACTACTTAGCATATTGACTTCTATACTATATATATTATTGGTAATTATGATATAGTAAAGATGAGAAATAATGAGATATCATATATTTTGGGCATAAGAGACATCACAATAAAGATGCAAAATAGTGGAACATCATAATAAAGATGAGAAATAGTGAAAACTAGCTAATGACTCATTATTCATTATTAGGGAAGAATGAGAGTATTTTATATGTCACTCAGGTAAGAATGCCTGAGATCAAGTACATGTTCAACAAAATAGCAACATTAATGCTTAAAGAAGGACATTCAACTTCTACTATAATGAATATCTTGTCATTTGACTATATATCATCTCTTGATGACTTTATGAAATATATGGCTGAAAAACATCATAACCCACCTTTTTGCTCTCTTCCACCCTTAAGGAGACCGAATATTCTCAATCTTATTCATATTGATATCTTATTTATACATAGTAGAAAACTTGATGATGTTCTTAACTTTATCACATTCATTAATAATCAATCTAGGAAAGTGAGGATATTTACACTAAAACTAAGATTAGATATTTCACATCTTTAAGGATTTTCATACTAGAGTTGAGAGAGAGACTAGTGGAAAGCTAATTTTTATTTGTTTTGATAATAGAAATAATACTATGATTAGTTTGAGAGCTACAGTATATCCAATGATATCATATATGAAAAGATACTTGCTAAAACACCTCAATTAAATAATGTCACTATTGGGATGAACCAGACTATTGAGGTGAAAGTCCAAAGCACTCTTTCTTGTGCACATCTTTCCAAAAAATTTTGGAAAGAAACTATATTTATAGCTACTGATGTAATCAATATGTACCTTGCCACCACCTTAGATTAAGATGTTCTAAGAAAATATGAACTAGTAAAAATATCTTATAAAATCACTTGAGAGTCTAATGCATGATATTAAAAATTGATGCATCTTCATTGGCTATTGACACAAGGAGTTCTGATATAAACCATCAAAGCTAATTGTCAAAATCCTTGTTTGAAATAAAGATGTGATTTTTCTAGAGGACCAATTAATGAATAACAATTATCCAAGTAGAGAAAAGAGTGACACCATAGCGATTCTTATTTTCATATATAAGTGATATTAGTTCCTTCTAGAGATTTGTCATTTCAAAAGTAAGAAATATGTGAAAAATATGTACTTTGTGTTTTTAGATCCCTGAAATATGTGAAAATGTTACTTGGTATGCTATAGTCTGAGTTGAAAAGATCATATTCTAGCTAGACTAGGCAGAACCTAGTTATTCTTGATGATAGATCATAGTCTAAGCTAAGAAGATCATCCTAACCCTACTAATTATCTTCTAGATTTGATGATGATTACACAATACTCAAATGTGTGTGTGTGTGTGTGTGTTAGCATCAAACTTTTCAGGAGGTCGTCATCTCTTGAGAATAAAGAGAAATGACTTCAAACTATATTGAAAGAATTAGAGTCACTTCATGTCAACTAGACTTATTATCTAATATTCTTACCTAAAGGGAAGTAGACTCTAAAAAATAGATGGATCTTCAAACTACAACCTAGAGATGATGATTCCCAACCAAGATACAAGGCTCAGTTAGTAACAATGTAATTAATCAAAAGAAAAAAGATTGATTTTGATGAGATATCTTCTCTCATAGTAAAGATATCTTATATTCATGTAGTTCTGAGTCTGGCCACTAGTTTGATATAAAGATTGATTAACTTGATATAAAGATTGATTAACTTTGTATAAAGATAATATTTCTTTATGGTGATATTTATGAGACTTTGTTTATAGATCAACCTAAGGGATTCATTTTAGAATGGAAAGGTCGTGTATACAAATTAAATAAGAGATTTATTACCTTAAGTAAGTTCCTAGGTAGTAGTATAAAAATTATTATTCATGTATGGAGTCTCATGACTTTTAGCATAATTCTTATGGACATCATGTATTTGTTAGTTGTTTGTTGGATGATGACCAGCTTATACTTTTATTATATATTTATGACATGCTGATCAAAGGTCATAACATAACACAAACTGATAGACTTAAGGGACGGCTAGAAAAATTCTTTTCGACTTGGGCCCATTCTAGTAGATTATTAGAATGAGCATCATCCGGGTTAATCCTTGTAGGTGTATCAAGTTATCTCAAGAATATTACTTTGGAAAAGTTCTTATGAGATTTTTTTTGAAAGTGATAAAGTTAATCTCAACTCTCTTACCCAAATATTTTAAGTTGAGTAATGTGTAGATAATAGAGATAAGCTGTGCTCACTATGCCTTAGTTGTTGGTAATTATATGTATGATATGTTCTAAACTATATTGTATGTAGCACACATTGCTAGCATTGACATTTAGTTTCTCTCGAATTTAGGTAGATATCACTAGATTATCATAAAATCTATTATAAGATATTTATGAGTAAATTCTGAGTGATATTTGTTTTTGGGTGGGTTAAAATTTGTGTTTCTTGTATTTACTAATTCAAATATGACTAGTGATTTGGATTGACATAGATACACATCATACACCTCAGGTTATTTAATAACCTTTAAATGGAGAGCTATATCTTGACAATTTAAGTTATAGAAATGTGTAGTACTATCTATCACTGAGACTAAGCCCATTGTAACTATTAAAGTTTGTAAACAAATTTTATGAATGAACATATTTTTTATAGGCTTGGATATGTGATAGAATATATATATATATATATATATAATATGATATGATATAATAGTCATAGTGTTGTACATCTCTCTACAATTTTGATTTTCTATAGCAAGTTGAATATATTGACGTGCAATATCATTGGATACAAGATGTATTAGATGAAAATTCACTTGCACTTAAAAAATACATAAACAAGAATATTACTAATATATTTAGCAAATTGTTATCTTTAGCTAAGGTTAATTTCTTTAGTCATGTACTGGTATGTGTTGAGGTGGAGATTTTGTTAGGCCTATCAGAGTTGGATAGACCAAGTTTTATTTGATTGTGTTAATATTTTGTTATTTTATTAGCAATATATAATTATTATTTTTTAAGTCTACTTATTTTTTTTATTTACTACCATTTTATTTTATTTTTTGGTTTTTTTTTTGCAAGTATTGAGCATGATGGTCTAAGAACATGGGATAAATATGCTAGAACAAATATTTATTTTCTAGTGTGTTAGAGAACATATACGTTCATGGGATTTCATGTATAGGGCGTTACTAGATTAACCATACCTAGACATGCAAAGAGTGATTTATTTAGAAAATCAAAGTTATTTTTATCCCATAACTTATTAATTAAATATATGGATCCTTCATCAGGTTTATGATTTTTTAATGTGATGTTAATTTGAATTACCAAGTCATGTTTCCTAATATGATTAGGATAGGTAGATAAATTTTGTATGTGTAAATTTATTCCTAAATATTATTTTAAAATCAATAAACACAAAGAAATATTTTATTGTGACTAACTTGTGGGTATTTTGGTTTAAAGATTTAATATATATTAGTCTACTTGGATTTTTTTTCATTTATAGGATTGGAATACCTTTCGCATGTGATTGATGACCAAATACACATTTATCTATTTTTATTTTTTTATTGATAAAACTATTTTAGATAGATGGAATAAAACAAGGAGAAACTATATATAATTAGTTTCAGTGAGAAGCACATGGTGTCTTGTGTCTAAAAACCTATCTTGGAAACAAATATGAGCTAGGGTTATGTCATAGTTATTCTTTTCACTTTTCATTTTTTTCTGAAGCATGCCAACTTTAATCTCTCTCTCTCTCTCTCATTCTCAAATGGATTTCATGATTCCATGGAAATTATTTGAAGGATTTGAGTAAAAAGTGATTATGATGAATACATTTACATTATCAGAAAAGCAACTACAATTTTAAGGATTTGGCCTCTCTCATTCATTAAGATGTCCAGCTAATTTTCTTAGTTTTTTTCTTTGACCTGATTAGTTTCATTTTTCTTCTTTACTTGCTATAAATAATGATGTAAAGTTTTATATTTTTTGTTTTTGATCATGGTTAGATGATGTTGTAACTTATTTATCAAAATGTCATATTTAACATATATAGATTATTTTGTGTTGAAATCATTATTGTTGGATGATGCTATAAATAATGATTAGTTTCATTAAGATGTCATATATAGATTATGGTTGGATCATTATTTACAAAGAATTATTATGATTTAAGAAGCATATTTTTGATTATGTTGTTCATCTTGGTGATGTTTTTTATTATGATCTTAGTTATTAATGCATGTACATTTTAATTATGTGATGTGATAAGTTTGTTATTACGTATGTGATTTATCTTCATGGCATATGTTAGTTTCATATATCTCATTCCCAGTATAATTTTCTATTATTTTTGCATACTATTTTTTCATTGCTGTGTTCAAATCCATGATGTGGTTTGCCTTGTTTTGGAAAATATTGTGGAACCTAAAATGATTTCTTGAAGAACACTTGTTCAACTTTTGTAGTTCGTTATTTGTTTAGTTATTAGATTGGTGTGAAGTTTTTCTATGGGTATGATTTGTTAATTAGATATTGTTGTATATGTAATTTATTTTTACTTAATAATTTGTTTTAATATTTTCATGTAAGTGCATGAAAGGAAATATTAAAAGCCCGGGGATGCAGCATTAGCACAATAACGGAGGTCCCGCTGTCAGGTCTGGGAACCAAAATTTTTGGAGCAGAGCTTGGCCCGTTCCATGATCCGACCCGTTTCGGTTAAATGAACCGGATGTTTTTTTTTGTATAAAATGATTTGTATTTATTTTTCGGACGGCTGTTTTTGACCCGGTTGAACTGTTTATCTTCGTTCTCTTCTCTCTCTGTGCGATTTCGTGACTGTCGAATGCTGCATACTGTAAGATGCTCTATTTCTTGGTTTTAATCTATAACCCATAAGTGTTTTCTGGTAGAGGTAGCTAGTCGTACTGGGCGAGTAGCGAACCACGTTATTTCTGTGTTAATTTCTCGTTTTTTGATTCTGTTGTGGATGCTGTTAGATTGGGATATATATATTGCTTGTTTTTCTGTATTTTCTGTTGTTTCTGTTCTTAATCTCACTACTCGTGGAAGCGCGATTGCCCAACAGATATGTTTAACTTCAAAATGAATTATGTTGTCATATTTTTATTTTTTAATGAACATATGAAGATTGCAATGATATTATTTATGACAGAACTAATTTTTTGCAAAAGGTGAATAGAGTGGTATGGTTGTTTTGTGGCATGTTTTAATATATGTGAATGAATATTCTTTGGTACCTTACATTGATTAATACATGTGAATGAACATATGAAGATTACACTGACGTGCACATGAACTTTGCTTTCGAAGACTCTTAGATTGGAAATGCCCGGCTTCCTTCCACTCCAAGCTCCTTGTGGTATTTTTTCTCATATGCTTCTTATCAGTGATCGATTAGATGGATACACTAATCATGCAACTGCTTTTGCCCACAACTCTTTTGGCAGTCTCTTGCTCCCAAACATACTCCTCGTCATATCAAAGATAGTTCCATTCTTCCTTTTTGCCACTTCATTTTGTTGGGGGGATCTTGGAACTGTGAGGGCTCTTTGAATTCCATGATCTTCATTATATTTTTGAAATTTGTTCGATGTGAATTCCCCTCCACGATATGATCTCTTGGCTTTGGTTACAAGCTCACTTTCCTTCTCAATGAGGGCTTTGAACTTCTTGAATTTTTCAAACACCTCCAATTTCTCCTTGAGAAAATACACCCATATTTTTCTTGAAAAATCATCGAACTATATATATTTTGTATATTTATTGTTTGAGTCATCTTTGTTATAATTCCAACCTCCTCCATGACCATGCCTTTCACCACATATATGGCCTTTGCTTATACCTCTACCATATTAGTCTTTTTTATTACCTTGACTTTCGTGTATATCTTTAAGTTGCATCTTGAAGAGTCGCTCATTAATCATATAGCTTCTCTTATGCTTCATTTTATATACTTCTCTTATGCTTCACTTCATATACTTGTAGTGATTCTTGCATTTCATCAATCATCATTTCCTCCAAATTTTTAGTCTTTTCTATTATCACAACAATGTGTTAAATTTTGGAGTCTAACAATTGAAGTATATTCTCTATTATTTTGATATCTTCCAACTTAAATCATTTCTTTTTAATTGATTTGAAATAACTAGTACTCTTAGAAATAATTATAGATGGACTCCAATACTTTCATGTGTAATGATTCAAATTCACCCCTTAATGTTTAATTATTAAGCCAAACCCTCTTTACATACTCAAATCTTTAAAAGTGATTTGTTGTTTTTCACACATTTGTTTAGCAAAGTTGTCTCTCTTTCTCAAATTTCTCAAATAATTTTTTTTGGGATGTAGTTAGTGAAGCTTAATTGTCTGGCTCACTAAAATTCTTTATATTCTAGATATTCTAAACATCATACATGCCAATGAGAGTACTCATCTTGATGTTTCATTTGTCATGAATATTAATATTAATCATCACAAATTGGGAGTATGTCATATAATTTTCATCACTCAATATAGCAAGAACTCGGAAATGATGTTCGCATAGATAAGTTAGTGTAGTATTTAATTTGTTTTGTTCTCTATTTAATCATTTGTTTTCATGTTTCTCTATTTTATTTAAAGGTGTTGGTACTAATATGTTGAGAGATTAGTCAAGTGACACTAGGATAATAATGGGGGTCTCTCTACCCGGTCAGTGGGCTGGAAAAATTTTTGAAGCATAACCCGTTCCACTCAGTTAATCCGACTGTTACGTTTATAGCACCCTATTTTTTTCCTATAAATTTATTGCATGCATAATTTGTTCAGTGCACTTTGTTCTACATCTCTCTCTCTCTCTCTCTCTCTCTCTGTGATTTTGTACTGTAGCATTTGATTATTAATTTATAAGTGCTAATCAATTTTCTGATTGACATGGTTAGTCATATTGAATGACTAGCGAACCACGTTGAAACTGTTATTTGATTGTTGTGGTTATTCTTATTTCTGCACAATCTAATAGTTTCGCAGAATCGCTATCGAGAAATAAGAAATTTTAATAGTTAAAATACTAATTAACCTTTGAAGAGATTTTGAAAAAATATATATATAATTTTTTCTCCATCAAATATCAATGTCATTTTTAGTAGTTACTTATTGTGGCATGTGGCATCGTGTGAACATGCCTGTGGAAATGATCTTTATATTGTTTGATTTCTCTAGTCAAAACATTTAGTTTAATATATTATATGATATACTTAAATCTAACCATTCTGGACATAAAATAATACTCACACAAAATTTCTTGAAAAATAAATGTTATTTGATGATGAAATCAAATAGGAGAGAGGAAGATATATTTATCCTAATCAATAACAATTCTCTACCATATAAATTGTGACCATACATCTAACATTAAAGTGATAATTAATGATACAACTAAAACTTAAAATAGTCTAGATATTGAACATGTTCTTTGATCCACCAATGGGCTCGTTTATGATCCATGACGACAACCCCCAAACCCCATAAAAGTGGTGACCGAGAGATTGGTATAAAATTTGAATAGTAAGCTCATCCACCATTGCTTTATTCAGGGGAACCTGAATAACACCAATCAAGATCGATTCGTTTTGATTGCATTCCACTTGCAGGATACACACGATCGAATGGAAAGTTATTCTCAAACTCTGTTTTCCATTTCCCTCTCACTTTTTAAAAGAACTTAATTTCGATAAATTGCTTGAAATTGTTTGTCAATCATTTTAGTGCACTCCGAAAAGACTATTTTGCCACACACACACACACACATATAGTATAGTAGTTGACTGTGGTCACAAAGTATAGCCCATTTTTACCTTGCAGGCTGCAGCGTATTCATTTGCACCTGTGTCAATGTTGGCCCACAGCGGATTCCACGTAAGCACGTGAAGACAGAATCGTGGTTCGCCCATGTTTCTAGGGCTTTCACACAGGTTTCCAAGCTGGCAATTCGGCCGGACAACGCAAACCCTATAAATATTGTTAACTAACTTTGGGCGGACACCATGCCAGCCTTTTCTTAGCTAATTCAACCTCCCGGCTTTCTTCTCAAAAAGCTTATTCCTCTTCTTTCTCTCTATCTATGCAACAGAACCTTGTTCTCTCTCCCAAATCCTTACTTTCTCATTTCTTCTTTCCCTTCTTTTTCCACTTTTTTTTTCCCAGGAAAATGATTAGTTACTATAGTCATTTAAAAGAGCTATCAAGAGGCGTCGAATCCTCTGCAATTCTATTTTAGTGGGGTCTCCTCTGGAAGCTTACGATTCTCTCTCTATCTAGAATTCAGGAAAGAAGAACAGCGATCTCCAACTTTCAAACAAAACACATCAAATTAATTGTTGATAGTATTTATGTTGCAAGAAATGGTTCATCCACCCGATCCCAATCTTCTATTGGTATTGTTATTCGTTTATATATGGTTAATGTGTTAATTTATATCCGTCTATCTATACATGCATATTAATGTGTTAATTTACATGCATGGTTAATGTGTAATTTGCATGCATATACATAAAAACAGACGTATTATATAATATATAACATAGATTTTTATCTATTTCAACACTTGTAATGGTATAAAAACAAAGGTTTTCATAGAGATTGATGATCACATACATACAATCATTTTGCTGGGTAATATTAATAAGGCGTATTATTATGATGTTTTAACCCGGCAATGGATCAATTGCCATTGTTTTATTTTTTAGTTAGTAGTTTCAACTATATGTATCCATAAATAAATAAATAACAAATAAATAAATACCATCATTCATATATATATATATATATATATATATAAGAGCATATACAAACATATATACATACATATATATATGTGTGTATGTATCTATGTATATATGTGTGTGCATATATATATATATAGATATATATATATATATATAAGAGTATGTTAATGTAAATAAACAAGATTGGATCCATTATTGTACTTTAGGGTCGAGAATTCCACTATTATCAAAACATGCCATTGCATCAATACATTAATGAATATATGCAATTCATTTTTGAAAAATATCTAACAACTCATGTGTGAAATAAAATTAGGTCTGCTACAAACATCATGCAAATCCAATTGCATGTACAAAACTAGGAGGCATTTCTGTTGTAGTTTTGAAGTAACAAACAAACCATGGAAATGGGTTTTAGCCAGCTACAAATTAAAGTTATTTCTTGCGTTAGGTTTCTTAGCTAGGGCATATTGATTCTACATATCACGTGGAGGACATATGCTCGCCTTTTTTGTAGTAAATTTCCCGGAAAATGCCCATTAACTTATTGTCCTTCTTTTAGAGGCTAAATGTTTTCTTCATCATATAGGGAAACACAGCATGGCATGAAGCTGAACCCATTATCTTAAAACTCGTACCAAACATCCCCTTAGATGCTAGCTTTTCTTAATTTGAAAATTATGAATATGACATAATGCATATGAAATGGTCTTCTCGATTTGAGAATATTATCATTTTATTGGACGTGATTATCACATCAAATCAATGGAGGAATTGCAGAGAATTAGATCCAAAAGCTCATGCAATATGCTGCCTAATCACAGGGAATTGCCAATTATTTGATTCTCATTCAGGCTTGTTGAATACATTTCTGTGGTTTTGTAGCCGCAGGAGGATGCATCGAGTCCGATTAGTGCGCAACTTTTAGAGTTTTGTGAGGCCGATTTCTTTCAAGAAACCCTTCAGAATTCAGAAGTGACGTCCAGCTCCAATGGTTGCTGCTACGAAGTGAATTCCTCATACACCAGTAACATTTCTTTCCCATATGCAGATATAAACAACTTCAACAATTCCGAAGAAACAAGTAATGGAAACACCGCGCCTGCCACCAAGATCCTCACTAGCACGACTACCATTGATTCGAATAACAATATCAGTGATCTTAGCATAATTTTTGATTCCTCAGATGAACTCGACAATGAGATTTCTGCTTCGATAGATTTCTCATCGTCCCCAACGTCATTTTCCGTTCCTCGGTTTTTCCCAATCCAACAAGACCCGTTGATTGATTTCTCCACGCTTGAGCCCCAACTTACCTTGTCAGAAATAGCTTCTCCTCTATTAATGATGCCTCCTCCTCCTTCTTTTGAAGATGACTGTTTGTCCTCGGTCCCATCTAGTGAAATCCCGTTGTTCAATTCTGCTTCGCCAACTTGTTCATTTCTTGGTCCATCATTGGGCACGTACTTGCCCACCGGCACAATGTCAGCGCCTTTGTCTACCGATAGACCTAGGATTTTTTCCTCGGGTTTACTTTTCCGTTCTGATGCCGTGCAACATATGGATAAAGAATTTCGCTGCGATGGCGGTGGAATTTATTGTCCAGATTCAATCAAGCATGTGTTCAACCGTGGAGATCATCTTCCGGTACAGATAAATACAAGACATATGACATCAATTACAATTAGTTTATATTTGACAATTGCATTAATTTTTTGTTGTTTGGAAGACGATTGGAAATGGGTCTCAGAAGTTCATGGTTGGGTCGACAAGCTCTACCGCTTTATCAACAGATATGTCTACTTTGGAAGATTCAACGTTCAAAGTTGGGAAGCTTTCAGTTGAGCAACGCAAGGAGAAGATCCACAGGTACATGAAGAAGAGGAATGAAAGGAACTTCACCAAGAAAATCAAGGTTTTCTAATAAATCACTCTTCCGATTTACAAGTATACAATTATAGGCGTGTGTGTGTGTGTGTGTGTGTTTCTGTCTATCTGTTTGTATCACTCGGCGACTGGATAAATGTATGCTGCTGCAGTACGCTTGTCGCAAAACTCTAGCGGACAGTAGACCACGAGTTAGAGGAAGATTTGCCAAGAATGATGACTTTGCAGAGACTAATCACAGGACAGCTTGTCGCAATCACGAAGAAGAAGATGACGATGAGGTATTTTATTTAGTCAATTTTTTATTTTGCGCAGGGACAAATCTTTTCCGCTGATCTAGTATTTTGTATCGGAATTAGTGATAGTTTCCCGCAATTGTTTTGCAGGCAGCAGTGAAAGATGAAGAAGACATGGTTGACTCAGCAGAGATCTTTGCTCATATAAGTGGAGTGAATTCATTCCAGTGCACCTTTCCTATCCAATCGTGGATTTGATTAGCATAAGCCATAATTTAAAACATTATTCACTCGTCCAATTTTGCAGCACCCTTTGGCTGCCGTAACATTATCATTTTGGGTTTTGATTAGTATTGGATTACAATTCTATTATTTAAATGTATAATTAAATTAAATATATATATATATATATATTTATATAACTTTTAAAAGATAACTTCATACATGTATATATTTTTATCTCCATGTTTAGCAATAAAATTTTACAGATTTTTTGCAAAAGTCAAGTGATACATGTTATTCATGTGTGAATGTGTGTGACTAGTGTGTGTGAGTTTGTGTGACTAGTGTGTGTGTGTGTGTGTGAAAGTAATGTAGTGTTTTAATAAATAAAATGTTATATATATATTATCGGTTAAATAAAGTATAAGAAGAGTTGTACTTCTAAAAATAAAATATATAGTTATAATTTTATTATATAAATTGAACATGCGATTAATCAAGACCATGTTCAAGTCTTTCTGTATTCTTCTTATTTTGTTCCAATTTTGTAACTTTAAAAGCTTTATTGTATCAGTTGAACATTTGAATGTGTTTCTCTTTTCCATTGTACTCATATTTTCCCAATAATCAAAATTATGATCCAAGACCTTGTCAGATTGAATCATTTTGATGATTCCAAATTTACTAAGTGGCAAGATAAAGTGAGATATCTTCTCATAGTACTGAAGATCTTATACTTTATCGATTATATCTTGGCATTGTTACAAGAACCAAAAGAAGATGACACCTCTCAAATGGTGGTAGCAAGGAAGTATAGGGAGAAAGACGAGCTCATATGCTAGGATAATGTTTTAAAATCCTTATCCAACATGCTACATGATTTCTACAACAATATCAATTCCAAGAAACTAATTTAGGAGACTCTTAAAAACAAGTACAAAGGTTGGGGAAGAAGAATTTAAATGAAGGAAAATAACATATCTATATATGAGTTATTAAAAGGAAAGAAGCCTAATACTGGTTTATTCTAAAGTATGAGGTGTCTACCTTACTACAAGAAAATGGATTCAAATAAATAAAATTGAATCCAAGAGTCAGAAGTATGTATTTGTAGGTTGTGCCTCAAATGACAGAGCTTGAAGGCTATTAGACTTCTTTGAGAATTGAATCAAGAGATATAAAGTTTTTTGAGAATTGAGTCCAAGATTCTAATATGATAATTGAATTAAGAGATAAATATAAAGTTCTTTGATAATTTGTTAAGTGATAGTAATTATTAAATACCTACTAGTATTTTAGACTATTATGAGGAGATACCTCCAAACGTTGTTGAGCAACTCATTTTGCCTCGAAAAAGACAAAGTTAGAAAAGAAAGAGTGTTGGAAATATGAGATGAGATTGATTTTCATGATTTTTTTTTTACTTAGTAGGAGGAAATAGAAAAGATATATTAAGAGAAAAATCATATAGTACTTCAAATAGAGGAGGATATCAAAACATATAAAGAAGTTATCACTTTTAGAGATGTTGATTTTTAGAAAGAGATTCGATTATGTCTAACCAAATATGAGAATTGATATACCTTTCACTAGGGTCTAAACCAATTTGGTGCAAATGGATATTTCAAATGATAAATCACACTGGTGGTACAATTCAAACTTTTAAGGCTAGAATAATAATTAGATATCAATCCCACAGGGATTGATATCTAGATGAAAGTCATCTTTGTTATTTATACAACTCATATACTTGCAAATCATTACCCGATGAGTTACACTCACACTAATAAATTTTTGGGACATTGTTTAACTTACAAAAATATAAAGTTTAACAAAGTTGTAACACTCATATATCAAAATCATGACACTGGGACATGGTTATAGTTTTGCTTTCTTAGAAGGGAAAAAAGTCGTTACCTTGGTTATGGATATGGCATGAGTAGTTCCATTATTTAAATTTTTGTTGCCAAGAATCATGGTGCTGGAAAATGACCGTAGCTATAGACTTATGAATATTAAGTATTTATTAAAAATAAAGCTATTGTGCTAGAGAATTAACATGAAATTAATATGACTGGTAATTAAATATTATGAGATAAATATAGCCGCGACTCCATAATAATATCATAACCTAAAAAAAATATTGCACAGTAAAGAAATTGTGTTAATGAGATAGTACAGTTATTGTATAAAAAATACCATGACTTATTATGTAAAGTTTTGGACAAAAATAGATATCAAAACTACTTGAAATGACAAATCATCACTAAGTCAACAATTACCCCCAAAAAACACTATAATTTTACTAATATTCATCATAATCTATCAAAACATAATTTTTATAAAATCATTCTAGTTATCACGTATTTTCATACTTATATATCATCAAAACTCACTCAAATATACACGAATATTTGGTATTTAAAATATTTAATAGTTATCCCAAGTGATAATATCAGTATTATCACTTCCCCTTATTGGGAAAGTAAATTTTACCCTAATTGGGGGTTAAAGTTATGTTACCTAGGGTTTGTATGTACTATTGACTTAGAATCCAATGTCTCACTCTCTCCTTTAACAAAATTTTATAAGTATTATTTTTATACTTTGGTGGTTCATTATCAATAGTAGACTTTATGTTTGGTTTGTGTTATGGTTTGGTTATTGATCAGTATAGTATTTATTTAGAACTAAAATTATGAGTTTGCTATTAATAGGTTATATACATGTTATTATGATGAATGGTGATAGATAAGCCACAAGGCACACTCCTACATAATGGTAGGAAGTAAGTGATAATCATTCTGATCGTATTGCACAAAATAAACCTATATGTCTAAACCCAAAATTGAGATACATTTAATTATTATACTTATGAAGATAAAAGAATGAATACTTTTATAAGTCGATCTATTATATATGTACATCTTAGATGTACTGACCCTCAAATTGATTTATGAGTTTTATAGAATTTTTTTTTAATTTCACCTTTTGTGTGTGAGTCATGTGTTATCATGATGGATGATGATAGGTAAGCCATGAGATATGCATGAGGAAATATGACTAATAAGGTGGTGATAGTCACTAGTGTTACTCTTTGTCATATGACTACTATCAGTAAGATTTGATATAGAACATATATTAATTGCCATGAGTATAATGATTATGAAGCTGAAAGTGAAAATACTTTTAATACTACATCACTTCATATCTTTATGAAACTTGAGTTTGAAGATTAATAACACATATATGAAGCTAACTTTATGGTCAGTTAATGAGTTACCTAAAAGGTATGATCTTGTGAATAACCCTCAAGTAAAGATGGTTTGTTATTTCAATAGTAATGTACTAAAGAGATAACTATGAGGAGATTATCATTAAAGAGGGCCCAATAGATAATAATAACCTTGAATGTCAATTGGGCCCTAGAAATTCTTATAATAATCTAGTTTTTATTCTATAAGCTAGTACAATAATAATCAAGCACCCTATAAATATCATTATGCATAATAAAATAGATTAATCTTAAAATCTAAGAATTAGTTTTATATATTTGACATGAGAAGTAGTTGGCTTACTGTTGGTTAACTAACTATCTATACAATTCATGCAAGAACAATATTTAGATAAAAGTCTAATTTACTATAATATGACCTATATACTTGTAGAATTGTGTTGGATGAGAGATCCACATCCAATAAGATTTTGGAACATTGCTTAATCATAAAAAATTAAGAATTATAAAAAAATTGAAACAAGTTTTTGGTAATGTTAATAGAAGTTATTTAGTTTGGTTGGTCAGCTTTAATTGATATAATTATCGCTAAAAATGATAATTATGTTTTTAGTAGTTTGGATAATACTATCTTATTTTATATTTTTTTATTTGCATAGCTTGCCTTGTATTTCTTTTTTGTATCTTTTGGAATAGTTGTTTATTGTTTTTAATAGTCATAACTTTAATGTGCATAAAATATAAGACTGAGCTAATCCCTTTGGACCATGAGATTGAGAAAACTAAAGAGTGATTTTGAGACAAAGCTTAGAATGAGAAAATGGAATAAATTAGTAAAAATAGAGAGGCAAAGGTGGTTATGGGAAAATATGTCCAATAGCATAACCAACACCATACCTTGAGTGATAATTAGTATCCAATTATGATGGACAACTACTCTGAGATTTGGATGTAATAAATTGAAGCCAATTATTTTTAGTTAAAGCTAAATCTAATAGCAATAATTCAGTAGCATTAATATAGTGGAAAGGATATCAGAGGGTCAAAATGGGCGTGTCACAATATTTTTATAGTTGTACAATATGATTAAAATGAATATTTTTATAGGATGTCATTAGATTACTTTTATTCCCCTTTTATTTGAAATACAATGCACAAAGTTGGTTCTAGTACTTATCATGAGATTCAATTGAAAGATGAGACAAATTTATATAGTCCTTTCTCACAGGGTTCTTTCCACCTCAAATCACTTCATAGTTGTGAAGTGAGATAATCCAATTCTAGTAGGCGGAGCTAGAGACCTTGTATGATGGTTGGGATCATTTTAAGAAAATTTATTTAGAAGATGTCATCAACATGAGTTTGAATTATTGTTCCAAACTCTAACCTTCTAAAATGTGCTAAACTACAAGATGAGATGCACTATTAATACACCCTCAGGTGGGTCAATTTTTAAAAGTTACCTAAAAAATTACATTTGTTCAAAGAGTTATCAAATAACAACTATCAAACTCTAAATGATCATGTCTTTGGGATAAAATAAACCAGACTATTATCGTTGGATAGGTTTATTATGATTGAAGCAAAGATGAAGGCTTTTCTTAATAAGCTAAATTCTAGAGAGAAGAAGAAAAAAGAAATGTGATAAATCAATGTTTTGCAACTAAGGGAAATGAAAAACTTTGACCCCATTTATCTAGTGGAGGAGGTCAATTACTTGCAACATAGAGGGTATATATTTTGATCCAATATTAATATCCCTATATATTATCATCTTAATGTGAGAAATTATAAAAATCTTGTAAGTGGACACAATGATAGTGGGTAGCAAAATATTAGACAAATCAAAAAGAACTTTGATAATAATTTGATGGAGTATAATAATAAAGGTTGTTCGAGCTCAAATTATTAACATGCAAAGGGAGAAGAAAAGTCTTCTATCTATGATAAGCTGATAGCTTTAATGATGGAGATGATGGTAAAAAATGATATTAAGAGAAACAAATGGAGATGCTTGAGGCAGGATTAGAACACACAAATATGGCAATAAGGAGTATAATGAATCAAACTAGATAATTGACACTATCAGTGAAGAGGAAGAGCATTAATGGGCTATCAAGTGATACTAAGAATAAAATCAAATAATCAATCCCTAATAATAATACCAAAAACTTATTTTGATTTTATGAGAGTATCAAACTTTATTGTTGATTGATATGTTCCAAAAACCTTGTTGGATGATTATTTCTCATCTAACATAGTATTGTAAGTAAGTGGATTGTGCAACTAGTAAAATAAATATAAGTCTAAATATCAATCTTCCATAGAATTTGAGTTGATAATTTGAGCAACCAATAGTTTAATTATCAATAACTACTCTAGTTGAGTTGATAAACAAAACTTTTTGGCAAGTTACTTAGACTCAAGGGTTAGCTCACTTCATTGTATATGATGAATATTTTTATAGTATTTAGTCAATATTATTTGATTATTAAAAGAAATGTAGATTAGTGTAAAAATGCCTAATTACCCTATTGGCATACAAGGTGGTTATCATTCTTAAATTTTCATACAATTCTCTCTTAGTTGTCTCCTTGGTATTTTACCATCAAAGAAAATGTTATTCCATTTTTGTATCATTCATACATCTACTTATTTTACATAAATTATTAATTATCTTTGATGATTACTTTGAACATGCACTCCTATTCTCCAACCTTTAATGGCTTAATGATATGAGAAAATATGTTAATGAATATATTTGTGCTTTAGACATCATAAAATTCTTAATTATGACAATTAATATACATCTTCCTATGAATATCACCTTTAGAAATCATATAAAATAATTTGACTCATATGGCTACTATTTGATCCCCATTAAATACACCATAACCTTGTATGTTCTTGGTAATGGTTTCAAAGACTTATTGAGTCTTTATAAGTATATAGATTATATAAGTAATAAAGTGAACTTAAGTCTAGATATCAATTCCATATGGATAGAGTTGGTAGTTCAAACAATCAATAATGAACCACTATTGCTCGACTTGAATTGATAAATTTGAGTTTTCAAAAAAATACTTAGACTATAGTATTGGTTCACTTCCTTATGTGCCATAATACTTCTTTAGTATTCAATCATTATTATGTCTAATTTTTGAACAAAGTATAGATTAGTATGATAGTACTCAAGTGACCTCTTGGTATATAAGGTGACTATGATCTTCATACTATCACTACCCAATGATGATTCCCTCATAGTTGTATCCTTATTATTTAATCACTGAAGCAACATATTATTCCATTCATTAGTCATTTTAATGTATACTATTTTTAGACAAATCATCAAGTACCCTTGATGATTATTTCAAATATGCATTTTTATTTTTCGACCTCTAATATCTTAAAGATATGATATAATGTATTAAAAAATAATTTTTTGCTTTCGGCTTCATAGATACCATACTCATGACAATTAACACATAACTTTCTATGCATTTCACCTTTTAAAATCATACAATATAATTTTGACTCTCAAATATATTTACTGCCATATGGTTCACCACTTCTAGTGCATGTGTGCCATGTGACTTACTACCAATATTCATCAATCCAAGACACAACTCCAACACTATGCTAAAATTCCTAGATTAAATATTATACTTAACTCACATATTACTATAGGTTAGTTCTTTTAGAATATGTATGATAAATCAGCCATAATTATATTTATGCTTTTAGCTTTGGCCATTATGAGCATCATATTTACAATGATTAAATAATATATGGATAATAAATCCATCATATTTACAAATTTCATAGATTTATCCCACATGTTCAAGTTAGAAGGGTTATCACTTCTATCTAACCATATTATATGAGTGTATCACACGACATATTTATCACCAACAACCACATATAATACTATGATATAGTAAAAAGTCTAAATCTTAGTTTTATAACACATATATATCCATTAACATGCCACGACATAATATTAACACAAATATTAATAATGTAAAAATAATATATTTATAACACACAAGTACATAAATCATTCTTATATATCAATTTAACTTAACATTTGGAAAGATTTCATGCAAATCAAACGTTTCCAATGCAAGCCCAAGCAGAAATCTAAGTATCGCAACCTAAACATAATCAAGCATTATTTACGTTCACCTTGAATTTTCTCCTAATTTGGAGTTAAAATTATGCCACCTAAGTTTTGTGGTGGCTCTTGGCATTAAATCTAGTTCCGCTCTTCATTTTTTAGTTTTCTTCTAAGTGTTGCTTGAATACTTCAGGAATTAAGTATGATACTTTCAGTTGGAAGTAAGGGTGAGCATATTTTGGTTTAAACTGAAAACTTAACCAAACCAAATATAAATTAATAGTTCAGTGTGGTTTTTTGATATTTTTTTTGAAAAAAATAACAAACCAAATTTATACTAATTTTTAGTTTTTGGTTTGGTTGTAAAAAAAATTCAATCGATTTCAACTAAAAACCAGAATTAAATCATTTTCAAAAAAAAAATTACAAATTGTGCCTGTGCATGCATGTGTGGACCGTGGTGCAGCTGCCTAGCCTAGGGGTGAGTGCATGGTTTATAATTTTTTTTCAACTATGCCCTGCCCAAAACCTGTGTCATGGTCATGCATCCCTACCTCTACCTACTTGGCTACCTCACAGACCATTGCCTCAGCCCTCAACCTCTTGCCCTCTCCAATCATCATCTTGGTGTCTCTTCAAACCTCACTAAAGTCCAAAAGCCATATGCCTACTACGGTGCTGCCCCTGGCCCTTGCCTCTCACTTTCCTTCTTTCTTTGCATAGTGAATTGTTTGAAGTTTTAAGTTTTTTTAAAAAGTTGTTGGTAAGTTTTAAATATATTGATTTTTGAAGATGTTAGTACAATTCATAAAGATAGAGGAGTTTTGAGGTACTTTTATTGAAGTTATGCTTATCTCAGAATTATACAAAAAATAATATAAAGATGGGTTCAAAACCCTATTTTCAGGGCATTCAGAAAGAGTTAAAATGGGTTTTATTACCCTCTCTCTCTATCATCATTTATTTTTATCTATCTCAATTCAATGTTTTAGAATGCAAACTTCATAAAGTTATTATGAAGAATTTGGATAGAAACACTCTTCTTCAATCCAAAAATTATAAGTTTTGAGTTGCAAAATCCTTTCCAAATCATTTCCAAATTTCAACCAATTTGAAGAATAATAAACCTAAAGAATAAGACATAAAAATATCTGGCATTTCCACCCAAGTTCCTAGGTTAGGTTTATGTAATTTGTTCTAGAATTTCTATTTTCTAGGGTTCTATGTTTTAGAAATTTATATGCTTGACATACTATATAATTTTAGTTTAGTGTGTCTATGTGTGAAACTATACATAGACTTTTATGTGCATGAGTAAGTCATTGGTATCTATTATATTTTGGTGGACATTTTAGTCCCAAGGCCCAAGTAGAATCTCCATCTACCTCTTCTTTCTCTTTGAAATACGTTTGAAGTTTTTTTTTTAAAATATGTTGTAGTTTGTTTTAAATATGTTGAATATGTTAGTCCCAAGGCACAAATACAAGTAGAATCTCCATTTCCCTTTTCTTTCTATTTGTAATATGTTTGAAGTTTTTATTTTTTAAATATTATATCATTGTAGTCACAAATTTATTTACATCAATTTCATTCTATTTCTATGCAGATGTCATTCTCATCACAATTCGGACCTCAAACGACTAATATTAAAGATGTTAGTTCACCTAATCCATTAATTTCAAGTGTTCCTTCAGAAAGCACAATAGATAGTAGTAGGACATCGAAGAGGAAAGCAAAGAATCAAGAATTTAATGTGGGAGATCATTTAACCAAATTTATAGATCAGGAAGTGATGCCAAAGCTCGATGCAATTATTGTGACAAGGTATATGCTACTCATCCTATGAAAAATGGCACATCCATTATTAAGGGTCACAATGTTATATGCAAAAAATACTCTCATATTATTGAGATTTCACAAACATAGGTAAACTTAAACCTTCATTCAAATATTCAAGGAGGATACATTCTTACCACATGGAAGTTTGTTCAAATTGCCTGTAGAAATGCTTTAGTTTACATGATAATTGTAGATGAACTTCCATTCAAATTTTTAAAGGGTTTGGAGTTTGAAAAGTTTATATTTGTAATACAACCTAGATTTAGAATTCCATCTTGGTTTACTATTTCAAGAGATTGCTATGAACTTTTTTTTAGATGAGAGGGTGAAGCTAAATCAATTCTTGAAACAACTTCTCAAAGGGTTTGTCTTACTATGGACACATGGACATCTACTAAAAGAAACAATTACATATGTTTAACGGCTCATTTTATTGATGATGATTGGAATGTGCATAAAAAGATCTTGAATTTTTTTCCAGTTGATAGTCATAAAGATAAAAATGTATGCATTGCTATTGAGAAGTGTTTGTTTGATTGGAAAATTGAAATTTTTTTTACTATGATAGTTGATAATGCAAGTTTGAATGATGTGGTGATTTGACACTTAAGAAATATTATTAATAATTGGGGTCATAGTGACTTAGATGGTGAATTTATTCATATAAGATGTATGACACACATTTAAATCTTGTTGTTATTGATGGGTTAAAGCATGTTAATCCTTCGATCATTCATGTTCGAGCAACCATAAGGTATGTTAAGAAATCTTTTATTAAGTTTGAAAAAATTTATGGAATATGTTGCTATTGAAAAGATTGAATCTAAAAGTTTGTTAACTTCTGATGTTGCAACTAGATAAAATTCAACCTATTTGATGTTAGAGGTGGCCCAAAAGATTGAAAGGGATTTTAATATATATGAAGAAATTGATCATTTATATAGAAGTTCATTCATTCTCCAAGCCATTAAAAATTCTTTGGAATCTAAACTTTCTTTTCATTATTTGAAAATATATTCAATTGAACAAACAAAGAAAGATAAAAAATGTTATGAAGTTTGATTAGTATTGAAAAGATGTTAGAAAAATGAACAAATTGATTTATTTTGCCACAATATTTGATCATAGGCATAAAATTGTATCTGTTCTATTTTCATTCATTCAATTATATGGTAACTATGATGATTAATTAATGACAAACATTGTGAAGGAATCTATATATATAATGCATGATCAATATTGTAAATTGACAAAACCTCAAGGAAAAGTTGGTCAAAGTACTGGGAGTGAGAGTGAGAGAATGGAAATGTCAAATGAAAATGATGAAAGGATTTGGGAGGGGGCAAAGAGTAAGAAACTTGAGGTGAAGTTGCTCTTTAAAAAATCAAGATTGATATTGGAAGTGAAGAAAATAAATCAGAGTTGATAGGTATCTCAATGAAGATGTCAAAAATAATGATACAAATTTTAATATGTTGTCATGGTGGAAAAATAATTCTTTTCGATTCCTATGTTGTCACAAATGGTTCATGGTGTTTTGGTCTTTTCAATATATATTATTGCTTAAGAATCTGTATTTAGCACTGGAGAAAGATATCTTACTTTTAGGAGTTCTTTATGTCTCAACATAGTATATTCTATCATATGTGCTCAAGATTGGCCTCAATGTTCATTAACACCAATTAATATTGAAAAAAATTTACAAGATATTGAGAAAATTGAAGCAGGTAATTTTATTTGCTCTATCTTTTTATTTAGTCATTTTTTATTTATGATGTTTGATAATATTAAAGTGTTACTTTTTTTATCTAAAATTTTATAGATTTATCAACACTTTTTTCATTGCAATCAATGATGATAGATTAGAGGTATCAAATGAACAGTGTCGTGTTGGCATGGTTTGTCTAGCCTGAGTCTGGGGAGATTTGGGTCGGGTCATACTGAGTCAGACCCGAAGATGCCAGCCTCCCTAGGACTAGCCGACTAGGTTGGTCTGTCACCTAAACCATCTCACTAGTTGTGGATTAATAATTTAAAATTTTTTGTTACAAATTTAAAATTTTAAATAACCTATTATTAGTTATAACATTATATTATTTATTTATTTCACATAAATCATAAAAAAAATAAATTCATTAACACAAATCACAAATGAAAAAGTTTAATAATCAAAAATATCAAAAAAAATACACACATCAATAATCGATCATCATCCAATCCAATCCAAAAAAAAAATATAATAGCACAACAACAACAACAACAAAATCATAATTCATAATCATGATTCATATGAAAAGACATGCAAGCTCAATCTCAATACCAATGGATATAAATATACAATTGATCATTATTGCATAAGCATCTAATGGTATCGCTAGCATTGGGTTCAACCTCCTAAAAGTCCCATGAGTTATCATCTACTAGTAATTCCTCCGTTCTTGTTCCAGCATGTTCTTGGATGCAACCTTGAATCCTCCCAATCCTACAAGCATGCTAGTGCCTTAATGATATCTAGTAGTAGTCTTGATCACTTATCTGAAATCACATTGACAACAATAGAAAAAGTAAACTCTGATGCTATCATCGACATCAGATGAGGAAATAGATCTTGTGCCATTTTAGACAACATAGGATAGGTGGACTCATATGATTTCTACCATTATAAAATATCAAAGTTCTTATTATCATTATGTGATAGGATTGAGTAGTAATCGGTATCTAAGTACCAAGATAGCTCGATCCTATTTGATGATCTACCTCATCATTTCCTCATCGCTAACCGAATGGATAAGTTGTCATCTTTGAATAAGGTATCCATGTTTATACTCAGAGCCTTACTAATAACTATTATTATACATAGTATCGTAGTAAGTAAATAACTCAATCAACGTCTCATGAATGGACCCTTCAGGTTTGTGTTCCTGGTTCATGCATGAGGAATAGTATGTCAGGGTGTTCTTTATCCCTTCCACCTTAACCCAAGGGTCCATGCAGGCAGCTAGACAATAAAGAGATGGAATAGTAGATCAATACTTTAAGTACTCGATTTTTATCTCAATAGTCATGTCACAAAATATTATATCATCTCTAAACTTCCTAAATATGCCACTAATATTGTATATACACTTGAGTACAATGCAAGTGGTAAGAGTATAAACTGACGAACATGTTCATCATGGCATAAAAAATCTTTAAATTTTTCATAAATGAAATTTTTGTATCATAGTCTCTATCATCAATAATAAATTCATCACTCTTACTATTAATATAGTTAGATACTATGTGTTCATATCCAACACATGACTCTAATATCAGGTGATTATAATTCCAATAATGTCTCACATCCATTTGAAATTTTATCTTTTTTAAGACTTGCGGACAAATAGAAACTACCAAATTCTTGGTGTCTGCTAGGTGTTTAAAGATATTTTAGTGAGTTATGTATTTTTTCTAAAGCACGTGAAACAATTTTCATCCTCGCTTGTACAATCACATTAATAATGTGACACATGTATCTAACATGAAAAATCTTTCCTAATAGCTCATCTTTAATGATCCAACAAATATAGTAATGACTACTCAATTGCTAAATGAGTTATCAAATATGATACTAAATATTTTATTTTAAATATTATATTCTATAAAGATTATTATCGTGCACTCATATATGGCCGAGCCATCATGAGGATGGAAAATCTTTGAAAATCCTAATATCTTTTTATTAAGTGCTCATTTAGAATCTATATATGTGTGGTGAGCCATACAAAGATGTATCATCATGACTAGTCCAGATATTAGATATCATATACACCATGCCACCATATTGCCTAAATTTAATAGTTATTATTTATTTTTTTAACTTAAAATATTTTGGTATGTAATTCCTACATGTGGACATAAGAATCCTATGATATGCATGTTAAAAATAGATCTGCATGATATTGATTACCCAAGGATCCTCCAAAAATCTAATTAGAAGACTCATCATAGTAATCAATGTGGTCATGTATTCTCTCTCTAACTCGTTGTAGTATATGAAGGGGTCAACATAGAAGTTGAACTAGATCTAGCCTCAAATATATTACCACTTAATTTGGTTTGCCTATGATCTAATACACAATATTTTTTTGGTGCAATGATTTTCATGCTTTTTTAGGTGCTCATTCCCAAAATTACTCTTACATATATATATATATTTAAAATATTTGCTTTGTGTCAATTCTTCATCAACACCCCTAGCATTTTTATTTTATACTATGTTCAAGCGTCCAAATAGATTTATTTCTAGTTTTTTTATATTTTAGATTTTTGAGTTTGGGTCGAGGCCATGGGTGAAAATATTATTATGGTCTTGGACCTTTCCATAGGATTATCACTATTAATAGTATCTATGTCTATATTAAAATTAATTTCATTATCATTAAATTCACTATTTGTCATTCCTAATTTTTTTAGTTTATAAATTATATTTTAATTTCTTAATTAAAAATTAATTGATATTAATAAATTTTAATAACTAAATAAAAAATTAAAAACAAATCCTATTTATAATATTATATATATATATATATATATATTAATTATTTTTTATTATTTAAATAGTGCAGAACTCAATAGCCTTCAAATCTTCTGCCCTAAACATTGAAAGTGCATCCAACAATATGAATGTTAAATAATTTTTTTGGACCGCTAGAAACCTAAATGGAAGGGGAACAGAAACTTTTGGATGGTCTAGAAGTCAGCTCGAGGTCAAGATGGGTCTTGAGGGGAGGCACGCACATCCACATGCGCCTGGGTTGTGCCATGCAGATGCGCTCCGCCAACCATGTGGCAAGTTTATTAAAAAAATCTACTACGTATACCAAGCATGGCGGACAGATTTTTAAAAATAAAAGAATAATTTCATTTTTAAAACAGAAGGGGCATGCACGGTCCAATTAGATTGTGCCAGATACCAGGCTTGAGTTACCGACCTATGCCACTAGATTGTGCCTATGGGCCAGGTAATTAGGTCTTGCCTAGCTAGAGGTGTCAAATATGCCAAGCCAGGCCGTCACGGCCCAGTTTTAGGCCGCCCAACTAGACTACCCTTCCGGGCCAGGTATGGCATGGTACAATAATTGTGTTGTGGCTTGCCCGACACGGTTCAGTGGAGATCAGGCCCGACACGGGCCCACGGCCCAAAATCAGCCAAGTTCAACCTGATTTGGGCATGTTCGGGTAGGGCCGTAACACTAATTTTTTAAAAAATTAGGGTTTCAATGGCATACCGCCGCATCGCCATACCACCTTCACCCTTTCAGGGCTGGGTGAGCCTCGCCCATCGGCATCTGCTCATCGTGACCGCACTCAGTGCGTGGTCATGCATGCAGTGTCCATGTGTCAAGCATTCATGTCATGACTGGCACGACACGTGGGCCAAATTCCCTCGGCCCGGCATGGCATGACCAATGCCAACGGCAAGCCCAGCATGGGCATGGGCACGGGTCATTCTCGTGCCATGTCGCGCCAAGCACGACCGAACCATGTCGTGCTTATTGTCTAGCCGAGTCGGCCTGGCCCATTTGACATCTATATGCCTAACCCAACATGAGGCATGGCACCGCCTGGCCCAGCACAACACAAGCCATGCCTCAGGCTAGTACGACCCAGATCCAAACATGATTCTAGACCATGTCATGCTGGGCCAGGCACAGCTCAGTCGAGTCATGCTCGAGCCGCCTAGCCCACTTGTCACATCTATGATAGATATATGATGGATTGAAGGTATTTTGCACTTTTGATTTTGGATGATATGAATAAGTTTTAAAATTTTATTTTATTCATCTATTAATTTTTCAAACTTGAAAATTTGATATATTGTTTGAGTTAATGTAATATATTTTAATAATAAGAAATGATAAGACTTGGAAGTTAGAAGTTGGAAGATAAATATTGAAAGTTAATGTAATAATGTTTGTATTTTAATTATGAATTCTAAATGAATTGTTTTTTTTATTTAATAATGCTAAATGGATTGTATTTTAATTATGTTAATTCGATTGTAATTTAAGTTGTATATTTTTTTTGAAAGTCTTACAGAAAATTAAAAATGAGTATATATATTGGGCTGGCTGGCTGAGCTTTGGTTTGACCCATATCATGTGTCCAATTTAAAAAACTGAATAAATATTCAATTTGGTTCGGTTGCATTCATTATCTATTCAGTTGAACTGAAATCCGAACAAAAAAAACTGAAACCAAACCATTCAACCGAATGTCTACCCCTAGTTGGAAGTCATTATACTTGCTTGACATTGAAACTTTTGTATTTCATTAGATCTTCTCTAAAATACCATTGTTATTATGATAATGAATGTCACAACTCATGTGACTCTCTTCCAGTATACAATGTTGTGGACTAGTAAAGAGTAATATTTTATCTTTGTAGCAAAATATATGTGGCACCAAAAATAATCATGATTGATAACTATACTCTTTATAATTCAATGTCATGATACTTAGAATAACCATGGTTTTGGTGTTTTCTTTCTAGTGCTCTTGGTCATAGCCTTGGAGAAGGATGTGACTAGGATAAATGTTTTCTAGAATGAAATATTATAGTAGAAAATAATGATGCAACTCAAACTACTTAGTATTTTGGCTCTATAATAAATATGCCATGATATTATAATTTTTTATGACTAATTATACATGTGGAGTAATTGGATACTACAATATGAAAATAAAATCATAGTCATTATATATTTTAGAGCTAGTGTAGCCCATGATTTTAGGAAAATGTAATGGCAACAAAGACTATATTGCATTTTAGAAAGATTGTGTCGACAAAATGGTAGAGTTGTGGCATAAAAAAATTATCATTATTGATTTTATTGAGTTATGGCCAAGAAAGAGCACCGTAACTACTTGGTAAGATAGTGAAAGATAAACTTAAGTCATCACATAAAAAATTTTATGACTCTTGATTATTTTCTCTCCCTTAAAATTTTATGAATATTTGTCAAAAATCTCTCAAACCATAATGTTAATGTAATCTTTCTAATAAAAACACAAATATGTGCAAACTACCTCAAATACATAAAGTACCAAACAAGGGAAAATATTGGAGAGGGAGGTCTATCAAATATGAGTGAGCTTCCAAGATACTTAGAGACTATTTATTATTTTATTTATCCCAAAGTAACATAAAAATTTGTATATTTTGAGTTGGTAGAAATCATACAAATATATCTTTCCCATGGTATCTAAAATGACATGTGATTTACTAATCTCTTTGGTAGAAATCAGAGACTAATTTTTCTATGACTATGAATATTACTTTAGATAGGAGGATAACAATATGCCTATATATTTTTGAAATACTATCTTATTTAAAAGATTGAGAGGATTCATTGATTGGTCTTCAAAAAAAAGTTTAAGAGTTGTAATTAGATGATATCATACACAAAAATGAGGATGATAAAACAATGAGTTATGATAACTGACAATTTGAACCATACAAAGTGATAGTGGACTAACATACTTTTATTTGGAATTTATTTAATTAGATTTATGTTTCATAATTAGACATTTATATATATTTTTTAATATTTTTAAGTTTAATTTACATTTTTTATTAATCAATGGTATTTATTTTTCATGTTTAATTTAACAAACAAAATTTGTTTTTATAATTAGATTTATTAATCAATGCACTACCAAGTGGGCAATGCATGTGATGTGTTGTGTAGTTAGAGGTGTCAAATAGGTTGTGCAGAGCCATCATGGCCCATTTTTTGGTGGCCCACTCGGGTGAATGTGTCGTGTCATGCATGACATGGTATAGGAGTCGTGTCGTACCTGTTAGCCTCACATACCCTCTTAATTTATTGTTTTCTAACCCTCGAGACCCACTTTATTTGTATCACTCAAAGGGTCTCCTATAAATAAGAGTAGGATACAATAAATTATAGGAATTTAGTACTAACATTGGGAACAAACTAATTGAAGTTCAACACTAGTCCAGTAGATTTAACCTTCTAGTTCCAATAAACTTTTACTAATTCCTACAGAAAAGAACATACTAAAAAGCCAATTCAATCTAGAAATTTTTTTTTTCTAAGTTACTAGATTACAATCACCAATGGACTACAGATCAAAGAAGCACACGGTGATTGTAATTAATGGAATCATCTAATTTCATGAAATTTGTTTTGGTTTCAAAAATATACAACCAATGATTCATAAGATATAAGCAAAAATTGTTCATATTCAAGTTTCTAGCAAGCTGTGTTCTAGATCCAAAATAAAATAACAAAGAACAGTGCTAATAAAATCTAGATCTATGCAAAAAGAAAAAATGAAAAAAATGAAAAGCAGCCAACTACCATTTTCTTGTTCATTTCCTAAACCCTTTTTCCAAAGAAAAATATACTTTTATATGGTTTGGGCTAGCCCTAGCTTCAAAATTTGTTTTTTTTTGAAATCCAAAAAGATTGACCGAACTTGAATTTCTTATTGTGGCCTCCACTTCTCTATTTATTCCTATTTTTATGTCATGACTAATTTGTGATTTCATGACCAAGTATTTTCTTGTTACTTGATCTTTGCTGTTGCGACCAAAAGTTTTTGTTGCGACCTAATTTTTGTCATGGGATTCTTCACTAAAAGAATTCTTTGTTACAATATTAGTTTTCTTGTTGTGACTTCATGTAGTTCATTCTCTTGTGGTACATAAAAAATAGGTTACAACCTCTTTTGTCTTTCTTGTCTTGTAATATTGGCCACGACTTATTGTGTATCACAACATGAACTATTTGTGTCGCAACAAAGAATATTGTCTTCACCTCTATCTGGTGTCATGACTAGCATTCTCCTATTGGAGGCCTAAGTAGAAATAATGTTATCTTCCTCTCTTACAATTGTTGGCTGCAACAGCATTCAAAGGTTACGACTTGATTTTCAGTTCTACTTCAAATTCTTGTCGCAATAGAATTGTTTTTGTACTAACAAATTTGACTTAACCAATTTCCTAGATTTCTACTACTATTTGAATTCTTTTAATTGAAACCTATAAAACTATGAGAATGGTAAATTTCTATCTTTTAGCCATGAAATTAATCTTCTAAATGTGAAAACATGTTAGGAAAATAGACTAAAATATAGATACATTTTTAGCTCATCAACCCCCTACATTACTTTTAAGTAGTTATAGTATCTTTTTTAGTTATAAATCTATCAAAATAGTTATGATATTCTTTTTACGATATCACTCAACCATGGAGTTGATATAATTATTTCATTGTTCAAAATATTCATCATGATCATGATATTTTTTTAGAGTTGTAACTACACTAGTTCTAAACAACTTAATAGCCATGACATTTATTTTACATCAAAGTTGCTATGTACCCTATAGGTAAAAATAATTATGGCACATTCTAGAATCATGACTTATTCAAAGCAAAGCTAAAATATCAAATGATGTGAGTCATGGTATCGTTTACTACCATAACTTCTTCATTCCAGAGAGCAATTACTCAAGTCGTGGTCATTTTAAATACCATGACTTTGTGCTCTAGAAAGAAAATATCAAAGATACATCCAACTCTAGCACTACAACTTTGTGTTATATATAATTTTTTCCTCATCCATAGTGACCTCAGAGCTATGACAATTTATTCACAAAAAGAAAACCAATGTCATGGTCAATCTCAATACTACGACTTTATATTATAGAAAAGTTAATATCAATCTTGGTAATTCTAGCACCATGAAAATTTGTTCACAAAGTCAAGACCAATGTTATGTTCATTCATAGTGCCAATACTTCGTGTTATAGAGAGATGGACATCCATGATGATCATTTCCAGCACTATGATATTTTTGCTCTAGAGAAGTTCTAAAGATATGCCAAGGTCATGGCTTCAAATCTATGCCATGAATTCTAACTTAAAGTATCACATGGATCCTTGAAGTATAGAAGTTATACTTAAAGAAATAAAGAAAAAGAGAGAGAGAAAGAGAATATGATGCACATGCTAAGAATCCTAAGAGATGCAAATTCAACCCTAATTAAGAGAAAATTCAAGGAAAATAACAAGTAACTTTGATTGGGATTATAATTTGGGTACTCATTGGGACTATTGAATATATGGGATACCATTCAACAAATCTCACATGAATTCCTCCATAATATCTAACTAAATTGAATTCTAGTGTTAGTAATGTATATATGTTGTGAAAGATTATTAATTTTATGGGTATATATATGTGCTTATATGGAATTTGGATGTTGAGGAATGTGGATACAATTTAAAATCAAAAAGTAGGATTTTCATGAATATGTAAGTTTATGCATGTTGGTCATGGTGAATGGTAATAGATGAATCATAAGATACACTCACATGATTTGATAAGAAGCAAGTGATAACCCTTCTAATTTTAATATGTGAGATATACTAATATGTGAAAACTCATAGGTATACTTAATCATTGTGAGTAGATATTATTACGAAGCTGAAAGTATGAATATTTTAAAAATTAATCCATTGTGTATTATCTAGATAAACTAACATTTGAGTAATATGGGATATAAATAAAAGATCTTCCTAGGAGTTTCACCATTATGAGTGAGTCATGTGTAGGCTGTGATGGGCAATGAAAAGCATGTTACAAGATACACACAAGTGGGGAGATGTATTTGGTGGTGAGAACCCTACAAATCATTAATGCTCTTATGACTTTCATAGGTTAGATTCATAGGAAAAAATATTCTAATTGTCATGAGTGTGATGCTTATGAAGTCAAAGCAAAAACATAATTAGTATCATATTACCTCACATCCTTGAGACCATTAAAGGTTTGAGAATATAAGTATAGACTCGAAGAAATCATCAAGGGTAGTTGACATATTACTTAAAAGGAGTTGATGTCTGAATGATACTTGTATAGAATTGATGTCTTGATTTATTGTTAAAATACTGATGGGACAACAACAAGAGGATCATCCTTGGTAGTGATGGTCTAATAGATGATATCCACCTTGTATGTCAATAGAGCATATAAAAATTTACATATTAATCTACTTTTTATCTAATGACCAAACATGATATTAACCAAATATTGAGAAACATCATTACACACAAGTATTTTTGTTAACCCTAGAGTTTGAGTATATTTTTGAAGACCAAGTATAACTATTCAACTTGAATAGTTATTAGTTCAGTGTTGATTAATCGAACTAAGAAAATGATCCATATGGGTTTGAAATTTAGATTTATGTATACTTTATTACTTGTATATAACTCATAAACTTATGGAGCTACATTGAATAGGTGATCCTCACTCAACTACATTCAAAGATCTTGTTAGCTAACTATGAGTTTTGAAACCGTCACCAAGTCATAACAAATTTTTGTCACCACTTTTGATGATTGTCTTAAAACTTTAATTGTCAACTTGAGTTCGCATAACTATCCTTATGAAAAGATATTTATGTTTCAAGTTTTGTGGAAGTGAATTTTGTTTAGTTTTTATATTGTATTTGTGTTGTAAGTATACTTTTTTATTTTTTGTTTTTATTGTTTATAGTCACCATGTCAAATTATGATGAATAGAGCTTCTAGACTGAGTTAAATCCTCTAAACCTAGAAATTAGGAGAATAACATGAGCTAGTATTGCTTAGTGTTTATATTGATAGTCACCATTCCAAAATCATGGCATCAATAAAGCTTGTTGCCCAATTATTTCCCCAAAAGTATTGATCAAAAGGATGTGCAATAGAAACATGATATTGAAGGTTAACATTTCCTTCCTAATCTCTCATTTCCTTAATATTTTAAAAGGAAAAATGAAATTATATGTAGTTCATGAAATACATATTAATTAGCAAGATGAAGTTGGAGAGTTATGAAAAAATAAATATGATTGAGAAGTATGGTGTCATCATCCAACAAAACTTTCAATTAAAATAAAAAAACTAGAAAGTTGTATGATTTCATGCATATTTAGATAGTATACTTTCTGGAAGTTACTATGTGACTTGGGATCAAGTGTAAATTTGATAGCATTATCAATAGTGTGAAGATTAGACATTAGTGAGATAACTCTTATCACCTTATTACTTTAAATGATTGATCATTCAATCAAATTTCCAAGTGGAGTGATTAAAAGATGTTTTAATGAAAGTCGGCAAGTTTATTTCTTTCTGGTTGATTTTTTTGTACTTGACTTGGAAGAAGATCATACTTCTTTAATCTTTGGATAGTTATTTGTAGCTTCTAGATATACATTAATTTATGTCAAGAATGGAGAATTTTCATTTTGGATGGATAAAGTGCAAAAGAAAATTCAACTTCTACAAGAGCTTGTAGAATCTAGATTTTAGTGATGAAGAATGTTGGAAAAAAGATAGTCTCTTAGATTCCATGATAAGATAGAAGTTAGATTTCAGATGGAAAGAGTTTTTAAAAAATTGTTGGTCCAAATAAAATGAAGAAAACAATGAAGAATCTAAACTATAGCTCGAAGAAAATGATGAAAAATAAAAATGAAGATAAAGAGTATTATGAAATCCTGGCCTTATTTAAAGTCGTGACTTCTAGATAATTAAAGTTATATAACTCAAAAAATGAAAATGAAGAGGAGGACATAATTAAGTTATCAAATCAACAACACAAAAACTATTGATAAAATTTTTGAGATGGCAACAAAAGTACAAGTAAAAGAAAAGTCTTAACTATTTATTAATATGCTGGAAAAGAAAAAATGATTGAAATAATAATTGTGGAACATCTAAAGGTAGATGAGAAAGAAGTAAATATAATGAATTAAGTCATGACTTCAATGAATAAATAACATTTCAAATTGAAACAATGATGAAAGTGATGGCATGAGGCAAAGTCGTGAATGATATGATCTAGAAAGTAATTCCACAAGTCATGACTAAACAAAGAGCGTGGCAGTTCCAAAGAAATCACAAGCAACAATGTTGTGGAAAAACTCAAAGTCATGGCATCTATTATAGAATATCTTGATAAAGAAGTGTTGAAGATAATCATGATGATGCAGGAGAAATTGAGAAAACATGCCGAATAAAAAAATATGCTAAGAAGTTTGCATGGATAGTTGAAGATGTTGACAAAATTAGAGATGTAAAGAAAGTCTAGCTATGGATGTTAAATGTTATACTATTTAGGAGGAAACCTAAAGACATTTTTTTGTACTGTGTGGTGAATAAACACTTTTCAACATGGCCCATCTACTTCCCATCAAATCCCAAAACTCTGAATCTCATTTCCAAAACAAAAACTCACCAAGACACTCAAACTAAGTCATGTTCATTATAAATATAATTTTTTCTTGGTGTTTATTATTAGAGAAAGATTTATTTTTTTGAGGATAAACAATACTTTTAGTGTTTGAGTTTGTTCAGTACTCAAAATACCTAATTATTTGTTTCATTAGGGGAGTGAAGATAAGTATGTTTGCATGTATTTTAGTATTTACCAAAAAATTCACTAAAAATTGTATTTTGAGAGGATTTGATGAATTTTAGTGAAATCATAGAGAATTTTAGTAAAACTTATTAAGTCGATAGAGTAAATGCTTGGAGGAGAGAGGAGTGAAGAAAAATCATGATAATTCTCTTATCACGACTTATGTAAACCCTCAAATTAATTTTTAGTAGTTTAGGAATCCTTCTTGGTCATAACTCTATCAAAATAATCATAATATTTTTTTTATATAATGACTTCGCCATCAAGTTGACAAAATCAATTCATTGTGCAATACATTCATTATGGTTGTGATGTTTTCTTAGAGTTGCTATTACTAGCTCTAAACCAATTCATGGTCACAACAATATTATTTTGGCCATGGTCATTTCTAATATTATGAATTTATGCTCTAGAGAGAAAATACCAAAGTCTCATCTAACTTCAAAAATAGGATGTTTTCATAGAGTTTTAGCATCAGTCATGGAAATCTCAGTGCTACGACAAATTGTTTGCAAAGGCAAGACCTAAGCTATAATTAATCCCACTAATATGACTTTGTGTTATAAACAATTTAATTTGTAATTGTAATTCGAGTGTCGCAACAATTTTCTCACAAAGTCAAGACCATAGATATAGTTATTCTCAGTATTATGACTTTACATTACATAGAGGCAAGAATCTATTATAGTCTTTTTTGGCATCATGATATTTTTGCTCTAGACAAGAGCCAAATATGTGTCAAAGTCACAAATTCAATTTTATGCTATGATTTTCAACTTAAAGTGTCATATGGATCCCCAAAAATATAAAAGTTAGACTTAAATAAAAAAGAAAAAAAAGTGAGAGAAGGGGAATCCACAGCACATGCCAAGAACCTATGCAACATAAATTGAACCTCAATAAAAAAATTCTAAGGCAAATAACAAGCAACTTCAATTGGAATTATGGTTTTGTGATTAAAAATTAGTTTAGGTGTTCATTAGGACCCTTGAATCCATGAGATGACATTTAACATATCTCATATAATTTCCTCCCTAATATTTGGCTAAGTTAAATTTTATAGCTAATAATATAATAATGTTGTGATGGATTATTGATTTAATGAGTTTATATTTCAATTTATGTTGTGTCTAGATGATGATGGATGTAGATAGAATTTAGAACCAAAAAATTTGGTTTTTAGGAATATAATGATTTATGAGTATAAGCCATGATTGATGGTGATTGATAAATCATAAGACACACTCATGTAATTCAATAAGAATAAAGTGATGACCCTTTTAATCTTAATACATGAGAAAAATCAATATATAAAAACCCAAAGTTGAAGCATGTTTAATCATTATATGTAAGGTGCATAAAAAACACAAAACATAAACATATTAAAGCTAATCCATTATGTACTATATAGAAGAACTAACTTTCGGGTAATATGAGGGTTAAGTAGAATGTCTTATTAAGAATTTCACCATAATTTTGAAGTCATGTATCTTCTCTAATATAAGGTAACATACATGTCATGAGACATACACAAGTGGGAGACTCATAAGGTGGTGATAGGTCGATGAATCATTCACAATTAGTATGACACTTATGAAGATGTATGTTTAATTATTACGAGTATAACACTTATGAAGCTGAAAGTACAAACACAATCTGTACCATTTTTTTCTCATATCCTTGTGACCATTAGAGATTGAAGAATAGAATTACATAGTTGAAGCAATTGTAAAGGACTATTGATGTATTTCCTAAAAGGAATAGATGTGTAAAATACCCTTGCACGAAATGACATATTGCTTTGGTATTGAAATACCAAGGAGAAATTGTTTGGTACTTAAAATACCAAATAAATTGAGTCATTTGTAAAGTAAAATTAGGAATGTTTGCACGTATATATTTATGCATCAAAAAAATTTCACTAAATTCATATTTTGAGAGGATTTGATGAATGTTAGTAGGATCAGTGTGAATTTTGGTAAAATTAGTAGATTTGGTAGAACAAAGGCTTATAAAAGAGAGAAATGATTGAGAGTCATGATAATTCTTTTATAATGGCTTATGTTTGTCTTCCATATTAGTCTTAAGTAGTTATAATATTCTTTCTTGGCAATAACTTTATTAAAGTGGTTGTGGCTTTCTTTGTATGCTAAGACTCTACTGCCAAGTTGATAAATTCATTTAAATATCCAACATTATCATTAAGACCATGACATTTTATTGGAGTCATAGCCTAATTAACTCTAGACTACTTAATGGCCATGATATTATTTTCAAGTTACAACAACCAAGTACCCCAATGGTATAAATATTCATGGCATGTTTCAGTGCCACAACTTATTCAATACATTATCAAAATATGTAAAGATGTGAGTTGTGATATCATTTTCTACCATAATTTTTCATTCTAAAGAACAATTAATTTGGTTGTAGTTCTTTCAAACATCATGAATTTGTAGTCCATAAAAAAAATATTTAAAGTTGTTGTAGTGTTGAGCATTGCATGTTTGTGTTATAGAGAATATTTGATTCAGTGACTACCAATCATAGACCGTGACATGTTGTTCAACAAGCCAAGACCAAAGTCATGGATAATTCTTAATTCTTAGTGTAGTGACTTTGTGTTTTAAAGATTATTTGATTTAGTCTTGGAAATCCCATTACTATGATATTTTGCTCACAAATATAAGACCAAAACATAATCATTCACACAACCACATCACGCCCAAGTGCGCCACTTGTGAATCAAATAAGGACATGACCCACATGTTCGTACAATGCGGGAAGGTACGGAAGTTGTGGGACAAGTTCTACCTAATAATTCATGGTGGGGACCTGGACATTGAGTAGGTCATCCGCCATAATGCCATGCCCAGAATACCTACCGACCTCGGGTGGATCAAGAGATACATGCCCCTGCTGATATAGTGGGAAACCTGGAAGAAATGCAATGACTCTAGTTTCAGAGCGAAGATGTTCGTGGCCAAGAGAATCATCTCCAAGATCGACATGCTCCTAGAAAATATCCGACAATCCCTCATGCCATTATGCCCATCGGCGTGCATGCATACCAAGGGCGAGGCTGCAACGGACTAGTAGGAGGTCGATCACCCCACACATGCGCACCATCTGCTCATGCACAATTTTTTGGGTGCAACACGCGACGATGCTGGAAGGATCCGGGAGTAGCTAGGAGTGGTGCCCACTTATCAAACCATGCAGCAATGAGGCCCTTATTAGTTGTAGTGCCTTTGGGAGCGAAAGATCCAAACCATGCAGAGGTGCTGGCATGATCCTTGAGCAGCTCGAAGTAGGGGGTCACCAGTCAGACTAGGCAGTAGCGAGGTCCAGATCATCTGCCATGCATCTCCAAGAGTAGAAGATATGGACTTATAGTTTATTGTGGCCTTACTTGTATTCTGGGCTTACTAAGTTGAGACGGACAAAGCCACACACGTGCACATGTGGCTTTTTGTATGTTTCTTCCCTTGTGTGCAGCATGCAAAGATGCTAGTAGGATCCGGGCACTAGCAGCCCAAAGTGGGGCCCACCAGCTCGTACAGTAGTAGTGAGTTCCAGATCAGTCGACACGGAATCCTAGGGAGCAGAAGACTTGGATTTATAGCTTTTGTGGCTTTATTTGTATTCTGGTTTATACACATACGGAACTAAAGTATGAGACAGACCATGCCACACTCGCACACCAATATATGTAATGTTTTGTATTTTTCCAGTGCAGTATGCAGCCACTTCTAAGTGCAACCCGTTGAGGGGCTAGGAGATCCAGAAGGAAGCATCAAGTCCCAACGCAACCTCGGTTAGGGAATAGTAGGAGCAGAATGATGTGTATTCATTTTTACTGCCTTGTGGATTTATGTGTATTCATTTTTACATGTATTCTCCCACATAGACATGACATAAGACAAAATTCTTGATGATACACGCCACACACATGCACAAGCTAGAAGCCAAAACTGGAGTTTGGTGCAGCATGTAGGTACTTGCAGCATGCTTCACAAGGAGCTGAAAGGAAAGGAAGTTGTGCATAAAAGACACAACGCCAACTCTAGAGCCTTTGAATTCCTTGTAGTTTTATATGTATGTGTACACATAGAATTATTAGGTATGTTGGTTTTATTTGTATTCATAAACATAGAACCACTTGGGTGCTTAGGTTTTGGTGGGCTGGCCTAAATCGACCAGCTTTTTAGTCTCTTGTAAGTTGTGTGCTTTGTTTATAATAAAGTATGTGTTTCTTAAAAAAACCCCTACGTCCTACACCTTAAGCCCTGCGGACTATGCTCAATGCACTAAGCCATATGCCCTAATCTATAAGCCCTATGTCCTACACTGTATTCCCTACACATTATGCCCTATGCCCTAAAAACTAAGCCCCATACCCTAAACAATAAGCCCTAAGCCTTAACCCTAAATTTCTAACCCCTAAGCCTTATGCCCTAAGCTCTAAGCCCTAAGCTCTAAGCCCTAAGCCCTATACCCTAAGCCATAAACCTTATGCACTAAGCCTTAAGGCATAAGCCCAAAGCCCTAGCCTCTAAGTCATAAGCCCAAAGCCCTGATCTCTAAGCCATAAGCCATATAGTGATAACAACATAATTTCTTGTATGTCATTAGCATAGAGAGTCATTAATAATAACCCATCTTTCATTCTATGTCCAACATAATATAATTCGAACTAATTTAAATATACGACACATAAATTAAATGAGTACACCTATTAATCAAAGATTGATTTCACAATCTGTCATATCTATTTTACTAAAATTGAGTTATCTCAATGTTGAATAACTGAACTACTAATATAATTCTTATGTGATCAATATCTAGACAATGGTCCTATTTACTACTTGTATAACTCATATACTTGCAACTCTATGTTGATTAGATACTCTCATTAATATACTTTTAGAACACTGCCTAACCAACAAAATTAGATAGCATACTAAAGTCACAAAAGTGATTAAAGAAGTTCCTCCCTAGAGACTATAGTTATGGCCAGAAAAAATATCATGATTAAAGAAATTCATATTAATGAATGCCTTTATAGTGACAACTACCTTGTATGTCCTCGGTGAAAGGAGTCATTAATAAGAATTCAACTTTAATTCTATGTCTAAACATTATATAACTAACTTGTCTCTGTTTCACTCTTTCTATCTCCCTCTCTCTCTCTCTCTTTCTCTCTTTCTCCCCCTCTCTCTCTCTCTCTTTCTCTCCCTCTCTCCCTCTCTCCCTCTCTCCATCTCTCCCTCTCTCCCTCTCTCTCCCTCTCTCCCTCTCTCCCTCTCTCCCTCTCTCCCTCTCTCCCTCTCTCTCCCTCTCTCCCTCTCTCCCTCTCTCTCCCTCTCTCCCTCTCTCCCTCTCTCCCTCTCTCTCCCTCTCTCCCTCTCTCCCTCTCTCCCTCTCTCCCTCTCTCCCTCCCTCTCTCCCTCTCTCCCTCTCTCCCTCTCTCTCTCTCTCTTCCCTCTCGCTTTCTCTTTCCCTCTCTCTCACTATCTCTCTCTATCTCTCTTCCTCTCTTTATTTCTCTCTTCCTCTCTCTCCCTCCCTCTCTCTCCCTCTCTATCTCTCTTTCTCTTTCTATCTCATCTTTCTCTCCATATCTATCTATCTCCCTTTCTCTCTCTTTTTCTATCTCCCTTTCTCTCTCTCTCTCTCTCTCTCTCCCACCCTCCCCCTCTCCCTCTCTCTCTCTCTCCATCCCTCCATCTTTCTCTCTCTCTCTCTTAATTCTTATTTGATGATATAATTTTAATTTAATTAAATAAATTATAATTAATTAAACCATGATAGTTATGAAAATTCCAAATTATATTAAGAAAAGAAAAGAAAAAAAGAGGAGAATGAGGAATGATGCATGAAAGACATACAATATATCAACACCAATTAAAGAAAATTCCAAGATGAAAAATAAGCAACAATAATTGGAATTAAGGTTTTATTATTAGAAATTAGTTTAGACATTCATTGGAATCCTTAGAATCCACGAGATATCTTCTGACACGTCTTGCGAGATTTTATCTTCATTGTCCAGCTAAAATGAATTATTGGATTAGTAATAAATTTGTGTTATGATAAATATTTAAATTTATGTTTTTATGTTTATTTTAATATTATATTCGGATATTTATGGATATAGATATAATTTAGAATGAAAAATGAGGGCTTTCATGAATATATTAGTTTATGCGTGTCTACCATGATGGATGATGATAGATAAGTCATGAGACATACTCATTTGGTTCAAATATAAGAAAGTTATAATCCTTCTAATCTTAATGCCTGAGATAAACCACTATTTGAAAACCAAAAGTTAAAATATAGTAATCATTGCAAGTATAATGCTCCTAAAGTCGAAAGCTTGAACATATTTAAAACTAATCTATTATGTACTAGTTAGAAGAACAAACTTTAGAGTAATGTGGGGATTAAATAAAATACTTTACCTATGAATTTTACCAAGTGTATGAATTGTGTCAGCTATAAAAGATAGTAATATGTATATTATGGGAGACATGCAACTATGGAAGACTCATATGGAGGTAATATCCCTATGAATCATTGCCAATTGTATTACTTTCATACATGAAATTCATGAAAATTCATATGTTTTAATTGTCATGAGTATAATGATTATGAAGCTAAAAATACAAATAAAATTAAATTTACATTATCTCGAGTTATTGAAAAAATTAAAGGTTGATTAATAAAATTACATACTCAAAGCAATCATCAAGGGCAGCTGATGTATTGCTTGAAAGGAGTAGATGTGATATTAACCATTTTAGAGAATGGCATGTCACTTCCATGTTGAAATATCAAGAAGATAATTATGAGAGAGTCATCTTTGGTAGTAATAATAAAATAGATTATGACCGCCTTGTATGCCAAAGGACACATGAGTATTTTCATAGCAATCTATTATTTATCCAACAACCAAACATGATATACGAAATATTAAGAAACACCATCCAGCACAAATATATGCACCTAGAGTCTAAGTATATTTCTGTAAGTCCAAGTATATTTATTCAACTCATAAATTTTATTAGTTTAGTGTTTATTGATTGATTTGTCAAAATAATTTCTATGGAATCGATATCTAGACTTATATTCACTTTATTATATGTATGACTCATATACTTTTCGATTTATGTTTGATGAAATATCTTCATTTAACTAGATTTTATGATCATGTCAATTAACTATGAGTTTTAGTACCATCACAAAGTCATACCATATATTACAAGGAGAATTCCATGGATAATGGTCACCTTATATGTCAAGAGAGCACATAGGTATTTCCATACTAATTTATTCTTCGTCCAATAGCAAAATATGATATTGACTAAACACTGAAAAATATTATCATGCAAAAGTACATTCACCAACCTTGGCGTCTGAGTATATCACCAACAATTAAGTACATATATTTAACTCATATCGTTATTAGCTCATTGTAATTTATCAAAGCATAAAAGTTATCTATGTATGATTAATATTTAGACTTATATCTACTTTATTATTTGTATGACTAATAACTTGTGAGGCTATATAGGATGAAAGATACTCACGCAACTGGGTTTTGAGATCTTGTCAATTAACTGAGTTTTTTCACCCTCACAATGTAATAGCATAGTAGTCATCTATTTTGCAATATCCACAGCCATTAATTGGTCCCTTAGCTATTCTATGTATTTGATAATAAGTCATATTTTGCATCATATTTTTCTTATATCTACCTAACCACCACTGGAGCCTAATAATTCAAACAAATGATCTCTTCGATCAATGGGTCTATGACTAGTCCAATACTTTGGACTCTATAACTCCTTTGTAAATTTTTTCTACTAGATTGATATCAATCCAGAAAAAAATTCATTGATTAGCTAAACTAGTTGATCACACTCTAATATTTAATTTAATTTTCTTAAGTAAAGTGGACATAGTTTCTACCAAGCAAGAAGTTGATTAAGAATTATGATTTTGCTCTTTGTTGTCACATCTTTTATAACTAGCAAGAAGTTGATTTCTTTAATAAAGTTGAGACATTAATTTTGTTGCTACTTTTTGTCTTGCCAAAAGCTTTCTAGTTAGCTTTTCTTTGAGGATGCCTTGGTAGGTCTCTTAAAAAGAATTTTCCTTTAATGGATAAAGAGGTCATTTATGTGGATAATATTTTGTCGTAAAGTATGGCTCCCTTATGGGTTCTTTACCCTTCAATGGCAGCATTCTCATATTTAAGTACTATGTTGGTGAGGACATCCACACATCCTTGATTATTTCAATATTGAGTGATTGGATAGCAATAATGAATGGCTACGCATGGTAGAAAATCTGTAGAATTAAAATTTCCTAGATCAGAATAATGGTTACTACTATTAAGAGTGTGTTAGATTGCCCATTTTCAATTACAAGTAGATCACCTATTTTGTAGTCATCCACAACCTTTAATTGGTCCCTCCAAAAGGCTTAGTATTGAACAATAGGTCATCTTTGGCTTCACATTTGTCTTATATCTACCTAACCACTATTGTAGCATAATAATTCAAACTAATGATCTTCTTGATTCATGGGTCTAATGCTAGTTGACTACTTCATACTCTAGAATTTCTTTGTAAATTTTCTCTGCTAATTAATCTCAATCCCTACAAAAAAAAGCAATTGATTAGCCAGACTAGTTGAATACACTCTCTAATATTTAATTATATTTTCTAAAGTAAAGTTGACATTGTTTCTACCGAGTACGAAGTTGACCAACAATTATGACCTTGCTCTTTGTTGTCACGTCATTTATAGATAAGGAGTGATCAATATGATGCATTCTTTTGCCATAATTAGTAGGTCATTAACATCTGACAAATACTTCTTTAATAAATGTGTAGCATTAAATTTGTTGCTAGATTTTGTCTTGACAAAAGCTTTTCTAGTTGGATTTTCTTGGAGGTTGCTTTGGTAGGTCTCTTATAAAGAGGTTTCCTTTGATGGATAAATAGATCATTTTCATGGAAATACTTTGTGGTGAAATATGACTCCCTTTATGGGGCATAAATCATAATTTATCATGTTCAACAATGTCATTTTTTTACCTTCAGTTAATTGGAGTACCATCTAACCAAACTATTTGGAAAAAAAAAGTAGATCGCTTTTTTCTTAATATTGTGCTAGAAGTTTATAAAATGAGTTTGGATTACATCTCCTTCTATGGATAAAATTGTTACATATTTTATCATTATATTTATAATGACTATCTTGAGGTTCCAAGAAAAATGACTGATTCCATAGAGCTATTGTCCTTCAAATTCATTCCCAAACAAGGGTCCGCCTAGCTAATAATGTTCACGTTATGGATGTGACCAGTTGTTGAGGTATTATGATTCATTTAGATGATGTGAAGGCCATCATGGAAAAAAAAGGGTGCCTCCCAATTGGTGAGGATGTAGTTGTGCCTTAGATATGCCTTTTTATTATGCCTTTAATTGGTGGTTGAGAAAAGATGTGAGTTCCATTTTCAGTTATTGATGCTCATACAACTCTCAATTATGATATTTAATCTTTTTTTTTATCTCTTGTTCTAGGTGGGTGGACCTCTAGATATACCAATCATAGTTATTGATCCTGCATCATACAATTCTAGAGGAAAGTAATGCCATGATATAGTTATAGGAAGACTATCAATGGATAGCTCATCATATTTAATATGATAGACTTGGCTATGATTCATTACCTCTTTGGAAAGCTTAGTCAAACTCTTGGTTGGACATTATTACTTGTTCTTCTTGTTTTTTTTTCTCATTATAATGCTAGAAGATTATTATTGCAACATATTTCCATCTATCATCTACTATTTTGGCTTATTTGAAGGCCAATATACCAACAATGGTATTTTTTTTTATCTGAAAGCTATTTAAACCAAAAATTGACTTTTTTCAATTTTCATAGATGACCCTGAATATTTGAACTAATTAATACAAGATGAGTCATTATTTGTTGAGTGAGCCTCATATTGGTGTGGACTAGGAATTATTCTTTACTAGTTGGATTTATTTTCTTTTAAAATGGTGTGCATGAGCAAGATTAATCAGCCACACTATCTAATACTTAGGCGTGTTTTATGAAAAAAAAATTAACATTTTTTCCAAGTAAGAATTTGACAAAGATTTGCATACCTAAATCTTTGTTGTCGAGCCTTTTATAGCTAAAGAGTGGAAAGGCATGTTATCCTTGTTTGCCATGATTAGTAGATCACTAATATTCATCAAATACTTCTGAAGATGAAGTGATGCTTTTTTTTTGTCATGTTTAGTGATGCTCTATATTTTGTTAAGGTATTATGCTTATTATTATCATCTACCTAGGAATAACTAGCCAATGAATATCTAACCAAAAGTATTGTTCTAGATAACATTTTCTTGAGGCTTTTTGGATAGGGTCCCATTGGAATAGTTTTTAAAAATGAATAGTAAAATCCTTGGTATGAAAAATAGCTCTTGTTGAAGTTGGATTCCTTTAATGGGATATTTTTTATTGGGTCCCAATGAGCTATGTTTTATCATTTCTATAAATAATTTCTTTCATTAAATGATATCTTCTAAGCACATGCTTGGACCTCTGATGAGACCATAGTTCCTTTTCTTGTTAAATAGCTCAATGGTTATCACAATATAAAAGGTATCAGATCAACATTGCTAGGTATCATTCCTAGTTTTATAATAAACTTATTTATCCAATTTATTTTCTTAACTATCTTAAAGACTCCAATATACAATTCTTCAGTAGTGGAATGAGTATTCATCTTTTGTTTGAACATTTTCCAATTGACTACTCTGCCACTCAATGTCAAAACACAACTTATTGAGATTTAGAGTCAGCTCTACAGACAAGAAGCTAGCATCCATATACTTGATCAACACAATATCTTAACATCTATATATCAAGAATACACCCTCAATCATTCTGAAGTATGTAATAATATTAATGATAGCCACCCAATGAAGACCTTTAGGATCTGACTAGTATCGGTTCATGATACTCATAGCATATGATAAATCAGACTTCATATATATATCATAGCATACATGAATGATCCTATATCTGAAACATATGAGATGAAACTCATGTACATTCTATCATCTTATGAATTTGGGCACATGGATTTTGAAAGGGTACTCTTATGAGTCATGGGCATGAATCCGCTCTTGGACTATAGTATGCTACACTTTTTTAGCATCTTGTATATGTGAGTAGACTATAAAATACCAAGCAACCATTTACATCTATTTCTATAGATTTTTATCCTCAAAATATAAGTTGCTTCTCCCAAATCTTTCATGGAAAAATTCTAGGATAATCAAATTCTGACAAATTAAAAAATTGAGATGTCATTGCCCATGAGTAGTATATCATTTCAAATAATGCTAGAAAAACAAAAGTGCTCCCACTAATCAATTTCTACAAACCATGCTCATTTAAATTTTATGAGACACTAAGCTATTTGATAGTCTAATCAAATTAAATATTTCAATTATGAGATGTTTGTTTCAATCCATTAATGAATCATTGAAGTTTGCATACATTACCATCATTTTTTAGATGAGAAGCCTTCTAGTTGTGTCATGTACACATCCTCAGTGACATTTCCATTAAGGAAAGTTATCTTCACATTCATTTGCAATATCTTATAATCGTAATAGATGATATTGGCTAAGATTAGTCTTATGGATTTAAGCTTAGCTACATGTCTAAAAGTCTTACCATAGTCAATTTTCATATCAATCATTATAACCCCTAGCTATAAGTCTAGCTTTATTGGTATCTCTATTACCCTTTATGTCAGCCTTCTTCTTGAAGATCCACTTTTATCATATGGGTTTTATAATAAACTTTTTTATCCAAGTTGTTTTCTTAACTATCCAAAAACTTCAATATACTCTTCTTTTGTTGTGGAATGAGCAGTCATCTTTTGTATGGAAATCTTCCTATTTACTACTCCACCACTAAATGTCAAAACACAAATCTCATTAAGATTTGGAGACATCTCTATCAAACAAGAATTTGGCATCCATACACATGATCAACACAATATCTTTACTTCTATATATAAAAAATACAACCCTTAGCCTTTATCAAGTATGTAATAATATTAATGATAGCGACCTAATGAAGACCATTAGGATCTAACTATTCTTGGACTATAATATGATACACTTTTTTGGCATCTTATATATATGTATAGACTATGAAATACCAAGCTATCATTTAAATATATTTCAATAGATTTTTATCCTAAATATATAAGTTGCTTCTCCCAAATCTTTAATGGAAAAAAATCTAGGATAACCAAATTCTAATAAATTAAAAAATCGAGATGTCATTTCCCATGAGTAGTATGTCATATGCAAATAATGCTAGGAATAAAAAAGTGCTCCCACTAATCATTTTCTACAACCCATGCTCATCTATATTTTATGAGACACTAAACTCTTTGATAGTCTCATCAAATTAAATATTTCAATTATGAGATGTTTGTTTCAATCCATTAATGAATCATTGAAGTTTGCATACATTTCCATCTTTTTTTTAGATGAGAAGCCTTCTAATTATGTCATGTACACATTCTCAATGATGTTTCCATTAGGGAAAGTTATCTTCACATTCATTTGCAATATTTTATAATCATAATAGATGATATTAGCTAAGATTATTCTTATGGATTTAAGTTTAGCTACATGTCTGAAAGTCTTACCATAGTCAATTTCATTTCTTTCATTATAACCTCTAGCTATACGCCTAGCTTTATTGGTATCTCTATTACCCCCAAATGTCATCATTCTTCTTGGAGATTCACTTTTATCATATGGGTTTTATAATAAAATTGCTTATCCAAGTTGTTTTCTAAACTATCTCATGAACTTCAATATACTCTTCTTCAGTTGTGGAATGAGTAGACGTCTTTTGTTTGGAAATCTTTCAATTGACTACTCCACCACTAAATATCAAAACATAACATGATTAAGATTTGGAGACATCTTTATCAAACAAGAAGGTGGCATCCATATACATAATCAACACAATATCTTCACTTCTATATATCAATAATACATCCTAAGTCATTCTCAAGTATGTAATAATATTAATAATAGCCACACAATAAAGACCATTAGGATATAACTAGTATATGATCATGATACTCATCGCATATGATAAAACATACTTTATATATATCATAGTATACATGAATGATTTTATATATGAAACTAATGTGATAAAACTCATGTATGCTCTTTCAACTTGTGACTTTGAGCAATGGATGTTGAAAGGGTAATTCTATGGGTCATTGGCATGAATCATCTATTGGACTATAATATGCTACACATTTTTAGCATCTTACACACACACACACACATACACACACACTATGAAATGCTAAACTACCATTTACATATATTTCAATAGATTTTTATCCTAAAAATGTAAGTTTATTTTCCCAAATCTTTCATGGAAAAAATCTAGGATAACCAAATTCTGATAAATTTAAAAATTGAGATGTCATGTGCCACGAGTAGTATGTCATCTGCAAATAATGCTAGGAAGACGAAAGTGCTCCCACTAATTTTTTTCTACAAACCATGCTCATCTAGATTTTATGAGACACTAGACTTTTTGATAGTCTCGCCAAATTAAATATTTCAATAATGAGATGTTTATTTCAATACATAAATGAATCATTAAAGCTTGCATGCATTACCATCATTTTTAGATGAGAGGCCTCCTAGTTGTATCATGTACACATCTTTAGTGACATATCTATTTTGGAAAGTTATCTTCACATTCATTTGCAATATCTTTTAATCATAATAAGTGATATTGGCTAAGTGTATTCTTATGGATTTAAGCTTAGCTACATGTCTAAAACACTTACCATAGTCAATTCCATATCTTTCATGATAACGCCTAGCTATATGTGTACCTTTATTGGCATCTCTATTACCCTTTAAGTCAGCCTTCTTCTTGAAGATTCACTTTTATCCTATCATTTTTATAATAAACTTTCTTATCCAAGTTGTTTTCTTAACTATCTCAGGAACTTCAATATACTCTTCTTTAGTTGTGGAATGAGTAGACATCTTTTGTTTTGAAATCTTTCAATTGACTACTTCACCACTCAATGTAAAAACTCAACCTTATTGAGATTTGGAGTCATCTCTATCAAACAAGAAGTTGGCATCCATATACATGATCAACACAATATCTACACTTCTATAAATCAAGAATACACCCTTAGTCATTCTCTAGTATGTAATAATATTAATGATAGGCACCCAATGAAGACCATTGGGATCTGACTAGTATCTATTCATGATACTCATAGCTTATGATAAATCAGACTTCATATATATCATAGATACATGAATAATCCTATATCTGAAACACATGTGATGAAACTCATGTATGTTCTCTCATCTTGTGACTTTGGGCACATGAACTTTGAAAGGGTAATCCTATGGGTCATGAGCATGAATCCTCTCTTAGACAATAGTATGTTATACTTGTTTAGCATATTGTATGTGTGTAGAGTATGAAATACCAAGCAACCACTTACTTCAATTTGAATAGATTTTTATCCTCAAAATGTAAGTTGCTTTTCCCAAATCTTTCATGAAAAAAATCTAGGATGACCAAATTCTAACATATTAAAAAATCAAGATGTCATTTCCCATGAGTAGTATGTCAACTTCAAATAATTCTAGCAAGATGAAAGTGCACCCACTATTATTTTTCTACAAACCGTGCTCATCTAGATTTTATGAGACGCTAAACTCTTTGATAGTCTCATCTAGATTTCAATTATGAAATGTTTGTTTCAATCTATAAATGAATCATTGAATTTTGCATACATTACCATAATTTCTAGATGAGAAGCCTTCTAGTTGTGTCATGTACACATTCTCAGTGATGTTTCCTTTAACAAAAGTTATCTTCACGTTCATTTTCAATATCTTATAATCAAAATAGGTGATATTATTTAGAGTATTCTTATGAATTTAGCATAGCTACTTGTCTAAGGGCTTGTTTATTTTTTTGGCTCAAAGATGGAACCAATTTGATTTTAACATCCATCCATTTGTTTTTTTATTTTTTACTAACTTATCATGAAATTTTTTTAAAAAATAGTTGAGATAAAAAAGCCAAAAATTTTGACTTTTCCATTCATTAAAAGCTCACTCCCACACAATCAAAGCCCTCACTTTTGTCTCTGTTTATCAATTCAGCATTAAGTAAAAAAAATAAATGATTTAATACTTAATGCTATTATGTACTATTTAATATTAATCTCAAAAAAGTTATATTCACTATTAAGTAAAAAAAACAAACGCCACCTAAATGTCTTACCATTGCCAATTCCATATTTTTCATGATAATGCCTAGCTATAAGCTTAGCTTTATTGGAATCTCTATTATCCTCAATGTCACCATTCTTCTTTTTGCTATATTATTACGTTACGTTGTGAAAGGTGGAGTCCACTAAGATAATAATTTATTATCCATGAGATAATTTAAAAACTTTTGGCTTAAATATTCACCACTTCGATCTAATCTAAGTATCTTAATACTTTTTTCCAAATTGATTCTCTTCTTTATTTTTGAATTCTTTGAACTTTTCAAAGAATTCATATTTGTATCTCAGAAAATACAAGTACCGATATCATGAATAATAATCAACAAAGATAATGATATAGGTGAAATCACCTCTAGTGTGTCCATTTTATTTTATCACTCTTAGTCCTCATCATAGCATTAGGATGAAAATTATTTCACATAATTTTGAATGTACTAGGTATAATTGCCTACCTTTAAGTGGGTGTGAATCTTTTAGTTGGGTGTTGTGACTTTGTGATGATGCTAAAACTCAATTATTTATATGAATATAAAACCTAGTTGACTAAAAATCTCTTGGCCAATGTAGCTCCATATGTATATAAGTCAAATAAATAATAAAGTAGACATAAGTCCAGAATACAAACTCATAGGGACTATTCCATCATTTGGTCGATCAATAATGAAATAACAACTATATGAGTTGAATAGATATACTTTTCTTAGGAAAGATACTCAAACTCTATGTTGATTAATGAACTATGTGTCATGATGTTTCTCGATATTTGGTTCATATCATGTTTTATTATTGGATGAATAGTAGATTACAGTGAAAATACTCATACACACTCTTGGTATACATAGTATTCATCATCTATTAAATAGTCACTATTAAGGATGATCTCATCGTAGTTTTTACATTGGTATTTTAATACCAAATTAACACATTAATATATATAAGGATCATTATTACATCTACTCCTTTTAGGTAATACATCAACTATCCTTAATAAGAGTTTCATATATATACTTTTATTCTTAAACCACTAATTATCTTAATAACTTGAGGTAATATGGTACTAAATTCATCTATACTTTTGGCTTTTTGAAAGTCATACTCATGTCAATTAAATATATATCTTCTCAAAAATTTTACCCATGGAAATTATACAAGCAGGATTAATTCTTAAACCTCTAATTAAATATACTCTAAATGTTATTCAAGTATATGCTACATTATATACATAAATAATAAAACATACAACTTATATATACTACAATATATATGCATGCATATAGAAAATAATATATAAGTATATATAGAGTCATATATATTATTGTGTATATATGTATACACACACACACATACACACACACACACACACAAATATATATATATATATATATGCATACATGTATTTACATTATATATAAAATAGTAAATATGCATCTATATATATGTAAGAATAGTATGTGTGTGTGTGTGTGTGCTAGGAATAGCTCATAGTACTTCCAAAGCTACAACTAGTGTTTGGTATTGCAAATGAGATTTTAAAGTTGTGACCTAAACATAGTAATGACCTATTATGTGTGGTTGCAACTAGAAGACTATGCTTTAGAGTTGCAACTTAAATTATAAAGTCAGTCACGATTCAATTTAAGTTATAACATATATTTTGGTTTTGTGATCTCATTTTGTGGTTTCACGACATCAATGAAGTCACAACTTAGTTAAGTTGTTTTTCTGTTTTAATATTTTCATGTAAATACAGGAAATGAAATATTAAGAGGCCGAAAATGCAGTAGTAGCACAATGACGAAGGTCTCGCTGTCTAGTCAGCGGGCCGAAATTATTGGAGCAGAGCCTGACCCGTCCCATAATCTGACCCGCTCCAGTTAAATGAATCGAGAAAATTTTTAATATAAAATATTTTTGTAATTTTATTTTAGGGTGGCTGTTTTTGGACCCATGGAACTATTCATCGTCTCTCTCTCTTCTCTCTGCATGATTTATAGCAACTGTTCTGTGTGCTACATACTGTAAGAAAATTTTCTGTTAGTTTAATCTGTAATGCATAAGCATTTTCTGGTGGATGTAGCTAGTCGTACTGAGCAAGTAGTGAATCACATTATTTTCGGTGTTTTTTTCTCATTTTTGATTCTGTCATGGATGGTTGCTGGATTGGATATATATATATTACTTGTTTTCTGTTATTTCTATTGTTTCTGTATCTTAATCTCACTACCGTGGAAGCACAATTTCCCAACAGTTTGATTCCAAAGAAATAGAATTAGTGTTGTTCTTACCATTTAGTACCAAATCTAGATCCAATGTGTGTTGGGTCATTAAATTTGGTATCTAAGGGGGAACTAGTGTGTCATGAGTCATTCCATTTAGTATTAGAGCCAAGGTCTATTGAATCATTAAATTTGGCATTAGAGGAAGATTTAGTGGGTAATGAGTCATTTCATTTAGTATTAGAGCAAAGGTTATCAAAACATAAACTATCAATCCTCATTTGTGTGGAATTTGAGAATGGTGAATGTGACAATATCTAGGGTTGAAATAGATAAGTTCTCTGGGAAGGACTTTGGACTATGAAAATTAAAGATAAATAATATATTAGTTTATAGAGATTATTACTTGGCCATAAAATATCCTAAGCCATTTATGAATGAGCAAAAAACTAGAGACAATATTTGGTGAGGCTATCAAATGGGAAAAGATAGATCAAAAAACATGAGGCATGATTTAATTATATTTGATAGATATGGTGTTAGTAAATATTTTTGGTAATAGAACTTTGAAGGAGTTGTTGAAAAAGTTGGAGATGCTCTATCAAAACAAGTCTTTGGTTAACAAATTTTTCTTGAAGAATAAGTTGTACTGGTTACACATTGAGGAAGATGATTCATTTTCTTCCCATTTATTTGAATTTCATACATTGATTAGTCAACTCTATTCTATTGGCTATTGATGATGACATTGTCACATCCCTTCTTTTTCACAACAAGAAATATAAGATAACTTGCTTATTGCTATTATTAGTTGTACAACAATATATGATGAAATAGGTTCAGCCTTATTGTCCAAGGATGTGAGGAGGCAGAGTATGGAAAAAATACTCAAGAGGTTTTGTTTGTGAAAGGGAGGAATGGAGAAAGAAATGAGCAATTTGAAAGCTCAAAGGCAAGAAGAGAAAGGAAGGTTGTGGGTAAGCTGGAAGTGAAATGCTTTAATACAATAGACTTGGCATTTCAAAAGGGACTACCAAAACAAATCAACTTAAGTGAGTGCTAGATTGGCAGACAAGTAGCAATTTAGGGGAAGGATTCATTTTGATGATGCTTATATTGTTCATGTTGATGATGATACTTGGTATATTAACATAGGTATATCAAATCATATGATTCCTCATCTAAACTTATTTAGCTAGTATAAGTTATTTGATGGACAAGATGTGACTATGAAAAATGACTCAATGGTAAAAATAATTAGTCATTGGAAGGTTAACATGAAGATGTATGATGAGTCAACAAAAGTCCTTTCAAAGGTGATGCATATTTTTGGGTTGAGCAAAAATTTGATCCTGTATGTTCAATAACAAATGAGAGCATGAGGTTTCCTTGTGATGATAATGATTACAAGATAAAATAAGTAGAGTTGATTGCACAAGAAATAAAGAATGGAACCTTGTACAAGTTATGGGGAACCACCATCATGACTCTAGGCATTGGGTTCTTGAGTTCTAAGAAGAAGCAAGACATAGAGAATATGTAACGCATGAAGCAGAGCATGTCCATGGAGAAGTCCACTGAAGATTTGGAGTCACAATATGAAAAAATAGTATCATGACAACATTTGAAATTGATATATGGGAACATGGAGTCCCGACATGGAAATACAGTATCACAACATTGAACTAGGTCATGGAGTTGTGTGTTGTGACAAAAAAGTATGACATTGCAATAGAGTTTGGAGTCACGACATAAAAATGTGGAGTCATGACATAGAAACATGAAGTTACAACATAGGAATATAGTGGCACAATAGAAGATCATGTTATGGCATCAACAACATAGTCATATTCACTGAAAAGAATTTAGAAACTATATCATCAAAAAGGATGATGGTGGAAAGTATACCATTTTTTTCAGGAGGGCTTGATGTTTACAAAGACTACTTGTACGGCAAGCAAAATAGGAGAAGTTAAAAGCTACTGCCAAAAGATCAATAGTACTACATTCATATTGATAGGTTTAGAGGAACACTAAAGATATCACTTGGAATATTAATATACTATATTTTTTTGATGATGAATTCTTAGATACGTAAAAATTTTCTTCATCTAGAATAAAATTAAAGTATTAGAGAAATTCATGTAATTCAAAATATTGAAGGTGAATTAGTTCAAAAGAATAAAGATTTTACATATGGACAATAATACATAATAATTTTTTTTGGTTAATCAATTCTAAGTTGAGTTAGACATTTGACATTTCTAGGAAGAATATGATCAAGATGATGACATAGCAAAATGAAATAGTGAAAAGGATGAATCAAAAATTGACTGAAAAAAAAAGAGGTGTATGAGAAGCTAGGCAGGCTTGAAACCAAAAGTATGAGTAGAAGTAGTCACCACATTATGCTGCTAAAAGAACTACACTCTCACTTTATAGGTCAAGGATAAAATATTATTTGAGGTGTTGTATGGAAGGAATCCAAGTATAACACATCTTTGGGTGTTTAGGTGTGATGTGACACATATGTGCTAAAGGAAATGAAAAATAAATTAAACTTCAAATTAATGAAGTGTAAGTTCCTTGGCTATAATGAATAAGATATTGGCTACAAACTTGGGAACCCATAAATGAGAATAATAATCTATAGTTGAGATGTAGTGTTCAAAAATTACATTAGTGAAATGTTTCCTAAAAGTCATGATAAAGTTGATAATTTTAAAATAATAGAGTCACAACAAGGAAATAGTGAGTTATCAATTATCCCTGTTATGATATCACAAATTGAGTTGCAACTCCATTTCATTGATGGCATAGAATCTCATGATGAAGAGGTGGAGTAGATGGGGTTTGAAGTCTAATGAGGTTGATGTAGTCAAGACAGCTCCCTAATTGAGAATGTCTACACAGATTAGAAATCAACATGAAAGGTATGTGTACAATATATATCTTATTCTTCATGGTAAGAAAGAGAAGCTAAGCACCATGATTAGACAAAAGCTTATAGGGATCCAATTCAGTGAAAGTAAGTTATGAAATTGAGCAGTACATAATTTGGGAGCCTTGTAGAATTGTCTCTGAATCCAAATGTGATTGATAGGAAATGGATGCGACTTGAAGATTATGTTTCGGAGTCATGACTTGAATTATAAAGTCATGAATCATCTTAAACTATAACATATATATAATTTTTTTGATAAATAATAAAAATACACGATTAAAATTTGTACATCCTAAACAAGTTTCAAGCTAATACAATCATTCCAAAATACAAGAAAATTTTCTATTTTTATCTTCCTAAGAATTGAATCAAGATCTTGGTACTTTCCTTAGTGTCATCTTCAATTTCTTTACTTACATATGTAATAAATAGTAGCAACAAAAACAGCCTTCCTTATGCGGTTCCTAGCGGTGTTGGCTGAATAATTCTTCTTTATGCTTTTGAGGCTTGAAGAAATATAATCCATTGGGTCATTCATTTTCGTCTAGCTTTTAAGATGTTCCAATAAGCATTTAGAGAATTGACATTCAAAGAAAACATGTTTTAGAGATTTTGGTTGTGCAGAATTCATAATTCATGTTTCTTGAGATTGTAAATAAGCAATCTTTCGTTTTGATTTTTCCAGCCTTAGATATCCAAAGAAACGCAACATGCTTTGGATGTGGTTGGGAAACCAAATAATTTCTATCCATGTTTTAGCTTTCATCAAATTAATTCCAGATAGATATTTATAAGCATTGGAAATCAGCCTTCCTTTATCATCCATGCATTGAGAAATCTTATCGTTTAGTTTTTGCCTCTAGATTTTTCCAATGAGATATCCCTAACTGAAATTAGGGATTTCCAGAATGGAGGATCTTGCTTAGATATTTGGTGATTCCAAATATTAGTGGAATTGAGGTAGTATTGGTGTATCCACCTTATCCATAGAAAGTCTTCATTCATGTGTATTCATCAAAGACTTTTAATAAAAAAAACTTTATTCCAATTTGTTATGCCAAGAATACCAAGCCCACCAATGGAGGTGGACATACATATTTTTTTCCAAGCAGTTTTAAGACTAAATTCACCTATCTTTGGAGCACCCCATAAGAATCTTTTACATGCATTTTCTATTGCATTCATAATTGTGGAAGGTAGAAGGAATATTGAAAACTAATATTATTCTATTCCTTGGATGAATGTGCATAATAATTCTAACCTTCCCGCAAATGACAGAATTTTACTTGCCCATTGATGTATAGAGGCTTTAATTTTTAATAGTAGAGGAGAAAATTATGTTGTGACAAGTCTAATCGAGAATAGGGGAACTCCGAGAAAAACGAATGGAAGTGAGTCTTTAATAAAACCAGATTTTTCCAGAATTTATTTTAAAATATTTGGTTTAACTCCACCAAAGAAGATATCAAGAGAAGAGGGATCACCGGGCCCAAGGGAATGTAGGGGCCCACATAAGTGGGCCTTGAAGCCCTTGGTGTTCAAAAAAAAAAAAGAGAAGAGGGATCACCACTAGAAAAAATTATTAGATCATCCACGTATATGAGTGGTGAGATTTTCAAGGCTACACAACGCAGGTAGAAAGAGAACCTTTCCGAGTTTGTTTCCTTGGTGAGTAGCCTAGAAAGGTACTCCATACATATGGCGAACAAATAAGAGGATAATGGATCCCCTTGTCTAAGTACCCTTCCTCCTTTAAAAACCCCATGGAATTCACCATTGATAGCAATAAAGATGGACGTGGAAGATACTCTTTTCATGTGTATTTGCATATCAGATTTTGTGGAAGGAGGAAGTTATCCGAGATAAGTCGCCCTTTGATATAGGCTGTCTATGCCAAATTAATGATATTTCCTAAAAAGTCTTTTTGCAATTAGTTTTGAAATGAGCTTATATAAGACATTGCAGCATGATATAGGTCGATAATCTTTGACGAATATTGCATGAGAACATTTGGTATTAATGCTATATAAGCGTGGTTTATCTATGTAAGCATCTTTCTAGAGTGGAAGAAACTTTGGACAACACAAGTGACATCTTTACCAATGATTTCCCAATACTCTTTGAAGAACTCCACAGAAATCGGAAGACGGGATGTCTTCAAGACTTAGAGTGGAACAGTAGTTGATGAAGTCGATACATAATTGTAAGTCGAGACTATTCTGCCACTATTCCTATCCAAGGCTGATAATGGAGAATTGAAATCTCCAATTACAATCCAAGGTGAAGAATCAAAGTTGCCTTGTTGGATTAAGCTATCCCATAATGATCTTCTATTAACAATTGAGTGAGGATCATAAACGATTGTTAATCTTAAATTTATTTTTGTAACTATGTATTTGATCTTCAAGTATATGTATTGAGGAAATGAAGATATCTCCTCAATTTCCACCATTTGTCTGCCCCATAGCATCAGAATTTAATCGTTTCGGTGAGAGGAAAAGTTGTCTAAGTAGTCAAAGCTTTTAAATTTTGATTTCATTAGTAACGATATCTTCTCTCGTTTTAATTTTTCTTCTATAATAGAAAAAATGTCTATTTGGTAGGCTTTAAACATCCTAACCACTTCATGATGCTTTAAGGGGCAATTAAACCCCCTAACGTTCCAGCTTGCAATCCTCATAAGTGTGCACTACCATGATTTGTATAATAATCTTCCTTTTAAGCCTCTTAGAATCATTATGTATATCAACACAATTATGGAAATTATAGCACACATAATATACTTCTATCATAATGTCCTCGTCTCTGTCTATGCGACTAAATTTTCCATCAACTTTATTAGACTCATGAAATGTTGCATATGCTTTCAAACCCTCTTCCATTACAAGATTTACCATTCCCATTTTCCCTCATGTATATAAATTGTTCATTTTATATGAGCTACCCACATATATTATGCCATGTGCCACCCTTTTTACAGTAGTCATCTTCATACAAGAAATTATCCCCATTTAAACAAGATAATACAGTACCCCCTCCTCATTTAAACAAGATAATACAGTTGTAACCAATACATATATTGTCTTTACAATTCTAGCCTTTACATTCAGACAAGAGGCTCTTTGACAAGAAGATAAAACTACCCATTTAGTAGGACCTCCCACATAATGTTTATTTTGTTAAGGAACTATAGAGCTTTTTCCAATAGCTATGTTTTAAGATTGCATTCAAACAATCATACATATTGGTCTGGCGGGAGGATGTCATAGACCTCCAATACCACAGAAGAAGATACCACCACACATGTCATCCTAGAGATGCCCTCACCTCTCCCCATAAGTCCCTTAAATCAAGTAAAAAGTATAGAATGAACCATAAAAGCCTCTCCTTCATCCAACCTCTAAAGCTCCATCTAATGTACCTATCATGCATAAGTTTCACATTTTTTAAGGAGATGTGACCTCCTTTAAAACTGCTAGTTAAAGCCATGTGTGGTAGAACCCCTATTGAGAGAGTCTTTAAGCTTTCCTTTATTTCTTAGATTTAAGGAAGGGCCCTCCTTTATATTCTCTTTCTTTTTTCTCTTGGCTTTAACTAAGGTGAATGTATCTTTTTCATCTCCGAGTTGATTTAAGCTTTCTTCCTCCTATTGAGCTTGTGAGGGGGAGACAGCACTTTTGAATTGGTGAGCATTGGCCTTCTTCTATAGGAGATTCTACCTCATTTGATTCTCTAATTTCCTTAGCCAGCTTTAGTCCAGTTGGAGATTTTAGAACTTCAATGTTTTCAACCAGGCCCTTCTCTTTGTTGCTGACTGGAGGATGATACGCCTTAGTCTCTTTTTCTTTGAGCTTCCTCTAGCAACTATTAAAAGAGTGTCCAAACAATGAGCAAAAATTACAGAATAATGGAAGGTTCTCATATATTACTGGTTGTCTAATTTTGGTGCCATCCGAGAAATAAAGAAAAATTTCACTAGGTAGTTCTTCATTGAGGTCCACTTCCACTAACGCTCTTGCGTATGCAATTCTTGAGGCATTAGAGGTAAATTTGTCCATGTGTAGATGGTGGCCTATATGGCTTGCTGCCTTGCTTATGCCTATTAGGTTCCATAGGTGTATGGGAAAGTTTGGCAACTTCACCCATATCGAAATTTTTTATATTTCTTTAACCCCATAATGAAACTTGGGGGTAGAGGTTTAATGTGTAGAGGTCGCCCATGTACTAAGTATGAGCTAGCTTTTAACACCCCTTCCATTTCTTCCATAGAATTAAATTTGAATAGGATCCAACCACTAGGATGTTGTACAATTTGTACATTCAGCTTCCATTGTTCATCAATGAACTTTCTTAATAGGCCAAAATCAAAGTTTTTGTAATGAAATACCCAACAAGATAGTTTTTCAATATTTTCATTCCATGTTGTAAATCCTCAGTTTCACAAAATACATTTCCTGAGAGTTTAGATGGAATGAAAGATAACTTGTTTTTTCAAGGGTATTGTTGCCCGAGAGTAGGCTGCTCCATGACACCTTTTTCTTGCCAAAGGTTCTCAGATGTACAAGGGGGGAAGCAGTATGTCTGCATTCCTCTTTAGAATTCTTATTCTTGTCACTATCAAAAAATGGCAGGAACATTTAATCCATGATTATCATTCAGTTCATTCATAATTAATTCATCCATGCCCATATTACACGAGAATTCATCAGAATTAGATAAAAAACGAGAAGCAGAGACATCCAGATTAATATCATTAATATAACTTTGTTTTTACAACAACCATCAATTGAGTGTAGAATATCCTCGTTATCATGAGAATTTTGAGCTAAACTCTTGTTAATCTTACATTTATTGGTTGAATTAACAAGATACATTTCCAAGGTTCTAGATTCATGGTTTTCATTCGAAATTCCATTATTATTATTCGATTGATGTTTATTGCTAGCCGATTCATTTCTATTTTGGTTAAAATGAGATGAACTTTCATTTTCAAAATGAATATTAGGCAGAACATCATAAGAATAAACTGTAAATTTACCATAAATCGTTCATTGCATATCACTTTCATCAAAGATAAATTATGTTACGTCGGCATCATATCTAGAGCATGTACAACATTGTTTTTTGATGGCGTTTGAAAGATTCATTAACTTTCTTCAAGGGAGCCATGATAGTCACCTCTGTATCAGATGAGCGAAATTAGGTTTGTGTTGAGCATTATCATTATCGGGCAGTCCCGAAATACTCATTTTATATGCCAATTTTTTGGCAGAATATGCTTCTAAGTGTCGAAGAAATTTTCACCACCACACTTGCTCCAATCTAGCCTTCCAATGCTGGATTTTGCTAAGCAAAGAGAAGGATATATGGTTTTTCTTGAGAAATCCAGGGAGGAGAGAAAGGTAGCATTGATTGGGGATTAAAGATTTAAAGTTTTTATTTCCTATAACATATATTTTAGATCATAATAAAAAATTATAAAATTGCTACTCAACTTAAGCTGTAACATGTGTTTTGATATCATGATCATGTTCTATAATATCATAACATTAATGAGGTCGTCACATGGAACATAATATCATGACAAGAGGTACCAAACAGGTCAGGTGGCTCAGGTACGGCCCATTGCTTTGGATAATCAACAATATATAATTAGTTTGGGATCATGTAATGATAACAAAAGATCCTGTGCGATCCATGTCACTCAGAGATGCAACAATTCAAGTGTTATCCCCATCTTGGTATGTAGATCTGTTAGGATTTCTTTGTATCAATTTGGCGAAATACAAAGAGTTGTTTGATTATGCAGAATAAAATCTATTGTTGATTCTTTTCATTTGGCATCAAACATAGATTCAATGTGTGTTAGATTATTACATTTAAAGATAAGAATATTAAATATCACGCATATATCGGTAACTCGATTTATTGATATATCTAGATATATCATGATATATCTAGATATATCATGATATATCCATGAATATTTTGACATAAAATAATAGTATGTTTTATTATAATAATGATAATATTAAAGTATAATAAATATTCTGAATTTATAACAAAAAAATAAATAAATAAATAAATATATATATATATATATATATATATATATATCATTTGTAATATAAAATTGAATTATATCACATTTGTGAATAAGAAATATTAATTTTGAAATATTATTTACTTATTATAAATATATTAAAATATTTATTTGACAATAAATATTTATGTTATTTAGATCTATTAAATATAAAGTAACATTATATTTAATTACATCTTAAAATATAAACAATACTAAAAATTAATATTATTTTCTTATTGTATGTATGTAAGCAAGGAGCATGGATACAGCTCCCTATAGTCGTGTTCGATTATTTACTTATTATAAAGTAACATTATAGAAATTAATATTATTTTCTATAATAAAATATAGAAAATAATAAGATAAAATTATAATAAAATAAAATAATATTAATTTTTAAAATTAATATTATGGGGGGTGAGCACAATTCAGTGGGGAGGCATGGGCGGGAGCGATTTGTGGGGAGGCAAGGGGCGAGCGTGGTTCTATGAGGAGGCAAGGGGCAGGCACAATTATGGGGGGGCGCGATTTTGATATAATAAAATAAAATATTTTAATTTTATAAAATAAAAAATATATATTTTTCTATAATATAAGATAATTATAAAATATTATTTTATAAAATAAGATAATTATAAATATTATCTTATAAAATAAGATAATTATAAATATTATCTTATAAAATAAGATAATTATAAATATTATCTTATAAAATAAAATATAATATTTTTTTATTTAATAAAATAAAAAATATATATTTATTTTATAAAATATCTAATATTTATAAAGAAAATAATTTTTATTTTTATTTTTTCATCATGTCGCATCCGTATCCTAGCCGTATCCGTATCCTAATTTTTTAAAATTTACCGTGTCTCCATATTCTGTCGTGTCATATCCCCGTGTCCGTGTTCATGCTTCTTAGTATGTAATTATTAAAACAATTATCTAAATATATATCTCTATATTATTAGAATTTACTAAAAATAAAATTTTAATTACATTTCAATATATGAGTAATATTAAATTTAATTTCATTTAATTATTAGAGACATAATAAATTATTAATTCAAATATTTAATTATATATTATTTTACTTATCATATGTGTGCATGTATCTATGTATTAAAATATGATGGAGCTCTCCCTCACCAGTCTCCCCCCACCCCCTCCACGAGCTCCATCATGGAGCTCACGGGACTCCACGGAATTCCACGAGGGAGCTCGTGGAACTCACCAGAGCTCGTGGAACTCACCGGAGCTCGTGGAGCTCACTAGAGCTCATGGTGCCCATTGGAGCTCCGTCAAGCTCCACGATAGAGAACGCGGAGAGGGGTTGGGGGAGAGAGGCGAGGAGAGAGGGGCTGGGGGGGAGAGGCGAGAAGAGATGGGCTGGGGGGAGAGAGGCGAGGAGAGGGGCTATGGTAGTTTAAGACTAACAAATTTAAGTGTTCTACTTTTTAATTTATTTATAATTTTGACTTTTTTTTCAAATATTAAAAATTTAGTTTCTAATTTTTAAAATTTTCTGGGAGTATACCCCAAAACATAGTTCCCCACTTATACAATGTAAGCAATTAAAATAATTTTTTAAATAAAAAAAGTTGCCGACAAGTGTTGAACAGTAGAGATGGTTCATATTTTATTAAGCGTTCTGACTCTGGAGCACCTTGATATTATTAGTTTCCGTGAGTGCTTCCTTCTGCAATGACAATGGAGCCATCACCAGGCTTATGTCCTGCTCCAACAGTTGACGTTCCTCCTGAAGCCTCACTGCTTTGTTTCTTGCCAATCTGCTCCACAACAATGATTTTTGTCAAATACGCCCAAAAAACCAAAAAAAAAAATCATGATAAACACGCACACACTACTACGACGCACCTCTTTTCGATGTGCTTTGAAGAACGCTCAGATCTAACTTTATCAATCATCTTTATTGCCCCAAGTGTTTGCTCTGCAACATTTCTGTTATATCTATCAGGCCTATTTCTCTGCCTTTCAAACTCAAAGGTTGAATCCTATGACATCATCAAAAATCATTAAAAATAATACAACTGAACCTGTATGCGTGTTAAAGAAGTACATAACTAAGGAGTTGTTTGATAAAAACTTACTTTTAAAATAAAAATTTTCAATGATTTAAACAAATCAATGTGTTTAATAAAAAAATTTTGAAAGATGTGAATAAATAATTTTAAGTGAGATATCGTTGAAAATATTAAATAGGTAGAGACCTACTTAATATTTTCAACATAAAATTTCACAAAATTTTTTTAAAAAAATTACTATTTTATCTTTTTTTTTTTCGTTTCTTTTTCATTTTCTCATTTCAGCTTATTAATATGTCTTCTCCTCATTTCTATGTCACCACAAACCCTAATTCTAACTCTATTTTATGATTGATTTAAGAAACTAAATAACAAATCAACCAGTTGTTCATTAATATTTATTTTTATATTAAAAATTTGAATAATTTTTAATAATTTAGATTTTATTAGTTATTTTTTAAATATTTTTATTTATTTTTTAGATTTATGATTTATTTATAGATATGTTTTTAGGAATTTTATTTTTTTAACAATTAATAATTATAATAAAAAAAAAATCATTATAAACTTTATTTATGTTGGATAATATGTAATACAATGATAATAAGAATAAATATATAAATACATCTTTTTCAGTATTCAGTATTTATAATTATCAAACAATATATTTATCTTCAACATTCAATTAATAATAATTTATCAAATAATTTTTCAATACAAATTCAACACTTATTTTTTAGCACTTAATTTTTTCAGTTTTATCAAACGAGCCATAATCAAAAAATTATCGATACAAACAACATGATTTATCAAATTTGATTTTTCAAACAATATAATATTTATATAAGTTTTCACAAAAATATAATTTGAATATGTGATATCTTATCATCTTCATTCAAATTTTTAATAATTATTATATTCATTCTATTTGGCACTAAATGATCATTTAAATTTTTTTAATTGATATTATATTGATTCTCTAATTTTATCCTCTCTAATTATAATACTTAGATATTTTTAAATTTTCTCATTTTTAAAAATTTTATCATTTGGGTTTTCTCATACATTTATATTGGAATTATCTTAACAAATATAAAATAATAATTATTATTATTACTATTATTATTATATCAGGAAAAATTATCAAGAATGAAACTCAACCTTTGTCATGTCCTTTCCCCGCAGCTGCCTATAGACTTTCGTCCATCTTAATTTGCGTGGATTTCTCTTCATTTTAAAGTTCTTATGACACTTGGATCTACAAAATCTGAAAACCTGCATTATTAGCACGTGGTCAGGACCAGAGGTGTGAATTATAAGATATGCACAAGAAAGCATGATAAATAATCTGTACCTTTGCATCATTGCGTACAAATTGGATACCATGGCCTGGGTATATAGTAGATGAACAGAACCAACATTTTTCCAATCTCATTTTCTATTTTTTATTGGAGACTACAATTTCCACTCTCCCTGGTTTCAAGATCAACAACATGAGCCACAAAAATTGCACAAAGGAGAACCACACCTTATAAAAAAATATGTTATGCTATTTTAAAATGTTAAACATTATATTTTATACGAGTTTGATCCCCAAGGTGTCTGTCATTTGGATACACACAAACACACACACACACACACACACACTATATATTATCTATAAATTTTAAAATTTTAAAAGTTATAGATGATGAATATAAAACTTTAAAAAATATGCTTAATTCATCAAATAATCACTCTTGATATATATGAACATGTCATTGTCACATGACATATTCAAATATTCATATATTCTCCTTGTATTATATACTCCTTCAAACATGTATGCCATCATCACATCACATGCATCCAAATTTCTTTTATACATTTAAAATTTTAATATGTTTGATAAGTACAAATTTTGATTTTTAAAATTTGTGATTGGCTTGTCAAGTAACCGGATCTTACTTACGTAACTAATTGCAAAAGGCTGGCCACCTTAGCCGACCACCCGTTGTAGTTAATTACTTACTTTGAATAATAGAACTGAAGTATACTTTTTCCAAAAATTTTACATTTCTAAATTATTTTTATTTAATAAGAATTTTCTTTTGCAAAGGCTACTCGTGTTAATAATGTATTATAGTATTAAAGTTAGAATATATTTTGATAAACAAAAGTGTAAATAATTTTTGAAAGAAATCTATTTTCATTGATATGTATAGCTTATCTATAAGAGTTTAGAAATATTATAATTACATACCGTATTTAATAATATACTAAAAAAAAAGACTTCATGAACAAATATAAAGATATTCAAATTTTCAATATATATGTATACCATATTTAAAATTCTCATTTGGTATAATCTTATTAAATAAAATATCATCACAAATTCCTATCATGTTGACATTTCAAGCCAAAGAAAAGAAACATCATTTTCCATGAAATCTCACTAACAATAATTTCACAAGTTGAATTGAATGCTAGAGAAGAAGAAAGTGAAAAAAAAAATGGGAACACTAAATAAGAGAATAAGAAAGAGGAGAAAAAGAAAAAATAAAAAAAAAAACTAAAAAAAAAAGTAGAAGAAGATTTAATACTACATATTTTTTATTCTAGATGTGGCACGACCCGACACGACTAGAACCATGCCTAGAATTTTCTATCATATCAGAGAAAGATAAGGATTAAAAAAATTGATCATCCTAATCTAAATATATATATTTGACAAATACGTAGATAATTAATTCTAAATGTATTTTATATCATATCATTTGTTCGAGCTCAGAATAATAACTTAAACAATCTAATTGTATTACAAAAGCAACTAGAAATATATTACACTCGGTATTCTTTATCTAGAGTATTTTTTTTATTCTTATTTTAATACTACATATCTTACTTTCTTATCTTCATTTAATAATTACATTATCTCGAATAATCTTTATAAGATACTTAGTCATCAAGGATGACTATATATAGGCTATGTTGAAAGAATTAAGCTGAATCACACCTGATTATACATAAGATCTAAAGGTGTCAAATGGGATATGTCGGGCCGGCCCGGAGAATTTTTAGCCGGCCCGACCGTGCTTTCATGCTAGGCAAAGCAGAACACGGGCCCACGGCACAGATTCGCCGGGTTCGTCCTGATGGGACCGAACCCCTTATTAAAAAAAAATTAGGATTTCGACGCGCGCCGCAATGCAGAGCCGAACAACTATTTTTAAAAAAATTAGAATTTCGGCGCACGCCGTCGCACAGCCGAACCCTAATAAAAAAAAATAGGGTTTCTCTACTCGTGTCGAAGTACCGTGCCAACGGATCACGATACCATGCCAGGTCAGGCATGGCACGAGGCCCGGTTGGCCTCGGCACGGCACGGTTGGTGTCGTGGACATGCACGACACAAGCACGGGCACGAGAAATTTTTGTGTCGTGCCAACCCAAGCACGATCGAATAGTGTCGTGTCTCGTGCCGGTCCGGATCGGCCCGGCCCAGTTGACACCTCAAATAAGATCCAATCTCAAAATCAATAGATAAGCTTATAATAGAATATAAATGGATATATATATATATATAAAGTAAATATGTCCAAATGGGCTAGTGGCCCACTGCATGGCCCACAAAATATGCTTGTGTAGAGATGTCAAAATGTGTCATGCGGCCTGGGCATAGCCCAATGCCTAGCCCAATTCAACAGTGTCTAGCCTAGCATGGCATTGTCTGGAACCGTACCTCAGGCCAAGCTGCCCCTTGGCACAGTTCAGGTCGTGCTGAGCTGGCAAGAACCATGCCTTGTGCCGAGCCAGGCACTGCTTGTGGGTCTGGCCCGACAGCACGGTAAACTAGCACAAGTTACCGCCTAACAAGTCCCCATCAATCGATCACTTGGGCCATTTTATTTTTTTAAAATTTGATCACCCCATCACAAGATAGACCATTTTTTTTTAAAAAAAAATGTGATAATGTAGCTAATTGTAATTAGTCTGCCAAGTGGCAATTGTTTTACACGCAGCACTGTCAGCAAGGCCGTGCCCACCATGTTGTGCTGGAACAGTGGACTGCACACCAAGCCGTGTCTGGCACAACATGAGATTTGAACAGTACCATGTATGGTACAGTACGGTGGCACAACCATGCCGAGAAGCAAGGAAGAACGGATACGTCACTATACAGCCGTGTCCACGTGTCTGACACTTGGACACGATACAGACATGCGTCGAATACGTGTCTAATACTCCACATGGTATATCGTTGACAAATTCGTGTCCGATATAGAGGTGTCAAACGGTCCAGCACGAGCCAGCCCGGCATGGCCAGCAGGTCGGATCAGACCCGACCCGCGGTCTTTTTTTGCTGGAGAGGCAACATGGGGTCGGGCTCACGGGGCACCCGGCACGGGATAAACCCGTGCCGATTTGTCGTGCCAGGCCTCGTGCCAAACCTGGGCACGGATTTTTTCCGTGCCGGGCCGGCCCAGGCACGGCTGAACCGTGCCGTGCCTCGTGTCGGGCCAGCCCGGCCCGACACGGTTGACACCTCTAGTCTGATACGCCACGTGTCGTATCGGACAGACGTGTCAGAGACGTATCCGACGTGTTATTGCAAATCTGACGCGTTAGTTAAGAATCAAACGCATTGTTACAAATCTGATGCGTAATATAAATATACAAATATAATAAATAAATAATTTTGATATATATAATATAATTTATTTTAATTTTAAATGCATGCTTTTAAGTATAATGATAAATATGCAATATTAAAATATGAAATATATAAATATGAATAATTTTTATAGTATGCAATATGTACTATATCTAATATTTAATTATTCAATATATAATATGTAAGTATTATAATTTTGGTTATATAATTTATTTTAAATGAATTAATATAATATATAAATATGCAAAATATAATAAAAATTTTGTATTATTGTATCAATGGAGAAAAAAATTAGATTAAATGAGTTTTAAAATAATATAGATTATTTAAAATGCATAATTATTTTAAGTAAAATTATATAATAAAATGAGTTATAATTCTAAGCCTTAAAGTAATCAACAAAATATTCAAGATGTTGATGATAATGATCTATTATATAGGTATGTCATGAAAGATGTGAAATTGGATAAAGAAAAAGGAGGAGTAAATATTATATTTCAATATAATTTTTGTAGATAAATATATAAAGGATCATATTATAAAGTCAATGCTCACTTGTTGAAAATTAAAAAGATTGGAATTATATCATGTACTAAAGTAACGAATCAAAATTTGATTGAGATCCAAAGGATGATGAAAAAATCTAAATAAAGAATGAAACAATCTAATTTTAAGCAAGTTTCTTTACCCACATTAAGCATTATAAATTCTATTTTTGAGAATTTCTCTTCTAGTACTAGTCCAATTGTTCTAAAAAGGAGAAAGGGGATAAATTAAAAATGTATTCAAAATTGGTACACAAAATAGTTGCCAGTGAGATAGCAAGAATATTTTATACTGGGGGTTGTTTTTAAACTTTTCTAGAAATCATTATTATGCTCATGCTTTTAAAAGTGCAAGTCAACTTCTAGGTTATATCCCACCATACTATAATGCATTAAGAACAACATTATTACAGAAGAAAAATAATAATAATGATAATCTATTGTAACCAATCAAGAAAACTTGGAATGCGAAAGGAGTGAGCATTTGCAGTGATGGATGATCAGATGCTTAAAGAAAATCACTTATTAATATCATGGCAGTCTATAAAAGTGGACCAATATTTTCGAAAGTAATAAACTATGAAGGAGAGACTGAGGACAAGCATTTTATAGTTAATTTGTTGATTAACATTATACAAGATATTGATCCACAAAAGGTAGTTCAAGTTATAGCTGATAATGTTGCAGCTTGCAAAGCAGCACAACACATTGTAGAAGCAAAATTTCGATATATCTTTTGGATCTCGTGTGTGATAATGTTGCAGATATGATGATATGATGGAATAATGTGATTGGATCGCTCAAATTTCAAAGGATATCTTTTTATCAAAAATTTCATCATAAATCATGCAATGAGATTATCGATATTTATTAATCATTACAAGTTGAAGTTACTTTTAGTGACCGACACATATTTTACTTCAACTATCATTATGCTTAAATGATTTATAACAATAAAAAGTGACTTGAAGCAATTAGTGATAAGTGAAGAATGAAAAATATATAAAAAAGATAATTTAGTGAAAGTTAAAGAAGTAAATAATAAAATCATAAATGAAGATTTTTGGATGATTGTTGATTATATCCTCAGCTTTACAACTCTCATTTATGAGATGCTTCGATTAGCTGACACTGACAAACTTTGCCATCACAATATTTATGAATAGTGGGATTCTATGATCGAAAAAGTGAAGGACACCATTTATAAAAAACACATAAAAGCTTCACAGATAATTCAAGGTATAATTTTATTTATTATTCAATTTTTAAAGTTTTGATTGAAAGTTTTTAAGTTTTAATTATATTTAAACTTATATGAATTACTGTGTAATTTTACTTATAAGTTTTTTTATATTATGAATAAAATCTTGGTGGAAAGTAAGAATAAAAGCCACACATCATTACATTCCTTAGCTCATTCCTTAAATCAAAGATAATCTTAAGATTTTAAATTGTAGACTATGATAATTTTAATATAAATGTTATTCTATGATGTTTAACTTTTTATAATTAATATTATAACTTTAACTTGCTGGTATTATAGTCAATAATGGCTTGAAGAGTCTCATGATCGTGTTCCACCACATCGAGATTTAGAAATAGTAAGAGAAAAAAAATATTTTGAGAGATATTTTTCTAATAAAAGTGAAAAGAGACGAGCAAATGATGAGTATGCTATATTTTCAGCATTTTTGGAAGATTTTTCTAGTGGTAATTCAATTAATGACAGGTGATACATGAGTCCTATTAAATGGTGGGTTGTTCATAGAACTGTATGAAACTACTGCACTGATACTTCAATCTATAGCATTAAAATTATTAAGACAACCTTGTTCATTATCATGTTGTGAAAGAAATTAAAGTACATATAATTTTATTCACTTCATGAAGAGAAACAAGTTGACACCACAAAAAACTGAAGACTTGATTTATGTCCATATCAATCTCTGACTTCTATTAAGGAGATCTCCAAATTATAATAAAGATAAATCAAAAATGTGAGACATTGGAGGTGATAATTTTGACTCAATAGATATTGAAAATGCTGGAATTCTTGAGATTGTAGATCTTTCTTTTGATGAACATGAACTGAAAGCTTTTTATTTGATACAGAAGCAAATGATAATTTTTTGTTTTAATATTTCTTATGTTTGTGTTTAAATATTTGTAAAAAAAATATTTGAGCATTTTTTTGTTTATCTAAATTGTTGTTTAATGATAATATTTGTATTTATTTTTATTATCATATCGTATCCTAGTCGTATCAGTATCCTAATTTTTTGAAATTTTTCATGTCTCTGTATCCTGTCGTGCCGTATCCTCATGTCCGTATCCATGTTTGTGCTTCTTAGCCGAGAAGAATCATGTCGTGCGGGCACGGCATGACCCATTTGGCACCTCTAGGGCTCATGGCACGACTAGTGAAATGTGGGGCAAAAGTTTTTAGCATGCATGCCACAAAAGATACAACACGGCACGACACGGCATGTTGGCCCATGTGGGTTGATTTTGTTCTAGCTAGACAACCCAAGCTAGAATGAATATGAGCTAGGATGGCCTACAATGAACTAGGGTTGCATGTACATTATCTATGCTAGCATGGAATGAACTAGGGTTAGCATGAGTTCAAGTTGTGCCTAGTTCTCAACCATGTTGGGGTTGACCCGGCTCAACATGATTCCACACAACCCAACCCGATGCGATATGATTCGATAGAACCAAGGCAAGCGACGAGCCAAAAAATCAGGTTGGACTATCATTTTTTTGGAATCATGTCGACATAGCTCATGCTATAAATCATGTTATCTCTTGCATAACACAGTTGCATGACTAAGCCTAAAAATAAATCACACCAGCCCATCATGATGCATTTGACACCTCTAATATGATGAAGATGAAGCCTAAAAAAAAAGTAATTGTCTCAAGGCTAGATTAATAACACAAAAATTTACACAAACTAAATATTAGCTAAATATAACACCCCCTCTCATGTAATTAAATAATCCCTATTAGGTTATTATATAATATTATAGTATCATACAAAATTATTAAATCGAAATTTAAATCGAAAATCAGAATACTTAATTAATGGATCGAGAATCAAGAATCAAATCATAAATCAAATTTTTTATGATATTTTTCCACGTTAATTAATTTATATTTCTTATAGCTTATATTTTTTTTTGATATTTTAATTTTTATTTGACTTTTTTGATATTTTATTACTTTTTCAAGTTAAATTCGTAATACTAAAGGTTGGAGTTATTTTTTTCCATGTTAATTAATTCATACAATTAGTAATTTTTTTTTGGTATTTTTATTTTTATTTTTATGATTTTTTAAAAAGCCTGGTCCTTTGAGAAACGGAATTAAATCAAATCATGATAATTGATTTGTGATTCAGTAATTCAATTTTTAATTCATACATATTTTTAATTTTTTAAAAGAGTCAAATATTTTATCTCCTAAGTCATGAATCAAATCATGAAAAAAATTATAAATCGTACGATTTCAATAACAGTGATATCACACAAGTATTTATAGAAATACTTATATAGTAGATTATGTATTAGTTAGATTTTTAAAAAACACATTTCTTTATAATAATCTAGTAGAAGTATTTATATAATAGCCACCAAGATCCACTATTATTGAGAACGTATGTATGATGCACAAATTACATAAGTTTCTTTATGTCATGATTTAGTAGACTTTTTTCAGCAATTACTAAATTTAATTTTAGGAAATGTGTATCAAACAATCTTTTTTTTTCTTTTGATGTATATCAAAAAATGAATATGTGATGTTAATTGTATACATCGATGATATTTTAATTAAAAGACAATCAATTAAATATATCCCAACTAAAATTATTTTTAAAGAATATGTTTCAGGCTAAAAATTTGAAACGTAAAATATGATACTTAGAAAGTATGATATTTTTTTCTCAAAAAAAAAAAAAAAGATTAAATATTTTATTTGATCTCAATATATGAAAATGTGTACTTGTTGACTTGCCATTTAATTTAAATATACGTTTATCTATAGATATTGAATCATTAATTGACTCTACCATACATAAAATAATCATTAAAAATTAAATTATTTGATAATAACTAAACCGAATATTATCTAAGATATCATTATAATGTATCATTCTTTATATTTTCCTAGACACATTCATATAGATGTAGTATTTCAGATTTTTAAGTATGTAACCAAAATTCCAAGATACAAATTATATTTAGAAATTATGGGCATAGTCAAATAAAGACATTCTATTTTTAGTTGAGCTCATATGATACAAAGAAAAAATATACTACATATTTATGTTTTTTTGGCAGATAATCTCATCTCTAAGAGAACCACATATTATTTTTTTTCACTTCCAAGTTATGAATTTGTGATATATAAACTTCAGCTTGAAGAGAATGTTAAATTTAACTATTTTTTATTATTTTATTTGTTTTATCATTATTAGGGAGCACTTGAGCTGTGGGCTACCACTACCACAATTTATATATATATTATTTATATTATATTCAAAAATGTTTTTCTTTTTTAATAAAATATATCATTTTTGAGCTTCACTTCCTCCCTCTTTTTTCCTTCCTAGCAACAAGCTCGAAATTATCGAATAGTTAGCAAATTATTAATTAATTTCATTCATTAGTTAAATAATAAATTAAATACATAACCATGTATGACATCAACAATATGTTAAAATATATTTTTTTTCATTAAATATTTTATCATTTAATTAAAATTAAATTATTTTTAGAATTAATTTTTTTTCAATTGGATAATGCATAGACATACTTGAAGAAACATCACATATCTTACTACTTAACCCATGGCCCATGTTAGGTATGGGTCTTCTGCATAAAGTATGAATACATATACCATTCTACTTAGTATCAAATGTGAAAACAGAAAAAAAAAATAGAACTACTCATTTCGTTTATTAGATAAACTCAAATGTTATTATATAATTATATTAAGTTGCTTCTAATAGTATTTCTATATTTTGTATATTAAAAAATAAAATAATCTTTTTATACAAATGCCATATAAAAATCTTTAAACTTCATGGTAATTAATTGATTAATTAGCAACTAAGGGATCATGGTAAAAAATAGTTACCATTCCACCTTTTGATTCTTATTTGTTTTTATTTTAAATTATTAATATATTTTGTGTATTTTTATCATGTGTAATTAAATATCATGTCCCACCAAAAGGATTTTCACACACTTTTAAGCAACAGTTGCTTTCATAATTTTTAACATATATATTTTTTGTCATTTTTGAATTTTGAACCATAATAATTTCATGCACACAGCGTACATGACTTTGTACTTTTTTTCTAATTATCATTGATGAACTACTAAACAAAATGTGTTAAATTCAAATCACTACATTTTTCAATATCAACAATTCTTATTTTTCTCAATCCATTACTAGAAAAATTAACATAATCATTTTCACATTTATTATTTTCAACAATTTTCACATAAGATCTATTAGAATGATAATTATATGAGAAGGAAGACATTTTTCTTGTGTTTATCAACTAATTATGATTTTTTTTTTTTAACCAAAAAAATTTGATTCATAAAATATGGATGAGCAAGGGCTAAAGTTGGGGTTGATAAGAGAGGATTTTGAGAGAGGGCGAAGAGTTGGGATGCTACAACACTTGAAATGATCAATTAAAGAATATGCAACAATCAAAATGAATTGTTGGAATATTGAACAATCCATGGTGCTATTTATTTGTTTTTTATAAAATGGCATTGTAAACTTATACCTTCATTAGTTTTTTTTTTTACTCAAAATTAAATTAAATATCATTATTAAACAATAAATTTCAATTTCTCTTATATGTGTATATTTCAACAAGTTTGTGACATATCTCTCAATCTATTTAAAATAGTTTTTTACTATGTTTAACTTTCAATTATTCTCATTTTTTATACAACTATCATACTTAAAATTTTTAATTTTTAATTTTTACTTGCTCATTTTATTTAACTTTAAAATACTTTTTCTTTTCATCTTTAGTAATTAATATATTATACAATTTATTATATATTATTTTTTACATCTCTAACTGCTTTACTACTTATTATTTTTTCATTATTGTAATATTGTTGTAATTCAATAGTTGTAACATTTTATCGAACAACCATCTAGATTGTTTGGCTCATGTTGATGTAGCATAGGAGCATCTGGGTACCAGCCAGGAAACCTGACCAATTTTTATTTCATTATACTTGTCCAAATATTTATTATTCACAATTTTGCTTCAATTATTTTGTTATTGAACAAAAAACATGAGTGCTAAGTACATACTCAGCAATCAGCATCAATATTAGCATAGTGATACATGAAGATAACATATATTGACAAGTGAAGGTCAAAAAAAAGTTATAAAGCCAATTAAAGTTTATTTTTCTCAAGATATTGAGTTTTGTAGCAATGATATTTTCAAAAATATTTCTCAGTGTGCATTACATACAAATTATAATAAACATGCAATTACATTCAATACTCAAGGTTTAAATATATGAACTTCTAATATTTATTATAGATAACATGTGATTTATCATGTTCAATTTTTTTCCCATGCATTATAAATGATATTCAATTTCAATAATATTTCCTTGCCACTTAATAGTTATAAAGGTGAATGAACATCTTGCTTCCCATTAAAAGACTTTTTCTACTTCCTAAAGGGATGATTGTGCGAAAGATGATCCATGTGACCTATAAATGAGTTCTTTCTTCCATATTATAGCCTATGTGAATATCTCTTCCACTCATATTGGACAAGTAAAGTATCATTTTACTATGCAATTAGTTAAGTTTGCATGGGTAAAAAAAATTATTGATTATCAATAAAAAAATAGCTATTAATATAAACATCTTTTTTATATGCATGTGCATAAGCTTGTATCCCCAACTCACACAAAATTTTTAGATCATCAATTTATAGTACTAAATACGCATCAATGTCATTTCCAGGTTGCCACAATCTTAACATTAACAAAGATTATATCATATATTTTTCTTCATGCACAACCATGAGAAAAGATTATAAGTAAACACAATTTAAAAAGTATGCCTGCTACTCAAAGACCCATGGGGATTTATACTATTTAGAAAAATGACAAATCTTGAATTTTTGAATTCTACTACAAAATCATGCTATCTATGATTAATTAACTTTCATGATAGGGAGTCAGATGAATATCATTTTTTTTATCATATCATTGATCTTATGCATATCAAATATAATCTTTTATAATTTGAGAATATTGAACATACTTTTAAGTGATGGAATTGGTGGGAAATACCACAATATTTTAATATGAACTCAATTACTTTTCTTGGTTACTTTTCTTAGTTCCTTTTCTATTAAACCTTCCACCATGAAGCTCCACATGCGGGGCATGATAATATATCTATAAATTCATTTCTATAAAGTATGAAATTAATGGGGCAAGCATGTATTTATATATATATCATAACTAATACATTTAATATTTTATTTAATCTCATATGGTGCTTTTAAATTGTATAATTTAACTAATATAGATTATTTTTACAACCAAGATACAAAGATTTTTCAATATCTTCAAGTAATTTTTCAAAAATTTCAACATTAGTCTTATAATCATCATGTGCAGTTTCAACTATATGTTCAATATCTTCAAGTCATTACCAAAACTGATTACTTGGATTAATTTCATAAAAAAATAAATAATCTTTAATCAACTAAGGTATATGAAATTTCATATTTCGATAATGTACCCATTGAAATTTGATGGAGCTTTGATATGCAGAGTTTTGTATTGCAGATGCAATAAAATCTTCAACTTTACTTAAATTTTTTTTTTGATCTTGTATCTTTTGACATGCATGAACGATTCATTTTTATACAAAATCTAAATTGAAACACTATATAGCAATAATATGTGCATAAAGAGAAATTAAACTTTAAAACACATTGCATATTAAAATAAAACATAGAACTTTAGTCCCTTATAAAAAATATTTATTCTATTGATTTTTTGTAATTCAAACAAATAAAATCTCATTAATGGATAAATTGTACTTAATGAGAGAGAAAAACAAGATTATGTAGAAGTTAAAATATCAAAGGATAATGCAAGGTACCTCAAGCAACAAAGAGTCAAATTCACATCTCATAATTTTTGAAAAGAAACAAAAAAAGAAGCACAAAAAAACATGTTTTAAGTTTACAAAAATCATGTTGCACAAAAATTGATTCATCAATTAACCAATCTTAATTAAATGAAGAATAATAATGTTGAAAATAACTATGAAAGATATAGACAAATAAGAAATACTAAGTTTATTAATTTGACATTTAATTAGAAAAATTCAACAGTAAAACAAATAATAAGTTACATTACTCATAAGCTTCGAGATAACTTCTAAGGCTATCCAAGAGACATGTAATGAACAAATGATTTGTGGACTCCGACTCATCTCAGACAAGGATAAATCAAATATTTTATTCTTGTATTGTATTTTTTTTCCTCAAATTCATAATGCAATCAAAAATAAATTGTCATCCAACTCATACATAGATAAATAGCAATATGCATAAATAGCAACATGTAACCATTCATCAAACAAAAATATAGAATAAAAAAGTTATTTGTGTTGACATCTCTTATGATACCCATTGTAAAAAATTTAAAGTTATTATATAATTCCAAAACAAAAAAAACAACTTCTACATTGATTCATAAAATATGATAATGCCACATTTCCCATTCCTAGTTAATGCCCCTATGGCATATAAAAGTTACCATAAATAAAATTGAGACTAAAATTATTACAAAAGAAAATACAAAAATATTCCAGAATAAAATTTTCATTTATAATATTAACAAATAACAAAGACAAAATTGAATGATACAAATAAAAAAGATAAAGTTGAATGATATTTGATAAATAACATTAAAATATAATATTAATAAAAATGAATTATAGAAGAACAACAAATATATGATATTAAGATACATATTTCAGCATCACATTATAGTATAATTGTATACAAGACTTCAGATAACTTTCTAGTTAAAAGATCTCACTATTATGAACGTAGGCCCAAAACTCTTGTCATGCTTTCTCACAACTTGTTGAGCATAATCTACTACATATAGTTCATAATTAACAACTGTAACCAAGGGTGAAGCATCCATAGCCACAAATGATTCAATGGTCCTGGTTGGATTTTGTGCTAGGAACATATTTGGGATCTCACATCATGACTTAGATTTCAATACATACACTTCCTCACATATAAGCATGCGTGTATTTCTCTCTCCAATCCCACCAATAAGATGGTATTTCTCATATATAAATACTCTCAAACACATTTTTCTTTTTTCACTCATACTTGGAATAGTAATTCATATGCCAATATATGAGCTTTAAAGTTCTAAGAAACTCAAAACATTGCCCAACATATCACAACTACCACTCAAAATAGCATTCCTCCAATACTAACAGATCCAAATAAATACATAGAAGCATTCATATTGTTGCCACACAAGTCCATGTGTTTGTCAAGATGTTATATTTGTATATGACATGAGATATTATCTCCATTCCAAAAACAAACAACTTAGCTACAACACCCAACAATTCTTTATTTGAACACCTAGAGCATTCATTTGAAGTCATTATTGACATATATCCATATGAGACAAACAAAATCAAATGCCACCAATTGAAGTAGGTTGCAATAATACACTGAATATTTAATAATTCTCATAAGTTGCCTCAGCTTGTACAACTTTTCACTTCGGATCAAAGACAACTTTTATTCAATATCACGATTGCTCTGACATTTGACTTGGAGCAATGAAGGAGACAACTAATCTATAGTTCTCATCCAACTAGAAAAAGTAATGAACTTTAATCCAACTAGCTATCAAAATTATGACTTTGATAATGAGATTTAGTAATTATTAGACAATATTAGGATCTGGAGCCACATTCTTATTTACCTCATTTTTAATATTAGCATGCACAAATGAAAAAAGTTGCATGCTCTCCATGTAATATTGATTAATACATTTATGCACTTACTTTATAGAAAGAAGGTTCAAGCCACACAACATAACTCATTTTTCTATTTTTCATCAAAGAATAATCAAATACTTAATTCAAATCAAAAAAGAACACAAAAGAAGAATGTATATAAAGGTTAAGGAAACAATATGTTATTTATTTTACACAAATATTCATAAATCATGGCATAACAACTATGAGTATATCCAAATAATAAATAAAAAGAAATGATATATGATGAAAGAGGTCAAATCAATTAATTTGCAAAAAGCTTTACTAAGAAAATGCTCATAAAACCCACCTAAAACTAAGCACTAATAACCATAATATGAAAATACATTGTAGCATTGTATATCTATCATTAATACGAGCATCTTTTGTACGTTAATTTGTGCGGCTTCACTAATCAAATTCTGAAGATCCAGCAAACTAACTAGAATAGTTACCTCCTATCACTAATAGTGCAATCTTCATGTTTAGTACACACAATGTCGCAATCTCCTTATTTTTCTCAACTATTAAACCATTTAAAATTATACATTTGCATAGCAACAATTTTTTTTCTCTTGAATCAAAATGAGAGAACATATTAAAGTTACTAAATTGACTCATCTCCTACATTTACATTCAAGCCAATAAACTTCAAAACAATTTTGCAACAAGTTTTAAATTTTATTAACACATTTTAATTATTTCTGATATTACTTGCAATTAAATAAATATTCTCTAACTTGCAATTAGATAAATCTTAATTTTTGCAATTAAATAAATATTAATTATAAATGAATAATGATTAATCAGACCAAAATATTCTCCAACTTGCAATATATGCGTTTCTTATAAAATTAGCTACCACGAGATCACACATCTAACAAATATCCCCTTTCTCACTATTTTTGTGGCGACACTTAAAATCCATGATAAATACCACATGCTACTAATATGTATATATGTGCGTGTGTGTGTGTGCGTGCTATACAACTTAAACACAAATTGTGACTCGAAAAAAATCTTACAAAAAGAGATTCAATTCTCCTACACCTCTTATTTAAATTCATCCATTTCATAATGAAATAGTTACCATTTGAAGGAACATACTCTCCATATCAAGTAAATATTATCTCTTTATCTGTTACACCAATTCCCAAAAGAATATATGTTTTTTTAAAATTTTGATAAGTGCACAAATAAATTATAAGTCAATGTCAATAAGAGAAACAAGCTAAAGTTGTGTCATAACATAAAATGTGCAAAATAAAATACACAACACAACTCAACAAACACTATTAAAATGACGCTTTTTAGGATATGTTAAAATATTAAAATCAAAGGCTAGTTATGTGAAATTTCATAGTTAATGATTTGTGACAGAATGTAAAACATATCATTAAATTTTAAAATTAGCAAAAATATGCTGCGAGATTACAACTTGTTATATGACTGACGAGACGAGATATCAAGTTAGGTATTAAAACTTCCAATGTGAACAAGGTGTTTGAACGTAAAAAACTACAATAGAAAGAGAATAAATTTTCATAATATATGATAGATTTAGTTAGCTTTTACACGTTTTACGTAAAAAAAAAAAATAGTGAGCAAAAACCTAGAAATTTATTTTAACACCTCGGTATCAACACTAATTATGATGGCTAAATGTCTCCTTGAATGAAGAAGAAAAACCTTAGAATGCACGCCAAGGATGTAAAGATATCAAACTCAGGAGAAATTTATATACCTTCGCGACGTTACTTCAGTAGAAAATCGTGTTTGGAAGATTGATTTTTGATTGAACTTTCATAAGATATCAAAGCGTGCAAAACGAGCAAACGATCCCGAATTTTTGCTGGAGCCGAATGCACAAACTACAATCAGATTCACAAATCCAATATAATTCTATTCTATATATATAAACGTCATTAAATTACATCATAAAAAATATAAAAAATATACAAAATATACAAAACTTAAAAAATTGAAAAAATATACAAAACTTAAAAAATATAAAAAATATACAAAACTTAAAAAATATAAAAAATATACAAAACTTAAAATATATACAAAATATACAAAACTTAAAAAAATATAAAAAAATATAAAAAATACAAAACCATCATAATAAACATAAATTTTAATGACCCTTTAAAAACCTAATTAATTGAAGCATAATCAAATATATATTTTTTAGTAGTAAGTAAACAACCTTGCCTTATATCTTTAAAATGACTCATCTTGTCAAATAATTTATTTGAAAATCCACATGCAAGATGTAAGCCTTGCCTTCTGAGGCCTTGATACCAAATGCATTATGTGATTTTGCTTGAAAGCTTGTTTATCTTTTTTACATAGTTTTTCTACATATCATCACCATTCACCATAAAGTTCCTTTGTAAGTATTTATGTAGTTTTTACATAGGTAGTGTTATATTTTGATATTTAGGATTTGATTTTAATAATATTGGTATCCTTCTCATTCTACTTTACTAGTTGAATTAATTAAAGTACCATCACTCTTCAAGATATTCTAGACTACACTTAGCTTGAAAAATTTTGTAGTGACTGATGTATAACTTACTTTAGCATGTCTTATCATTGATAATTTTTTCTTTTGGCTATTTCATAATATTGTGACATGCTCATAGATGAGAACTATCGTGTTATTCGAAAATCTTGTAGTTATTTTGTAAAAACATGTGATATGTAAGTTGAGATTTGAATCACAAAAAATTTGTTTAGAGAATTCTTATTAAACCATAATAGCTGGGCATATTCGAATTGAGTAGAATATATACCTTGTTGCATTTTCAGATTGCTTCATTTCTATAGTGGATTCGTCGCCCAAAACCTATGTTTTGCATTGGATCTGTCACCCAAAGCATATGTTATCTGTCATATATCCCATAACAAAACAAAATTGAGTAAGAAGAGAATGTGGTTCTCTTCTTTCTAATGTCATACTTATCATGCACACATCACATCACACAAAGTTATGTGACTTTTTCATTAATTTGCACTCGAAAAAAAAAATATACATATACATACATACATACATATATATATATATATAATCAAATTAATTAAACTTCCATAATTCAAATTTATTCCCTATAAATTTCTCAACATAGAACCTAGATATCAAATTCATACTCATCATGCTTAGATTTACCTCCGCGTATTTACTAAACAATAGATCAGATGCCAAACAAGGCTCTACAACCAAACCCTGAGTTTTGAGTGCCACATCAGGCTATGTAGCCGAACATTTGCTCTGGTATCAAATCAAGCTCAATGAATGAATGAACATTTTCTCTACAACCAATAACCAAATGTTAAGACTCAGATCTAGGCCAATCGAAGATCAGATGCCAAATTTTCACACCTAGATGGTATCTTATATAATAGCCTCTGATACCAAACCATTTAATGAATGATTACTTTAGCTTTCGAGAAAGGGGAGAGAAAACACTCAAAGAAAAAGCACATATGAAAACAAGAGAAAAAAAAGGAGAGAAGAACACACTCTCATTAGATTATATTTACAAGCTTTTAAATAGTAACCTTAAAACTTTTTTACTTAAGTACTATGTCACAACAACATATAACATAGAGGTGTCAAACGGGCCGGCCCAGCACGGCACGGCCCGTTTTTCACGTGCCCAGCCGTGCTGCCGTGCCGTGCCGGGCACGGCACGGTTTTTAAAATTCGGGCACGGCACGGCCCGAGGGCACGGGCGCACGGCAAGGCAGGGCAGGCGGGGCGGGGCGGGTCGGGTCTGTTTGGACCCGACCCGCGGTCTTTTTACCGGGGGCGGGGCCCGGTTGGGTCACGAGTCACGACTCAGTGAGTCGTGACCGTGAGTCGTGACTCGTGACTCGTGACTCGTGAGTCGCGACTCACGAGTCACGACTCAGGCACGCGGGCCGACGTGCCGTGCCAAGGCACGAGTCGTGCCGGGCCAGGCACGGCACGGCTCGTGCCGGGCACGGCCCGGCACGTGGTTCGTGCGGACGGGCCCGGCACGGGCCCGGGCACGTTTTTTTATCGTGCCGGGCCGGCCCAGGCACGGCCGAACCGTGCCGTGCCTCGTGCCGGGCCGGGCCGGCCCGGCCCGTTTGACACCTCTAATATAACATATCATGAGTTCATTCATGTCACGACTTTAGAAAGTATATCGTGACTTCAATCCTTAAGTTACCAAGCACTGCTACACAAAATATATTATAGCAACATTGATATTGCAATACCACAAAATATTATCATAGTACAGCAACACATCTTATAGTTAAGTTGAGTCACAACTTTATAGTTTAAGTTGCAACTCCAAAGTACATATTATAGCTTAAAATGAGTCATCATTTCAATTTACAAGCCATGACTCTAAAGCAATATTTCTATCACTTCTACTCAAAATATGTTGTGGCTCTGCTCAAGTTGTGACTCCATGATCGAGATTGTTATCTGTACTCCAATTACTAAAACATTTGAATCTTTTAGAGAGTAAATGTAAGTTTGTTTTCATGTATTTTAGCATATATTGAAGAGATTCTAGTAATTCTTTTTTTGAGAGAATTTGATGAATATTAGTATAATCATAAAAAATTTGATCAATAATTATGACTAGGTGGATTAAAATCTTTGATAGGAGAGGAGTGTTGAAAATTTATAATAATTTTCTTGTTATGACTTATGTACAGTCTCCACATAAGTTTAAAGTAGTTATAGCAATCTTTATTTGTTATAAGTCTATCAAAATAATCGTGTCGTTCTTTTTATGTAATGACTCTGCCATTAAGTTGACACAATCATTTTATTGTGTAATATGTTTAGCATGGTAATGATATTTTTTTGAGTTACAATCATACTAGCTATAACCCACTTTATGGCCATAATATTATTTTTATATTATGGCAGCCAAGTACCATACTAGTACAAATAGTCATGGTATATTCTATAGTCACAATTTATTTAAATTAGAGCCAAAACATCGAGTGATTTTAGTTATTGTTAACTATGTATATATAGTGATTATGTTTAATGTAACATCAATAGATTATGCAGAATATAATCCAACATCATAGGGAACAAGAAAAACATAATCATAACCACAAAAAATATCAGTTCAATATTGTTCACTAGTCATTCATTACGACTAGCTACATCTACTAGAAAAGTAAATAGTGCTTGTAGATTTATTAACCTAAAATATTTCAGTACATAATCAGGAGAAAGAGAAGAAGAATAGAGTGCACATTTATGATTACGGATAATACACACACACACACACACATTTATATATAATAATTAGGGTTCTACATGAAATAGAAATGAGTAGGATCTCTAGAGCGGACCTAGTAATGCTCCAAAATTTTTCCTAGCCCACTGAATGGGCAACAGGGCCCCATTATTATCACAAAATCATGTATCCAATCTTACAACATATTAGTACCCACGCCTATAAATAAATTAGAGAGACAAAATAGAGGGTTAAAAAAATAGATTACAAAACAAATTATATACTATAGTTATGATATTATTTTTTCACAATGATTGTTATAGAGGATTTTTGCTTCAATCATGGTGATCTCATAGCTGCAAAAATTTGTTCACCAAGACAATACTAAAGCCATGGCTAATCCCAATACTATGACTTTATGTTATAGAAAGACAAGCAACTTTCATGGTCATTCCCAATGTTATGATATTTGTGCTCCATATGAGATCCGAAGAGATATCAAAGTCATGACTTTAATTTTTCATGTCAACCATAGTAGATGGTAAAGGTAAGTTATGGAATGTACTCATGTGGTTTAATAACAAGGGAGTGATAGCTCTTCGAATTTTAACACATGAGATAAACTAATGTATGAAAATCTAAAAGTTAAGGTATATTTAATCATTATGAATAATGCATTTATGAAGTTTACCATTGTGTAAGAGCCATGTGTCAACTATGGAAAATGGTGATATGCATGTCATAAGAACTAGGTATTCATACTTGAATGATTTTCATAGGTAAGATTAATGTCAAGACATATGTTTAATTGTCTTGAGTATAATACTTACGAAGCATAAAGTGCATATAAAATTAGTACCACTTTATCTCATTTTATTGAGACAATTAGATAATCTAGAATAGAAGTGGATACTCGAAGCAATTATTAATGATAGTTGACATATTACCTAAAAAGAATAGATATGCAAATACTATTTGCATGGAAATACATATTATTTTGGTGTAAAATATTATGGGAACAACTATGAAGGGATCATCCTTGGTAATGATAATCTAATTGATGATGGCCACTTTGTTGCCAAGAAGGCACATGAGCATTTCCATACTAATTTACCCTTCGTCCAATAACCAAATATGATATTGATTAAATACTAAGAATATTATTACATACAAGTACATTCACCTATCCTAGAGTCTAAGTATATTCTCAAAGACAAAGTACATCTATTCAACTCATATAGTTATTGGTTCATTATTAATTAATTGAACTACCAAAACAATCATTGTAAGATCAATATTTAGATTTATATTTATTTTATTACTAACTATGAGTTTTTGCACCCTCACAAAGTCATAATATTTATAACTTTAAACTCCAATAGTTATTCTAATTTTAGTCTTATCACAACTTCATAGGATAGGGCATGACTCTTTGGAAGATCTTCTTGTTTTAATTATGTCATGATTCTACATAATAGGGCATGACTCCTTAGTAGATATTCTAATTTAGTATAGTCATGACTTAATTTAATAGGGTCGTGACTCAAATACACATGCAACAGCTTTAAAAGAAGTATAAGTCAATCCTAATATTAGTCAATATCAAAAATCCATAGATGAAAGTAATCACATACCTTAATCTACTAAATCTTACTTTTCTTGTTGATCTAGATATGTTTAGTGGCATAGCTTATGAGGCAACTTGGATTTGAATGTTGACTCCTCGTGCGGAAAATGATTTTAATAGGGGAAGGCCCTTAAGCATTGATTTCTTCATGATAACATTTAACTTATGAGCTAGATATGTTTAGTGCAAACTTAGCATGCCACAATTTTGGTATGTGTTGTGCTTTCATGTCTTGTCCATTTTGTCAATTTGTGTTGGCATTACATAGATAGGTTTTCATTTATCATACAAGTTTTTATCAATTTTTTGCTCACAAAGTAATTAAAAACTTTGAACTAGTTTATGATATCTGTCGGGTACTCAAAGTACCAAATTTTTGCTTGTATTATTGTTTGTTTTCATCATATGTTTTTATTTAAAAGCAAATAAATAATTGAATTTTGTTTCTGATAGATCTTGATAGATAATAGTTGAATCAATCATAATTTGAGGATACGTGGACTAGTTAAAATAGAAATGGATGGTAGAATAATAAGGAAGAAGTCATGATATTTCTAATATTACAATAATTTATACTAGTATTTGCTTGTTGAGAAGTCATGACAATATTTCTTGGTTGTATTGTAGTATTCATTGCACATCATGACTCTACTAACAGTTGTCACAATATTTCACCATGCAATGCATTATTTGTGGCCATGACATAATAATGGAGTCGTGGCTGCATTTGTTCTAAATATAATTTTGGTTGTATTATTTTTTCCACATCAAAAAAATTAAGTGTCAAATAGATATGTAAGTTGTGGAATTTTTCAATTCTTTGGCATATTTTTTTATGGAACCAACATCACATGATACTAGGTGATTTTATGTCATGACATTATTTGATGCCATGACTTTGTGCTCTGGAGAGAATTTTCCTCAATCATGCCATTTTTTATTGCTATGACTATATATTTCAAAGAGAAATTTCTTATTGCTATGACAACATCTTTTCTCACTACGACTTTGTGTTCCAAATAGGAACTTTCTTAGTAATGATATGTTTTGTAATTGCAACTTTGTTCTCTTTAGAAGATTCAAAGTTTGTTAAATGTCGTGACATCAACCTAACATTGTAACTTTGAACTAATTAAACAACTATAGTATAAGAAGGGACCTCAATTATATAAAATAAGGACTCAGGGAATTTCAAAGAAAAGAGGGAAATGAGAGCAAAAAGAAAAGGAGAATATGAAATCAGAGGTATGTATGAAACCCCAAATAAGGATAGATTGGGAATAAATTGTATGAAATCAACACAAGAAAGAATAGATTGGGAACTAAATCTGAGAGCTAAAGTCATAATGATGGTTTTCAATGTAAACACTTGGTTCAATTAAATGAGTTTCTAATCCCATTACATATATTCTTGTCCATTGTTATGCTAATTAAGGATTTAGGATTGATATATACAAATGTGTATGATGATAATGAATTTATAATGAATAATTATGGCATTACTAATTTATTAAATATTGATAAATATGTATGTAATTTAGAATAGTGATTTAGGGTTCTACCACCAAATAAGTTTATGAGTATTGGTCATGATAGATAATGATAGGTAAATCATGGACCACATGCATGAGATTGGAATCGATAAGAAGTATCATCTCTTCTATTTCTATCTCATGTGATATATCTATGTGTTGAAACCCTAAATTTATATAAGTTAAATTAATGTGAGTATGACACTTATGAAGATGAAAGCAATAAGCAAAATTATGATCATTGTTTTGTTCATCTTCTAGCATTTAACAAAATTATGATGGGAGGGTTATATAGAATATTTAACCTAGAGTTTTATAATTTTTGGGAGTCATGTATTTACCATGATAGATTATGATAAGTAAATGTGTCTTGTGGATCGAGTGGCCTAGCACAACATGAGACATTGCTCAAAAGTCATGTAAAGCTTGACCTAGTTTAGAACAATGCCTGGACCATGGTCGTGCTATCTTGTGGCACAACTTGTGTTGTGCTAGGGTGACACTTGTCATGCCTTATGTCATACCAGGCACATAGGCAAGGCATGTGGGATGGTCACCCGACTATTTTTTTGGCTCCCCCTGAGGCCCAAAAACATAGCAACAAGATAGCACATATCATTGTCATGTTAAACAAATTAAAAATTATAATTATATTATCCATGGTATTGCTTCCAATAGCTCCAAGGCAAAAAATAGATTGTTGTCGGATGTTGCCTAGTTTTTAATTGAAAAAATAAAAAAATTATATTTTCATTCAAACTTTTTTTTATATATACCTAAACTTATATTTTACGTATTTATAGTTAGGGCCCATTTGATAAAACTGAAAAAAATAATTACTGAAAAATAAGTGCTAAAAATTAAGGCTGAATTTTATAAGTGTTGAATTTATATTGAAAAATTATTTGATAAATTACTTTTAATTGAATGCTAAAAATAAATATATTGTTTGATAACTATAAATGCTGAATGCTGAAAATAATATATTTTACATATTTACCTTTATTATCATTGTATTACATAATATCCAATATAAATAAAATATCTAATGAAATTTTATTTCACTATGATTATTAATTATTAAAAAAAATAAAATCTCTAAAAATATATTCATAAATAAATCATAAATCCAAAAAAAAGAATAAAATTATTTAAAAAATAACCAATAAATCTAAACTCTTTAAAACTATATAAATTTTTAATATAAAAACAAAAAGTAATGAACAACTAGGTTGATTTACTATTTTCTCTCTTGAATTAATCATGAAAGAGGGTTAGGGGGTTAGGGTTAGGGTTTGTGGTGGCGGAGAAAGAATGAGGAAAAGACAGATTCACAAACTGAACTGTAGTGTGAATGAGAAAATAAAAAAGAAAGGAAAAAAAGGACAAAATGGTAATTTAAAAAAAATTATTGAAAATTTTCAACCTTCAACATTAAGTAGGTCTCTATTTGCTTAATATGTTCAATACTTTTTTACTTATAATTTTAAATTTTCTCCTCCTAATATTTTTTTATCAAACACACTTAAAATTTCAAACTATTAAAAATTTTAATTTTCAATGGTTTGAACATTTTAAGTGCTTTATCAAACAGCCCCTTAATCTATAAACTCTTATTCACTTTTTTTCATCTTAATTAGTGTTCTTAAAAATATTATAATATGTTTTTAAGATGTTTTTGTAAATTAATTATTATTTTTTATTTTTATTTTATGGAGTAGAGTACTACTAGTATCCAAGCATTTTATGATGAGTAATATTTAAGTATGAGAATATGAGGTGCAATACAAGTGCAACATCCAAAGTATCTATTGCACAAAGAAAAATAAGGTACACATTTCAATTTACTATTATTATTATTATTTTATTTAGAATTTTTGATTATTAAATTAATAAAAAAAATTAGTAAAAGTATAAAATATAAAAAAAATGATATTTAGTAAATTTAATGAAAATAAATGTGACCTGAATATTCATAAAACTGATAACCCGGCCCTAATGTCAAAGACTAAGATCAAGACTAAGTTCTCTCTCAAGGTCTTAATTCATTTGTCTAAAAAATATAAAAATAGGTAATCTTTAGTAGTTTGGAGATATTTTAATATAATTAAAAATAAAAATACAAGAGGTATTAAAGAAAATTTAGTACTATATATATATATATCATAAAAAAATATATACATATAAAAGTACTAATAGCATTGGCCACCTTAAGAGACATTTCGATCAATACACTAAAAAAACATAGTACATTAAATTACAAGCAAATCCAACTTAACGGTGGGATCTTTGAAATTGATTCAACTTCAAGTTCATTGACTCATTTAATTTACTACAATGATTATGGAAAGAAATGCATAACTAAATTGATTATTATTCTTCTTCTTCTAATTAAATTTTAGATGATCTTAGAGTAGTAGTTATTATGTAAACTTATTTTTAGCCTCCTTATTATAGAATTCTTAGGTCAATAAGTATGAATAATATAATAAAATATTTTAAATTGGAAACATAATTTGTAATTAATGAACTTAGAAAATATAGTAGAGTTGGTATCCATGATATTTGACATTTAGACTATTCATACTAACAAATCATTTGTATGACTCACCACCCACTATGTCAATTCTAAGTAAAAACTAAATAAAAAAAATTAGGATATCCCAATGTCCTTCATCCTCGTAATCGTCCTGCCATATATGAGAGTCTGATGAAGATCATTAAAAAAATATGATATTCAAAATAAATTTTTTCGTATCATAATCTATAATGGTTCAAATAATGGTATCATCATTACCATGTTTGTCAAAACCATTTACGATAATCCTTATTTGATATTTTTCATGTTAGTTGTATATGTCATATAATTAAGCTATTAGAAAAAATAATAATAATTAATAAATTTAGAAAACATAGTGGAGTGGTGTGCATGACATCCGATATCTAGACTAGTCACGATGATGTATCTTATGCATTCCTCACTGCCCACTATAAAGATTCTAAATAGACACTAAATAAAAAAATATTAAGATTCTTAGAGATTCTTCATCCTCATGATGGTCTAACCATTTATGAGTGTATGATGAGAATTTTTAAAGAATAAAATATTCAAAATAAAATATATAGTATTATATTTGATAATCCATATAACAATAGAATATCCATTAACATGTTTGTTATGACTATTAAAGATGGGCCATTAGAAGAGATTTTTCACGTTAGATATACGTGACACAACATTAACCTCATAGTACAAGTCGGGCTCAAGGTTATTTCTCCCGTTATAAAATACATATGGAACTCACTAAAATTTCTTCGGATACCTCATAGAAAATAAAAGTTTGGTAGTCGTAATTTGTCTATGGGTGTAAAGAAGAAGAAATTCTAATCAGATGGGAGACACAATTAGAATCACACATACCTGATGTTGGAGTCATGTGTTAGATATGAACAAGTGATATCTGACTATGTCAATAGTAAGAGTGATGAACTTATTATTGATGACACTGACTAGGCTACAGAAATTTCATTTATGAAATAATTAAAGATTTTTTATGACATGACAAACATGTGTTCGTCAGTTTATACTTCCACCACTTGCATTGTGCTTAGGTGCATATGCAACATATATTAGTAGCATGTTTAGGAAGTTTAGAGATGACCTAATATTTAGTAAGATGGTTGTTAAGATAAAAACTAAGTACTTAAAGTATTAGTCTACCATTCCATCTCTTTATTGTTTGGTTGTTTACATGGACTTTAGGGTTAAGGGGGAAGAGGTAGAAGATATTTTGAAATACATTCCCCATCCATGAACTAGGAATACCAACTTGAAGAGTTCATTCACGAAAAGTTGATTGAGCAATTTATATATTATGATACTAGGTATGGTGGTAGTTGTAGTCATGCTCTGAGTACGGATATGAATATCATATTTGGAGATAATGAATTCTCCATCTAGTTAGTGAGGGGGAAATGATAGGGTGGACCATCGAATAGGAGTGAGCTATCTTTGTACTTAGATACTAATTACTACTCAATCTTATCACATACCGATATTAAGAACATTTATATTTTATAGTGATAGAAATCATATGAGTCTACCTATCCCATGCTATCTAAGATGACACCGGATTTACTGACTCATTCAGTATCAAGCATAGCATTGTTGTCTAGTTTTTTTTGTTGAAATAAATGTGATTTCAGATAGGAGATCAAGATTATGGTTTATATATTGTTGAGGCATTAGCATGCATGAATAATTAGGAGGTTTTGAGCTTGGGCATTTATGATCATGCTGCAACTGCAACAAGTGTGGAAGAGTTGGTTGTTAATGATGATTCATATGACTTTGATGATTGATTGATGATTGAGATTGAGCTCACTGTATTGCCTATGACCTACTGCTAGTGATACTATGAAATACTTATGAAATTGATCATTTTTGGATTGTCTTTGTTATTTATTTTTATCATTTGAGCTTGTTATTTTTTTTATTATTATTTTGTTCTTTATTTATTCACACTTACTTTTGAATTTGATATTTTATCATTTATGTTTTTAAAATTTATCTTTGATGTATTAATTTTTATCTTTTAATGATTTATTCTTGCTTTGTTATTTTGTAATTTATATGTGTTTTTAGTTGTGAGTTATGAGTTGTGACTTATGATAGTAATTTTGTATTTTTTTGTATTAATTTAATTAATTAATTAAGTATTATAATTTAAATTTTAAAATATATTTGAAGTTTGGGATGACCCAATACCGAACGGGCAAAAATGCCATGACCTGACACATCCCTGCACCTCCCAAAATGGCACGCCATGACCCGGCCTGACTTGGCCCAGCCCGAAAAGTCCAGGTGTAGCCCCCCATTTCTGGCCCAACCCAAATGGCATATCCAAACCTTATTCGGGATGCTATTCATTTCATTTGACAATACTTATAAAAAAATAAAATATATCATTTAGGTCGATATTCCTTTTCATATAAACATTTCAAACACATCAAAACATTTCATTTCATTAGGCACAAAGGCCATTACAAAACTTTTCTGAAACTATTTCAATTCAACATGCCCATAAGTGTATACATTTAACAAAAAATAAATAAATATAGGTGTTCCACGCCCATTCAAAATAATACACAAAATAGTTTCAGAGTTTAACTTATTTGATCCCAAAACATCAAATGATAAAATGAATCTATGATGGATGAAAATGTAGTATATACTTTAACTCCATAACTTTCTCGATGACTCTACGTTCCTCGATCTTGTCTCTCTTTCTTATTCACTAGGTACTTGCGCATGGATAAAAACTATGTGCTAAGCATTTTCATGCTTTGTTGTTCTATATAGTTCTTTCTTTATTTTAGTTTAAATAAAATAATTTAATTTAATAAGACAATGCTTTCATACTTTCTTAAATGATCAATGCATTATAATACATGCATAAAGATATATTTTTAATTAATCAATTACTATTCATTGGTCATCTCAAACTTTGCATTTCATGTGCAATAAATCATTCAAATCATAATTCATGCACTTTTAGCCCTAATCTAATTTAAATTATGCTTTCGGTGCATAGGATAACGAATCACCAGCATGGTCCCCCTGGGCTACAGGTCAGTGTAAAAATAATGGTTTCAAAAAAATATGTACTCGGTTAGTGTACACTTCCAATACTATCTCGTTGGGCTATGGATAGACATGCCACAATAGTATGTTTGTTCGACTTTTATTGGTATACCAACTTATCCTTATCTTAGATTTAAAGGTTACCATTCTATTAAGGGCATTTAAATCATTTATAAGAAAATACAATATGGTATATATTTTTTTATTAAAACAAATCTTTTCAAAATTCATGAAATTTTCATTTCGTTCATTTTGCAATGAATCAAATTTTCAAATTTCTTAACATAAATCAACATGCAATTTATTTCATAATTTATTTGTATCAAATCAATTTGAAATAATTAAATATACAATTCAAATATTTTTGAGATAGAGATTCGAAATAAGGAGAAAAAAGGATAAAACAAACCCAAAATATCTGGTACTTTGACTCCAATCCTTAATTTTTGTTTGGACTTTCCTCTTTGATATCCCCTATTCCAATACAATTAAAGAATAATATTATTCATATATGCTATTGATTTTGGTTAGGGTTGATTTTTGGAGCCTAATATCCTAAAACTCAAGTTATGACATTTTAATGCCAAATCAATTAGCTAACTATAAAACCTACTGTTATTATTGATTTCTGAGGTCCATTGGGTTTAAAATTTCACAATATTACTTTAACAACATTATTCTAATATAATTATAGTTTATCCACAATTTTGAATCACTCAAATTGGATGAGTGAAACTCAACTTATGACCAAAACACTACAACTATACCCAAAATACTATAGCTACCTGAAACTCACCTTTAAGCCCATATTTAGAAGCCTTATTGCTATTATTTGCTCCTAATTATTTTATATGTTTGTAGCTTTATTTCTTATAGTTCTTTACCAATTGGAATCACTTCATTTGGATGGTTATAACAAAATATATAGCCAAAACAAAAACATGAGTTTTTTTCCAAATTCAAACACAAGAAAAGAGGGGTTAGGGTTTGATTTCTTACCTCAAATCTCTTTCAAACTTCAACACTGGGTTTCTCCTTGTTCTTGATCACTTTATCCTTTGATTTTTTATAGAGAAATTAATAAATCTTCTCATTTACAAACCTTAGCTCTCTACCTTTTTCTCTAAAACAAAAATTGCTTAATGAGAGGAAGATATCTCCAAGGCCAAAATAGGATCTTTATGTCTCTAATTCCCAAGGCCTTGTTTGGCTACACATTAATTCTCATTTCTCATTTTTAGCACTTTAACACTTCATTTCAGTTTCAATTAAATTTCATTTCATTTTAATTATACTTTGACACTTATACTTCTAATTTATGACTCATTGCTCCTCATTTGATATTTTTACAAATTTTATTTTATACTATGAACACAAAATAAAAACTTTATTAAAATACAATGAAATTTTTGGGGTGTTACACCAGGCACGACCCGACCCAAACCAGGTTGGAGCTTGGCCAGTGGGCCTTGCCGGGCTAGTGCTTTTCAAGCCGCGTCGTGCATGCCGCTTGGTACGACATGGTTACTATACCAAGTCATGCTGAGCATGGCATGGTGGCCCAATTGGGCCACTAAAAAATGGGATAGTCTAGTCTGACCTGGCTCATTCGACACCTATAATCTCATTAGTAGTCCTCTTGTAGTTGTCCTCTCAATATGTTACACTAACATAATAATTTATTTCAACTTTAGTGCATCTTAATTTCATATATTTTGAGTAATTGCAATAACTTCCCTTGATGATTGCTTCATATGCATACTTTTATACTCCGACTTCAAATATCATCAAGACTGCATATTAATATATAGTTTGTTAGTATTTGTAATTTTAGCTTTGTAAGGATCATAGTCATACAATTAACATACACTTTCCTCAAATTTTACTAGTGAGAACTATATAAGTAAAAATAACTCATAAAAGCTTTGATCACATTATGAGTCAAAACATACTCATGGATATCCCAAAGATTATCTTTCACCATCATCCTTAGTGACAATGTGACTCACATGCTAAATGTGAACTCTTTGGAAGAATATTTTATATAACATCCATCCCAATTAAGAACTAGTTCTTTTAAGAGGTGTATAATTGATTAGCATATAAAAGTATGTGGACTTTCACTTTATAAGCACCATACTAATGACAATTAACATACCTAAATTTTGAGTTTCAATATATAAGTTTATCTTGTGCATTGAAGTTAGTTGTCATTTCCTTCTTACCATATCCATGAATGAGCCTCAACATTTACTTATTACTATCCTCCATGATAATCTTGCACAAACATGTCAATAGTTGAAACCCTAATTTAAGTTCTATTTAATTACTATCCATCAATATCAATAAATAAAATAAATTAGACATATTCATTCATTAATAAATAAAAATAATTCATATCATGTCTCAACTTACATAAACCTTAGACCCATGCTTATTTGGGATAAATTCTCAAATTAATTTTTAGAGGAGAGGGGTTTGAGAGCTTTGACCCCAACTTTATGGATTAGCTTTAATCTTATGCCTTTTACTTTTTTGTAGAACTCAAAAGAGTATGAAATTTTCTTCTAGGATTTGGTAGTTTCCATGATTTTGATTACTACATGAGAGAGAAGAAGAAGAAAATGAAATATTTTATGAAAATTTTCTATCTTCCACTTTTATTCTCAAGTGACATTGTATTACTCTAACTAGGAATTCATAGATTTTAAAATAATATTGCAAGTTTAGCCTTCATCTCTTCAGCTTGAGAACATGAGTCTAAAAAATAGTCATGGTTTTAATCAACATCTTGATTTTTCGTAAGACAAAGTTGTGGTGCTAGCAATGACCATGACTTAGGTTCAATGTCTATGTAACACAAAGTCATGATACTGTGAAATACTCATGGCTTCATGAATTTGTCTTATTATCATTCATAAAGGGTTGTGGTGCTAGGAAGTGACCATAGTGTGGTAATGGCTTCTCATTTTGTTATATAGTCATGATACGGTGTTGAGGTCGCGACATTGAAAATTGGTCTTTCTTGAGTTTTATATGGTCACAATGTTGAGAAATAACCATGATGTTGAGAAGATCTCTCATGTGTTAGTCATTTTCATAATGCTAGAAAATAGTCATGGCATAAAAGTTTTTCTTCAAATCTCTCAAGTATCAATACCATTATGGGTGACCATGGTAGTGACCTCTTCTTTTATATATCATATTGTCACAGTGATACTAGGATGCTATAATATTAGCAATTAACTTGAGCATATATGTCATGACTATATCTTACTATGAGGACAATAGTCATAGCCTAGGAAATAAAAATACTAGAGTAATGTTCTATGTAATATTTAGTATACCAGAAGTCATGGCTTTGAATAATTACCATGACTCTGGCAAGAATAGTTACGACTCTATAATTTTTTATAGCTCAAAATTCATGGCTATTTTAAAAGGTCACAACTTAAACTTGAGACTTTTAATCCATATTAAAGATGAAGTAGCAACACTTGTACTTGGTCATGACCTTGAACATTGGTGGGATACTTGGTTTTTGTGACAACAAATTAATGTGATAACCATTTAAATTTTCCAAGATAAATTTAGATTTGACTCCACAATTAATTTATAGCTACTATGAAAATGTCTCGTAGTGAAAATATTATGCTATCGAGTGGGTATGATCATGGTATACAAGAATTACCCCTACTAGTTAGGTAGAGTTTTTACAAGCATCATTGAAACTATGTGAGACTCAATAATCTACTCCATCTATTAAACACATCCAAATATATATTAATTTTATGACTATTCATGAAACACCAAATTCCTAAAATAAACTCATATTATCTCTATTTTCATGTATGATACTATATTAATTTCATGACAATTCAAAATATATTATTTTGAATTGAACTCTAACCTTATAGCCATGATATAATAATATCAATATGGTGGAAACTATTGTGATACTATAAACATGAATAGAGCTAGCTAGGAATTGATAAAATTATTACAATTATTCTTTTTTTGAAGAACAAGATAAAAAGTTGGTTCCATGGTCTAGCGGAGATGGAGGCAAAGCTTGATGCTTTTTTTAGTAAATTTGGATCCAAACATGACCGAAGGCCATGAGTAGGAGAAATGATAGTTTTGCAGCAACAAGAAATTCTCAATTTTTATCCAATTTATCAAGTGGAAGAAGCCAATATTCTATAAAATAAAGAGCATATTTTTTTACCCATCAATAATGCCCATACATGTTATCATCTTATCATGAGAAATAATGAGAATTTATCATATGAGATCCAAAAAAATCTATAGCACAATATGGGGTAATATTAGAAAAACCTTGGAAGTAACTTGATGGGATACCAAATACAAGCAGACTCATGTATTTATCATCTACATCATTTTCTCCATGAAATATGGAAGAGAATTTGGGCATTTTATTTCTCGTTTCCACCTCTTCAAAGTACTCTTTTTCAGACCCTTTTGAAGTCATGATTTTTAAGAATGTTGTGAGTTCATATGAATCATTCTTCTCAGTCTCAAATTTATTTTATAAATCATAATTCATATTTTATGTTATCCTACTCATCTTCAATAGAACAATAATTTTCTACAAAATCCTTCCACCTAAAATTCCATGTTTTGTTGCCTTGTAATGTGGATGAGGTTATCAATCCTTCAACTATTTCTCTTATCCTTGTTTGGATTCTACAAATATTTGTAAAGGTTGAACTTCACTTACTCCTCACCAATGAAAAGCATGAATTCTTTTAAATTAAAAATATATATCTAAAAATCAATGGAGGATATTAGTCTTCCTCCATATGACAAATCTAATACTCCAAAATTTGAAAAAAATAAATATATCAACCTTAACCAAATATCATCAATAATACTTATATGGTACAATGTTGATAAATCAACCATTTGTGATGAGAGATAGAGAGAGATTGGAGTAATCTCATTTAGATTCAATCTTGATGTTATTGAAAGTCATTTAGTTACCACTCAATCTCAAATCACATAGTACCTTTCAGAATGTGTTCTCTATAATTATACACAGAATAATATTATTTCTTAGATCTTTCAACTTTCTTGGGAGTTTATGTTGAATAATTGTATTATATTTTTCTTTTATATTCATCATGCCAAACATCTCCAACTTATACTTACTACCCATGATATTCTTCATAAATTTTATATGATTTGACATTTGTGACAAAGCCACAGTAAATGGGATATTGACTTCTAACTTACAAAAATAGTGAGAAATTTTTCAAATTATTTATCTAATTACCCATTTCTAAAGCATTGCAGAAAATGAAAGTTTTGGAGGAAAAATTATCTTTAGTATTATTCTCCATCATATTCATCTTTATGTACTTTGGGTAATCTTCATTTACTCCTCTAATACTTTTTTTTCTTCTGTCACAACTAGTGGTTGAATTGGGCATTTTGTTCTTTGCACACCATGACTTTAGAAAATATCATAGTATTGACGGTCATAAGTTATAAACTTTTTTTGGTGGGAGCCACAATTTTTGGAAAAATCACAATACTATTAGTTCTAACATTCTTTCTTTTAGTTTCCTCTTTTTTACCCTTAAATTTTGTGTTGCTTCTAAGCATAATTGACAAGTACTTCTTCAAGTTAATCTCATTATTACTCAGTAATTCATTGATGCTCTTTTAATTCATCAATAATACTAATTATCCATTTTAATTCTTTATACTCCTTATTGTCATGTTCATTTTCTCTAACTTCATCTCGAGTCTTTCCATATGATTCTCTTGAAAATTATTTCTTCACTTTGTGTTGATCAAAAAATCAATCAATATATCATTGATGAAAGGCTTTTTTTAAATGATCTTGAATGTAGATAATACGAGCTCAATCTTCCTTGAATATTGTGACTCATAAAATTATTTTTTAAATTCTTTAGGACTTGTCTAATATTCAATTGTCTATTTATATAGTCTCGATAGTAAAAATTATCATGTTTCTCCCATTCAGATGATAATATTTTGGGTTATTCATTTTGTGTTATAACATATACCATTTAGTTTATAAACCATTCGTCTCCACCATTTGATAAATGAGAATGAAATTTATCATTTTTTGTAGTTGCAAAATGATAATTTCTTTGATTTATTTTTGCAATTTTATTAGGCTTAAAATCTTTTAAAAATTGTTTTCATCTTTGCCTCTATCATGAAAAATTTATTGATTTAATACTCTAACTTATTTTTTTTTCCAAAGAGATGATTGATTAGAGTTTGGTAGTGATTATTTGTTAACTCATCAAATAAATAATATGCTTTTTTGTTCATAATTGACCCACCTAAGGTAACATTTATTGTGCATCTCATTATGTAGTTTAGCCTATTGTAGAAGGTTTGAGCTTAGAACCATAACTTAAACACATATTTGAAAGCATCTCTTCAACAACTTCTTAAACTAGTCCCAAGCAGCATAAATGCCATATTTATCAATATGAAAATTACAAAAAAAATTAAAGTTTCAAATTTATTTCTTAAGCATCCATCACATGAAATAAGATATAATAATCCTAGACCTCAATTTAGCATAACATTGGGTAAAAATTTACATGAGATAATTGAAAAAATATCTCATGAAATTTCAAATTCCTAATTATAGTCTTCAGGAGTGTCTAGGAATCATATCTTAAATCTACAATATTTGTTTTTTCTTCTAGGATGAGTCAAAAATCATGTCTCTCCCGTCTTAGGGTTTATGCGTATATTTTTTATTGCTCCTTTCCACGTTGATATTTCCTAGGTTTGGGCAATGTTTTGCTCACAAAAACATAGATTTGAATCTCTATTATAGTGTCCTAGAATCTTGATCAAAATTGTATGTTTTTCCTTCTTATACTCAAGTGGCTTACTATAATGTTTAAGTTGAAAGTTATAAAGTTTTGGAATGTCATGACTTTGTATTTTCACCCATGTAATCCATGTAACAAAAAGTCATAGCTCTAATAATGAATTATGTCCTTGGTCTTTTTCTTACTTTAAAATGCTATGGTATTAGGAATGGCTATCATAGATATTTTGTCTCTAGAACTCAAAATTGCAACACTAGAAATTGTTAACATAGTATATTTTATCTCTAGAACTCAAAATTGTAGCACTGAGAATAGACTATAGATTTGTTCTCTCTTTTGCATTAGATAGCCATGTTACTAGGAATAGTTATAGCCACACATTCAGCCTCTATACCACTAAGTCGTGACACTGGGAATAACCATATCTTGTTTATTTCATCTTTGTAACCCAAAGATGCTATGTTGGTAATACATTGTTGCTTTGGTTATTTCTACAAAGTAGAAAGTTGTAGCTCTAGAAATGACTATGGATCGATTATTAGTCTCTATAATTTGTGTAGCTAAAGACATGATGTTGGTAATAGTACCATGATTATTACCTTAAACTTGATAGCACTATAATGAGAAATATATAGCATTAGAGACTTTCCATGGCTTTGAATACGAATGAGATACTTAGTCGTTGTGATGAGAAATTAAATTCGTAGACATAAAATATTGTATGAGCTAGTATGGTTGTGACACCAACAAAGTTTCGTAGTTGAAAAAAGTATGTTAGATAGTTAAATAATTGTGTAAATGAGATGGTAAAGTCATAGCATATAAACATTATTATGATTATTGGTGTAGAGCTTCAGTAAAAAATGAATTTTAAAACTATCATATAACTCACTGAGGTGCAGCAAAGTCATAACACAAAAAATATTATGACTTTATATGATTTTTTACTCCCCTCATTCTTAACATTCCGCCAAGTTTTTATTTCAAACAAAAATCACCTAATTTAATTACAATTCATCATAATATGTCAAAAACCACAATTTAGTAAAATTTATAATTTTAAAACTCTTTTTCTATACAAATACATCATGAATAAGCATCAAAATAACTAGTTTTTTTTGATACTCGACATGCTAAACATGAATCTTCCTTTGGGTCGGGAAGCCTTTTGTTCCTTAAACTTCATCTTTGCATCTCCATTCTCATACCCTAGAATTCTTTTCAAAATATTCATATTTTTTCACTTATATACACAAGCATATGTGTATGAAATTTAAATCAAAAGTCATGAATTTATAGAAAGAGTTATGACATTGGTCTATTTCTAGCATTAGAATGCATCAGCATTCGTAATAGCCATGGCTACACGTTTTTTCACTTGAATACAAAGTCATGGTATTAAGAATAGGTTAAGGCTTTTGTCTCTTTGTTGCATTAGATGGAAACGAAGTTGTGAATGATCATGGCAACACATTCTACCTTTGTAATAGTAAGTCATGATGTTGGGAATGGCTGCAAGTTGTACTTTTTTCTTCAGTCACTCAGAGTCATGGTACTAGGAATGAGTAGTAGCTTTGGCATTCCTCAAGAGCAAGAAGAGCCTTGGAAATAGTTGTAGCTCATGTATCAATCTTTGGAACTTTCTATTGCTAGAAGTTGTAGTGCTAAGAATAGTGTCATAGATATTTTCTTAGAATTGATAGCTTTGTAATGAGAAAGACATAGTGTTGGTGGTTGACATGGGTTTTAACACTAGTGAGGTACTTATTTACTGCAACATTAAAAAAAATATCACAATCATAAAAAATATTATAAGCTAGTACAATTGTGACTATAAGAAAGTTATGTAGCAAAAAAAAGACTATGTTGCATAATAAAATAATTGTATCAATAAGGTGGTAGAATTATGACGTATAAAAATTGTCATGACTATTTTTATGGAGCTTTGGTCAAGGATAGATATGAAATCTAACTTATAGCTCAACATAAAAAAAGATATGACTTTACATGATTTTTTGCTCTCCTCCTTCTAAATAATTTATTAAAACTACAAATCACATAAAATTATCCAATTTAACTATTATTCATCATAATCTATCAAAATTTATAATTTAGTGAAATTGATCATTTTAAGCTTATTTCTATACAAACACATTATAAATATTTACCAAAATTACTAGCTTTATTTAATATTTAGGATACTAAATAATTTGTAATGAAAACAATTCACAGCCAACAAAATCATTTTTAGGATTAGTGCATTAGTAAAAAATATAGTGATAGCATGTAGACCAAGAGTTAGACGTTGAGGTAGACAGCCCCGTGACATATGTGTTCTAGTGTTGTTGATATAACAGTCCCCTTTAGCTCCATTTTGTAGGTCAATAGGATTACTTTTATGACATGGGAGCAAGGCTGTTGCGTTAAGAATCCATGCATTTTATGGTATATTGTTTCTTGGTCTCTCTCTTGCTTTGCAAGCTAAATATGAGGAGAACTAGGGCTAGCAGAGCTTCGGTAGATAAGTGATGCAAGAAGAGAGTATTCAGAAAAGTGATTCTTTAAGGTTTAGATTTTTTATGCTTTTGAATTCTTACAATAGTCATACCTTGTTGGCGATAGATTTATTTTTTATGATTATATGTGTATATCGAGCATAGAACCAGAGGGTGCATAAGATTTGGTAGGTTGGCCTATATCAGCCAGTTTTTAGTCTATTATAAATTGTGTGTTTGTAATAATAAATTGTATGTTAAAAAAAAGATGTAGCTTTGAGAATGAGCCACGAATTTTAGTACTAGTAGTGTAATTTGTTGTTGTGACATAAAATTAATATTGTAGTTATAAAAAATATTATGAGCTAGCCTGACTATAATTCAAAATAAAGTAAAATAGATGAAAAGAATATATTATATAATAAAATGATTGTATCATATAGTTATAAAGTCATAGTGTAAAAAATCATCTTGTATTACTCTTGTTCTCAACAATCTATCAAGTTTTATATTTCATCTAAAAAATACACAATTTGTTTAATATCCATCATAATTCAACATGAATCAGAATTTAGTAAAATTATTCCATTTAATATTCTTTTCTATATAAACACATTGTAAATTATCATCATAACTACTATTATTCACTATTTTAGATATCGAATAAACTCATATATTGGGATGATTGCTAGTCTTTGTGCAATTACTCCCACTCTATATATAAAAAAATGTGTTTATTCTATCCACTAAAAATAACTTCAATGCAATATGATTATAACACCATAATATATATAAAAAAATTATACATTCTATCCACCAATAATAACTAAAAATAACTTCAAAGAGGAAAGGAATATCATCGATATAACTTTTCTTTAAGATCAAAATTTTTAAAGGGGAGTCTACTCTAGAGTACTTAAATAGTGGCATAAAATTTGATGGTCTCTATGAATCTTCCATATTGTTTGTTGCTTAATCCAATATCGTTTCCACAACATCACACAATATCTCATCTTATTCCAATGGAATCCAATGTGCCTAGAGGTGTCAAACGGGGCGGGATGGCCAGGCCTGGCACAAGGCATGCTACGGTTCAGTCATGCCCGGCCCGGCCCGACACGCTATAGTTACGTGCTCGGGCTAGTGCAGGGTGCACCTACTGCACGAGTTGTGCCGTGCCAAGCCAAAGTTTCCGGTCCATGTGTCGTGCCATGCACGGCATGGCACGCGTGACCACGCACCGAGCGTGGTCATAATGAGCCGACGCCCTGAAAAAGGTGAAGACGCGTGGCGGAGCACCTCCAAAACCCTAATTTTTTTTAAAATTGGGTCTTGGCCCGACTCGAACTAGGTCGAACCGGGCCGAACCCGGTGGATTTCATTCTGCGAGCATGTGCTGAGCCTGACCTCCACAGAAACGTGTCGGGCCAGGCACGACATGGTAGCCAGGTTGAGGGGCCTAAAATCATACCAGCCCGGCCCATTACGGCCCATTTGACACCTCTAAATATGCCTTCGGATAATCCCATTGAAAAATAAAATTCTTTCTGGTTCATACTATATTTTTTTCATTTATTATATCCACCAATTATCTCAATATTGTATGTTGCCTCCAATTTTTGATCTCTCAACATTACCATCTTCTTCCAATCTATTATGATGGCCTCATCAACTTTTCTAAATGATTTAGCATAGCTTATCTCACTGGTCTCCATTCATTTCATTCATTCTTCCAAAAGTTTATAAATTTTATCTTCAAATTTTTTGTGGTCTTTACAAACATCTCTTTCTTTTGGAGATGTACTTCTCATATTATATCTCATTTTTATGCTTCCTCTAAACTATCACTACATAAAGGAATTATATTTTATTTTCTAGCATTTTTCCTACTTTGCAACTTCCAATTATATATTTTCTAAAATGCTCTTTGTGCAGCAAGAAGATGCTCAATACGAATTTCTTATTCTTCTCATATTACCTATTTTTATTCTTGCCCAATAATGATAGTTATTCTTTCACTAAAAGAATAACTATCAACTTCACATAATAAATGATAGTTATTCTTGCCCAATAATCATCGATTCTTTCACTAAAAGAATTAGTTTCTTTTTTTTGTTGTCTCCTTTAAGCTATCTTTTAACAGCTGAGAATGTTAGGAGGACATACTTGGGCATAATTCATCACTATCTTCATCTATTATGACTCTCTCAACTTCACATAATAAAGTAATCAAGGAATGATAAATTATTATGCCAGAAAATTTATACTCTTGATAATTTAGAATGGACTTCTCAAATTTTTTTCCCACAGTGAATCTACAACCAGTCAAGATGGTATAAAGTAAAATTTCTTTATCTTTTATAATGAGTGAGACATAGAGTATTGGAAATAAAAATGATCAAATGAAATACATATATATTTCACTTACCTTTGTGAGTTCTCCACCCATGAAAAATATATATACTCTTTTCAAAGTTATTCTCCATGCTCCTTTTCTATCAATTAATATATTAATAATTATTTTAAAATTAGGTCATGTTTTTAGGGATTTGAAGGCCAAGATATCCCTATCCCCTTGCAATCCACAAAAAACATTAAGAATCTCTCTAACAAAATGTACCTAAATTCTTCTCATGTAACATCTCTTTTCTTCCTGATCCTCAAGATTAGCTTAGAATTCTAATATAATTGATGCATTTTCTCTATCTATGTAATCAAAAATTAAACTCTAATATTTCTTTTCTACAATCTATTAGAAATGAGGGATAGACTCCATGAAATCTCATTTTCTAATATAGATTTTTTTGGAGAGAACTAAAACCATCCATTTTCTAATTGGTTTTTGACATAAAAGTTTCCACAAGCAACGCGGCTCACCAGAACATTAGTGGCATTAGACCATAGATGATTTTCATCCACCTTGTTGTTCATCTATACAGTGCGACCCTTTTCTCATTGCTTTGATCACAAGCTTTTATCCATGGTTTCTTTGAAGTTTTGGGGTGTTCAAGCTTGGAATTTGTTGAATCAGGAAGGGGATAATGATTTGGAACTCACAGGGGTTATTTCTTTTGTAGGGCTCTTATTAAATAGTTATGCATGATAGCAAGTTTGTGTATTTTTTTTTTTTGAATCTCATTGAACATATTGGAGTTGGTTGATGTCCAATGCCTTGAGTCCGATCTAATCAAAATCACATCTAGATTTTTATTTGTGATCCATTTTTGAGGAGGGGCTGTATTAAGCATCAGTATCGAGTGTGGTGCATGTATATATAACAAACATCAAAAAAATTATTTCTCATGCAACCAAAAGAAAAGTTCTTAGGTTATCCCCCAAGCAGTATTATATTTAAAATCCGTAGCAAGACCTTCAGAAATACATTTTCTTCAGCTACATCATCTACATTCATGAAATTTTCTCCATTTAGTCCCCTACTTCTTTTCTTCTTATATTTTTTTATAGGCCAACAATACCTCTTATAAGTCCACCTTAATGATATTTTCTACATAGGTCATTATTATTAAAAGCCTAAATCTTTATTTTTTGTTTTGTCCATGAAATTAAAACATGTCTTAGTTCCTTCAACTTTCGTGACCTCCATTTCACCAATGACTAGATTCATTTTAGCATCCTAACATTCTTATGTAGCACTTTCTTTAAGCATCCCCAAATTAGTAACTTCAAGTCTCATTTTTAGTTTTCTTATCCATTCTTATTCCACTTCATTTTAACATCTTGTCTGAATTAGCAGTCTAGTGACTATATCTTCAAATGAAGATTTTTAGAATAGAAAAGGACTATCAATTGTAGTCTCTTCAGGGCTCCTAGATCTCAAATCCACAAAGCTTTCAATATTATGAAAATAGAACTATTTCAAGTTGTCATTAAGTATGAGATAGAAATTACTACTTGATAAGAAATAGACTTCATCATATTGATATATTAGGTTGTGTACATTCATCTTCTACTCCCAAGTTCTTACTTTTTGATTTTCTCTTTTTGGGTCCTAATGTATTAGTTGAATCCTAGAATTTTGCTTATTGATTATGGCTAAAAATTAAAAAAAATACTAAAATATACAAATAAGTAATACAAGTCAATTAATATAATACAAATCAAGGTAAAATAATTAAGATATTAATATCCAAACTACTAAAAACAAAATTATTATTTTTCAAGCATAGTTATGTCAACTAATGTTGACTAATCAAATTAACGAAACCTTAGAAATGATGTAAAAAACTTACTATAAATTTATTAAGATGTCTAATTTTTAGGATTAGGCAAAGTCCCCAAGCTTGTTGGGAAAATGTCTCTTGTCCAACTACTCCCGCAAGTATATGGGTCATATAAGTAGTAAAGTAGACTTTTGTCAATATATTAATCCAAAATGAAATGTATGTAAAGTTTGATCAACCAAGTGCAAATCAAATATTACTCTAGTTAAAAGGATAAGATTGAGTTTATATAAGTTTATTAGATTTTAGTGTTGTTGCATTCCATTACGCATAAAAACTTATATAAATAGTTAGAATATTATTATGCTTGCTTATAGAATGAATGTTAGACTCTTATAAAAATACCTTAATGTACCAATGGCATACAATATGATTGTTAACTCTTAGGCCCTCCATAATGATAGTCTTTTAATAGTTGTCCTCTTGTCACTTTACTACCAAATTAACAAATCATCACTACTTAAGGGTTATTCATAAGTCAATACCTTTTAGGATATACCAAATTAACTTTTAGGCCCTCCCTAATGTGTATTATTAGTTTCTAGCATCATGTATCACATCGATGTAAACTAAAGTGGTAGTAAATGTATTTGAGAGAAAATATATGTTTTCTCTCAAATCTCACTAGTAGTAGTTATATGATGGAAAGTAACTTACAAGACTATCATCACCTTATAAGTTACCTTCAATCATATATTTCATATGGCTTACATATTACTATCTATTATAATATCACATGACTTCCACACTAAAGAAAAACTAGTAAAAAAAATTTATATAAAATACTCACATCAATTGATGATCAGTTATTCTAATAGATGCATAATTGATTGTCTTAGAAAAGTAATCATAATTTTAGTTTCATAAGCATCATACTTGCATGGGTAACATACTTTGACCTTGGGTATTGATGTATAAGTTTTAATCATACGTCAAGATCCAAAGGGTTGTCACTTCAATTGTATCATTATGTATGATTGTGCCTCGTGGATTATTTATCACCATTCATCATGATAGTGTGAATAAACCCACCAATAATAAATTCATAATTATAGTTTTACATTGAAGCCACATTTATTAATAACCAAACTACAATAAAATTCAAACATAGAATCATTTATTAAGCATCATCACCATGATATCAAATACAATAATCATAGACCTCAATTTAGTTTGATATTAGAGAGTAATTCGCATGAGATAATTGGAGATATATCTCATAGAATTTTAGGTTCCCAATGATAACCCTCAATAGTATTTAGAAATAAAATTCTAAATCAATAATACTTGTTTGTGTGCCTCAGATTTCCCCCTAGGGTAAGTCAAAATTCATGTCTCTCTTAGGATTTATGCTCATATCTTGCATCACCCACATGCTCAAGGATCTTCCCTAGATTTGGGTAAAAATTTTTTCCTAAAGCCTTTGCTTTTTGTCTTTTCTCTTATTCCCTAGATTTTTTTTGAAATCCCTTATTTTGCACTTTTATACTGACATGGTTGGATATGAATTTTAAGTTCAAAGTCATGACTTTATGGGTTTCCATAACTTTTGATTTTCATTTATGCAACATAAAATTATGGTACCAGGAATAGGCTACGTCTTTGGTCTCTTTCTACATATAAAATACCTTGGGACTAGGAATAGTCGAGACTATATATTCATTAATGGAACATAAAGTTGCGGTGTTTAAAATAGGTTGTATATATCATCTCTCATGCATAAGATGGTTGCGGTGCTGAAAATATCCATATCAATACATTCTACCTCTATACCACTAAGACATGGTAATGAGAATGACCATGACTTTTACATTTTACCTATGTGACGTGAAGTCATAATACTCATAATGATCATCAATTGTGTATTTCATCTCAATAATCCAAAGTCATGACACTAAGGAATGAGTCGTGAATTGTCATTTCTCTAGTGTATTTTTTGAAAGTCAATATGTTGGTTGGTGCCAAGGCATTGAGTTTTTTTTAAAGTCATGATGTAGGCTGGCGAGCATCGCTTTGAATCTAATTTGGTCAGAATCATAGATAGGTTTGAATTTTTGATCCATTTTATGGATGTTTTATTGTCAATCAGTATTAGATGTGGTGCATATACAATAAATAACAAATAAGGGTGTATTTCTCATGCAGCAAAAAGAAAATTTATTAGGTTGTCTCTCAAATAGTGTTATATTTAAGATCCGTAACTAGACCTTAGCTAAAGCATTTGGTTTGTCTATAACTTCTTTAGTCCATGCCAATTTCTTTATATAGTCTATTACTTTCTTCTTGTGGTTTTCATGGCTCCGTGTAATAGTATAAGGAAGACCACCTCAATGGTAGTTTTCATGAAGATAATTAGTGTTGAGTGCCCAAATATTCTCTTTATTCTAGCCATGACATTTTGATGTATAGTAGCTTCTTTGACTTCCTTGACCTCCTTCTCACCAATGACCAAAATCATTTCAGCCACTAAAAGTTTTGATGTAGCACTTCCATTAAGCATGCCCAAATTAGTCTCTTGTAGTTTCATTTCTAGTTGTCTCACCTACTCTTCTCCCACTTCTTTTGCTTTTATTGATTCAATTGGTAACTTGGTTATTATATATTCAAATAAAGATTCAGAAAGCCTTTTTACGTATAATGATTACGAAAAAACATAAATCTTACAATTCAAGACCGGGAAAAGAATGGACCTATAAGTCAAATGAGGAGACATAAAATGGAAGTCAGTTGAGTAGTAAGAAGAAGCTATCTGGGCAAATGTCCTAGGTGAAAGAAAGAAGGGACTCAAATAGTCCAAAACACATTGCACTTTTTATAGAAAGTAATTCATAGGATTGCCACTAATTTATAAGTCATCTCCACATGCATGTATCTCTTGGATTATCTATCACTATCTACCACAATAACATGTGACTCCAACACTAAAGATGAAATCTTTAAAAAATATTGTACATAATACCCATATCAATATAGTGTTAGTTCTTTTAAGATATGCTCAATTACTACAATAAAAGACATAATTAGAAATTCAGTATTCCATTTCTAATTACGTTGCTTTGTTCAAATAGTGATGGAGATAGAAATGGAAAAAATTTATTTCTAAAGTGCTCTTTTCTAAAATTTAGAAAAGGGCAACACAAGAGCATATCTAAAATAAGTGACAGATTTTGTGTGTCGCTAAAATTAGCGACAACAAAGGTATCTTAAATTTTGTCGCTAAATTAGCGAAAAAAAAATAGAAACACAATATCCATTTCTAAATTAGTGATGGAATAACTTAGAAATGTAGCACCCATTTCTATATTAGAAATAGATTTAGAAATGTCAATTTCCATACATAAATACATACATAAACTATATGACATGTAATTAAATAAGCAAATCGACATATTATTCATCAAATAAAATTCACATAATATATACTGCAGAATAACACATCAGATAACAAATAAAAATATCCATAAAATAAAATACATAATTCATAACTTAATTCAAAAAACATTAACAAAAAACAATAATTTCATAATAAAAATATTCATTGTAAAAAATTAATAACACAACATCAAAAATAACTATGACTCCTTGTCCTGATGAGTATTGTCTTTTAGAGACCTGGCTCCTGGATGAATCCTCTTCAAAATTTTTTATTGCATTTTAATTATCATCTCTTTTCTTTTAGTCCTCCTCTCTTTTCATATTTTCTCCTTTCTTTTCATTCTTTTCTCCTCTCTTTTCATTCTTTCAACCTCTCTTTTTTTCATTTCTTCAATTTTCCTTTTGCATTTTTTTATTTTTTGTTGCATCTCTTTATTCTTTTGTTGCATCTCCTCATTTTTCCTTTGTAATATATCCTGAATTTTCTGTATCTTCTCGTGCAACCTTTCATCTAACATAGTATTGTAATTGGAAGAAAATGATGAAAAAGTCCAAATTGAACATGAATAAAATGTAGATGCATGGTCACCAAGATAGTATACTCACCATTTTTTTTGGTTCCACTTTGACAGCCTAAAGGTACATATTCACAACATCAATCTCTGGTGCCTCTATAGGAGGATCTATTAATTGTGAAGCAATTACAATCATATTCTCAATAGCTTCCTATAATTGTTAAAATACAATGTAACTCATCATAAATATATTACATAAAATTTATTCCTGCATAAGAAACTATCATCTCCATACTTAAAAATAATATAAAAATGAAGTCAGTCATTACAATGAGTCCATAAATAATAACTCATCAGTTACGATAAAAAAATACTTGAGTTTACTTATTATTTATAGTGAATGCCAAATAATCAATATTTTTATATTTTTTATTTTATTAATTGCAAATTACATATGAAACTACAAGTACAAAATGAGAAATTCACATTAATATCATTTGACTGCTTGTCCACAAATGATTCATCCTTTTTCTTGTGCATTTTTTTGAGTACCTCAAATGGTATTGGTAGATATCCCAACTCATCCTCATGGAAATAAATAATATTTACTATTAAGGTACATCATACATTATCACACATATATCATTCTTTGCATTCAAAAAATTTAAATAATAACAAAAATGAAAGACAATTATACCAAATTTTGAACGTTGGTAGATCACCTTACAACTTCCAGTATGTTTTGAAGGTCTTAATCCTTCACCTTCTTTCTATGATTGAAGATTATGTCAGGGCATCTAAGACAAGGCTTTGAACTCCTCCATATTTTAATATTCCCACCCATTTATCCAAATAATAAGGGGGAATACTATTAGGCTTGGCATCTTTATCATACTTTTTCTCTATTTGATAAGCTTGTCATTATATCTCCCAATTATCACATGTTTCTATGTATTATTCACTAAAACTACCAAAGTATTATTCCATTTGTACTTTTTCAAAAAAAACAAATAAAACAATAATACATTGTGATTTGTGAAGCATTTATTTTATGAGTAAATCATATTAGTCCAAATTCCAAATTGAAAAGCAAGTAAATGCATTAAAATTAAACCTCAAAATTTTCCCAATAAAATTTTTACATACTTGGGGGCACTAGTTTCTCCTTAATTATCATTTCGATTGCCCGAGAAGTAGAATGAACAAACCTATATGTGATTTAATATCAGTACATACATATACATATAAAAAAAGTACACCAATTTTTCTGCTACTAAGTTAATATTTAATTTATTTATATTTATTGTCCAAAAGTTTGTAATGCAAATATTATTTTAATTATAAATGATAATGTTTGATAAGTAGCAATATCATACTTTGTTATTAGGTTAAATTACCAAATTTCAAACATTATAATATACTTATATTTTCATCACATTTTATTTTATATTTATCTAAAATAAAAATACTAAAAAATAATAATGTATGCATGTAGTAAATTTAAGAAAGTTATGTACTGTTTATTGTGAATTATGGACCGAATAAAGATTTTTTTATAGTTTGGCATGCAAATTATGAATTATGAATATATTGATGGTGTTAATGCTATAGTATTAATGCAGGAGCCTCTTAAGATAGATGAGACAAAGCTATCAATACCTTCCCTATGCAAAATGAGACGAAGATAGAATATCAATAATAAGCAATCCGTGTATACCATGATGTGGTGATGCCAATGTTTCTTCCATATATGTATGAGAATGTGGAGAGATATTTCTAGTGTTGTCATCACTAAATACATGTATATTTCCTCCTCCATGAACTATTAGTTGATTTTCTATACACTTGCCCACATATTGAGATCACTGGCCACTTGAATAGTTACCACTCATACCTAGATCAAGTTATATAAACATCAAAATATATAGAGGCAATAAAAATATGTTATGAAATGTCATAATAACAAAACATAATGATAAACACATTGAAATTCAAACAAGCAAATAAAAAATATTAATTTAACATCCAAATTGTAATGATTACAAAATAAGCATGACAATATAACATGGCAATCAATAAATTTCTAGTCATCATCAAAAATTATGAACAAATCATCGAAATCTACAAATTCATCATTATCTAATTCTATAATTAATTCCTCCTCATTATCTTCATAAACATGGTCACCATTAATGTCTAAATAGTTCCCACATTCACCAAATAATATTTGAAGCCCATCATCTGCCCCATGAACGATTGAATGAAGTTCCATATTATTCTCTCGAAATACAAATACACGTAATGGAGTGACAATAACATTCTTTTCAACAACTTTCTTAGCTAATCTATGTTTTATTTTACATATTGCCCACCAGCCACAAGGATTTCTTCTTGTGGTTGGGAAAGTGGTGAAACAAAATTGTTTGACTTATTCTGCAAGAATAAATGACTCGTACTTATGATAATATTTCTTATGGTGCATATCAACAAGGTTATATTAATGATGAATTCTAATACCCATATTTGGAATATGATCAAACCATTCACACTTAAATAGACTTTTCCTCTTGATTGATAAAGCATGATACTCCACATGTAGATTTTGAATTAGTCAACTATAAAAATCAATAATATAAGCAGTATAATTAACACTTGATGCAAATACTACTATTCATTATAGCTCTATTTGAATCATGTTTCAAAGTTTAAAATTTATATCCATTTACATAATGTATGTGATACATCTATAAACTTCATAATGGTCCTTTTGCAAGATCTTTCATTTATTTATTACATATATTTGATGACATAAATTATACCTACAAAATGATAAAGGATACATTTATACTTATATAATGTTGCACGTAACTATTTAGAACCAAGAATGATAAGTTATATACTGACAAATTTTTCAAACCAATATGCGAAATCCTTTTCAAGCATTGCATCAATTTAAGCATCATCAATATACGATTCTATTTGCCTGAATTCCCTAACATAAAATTTTCAAACACAACATTGAAGGTATTTTGAATTATTTATAAGTTATATCATATTCAATGACAAAGAAATGACAATATGAAATTATTATATATCTTACTCATTATAAGGTGTAACTTCCTCATAATTTAACAAAATATATATGTGTAACATGTATTCCTGGTTATCTAAAAAATATCATGATGTTACTCTACCATACCATTGATCCACATGTGTAAAAATAGAAAGTAGATTATTTTCTTCTAATCCATCCCCCAAATCATATATATTTATGATGATAATTTGTTATGTGGATTATACAATTATGATCAAAAGTAGTGCACACAAAATATTGAAGCCTCTTCAACCAAGTAGGCATTGCATATTGATCCTTCAACTTTGGCTTTTTTTCCAATATTATTTTTCATTTTTCTGATATATATGAAATAGATATATAATAAAAAAAATATTCGTTGGATACAGTTGAATTTTTAGATTAACAAATAAAAATTATTTAACCTCTCAAATGAATACATCCATCTGTACTGGACATATAATTATGAAGATGTCATATTAAAATTACACCATTTCTTCCTTTATTTTGATATTATAAGTGAGATTTTTGAAAAGATTATTATTTCAGTCAATACTTCTCAAATATTTTGTGGAAGTAATTTATCAAAATGTTATGGGTATTAGCCTTTGCATGAACACATGATAGGTCATGACTTTTCATCACAAATATCTTATACTTCTTCATATCAACACTTCTTCCCATGTTAGATGCATATCCATCAGAAAACTTGAGCTCCATCAACCATTTACATAAAACTTCTTTTGCATCATTATCAAGACTATAACAAGGCATTATAAAATGTATTTATTAATTCATCCCTATTTAACTCTTGACATGAACAAAACTCTTTCAAATCCTCTCTTAATTTGATATTATTTTTTGTTTTTCTTTCCACATTCATGATAATTTTAAAAATATTCTCAAAAAAAAAATTTATCAATGTCCAACACATCTAAGTTGTACCTAATTAGGTTGGTTTTCCAATAAGCCAAATCTCAAAAGATACTTCTTTTTCTTCCAATCATAGTAATAATTTTTTAAATTTTGTGCATTAATGTAATCTACATTAATATCCATAATATTTTTGAACCCATATTTGTCGATTACATCTAATATTTTATCACCTGACCTAAAAGGTGGTGCACTTTTTATGATTTTATGATATTTCCTAAATGCATCAATATTCATCCGAAACAGATGTTCCAAATGTAACAATTTATGATGGTTATCAAATGAAGAAGTCTTTCCTTCTTTACTCATATAAAATACATTTGCGTCCTCCATGAAATAATGACAATGTAATTTCACTATAGTACTCCATCTTGATAACATTGAATATACAAGAAAGTTACTTATAGTCCACATAAGTGCTGCTTGTATTTAAAAGTTCTGATTTCTAGATATATCATATATTTTTACACCATCCCCCCAAAATTTTTTGAGCTCCACAATCAAAGACTATAAAAAAACATTTAATTTGTCTTTTGAATTTTTCAAACCTGGCATGATAACACACAAAAATATGTACTCATTTTTCATGTACATCCATGATAATAAATTATAAGGTATAACAATAATCAACCATGAAGAGTATTGTTGCCTTGTTTGTCCAAATAGACAAAATCCATCTGTGCACAATCCTAATCTAATATTTTGACTTTCATCTAAAAAAGATGTATGACAATCATCAAAATATTTTTAAGAAGGATAATCTAAGTAATGCTGTATTACACCATCTTTAATAATATGCTTTTGTGTCAACTCATGTCATTAGTAGTGTTTTCAAATGCAAATAATTTTTGCAAATGAGGAGTTAATGAGAAATAATACATCTTATGAAGAATATTTATTTTCTACCTTTTACATGTTGTATTTCTTTTGTATTGATGATAGTTATAGAAATTACATGTGATTATTTCACTATCTTTCCTCCAATATATCATGCAGCCATTAATGCAGCATTGCATTTTTTCAATGGGCAAACAGAAACCTCACATTAACTTCTTTGTGTTTTAAAAACTATCTGTCATGATGTTATTCTCTAGTAATAATTCAAATGATAAATGAAATAATTCATCATAACACCTTTCTAAAAAATTAAGTTGACTTTAAATTCAAGTGTCTGGCCACTGTGGATAACTTTGAATGGCAATAAAAATTACCTAGCTAAACCTTTTCTTCTAAAGCCTTTAACACATCATAAAATTATTTTGTCGATTATATTAGGATATCATCAATGATATCTGGATTTAATGAATGACCAATAATATTCTTCAATATTGCATCACATGCATCATTGGGATTAGCATATTCCATTGCAATATTTTAATCAATACTTTTATATACATAATGCTTAGTTGTTAATGGCATAACTATTTGCCTATGTTTATACCAAACATAATAGTCTCTAATAAATCTATCTTTTTCAAAATGATATTGCATTTTCCACATATTGGAAAATCTAATTTTGATATTTACGGTCATTACATGGGCAACTTATTTTCATTTTATCCATAAATTTAGGCTATTTTTCAGCAAAGCTAATAAACTCCTCAATTCCCTCAATAAATTCATTAATCAAAATCTCATCATTCGGTCTTACATTCACCCATTGAAGATCAAATCATATAATATTTTCCTTTCTTGTAATACATAACATAAATATTTTTTGAATTATAATAATGTATATAAAGATTTATTTGTAATAAACATATAGTAATATATTTATGTCATTACATAAATTTAAAAAAAAATTTGTGGTTACATCATTATTAGATAATTTTGGATTAAATTGAGATAAGACATGTTGTTTTAATATCTTAGATATTTATAAAAAGTAATAAGTTGTAATTTTGTCATATACATAAAACTAAATATTTGATATTTATCTATATTGGATAAAATTGCATTAAAAAAGAAAAAAAATAAAAATTTGCAATATCATAATTCTTGATTTCTAAATTAATAATCTACTAACTAATTAGACAAATGCAATTTTATATAATATAAATAATAAAAAAATTTAGAATGTTATTGCATTTAAATTTGTCAATGAAAAAATGACCAAAATAAATAAATTATCAATGCAGAACATTAATAAATTAATAGGAATATTTACTAATCGATATGAAACATGTAGTATAAATAGTCATATACCATATATGACATGTAATATGAATTTTTTTAATATTAAATAAAAAGAGATATTATTTATTTTATTGCACCTTTAGTAAATTGTAGATCATGCAACTCTATAAATTTTGAAATGATCTTATAATTTTTTTAGTTTAATAATTATTCATTATGTTTCAACTTTCCAATTGCATACCCTCAAAATTTTTATACGTTATTTATTGTTATTACAAATAAACTTTTAGTATTTGTTATAATATTTATAAATTGTTCATTGTTAAAGTTGCACCATTAGTATTTGTTAAAATATTTATAAATTATTGATTGTTAAAGTTGTGCCATTAGTATGAATTATTCTTTTAAAAAGTTTTACATTTCATCTAATCCTAATAAGCAAATAAAGTCCAAATTAATTAGTATAATCAAAACTATAGGTTAATAATAAAATGCACAAAAAATGCATACCTCAATTAGGTAACAAAAAAATTTAACAAATCTACATATATGAAAAAATGGAAAATATATAATTTATCAATTAAAACTATAATAATTCAACAAAACAAGAAAAGATAACCCAATAAGAATGTTAAAAATGAAAATAAACTATACTAACATCAAAACACACAAATATAGCCAATATTGAATATAATACATATGGGATAAAATAAAAAATATAATTTCATACCTCATTTATGGATGAATTGTGTGTCGATCAATAATTGGAGGAAAAGAAATCCACGAACAATTTGGATGAACTCAAAATCTAAATTAAAAATCCATAACCCCTAACTTTGTTCAATGTTTCGAAGTGTTATCTATAAAATAAATATCTTAATTTAGCTATGGAATTTATTTCTATTTCTAAATTAGTGAATGAATGATCTCATAATGGATGGGTATGATATTTCTCATTTAACGATGTTAATATATTCTATCACTAAATATAGTAAAATATAAGTATTCCATTTCTAAAAAACATAGATATATAAATTTACATTGCTAAATGCCTCACAAATGTATCCACACACCACTATGCATCACAATTAGTAGTGGAATTAAAAAACATATAACAATCCATCGCTAAATAGGGATGGATTTTTTTTCCATTTCTAATTATTTCATAATTTGTTATTTCCATTTATAATCTGTTTCAATTGCATTTCTAATTTTAGAAATATAATTGGTCATTTCTAATTTTCATTTCTAATTGTGTGATTTTTTTTGTAGTTAATAGATTGACTTATAAAAGTATTTGTGCTTTTGACTTCATGAGCACCATACTTGCATGATTAACATACTTCAACATCATGTTTTGATGTATATATTTGTCTCATACATCATGATTAGAAGGATTATCACTTCCTTCATACATAATACCAAAGTCTGCTTCATGTATTATCTATCATTATACATTACAATAGCATGCACAAACCTACTAATAGAAAAATCTTAATTTCAGATCTACATAAATACCATATCCATCAATATCAAAATAACAATAACATCAAAACATTAAAATTCATTAATCAAGAATCCATTACACAAAAATACATCAACCCTAGACCTCGATTTTGCCTATCATTAAGAATAAATTCATATGGAATAATTTTAGATATATCTTATAGAAGTTTGGGTTCTCAATAATAGCTTTCAAGAATGTGTAGTTATCTAATCCTAAATCCATAATACTCAGTCATATGCCTTGGATTTTTCTCTAGGGTGAGTCAAAATTCTAGTCTTCTTTAGGGTTTATGGCCATGCCTACAGCACTAATGCGCTCGTTGATCTCCTCTATAATTGTGTAAAATTGTGCTCCCAAATATCAATTTTTCTTTAATGCCCTAGAAAATCTCTTGAAATTTTTATATTTTGAGGTTTTATAGAGTAGTGGCTGGGTGTAAAATTTATGTTCAAAGTCATGACTTTTGGGAATGCCAAGGCTTGTTCTTTTCATATCTATAACACAAAGTCAAGGCTATAAGAATGAGTCATAGTGTTGGTCATTTCTTGCTGTATATTGCTATGACACTAAGAATGATCGTGACTAAATATTTCATCCCTGAAACACAAAGTCATTTTAATTATACTTTGACACTTATACTTCTAATTTATGACTCATTGCTCCTCATTTGATATTTTTACAAATTTTATTTTATACTATGAACACAAAATAAAAACTTTATTAAAATACAATGAAATTTTTGGGGTGTTACACCAGGCACGACCCGACCCAAACCAGGTAGGAGCTTGGCCAGTGGGCCTTGCCGGGCTAGTGCTTTTCAAGCCGCGTCGTGCATGCCGCTTGGTACGACATGGTTACTATACCAAGTCATGCTGAGCATGGCATGGTGGCCCAATTGGGCCACTAAAAAATGGGATAGTCTAGTCTGACCTGGCTCATTCGACACCTATAATCTCATTAGTAGTCCTCTTGTAGTTGTCCTCTCAATATGTTACACTAACATAATAATTTATTTCAACTTTAGTGCATCTTAATTTCATATATTTTGAGTAATTGCAATAACTTCCCTTGATGATTGCTTCATATGCATACTTTTATACTCCGACTTCAAATATCATCAAGACTGCATATTAATATATAGTTTGTTAGTATTTGTAATTTTAGCTTTGTAAGGATCATAGTCATACAATTAACATACACTTTCCTCAAATTTTACTAGTGAGAACTATATAAGTAAAAATAACTCATAAAAGCTTTGATCACATTATGAGTCAAAACATACTCATGGATATCCCAAAGATTATCTTTCACCATCATCCTTAGTGACAATGTGACTCACATGCTAAATGTGAACTCTTTGGAAGAATATTTTATATAACATCCATCCCAATTAAGAACTAGTTCTTTTAAGAGGTGTATAATTGATTAGCATATAAAAGTATGTGGACTTTCACTTTATAAGCACCATACTAATGACAATTAACATACCTAAATTTTGAGTTTCAATATATAAGTTTATCTTGTGCATTGAAGTTAGTTGTCATTTCCTTCTTACCATATCCATGAATGAGCCTCAACATTTACTTATTACTATCCTCCATGATAATCTTGCACAAACATGTCAATAGTTGAAACCCTAATTTAAGTTCTATTTAATTACTATCCATCAATATCAATAAATAAAATAAATTAGACATATTCATTCATTAATAAATAAAAATAATTCATATCATGTCTCAACTTACATAAACCTTAGACCCATGCTTATTTGGGATAAATTCTCAAATTAATTTTTAGAGGAGAGGGGTTTGAGAGCTTTGACCCCAACTTTATGGATTAGCTTTAATCTTATGCCTTTTACTTTTTTGTAGAACTCAAAAGAGTATGAAATTTTCTTCTAGGATTTGGTAGTTTCCATGATTTTGATTACTACATGAGAGAGAAGAAGAAGAAAATGAAATATTTTATGAAAATTTTCTATCTTCCACTTTTATTCTCAAGTGACATTGTATTACTCTAACTAGGAATTCATAGATTTTAAAATAATATTGCAAGTTTAGCCTTCATCTCTTCAGCTTGAGAACATGAGTCTAAAAAATAGTCATGGTTTTAATCAACATCTTGATTTTTCGTAAGACAAAGTTGTGGTGCTAGCAATGACCATGACTTAGGTTCAATGTCTATGTAACACAAAGTCATGATACTGTGAAATACTCATGGCTTCATGAATTTGTCTTATTATCATTCATAAAGGGTTGTGGTGCTAGGAAGTGACCATAGTGTGGTAATGGCTTCTCATTTTGTTATATAGTCATGATACGGTGTTGAGGTCGCGACATTGAAAATTGGTCTTTCTTGAGTTTTATATGGTCACAATGTTGAGAAATAACCATGATGTTGAGAAGATCTCTCATGTGTTAGTCATTTTCATAATGCTAGAAAATAGTCATGGCATAAAAGTTTTTCTTCAAATCTCTCAAGTATCAATACCATTATGGGTGACCATGGTAGTGACCTCTTCTTTTATATATCATATTGTCACAGTGATACTAGGATGCTATAATATTAGCAATTAACTTGAGCATATATGTCATGACTATATCTTACTATGAGGACAATAGTCATAGCCTAGGAAATAAAAATACTAGAGTAATGTTCTATGTAATATTTAGTATACCAGAAGTCATGGCTTTGAATAATTACCATGACTCTGGCAAGAATAGTTACGACTCTATAATTTTTTATAGCTCAAAATTCATGGCTATTTTAAAAGGTCACAACTTAAACTTGAGACTTTTAATCCATATTAAAGATGAAGTAGCAACACTTGTACTTGGTCATGACCTTGAACATTGGTGGGATACTTGGTTTTTGTGACAACAAATTAATGTGATAACCATTTAAATTTTCCAAGATAAATTTAGATTTGACTCCACAATTAATTTATAGCTACTATGAAAATGTCTCGTAGTGAAAATATTATGCTATCGAGTGGGTATGATCATGGTATACAAGAATTACCCCTACTAGTTAGGTAGAGTTTTTACAAGCATCATTGAAACTATGTGAGACTCAATAATCTACTCCATCTATTAAACACATCCAAATATATATTAATTTTATGACTATTCATGAAACACCAAATTCCTAAAATAAACTCATATTATCTCTATTTTCATGTATGATACTATATTAATTTCATGACAATTCAAAATATATTATTTTGAATTGAACTCTAACCTTATAGCCATGATATAATAATATCAATATGGTGGAAACTATTGTGATACTATAAACATGAATAGAGCTAGCTAGGAATTGATAAAATTATTACAATTATTCTTTTTTTGAAGAACAAGATAAAAAGTTGGTTCCATGGTCTAGCGGAGATGGAGGCAAAGCTTGATGCTTTTTTTAGTAAATTTGGATCCAAACATGACCGAAGGCCATGAGTAGGAGAAATGATAGTTTTGCAGCAACAAGAAATTCTCAATTTTTATCCAATTTATCAAGTGGAAGAAGCCAATATTCTATAAAATAAAGAGCATATTTTTTTACCCATCAATAATGCCCATACATGTTATCATCTTATCATGAGAAATAATGAGAATTTATCATATGAGATCCAAAAAAATCTATAGCACAATATGGGGTAATATTAGAAAAACCTTGGAAGTAACTTGATGGGATACCAAATACAAGCAGACTCATGTATTTATCATCTACATCATTTTCTCCATGAAATATGGAAGAGAATTTGGGCATTTTATTTCTCGTTTCCACCTCTTCAAAGTACTCTTTTTCAGACCCTTTTGAAGTCATGATTTTTAAGAATGTTGTGAGTTCATATGAATCATTCTTCTCAGTCTCAAATTTATTTTATAAATCATAATTCATATTTTATGTTATCCTACTCATCTTCAATAGAACAATAATTTTCTACAAAATCCTTCCACCTAAAATTCCATGTTTTGTTGCCTTGTAATGTGGATGAGGTTATCAATCCTTCAACTATTTCTCTTATCCTTGTTTGGATTCTACAAATATTTGTAAAGGTTGAACTTCACTTACTCCTCACCAATGAAAAGCATGAATTCTTTTAAATTAAAAATATATATCTAAAAATCAATGGAGGATATTAGTCTTCCTCCATATGACAAATCTAATACTCCAAAATTTGAAAAAAATAAATATATCAACCTTAACCAAATATCATCAATAATACTTATATGGTACATTGTTGATAAATCAACCATTTGTGATGAGAGATAGAGAGAGATTGGAGTAATCTCATTTAGATTCAATCTTGATGTTATTGAAAGTCATTTAGTTACCACTCAATCTCAAATCACATAGTACCTTTCAGAATGTGTTCTCTATAATTATACACAGAATAATATTATTTCTTAGATCTTTCAACTTTCTTGGGAGTTTATGTTGAATAATTGTATTATATTTTTCTTTTATATTCATCATGCCAAACATCTCCAACTTATACTTACTACCCATGATATTCTTCATAAATTTTATATGATTTGACATTTGTGACAAAGCCACAGTAAATGGGATATTGACTTCTAACTTACAAAAAATAGTGAGAAATTTTTCAAATTATTTATCTAATTACCCATTTCTAAAGCATTGCAGAAAATGAAAGTTTTGGAGGAAAAATTATCTTTAGTATTATTCTCCATCATATTCATCTTTATGTACTTTGGGTAATCTTCATTTACTCCTCTAATACTTTTTTTTCTTCTGTCACAACTAGTGGTTGAATTGGGCATTTTGTTCTTTGCACACCATGACTTTAGAAAATATCATAGTATTGACGGTCATAAGTTATAAACTTTTTTTGGTGGGAGCCACAATTTTTGGAAAAATCACAATACTATTAGTTCTAACATTCTTTCTTTTAGTTTCCTCTTTTTTACCCTTAAATTTTGTGTTGCTTCTAAGCATAATTGACAAGTACTTCTTCAAGTTAATCTCATTATTACTCAGTAATTCATTGATGCTCTTTTAATTCATCAATAATACTAATTATCCATTTTAATTCTTTATACTCCTTATTGTCATGTTCATTTTCTCTAACTTCATCTCGAGTCTTTCCATATGATTCTCTTGAAAATTATTTCTTCACTTTGTGTTGATCAAAAAATCAATCAATATATCATTGATGAAAGGCTTTTTTTAAATGATCTTGAATGTAGATAATACGAGCTCAATCTTCCTTGAATATTGTGACTCATAAAATTATTTTTTAAATTCTTTAGGACTTGTCTAATATTCAATTGTCTATTTATATAGTCTCGATAGTAAAAATTATCATGTTTCTCCCATTCAGATGATAATATTTTGGGTTATTCATTTTGTGTTATAACATATACCATTTAGTTTATAAACCATTCGTCTCCACCATTTGATAAATGAGAATGAAATTTATCATTTTTTGTAGTTGCAAAATGATAATTTCTTTGATTTATTTTTGCAATTTTATTAGGCTTAAAATCTTTTAAAAATTGTTTTCATCTTTGCCTCTATCATGAAAAATTTATTGATTTAATACTCTAACTTATTTTTTTTTCCAAAGAGATGATTGATTAGAGTTTGGTAGTGATTATTTGTTAACTCATCAAATAAATAATATGCTTTTTTGTTCATAATTGACCCACCTAAGGTAACATTTATTGTGCATCTCATTATGTAGTTTAGCCTATTGTAGAAGGTTTGAGCTTAGAACCATAACTTAAACACATATTTGAAAGCATCTCTTCAACAACTTCTTAAACTAGTCCCAAGCAGCATAAATGCCATATTTATCAATATGAAAATTACAAAAAAAATTAAAGTTTCAAATTTATTTCTTAAGCATCCATCACATGAAATAAGATATAATAATCCTAGACCTCAATTTAGCATAACATTGGGTAAAAATTTACATGAGATAATTGAAAAAATATCTCATGAAATTTCAAATTCCTAATTATAGTCTTCAGGAGTGTCTAGGAATCATATCTTAAATCTACAATATTTGTTTTTTCTTCTAGGATGAGTCAAAAATCATGTCTCTCCCGTCTTAGGGTTTATGCGTATATTTTTTATTGCTCCTTTCCACGTTGATATTTCCTAGGTTTGGGCAATGTTTTGCTCACAAAAACATAGATTTGAATCTCTATTATAGTGTCCTAGAATCTTGATCAAAATTGTATGTTTTTCCTTCTTATACTCAAGTGGCTTACTATAATGTTTAAGTTGAAAGTTATAAAGTTTTGGAATGTCATGACTTTGTATTTTCACCCATGTAATCCATGTAACAAAAAGTCATAGCTCTAATAATGAATTATGTCCTTGGTCTTTTTCTTACTTTAAAATGCTATGGTATTAGGAATGGCTATCATAGATATTTTGTCTCTAGAACTCAAAATTGCAACACTAGAAATTGTTAACATAGTATATTTTATCTCTAGAACTCAAAATTGTAGCACTGAGAATAGACTATAGATTTGTTCTCTCTTTTGCATTAGATAGCCATGTTACTAGGAATAGTTATAGCCACACATTCAGCCTCTATACCACTAAGTCGTGACACTGGGAATAACCATATCTTGTTTATTTCATCTTTGTAACCCAAAGATGCTATGTTGGTAATACATTGTTGCTTTGGTTATTTCTACAAAGTAGAAAGTTGTAGCTCTAGAAATGACTATGGATCGATTATTAGTCTCTATAATTTGTGTAGCTAAAGACATGATGTTGGTAATAGTACCATGATTATTACCTTAAACTTGATAGCACTATAATGAGAAATATATAGCATTAGAGACTTTCCATGGCTTTGAATACGAATGAGATACTTAGTCGCTGTGATGAGAAATTAAATTCGTAGACATAAAATATTGTATGAGCTAGTATGGTTGTGACACCAACAAAGTTTCGTAGTTGAAAAAAGTATGTTAGATAGTTAAATAATTGTGTAAATGAGATGGTAAAGTCATAGCATATAAACATTATTATGATTATTGGTGTAGAGCTTCAGTAAAAAATGAATTTTAAAACTATCATATAACTCACTGAGGTGCAGCAAAGTCATAACACAAAAAATATTATGACTTTATATGATTTTTTACTCCCCTCATTCTTAACATTCCGCCAAGTTTTTATTTCAAACAAAAATCACCTAATTTAATTACAATTCATCATAATATGTCAAAAACCACAATTTAGTAAAATTTATAATTTTAAAACTCTTTTTCTATACAAATACATCATGAATAAGCATCAAAATAACTAGTTTTTTTTGATACTCGACATGCTAAACATGAATCTTCCTTTGGGTCGGGAAGCCTTTTGTTCCTTAAACTTCATCTTTGCATCTCCATTCTCATACCCTAGAATTCTTTTCAAAATATTCATATTTTTTCACTTATATACACAAGCATATGTGTATGAAATTTAAATCAAAAGTCATGAATTTATAGAAAGAGTTATGACATTGGTCTATTTCTAGCATTAGAATGCATCAGCATTCGTAATAGCCATGGCTACACGTTTTTTCACTTGAATACAAAGTCATGGTATTAAGAATAGGTTAAGGCTTTTGTCTCTTTGTTGCATTAGATGGAAACGAAGTTGTGAATGATCATGGCAACACATTCTACCTTTGTAATAGTAAGTCATGATGTTGGGAATGGCTGCAAGTTGTACTTTTTTCTTCAGTCACTCAGAGTCATGGTACTAGGAATGAGTAGTAGCTTTGGCATTCCTCAAGAGCAAGAAGAGCCTTGGAAATAGTTGTAGCTCATGTATCAATCTTTGGAACTTTCTATTGCTAGAAGTTGTAGTGCTAAGAATAGTGTCATAGATATTTTCTTAGAATTGATAGCTTTGTAATGAGAAAGACATAGTGTTGGTGGTTGACATGGGTTTTAACACTAGTGAGGTACTTATTTACTGCAACATTAAAAAAAATATCACAATCATAAAAAATATTATAAGCTAGTACAATTGTGACTATAAGAAAGTTATGTAGCAAAAAAAAGACTATGTTGCATAATAAAATAATTGTATCAATAAGGTGGTAGAATTATGACGTATAAAAATTGTCATGACTATTTTTATGGAGCTTTGGTCAAGGATAGATATGAAATCTAACTTATAGCTCAACATAAAAAAAGATATGACTTTACATGATTTTTTGCTCTCCTCCTTCTAAATAATTTATTAAAACTACAAATCACATAAAATTATCCAATTTAACTATTATTCATCATAATCTATCAAAATTTATAATTTAGTGAAATTGATCATTTTAAGCTTATTTCTATACAAACACATTATAAATATTTACCAAAATTACTAGCTTTATTTAATATTTAGGATACTAAATAATTTGTAATGAAAACAATTCACAGCCAACAAAATCATTTTTAGGATTAGTGCATTAGTAAAAAATATAGTGATAGCATGTAGACCAAGAGTTAGACGTTGAGGTAGACAGCCCCGTGACATATGTGTTCTAGTGTTGTTGATATAACAGTCCCCTTTAGCTCCATTTTGTAGGTCAATAGGATTACTTTTATGACATGGGAGCAAGGCTGTTGCGTTAAGAATCCATGCATTTTATGGTATATTGTTTCTTGGTCTCTCTCTTGCTTTGCAAGCTAAATATGAGGAGAACTAGGGCTAGCAGAGCTTCGGTAGATAAGTGATGCAAGAAGAGAGTATTCAGAAAAGTGATTCTTTAAGGTTTAGATTTTTTATGCTTTTGAATTCTTACAATAGTCATACCTTGTTGGCGATAGATTTATTTTTTATGATTATATGTGTATATCGAGCATAGAACCAGAGGGTGCATAAGATTTGGTAGGTTGGCCTATATCAGCCAGTTTTTAGTCTATTATAAATTGTGTGTTTGTAATAATAAATTGTATGTTAAAAAAAAGATGTAGCTTTGAGAATGAGCCACGAATTTTAGTACTAGTAGTGTAATTTGTTGTTGTGACATAAAATTAATATTGTAGTTATAAAAAATATTATGAGCTAGCCTGACTATAATTCAAAATAAAGTAAAATAGATGAAAAGAATATATTATATAATAAAATGATTGTATCATATAGTTATAAAGTCATAGTGTAAAAAATCATCTTGTATTACTCTTGTTCTCAACAATCTATCAAGTTTTATATTTCATCTAAAAAATACACAATTTGTTTAATATCCATCATAATTCAACATGAATCAGAATTTAGTAAAATTATTCCATTTAATATTCTTTTCTATATAAACACATTGTAAATTATCATCATAACTACTATTATTCACTATTTTAGATATCGAATAAACTCATATATTGGGATGATTGCTAGTCTTTGTGCAATTACTCCCACTCTATATATAAAAAAATGTGTTTATTCTATCCACTAAAAATAACTTCAATGCAATATGATTATAACACCATAATATATATAAAAAAATTATACATTCTATCCACCAATAATAACTAAAAATAACTTCAAAGAGGAAAGGAATATCATCGATATAACTTTTCTTTAAGATCAAAATTTTTAAAGGGGAGTCTACTCTAGAGTACTTAAATAGTGGCATAAAATTTGATGGTCTCTATGAATCTTCCATATTGTTTGTTGCTTAATCCAATATCGTTTCCACAACATCACACAATATCTCATCTTATTCCAATGGAATCCAATGTGCCTAGAGGTGTCAAACGGGGCGGGATGGCCAGGCCTGGCACAAGGCATGCTACGGTTCAGTCATGCCCGGCCCGGCCCGACACGCTATAGTTACGTGCTCGGGCTAGTGCAGGGTGCACCTACTGCACGAGTTGTGCCGTGCCAAGCCAAAGTTTCCGGTCCATGTGTCGTGCCATGCACGGCATGGCACGCGTGACCACGCACCGAGCGTGGTCATAATGAGCCGACGCCCTGAAAAAGGTGAAGACGCGTGGCGGAGCACCTCCAAAACCCTAATTTTTTTAAAATTGGGTCTTGGCCCGACTCGAACTAGGTCGAACCGGGCCGAACCCGGTGGATTTCATTCTGCGAGCATGTGCTGAGCCTGACCTCCACAGAAACGTGTCGGGCCAGGCACGACATGGTAGCCAGGTTGAGGGGCCTAAAATCATACCAGCCCGGCCCATTACGGCCCATTTGACACCTCTAAATATGCCTTCGGATAATCCCATTGAAAAATAAAATTCTTTCTGGTTCATACTATATTTTTTTCATTTATTATATCCACCAATTATCTCAATATTGTATGTTGCCTCCAATTTTTGATCTCTCAACATTACCATCTTCTTCCAATCTATTATGATGGCCTCATCAACTTTTCTAAATGATTTAGCATAGCTTATCTCACTGGTCTCCATTCATTTCATTCATTCTTCCAAAAGTTTATAAATTTTATCTTCAAATTTTTTGTGGTCTTTACAAACATCTCTTTCTTTTGGAGATGTACTTCTCATATTATATCTCATTTTTATGCTTCCTCTAAACTATCACTACATAAAGGAATTATATTTTATTTTCTAGCATTTTTCCTACTTTGCAACTTCCAATTATATATTTTCTAAAATGCTCTTTGTGCAGCAAGAAGATGCTCAATACGAATTTCTTATTCTTCTCATATTACCTATTTTTATTCTTGCCCAATAATGATAGTTATTCTTTCACTAAAAGAATAACTATCAACTTCACATAATAAATGATAGTTATTCTTGCCCAATAATCATCGATTCTTTCACTAAAAGAATTAGTTTCTTTTTTTTGTTGTCTCCTTTAAGCTATCTTTTAACAGCTGAGAATGTTAGGAGGACATACTTGGGCATAATTCATCACTATCTTCATCTATTATGACTCTCTCAACTTCACATAATAAAGTAATCAAGGAATGATAAATTATTATGCCAGAAAATTTATACTCTTGATAATTTAGAATGGACTTCTCAAATTTTTTTCCCACAGTGAATCTACAACCAGTCAAGATGGTATAAAGTAAAATTTCTTTATCTTTTATAATGAGTGAGACATAGAGTATTGGAAATAAAAATGATCAAATGAAATACATATATATTTCACTTACCTTTGTGAGTTCTCCACCCATGAAAAATATATATACTCTTTTCAAAGTTATTCTCCATGCTCCTTTTCTATCAATTAATATATTAATAATTATTTTAAAATTAGGTCATGTTTTTAGGGATTTGAAGGCCAAGATATCCCTATCCCCTTGCAATCCACAAAAAACATTAAGAATCTCTCTAACAAAATGTACCTAAATTCTTCTCATGTAACATCTCTTTTCTTCCTGATCCTCAAGATTAGCTTAGAATTCTAATATAATTGATGCATTTTCTCTATCTATGTAATCAAAAATTAAACTCTAATATTTCTTTTCTACAATCTATTAGAAATGAGGGATAGACTCCATGAAATCTCATTTTCTAATATAGATTTTTTTGGAGAGAACTAAAACCATCCATTTTCTAATTGGTTTTTGACATAAAAGTTTCCACAAGCAACGCGGCTCACCAGAACATTAGTGGCATTAGACCATAGATGATTTTCATCCACCTTGTTGTTCATCTATACAGTGCGACCCTTTTCTCATTGCTTTGATCACAAGCTTTTATCCATGGTTTCTTTGAAGTTTTGGGGTGTTCAAGCTTGGAATTTGTTGAATCAGGAAGGGGATAATGATTTGGAACTCACAGGGGTTATTTCTTTTGTAGGGCTCTTATTAAATAGTTATGCATGATAGCAAGTTTGTGTATTTTTTTTTTTGAATCTCATTGAACATATTGGAGTTGGTTGATGTCCAATGCCTTGAGTCCGATCTAATCAAAATCACATATAGATTTTTATTTGTGATCCATTTTTGAGGAGGGGCTGTATTAAGCATCAGTATCGAGTGTGGTGCATGTATATATAACAAACATCAAAAAAATTATTTCTCATGCAACCAAAAGAAAAGTTCTTAGGTTATCCCCCAAGCAGTATTATATTTAAAATCCGTAGCAAGACCTTCAGAAATACATTTTCTTCAGCTACATCATCTACATTCATGAAATTTTCTCCATTTAGTCCCCTACTTCTTTTCTTCTTATATTTTTTTATAGGCCAACAATACCTCTTATAAGTCCACCTTAATGATATTTTCTACATAGGTCATTATTATTAAAAGCCTAAATCTTTATTTTTTGTTTTGTCCATGAAATTAAAACATGTCTTAGTTCCTTCAACTTTCGTGACCTCCATTTCACCAATGACTAGATTCATTTTAGCATCCTAACATTCTTATGTAGCACTTTCTTTAAGCATCCCCAAATTAGTAACTTCAAGTCTCATTTTTAGTTTTCTTATCCATTCTTATTCCACTTCATTTTAACATCTTGTCTGAATTAGCAGTCTAGTGACTATATCTTCAAATGAAGATTTTTAGAATAGAAAAGGACTATCAATTGTAGTCTCTTCAGGGCTCCTAGATCTCAAATCCACAAAGCTTTCAATATTATGAAAATAGAACTATTTCAAGTTGTCATTAAGTATGAGATAGAAATTACTACTTGATAAGAAATAGACTTCATCATATTGATATATTAGGTTGTGTACATTCATCTTCTACTCCCAAGTTCTTACTTTTTGATTTTCTCTTTTTGGGTCCTAATGTATTAGTTGAATCCTAGAATTTTGCTTATTGATTATGGCTAAAAATTAAAAAAAATACTAAAATATACAAATAAGTAATACAAGTCAATTAATATAATACAAATCAAGGTAAAATAATTAAGATATTAATATCCAAACTACTAAAAACAAAATTATTATTTTTCAAGCATAGTTATGTCAACTAATGTTGACTAATCAAATTAACGAAACCTTAGAAATGATGTAAAAAACTTACTATAAATTTATTAAGATGTCTAATTTTTAGGATTAGGCAAAGTCCCCAAGCTTGTTGGGAAAATGTCTCTTGTCCAACTACTCCCGCAAGTATATGGGTCATATAAGTAGTAAAGTAGACTTTTGTCAATATATTAATCCAAAATGAAATGTATGTAAAGTTTGATCAACCAAGTGCAAATCAAATATTACTCTAGTTAAAAGGATAAGATTGAGTTTATATAAGTTTATTAGATTTTAGTGTTGTTGCATTCCATTACGCATAAAAACTTATATAAATAGTTAGAATATTATTATGCTTGCTTATAGAATGAATGTTAGACTCTTATAAAAATACCTTAATGTACCAATGGCATACAATATGATTGTTAACTCTTAGGCCCTCCATAATGATAGTCTTTTAATAGTTGTCCTCTTGTCACTTTACTACCAAATTAACAAATCATCACTACTTAAGGGTTATTCATAAGTCAATACCTTTTAGGATATACCAAATTAACTTTTAGGCCCTCCCTAATGTGTATTATTAGTTTCTAGCATCATGTATCACATCGATGTAAACTAAAGTGGTAGTAAATGTATTTGAGAGAAAATATATGTTTTCTCTCAAATCTCACTAGTAGTAGTTATATGATGGAAAGTAACTTACAAGACTATCATCACCTTATAAGTTACCTTCAATCATATATTTCATATGGCTTACATATTACTATCTATTATAATATCACATGACTTCCACACTAAAGAAAAACTAGTAAAAAAAATTTATATAAAATACTCACATCAATTGATGATCAGTTATTCTAATAGATGCATAATTGATTGTCTTAGAAAAGTAATCATAATTTTAGTTTCATAAGCATCATACTTGCATGGGTAACATACTTTGACCTTGGGTATTGATGTATAAGTTTTAATCATACGTCAAGATCCAAAGGGTTGTCACTTCAATTGTATCATTATGTATGATTGTGCCTCGTGGATTATTTATCACCATTCATCATGATAGTGTGAATAAACCCACCAATAATAAATTCATAATTATAGTTTTACATTGAAGCCACATTTATTAATAACCAAGCTACAATAAAATTCAAACATAGAATCATTTATTAAGCATCATCACCATGATATCAAAAACAATAATCATAGACCTCAATTTAGTTTGATATTAGAGAGTAATTCGCATGAGATAATTGGAGATATATCTCATAGAATTTTAGGTTCCCAATGATAACCCTCAATAGTATTTAGAAATAAAATTCTAAATCAATAATACTTGTTTGTGTGCCTCAGATTTCCCCCTAGGGTAAGTCAAAATTCATATCTCTCTTAGGATTTATGCTCATATCTTGCATCACCCACATGCTCAAGGATCTTCCCTAGATTTGGGTAAAAATTTTTTCCTAAAGCCTTTGCTTTTGTCTTTTCTCTTATTCCCTAGATTTTTTTTGAAATCCCTTATTTTGCACTTTTATACTGACATGGTTGGATATGAATTTTAAGTTCAAAGTCATGACTTTATGGGTTTCCATAACTTTTGATTTTCATTTATGCAACATAAAATTATGGTACCAGGAATAGGCTACGTCTTTGGTCTCTTTCTACATATAAAATACCTTGGGACTAGGAATAGTCGAGACTATATATTCATTAATGGAACATAAAGTTGCGGTGTTTAAAATAGGTTGTATATATCATCTCTCATGCATAAGATGGTTGCGGTGCTGAAAATATCCATATCAATACATTCTACCTCTATACCACTAAGACATGGTAATGAGAATGACCATGACTTTTACATTTTACCTATGTGACGTGAAGTCATAATACTCATAATGATCATCAATTGTGTATTTCATCTCAATAATCCAAAGTCATGACACTAAGGAATGAGTCGTGAATTGTCATTTCTCTAGTGTATTTTTTGAAAGTCAATATGTTGGTTGGTGCCAAGGCATTGAGTTTTTTTTAAAGTCATGATGTAGGCTGGCGAGCATCGCTTTGAATCTAATTTGGTCAGAATCATAGATAGGTTTGAATTTTTGATCCATTTTATGGATGTTTTATTGTCAATCAGTATTAGATGTGGTGCATATACAATAAATAACAAATAAGGGTGTATTTCTCATGCAGCAAAAAGAAAATTTATTAGGTTGTCTCTCAAATAGTGTTATATTTAAGATCCGTAACTAGACCTTAGCTAAAGCATTTGGTTTGTCTATAACTTCTTTAGTCCATGCCAATTTCTTTATATAGTCTATTACTTTCTTCTTGTGGTTTTCATGGCTCCGTGTAATAGTATAAGGAAGACCACCTCAATGGTAGTTTTCATGAAGATAATTAGTGTTGAGTGCCCAAATATTCTCTTTATTCTAGCCATGACATTTTGATGTATAGTAGCTTCTTTGACTTCCTTGACCTCCTTCTCACCAATGACCAAAATCATTTCAGCCACTAAAAGTTTTGATGTAGCACTTCCATTAAGCATGCCCAAATTAGTCTCTTGTAGTTTCATTTCTAGTTGTCTCACCTACTCTTCTCCCACTTCTTTTGCTTTTATTGATTCAATTGGTAACTTGGTTATTATATATTCAAATAAAGATTCAGAAAGCCTTTTTACGTATAATGATTACGAAAAAACATAAATCTTACAATTCAAGACCGGGAAAAGAATGGACCTATAAGTCAAATGAGGAGACATAAAATGGAAGTCAGTTGAGTAGTAAGAAGAAGCTATCTGGGCAAATGTCCTAGGTGAAAGAAAGAAGGGACTCAAATAGTCCAAAACACATTGCACTTTTTATAGAAAGTAATTCATAGGATTGCCACTAATTTATAAGTCATCTCCACATGCATGTATCTCTTGGATTATCTATCACTATCTACCACAATAACATGTGACTCCAACACTAAAGATGAAATCTTTAAAAAATATTGTACATAATACCCATATCAATATAGTGTTAGTTCTTTTAAGATATGCTCAATTACTACAATAAAAGACATAATTAGAAATTCAGTATTCCATTTCTAATTACGTTGCTTTGTTCAAATAGTGATGGAGATAGAAATGGAAAAAATTTATTTCTAAAGTGCTCTTTTCTAAAATTTAGAAAAGGGCAACACAAGAGCATATCTAAAATAAGTGACAGATTTTGTGTGTCGCTAAAATTAGCGACAACAAAGGTATCTTAAATTTTGTCGCTAAATTAGCGAAAAAAAAATAGAAACACAATATCCATTTCTAAATTAGTGATGGAATAACTTAGAAATGTAGCACCCATTTCTATATTAGAAATAGATTTAGAAATGTCAATTTCCATACATAAATACATACATAAACTATATGACATGTAATTAAATAAGCAAATCGACATATTATTCATCAAATAAAATTCACATAATATATACTGCAGAATAACACATCAGATAACAAATAAAAATATCCATAAAATAAAATACATAATTCATAACTTAATTCAAAAAACATTAACAAAAAACAATAATTTCATAATAAAAATATTCATTGTAAAAAATTAATAACACAACATCAAAAATAACTATGACTCCTTGTCCTGATGAGTATTGTCTTTTAGAGACCTGGCTCCTGGATGAATCCTCTTCAAAATTTTTTATTGCATTTTAATTATCATCTCTTTTCTTTTAGTCCTCCTCTCTTTTCATATTTTCTCCTTTCTTTTCATTCTTTTCTCCTCTCTTTTCATTCTTTCAACCTCTCTTTTTTTCATTTCTTCAATTTTCCTTTTGCATTTTTTTATTTTTTGTTGCATCTCTTTATTCTTTTGTTGCATCTCCTCATTTTTCCTTTGTAATATATCCTGAATTTTCTGTATCTTCTCGTGCAACCTTTCATCTAACATAGTATTGTAATTGGAAGAAAATGATGAAAAAGTCCAAATTGAACATGAATAAAATGTAGATGCATGGTCACCAAGATAGTATACTCACCATTTTTTTTGGTTCCACTTTGACAGCCTAAAGGTACATATTCACAACATCAATCTCTGGTGCCTCTATAGGAGGATCTATTAATTGTGAAGCAATTACAATCATATTCTCAATAGCTTCCTATAATTGTTAAAATACAATGTAACTCATCATAAATATATTACATAAAATTTATTCCTGCATAAGAAACTATCATCTCCATACTTAAAAATAATATAAAAATGAAGTCAGTCATTACAATGAGTCCATAAATAATAACTCATCAGTTACGATAAAAAAATACTTGAGTTTACTTATTATTTATAGTGAATGCCAAATAATCAATATTTTTATATTTTTTATTTTATTAATTGCAAATTACATATGAAACTACAAGTACAAAATGAGAAATTCACATTAATATCATTTGACTGCTTGTCCACAAATGATTCATCCTTTTTCTTGTGCATTTTTTTGAGTACCTCAAATGGTATTGGTAGATATCCCAACTCATCCTCATGGAAATAAATAATATTTACTATTAAGGTACATCATACATTATCACACATATATCATTCTTTGCATTCAAAAAATTTAAATAATAACAAAAATGAAAGACAATTATACCAAATTTTGAACGTTGGTAGATCACCTTACAACTTCCAGTATGTTTTGAAGGTCTTAATCCTTCACCTTCTTTCTATGATTGAAGATTATGTCAGGGCATCTAAGACAAGGCTTTGAACTCCTCCATATTTTAATATTCCCACCCATTTATCCAAATAATAAGGGGGAATACTATTAGGCTTGGCATCTTTATCATACTTTTTCTCTATTTGATAAGCTTGTCATTATATCTCCCAATTATCACATGTTTCTATGTATTATTCACTAAAACTACCAAAGTATTATTCCATTTGTACTTTTTCAAAAAAAACAAATAAAACAATAATACATTGTGATTTGTGAAGCATTTATTTTATGAGTAAATCATATTAGTCCAAATTCCAAATTGAAAAGCAAGTAAATGCATTAAAATTAAACCTCAAAATTTTCCCAATAAAATTTTTACATACTTGGGGGCACTAGTTTCTCCTTAATTATCATTTCGATTGCCCGAGAAGTAGAATGAACAAACCTATATGTGATTTAATATCAGTACATACATATACATATAAAAAAAGTACACCAATTTTTCTGCTACTAAGTTAATATTTAATTTATTTATATTTATTGTCCAAAAGTTTGTAATGCAAATATTATTTTAATTATAAATGATAATGTTTGATAAGTAGCAATATCATACTTTGTTATTAGGTTAAATTACCAAATTTCAAACATTATAATATACTTATATTTTCATCACATTTTATTTTATATTTATCTAAAATAAAAATACTAAAAAATAATAATGTATGCATGTAGTAAATTTAAGAAAGTTATGTACTGTTTATTGTGAATTATGGACCGAATAAAGATTTTTTTATAGTTTGGCATGCAAATTATGAATTATGAATATATTGATGGTGTTAATGCTATAGTATTAATGCAGGAGCCTCTTAAGATAGATGAGACAAAGCTATCAATACCTTCCCTATGCAAAATGAGACGAAGATAGAATATCAATAATAAGCAATCCGTGTATACCATGATGTGGTGATGCCAATGTTTCTTCCATATATGTATGAGAATGTGGAGAGATATTTCTAGTGTTGTCATCACTAAATACATGTATATTTCCTCCTCCATGAACTATTAGTTGATTTTCTATACACTTGCCCACATATTGAGATCACTGGCCACTTGAATAGTTACCACTCATACCTAGATCAAGTTATATAAACATCAAAATATATAGAGGCAATAAAAATATGTTATGAAATGTCATAATAACAAAACATAATGATAAACACATTGAAATTCAAACAAGCAAATAAAAAATATTAATTTAACATCCAAATTGTAATGATTACAAAATAAGCATGACAATATAACATGGCAATCAATAAATTTCTAGTCATCATCAAAAATTATGAACAAATCATCGAAATCTACAAATTCATCATTATCTAATTCTATAATTAATTCCTCCTCATTATCTTCATAAACATGGTCACCATTAATGTCTAAATAGTTCCCACATTCACCAAATAATATTTGAAGCCCATCATCTGCCCCATGAACGATTGAATGAAGTTCCATATTATTCTCTCGAAATACAAATACACGTAATGGAGTGACAATAACATTCTTTTCAACAACTTTCTTAGCTAATCTATGTTTTATTTTACATATTGCCCACCAGCCACAAGGATTTCTTCTTGTGGTTGGGAAAGTGGTGAAACAAAATTGTTTGACTTATTCTGCAAGAATAAATGACTCGTACTTATGATAATATTTCTTATGGTGCATATCAACAAGGTTATATTAATGATGAATTCTAATACCCATATTTGGAATATGATCAAACCATTCACACTTAAATAGACTTTTCCTCTTGATTGATAAAGCATGATACTCCACATGTAGATTTTGAATTAGTCAACTATAAAAATCAATAATATAAGCAGTATAATTAACACTTGATGCAAATACTACTATTCATTATAGCTCTATTTGAATCATGTTTCAAAGTTTAAAATTTATATCCATTTACATAATGTATGTGATACATCTATAAACTTCATAATGGTCCTTTTGCAAGATCTTTCATTTATTTATTACATATATTTGATGACATAAATTATACCTACAAAATGATAAAGGATACATTTATACTTATATAATGTTGCACGTAACTATTTAGAACCAAGAATGATAAGTTATATACTGACAAATTTTTCAAACCAATATGCGAAATCCTTTTCAAGCATTGCATCAATTTAAGCATCATCAATATACGATTCTATTTGCCTGAATTCCCTAACATAAAATTTTCAAACACAACATTGAAGGTATTTTGAATTATTTATAAGTTATATCATATTCAATGACAAAGAAATGACAATATGAAATTATTATATATCTTACTCATTATAAGGTGTAACTTCCTCATAATTTAACAAAATATATATGTGTAACATGTATTCCTGGTTATCTAAAAAATATCATGATGTTACTCTACCATACCATTGATCCACATGTGTAAAAATAGAAAGTAGATTATTTTCTTCTAATCCATCCCCCAAATCATATATATTTATGATGATAATTTGTTATGTGGATTATACAATTATGATCAAAAGTAGTGCACACAAAATATTGAAGCCTCTTCAACCAAGTAGGCATTGCATATTGATCCTTCAACTTTGGCTTTTTTTCCAATATTATTTTTCATTTTTCTGATATATATGAAATAGATATATAATAAAAAAAATATTCGTTGGATACAGTTGAATTTTTAGATTAACAAATAAAAATTATTTAACCTCTCAAATGAATACATCCATCTGTACTGGACATATAATTATGAAGATGTCATATTAAAATTACACCATTTCTTCCTTTATTTTGATATTATAAGTGAGATTTTTGAAAAGATTATTATTTCAGTCAATACTTCTCAAATATTTTGTGGAAGTAATTTATCAAAATGTTATGGGTATTAGCCTTTGCATGAACACATGATAGGTCATGACTTTTCATCACAAATATCTTATACTTCTTCATATCAACACTTCTTCCCATGTTAGATGCATATCCATCAGAAAACTTGAGCTCCATCAACCATTTACATAAAACTTCTTTTGCATCATTATCAAGACTATAACAAGGCATTATAAAATGTATTTATTAATTCATCCCTATTTAACTCTTGACATGAACAAAACTCTTTCAAATCCTCTCTTAATTTGATATTATTTTTTGTTTTTCTTTCCACATTCATGATAATTTTAAAAATATTCTCAAAAAAAAAATTTATCAATGTCCAACACATCTAAGTTGTACCTAATTAGGTTGGTTTTCCAATAAGCCAAATCTCAAAAGATACTTCTTTTTCTTCCAATCATAGTAATAATTTTTTAAATTTTGTGCATTAATGTAATCTACATTAATATCCATAATATTTTTGAACCCATATTTGTCGATTACATCTAATATTTTATCACCTGACCTAAAAGGTGGTGCACTTTTTATGATTTTATGATATTTCCTAAATGCATCAATATTCATCCGAAACAGATGTTCCAAATGTAACAATTTATGATGGTTATCAAATGAAGAAGTCTTTCCTTCTTTACTCATATAAAATACATTTGCGTCCTCCATGAAATAATGACAATGTAATTTCACTATAGTACTCCATCTTGATAACATTGAATATACAAGAAAGTTACTTATAGTCCACATAAGTGCTGCTTGTATTTAAAAGTTCTGATTTCTAGATATATCATATATTTTTACACCATCCCCCCAAAATTTTTTGAGCTCCACAATCAAAGACTATAAAAAAACATTTAATTTGTCTTTTGAATTTTTCAAACCTGGCATGATAACACACAAAAATATGTACTCATTTTTCATGTACATCCATGATAATAAATTATAAGGTATAACAATAATCAACCATGAAGAGTATTGTTGCCTTGTTTGTCCAAATAGACAAAATCCATCTGTGCACAATCCTAATCTAATATTTTGACTTTCATCTAAAAAAGATGTATGACAATCATCAAAATATTTTTAAGAAGGATAATCTAAGTAATGCTGTATTACACCATCTTTAATAATATGCTTTTGTGTCAACTCATGTCATTAGTAGTGTTTTCAAATGCAAATAATTTTTGCAAATGAGGAGTTAATGAGAAATAATACATCTTATGAAGAATATTTATTTTCTACCTTTTACATGTTGTATTTCTTTTGTATTGATGATAGTTATAGAAATTACATGTGATTATTTCACTATCTTTCCTCCAATATATCATGCAGCCATTAATGCAGCATTGCATTTTTTCAATGGGCAAACAGAAACCTCACATTAACTTCTTTGTGTTTTAAAAACTATCTGTCATGATGTTATTCTCTAGTAATAATTCAAATGATAAATGAAATAATTCATCATAACACCTTTCTAAAAAATTAAGTTGACTTTAAATTCAAGTGTCTGGCCACTGTGGATAACTTTGAATGGCAATAAAAATTACCTAGCTAAACCTTTTCTTCTAAAGCCTTTAACACATCATAAAATTATTTTGTCGATTATATTAGGATATCATCAATGATATCTGGATTTAATGAATGACCAATAATATTCTTCAATATTGCATCACATGCATCATTGGGATTAGCATATTCCATTGCAATATTTTAATCAATACTTTTATATACATAATGCTTAGTTGTTAATGGCATAACTATTTGCCTATGTTTATACCAAACATAATAGTCTCTAATAAATCTATCTTTTTCAAAATGATATTGCATTTTCCACATATTGGAAAATCTAATTTTGATATTTACGGTCATTACATGGGCAACTTATTTTCATTTTATCCATAAATTTAGGCTATTTTTCAGCAAAGCTAATAAACTCCTCAATTCCCTCAATAAATTCATTAATCAAAATCTCATCATTCGGTCTTACATTCACCCATTGAAGATCAAATCATATAATATTTTCCTTTCTTGTAATACATAACATAAATATTTTTTGAATTATAATAATGTATATAAAGATTTATTTGTAATAAACATATAGTAATATATTTATGTCATTACATAAATTTAAAAAAAAATTTGTGGTTACATCATTATTAGATAATTTTGGATTAAATTGAGATAAGACATGTTGTTTTAATATCTTAGATATTTATAAAAAGTAATAAGTTGTAATTTTGTCATATACATAAAACTAAATATTTGATATTTATCTATATTGGATAAAATTGCATTAAAAAAGAAAAAAAATAAAAATTTGCAATATCATAATTCTTGATTTCTAAATTAATAATCTACTAACTAATTAGACAAATGCAATTTTATATAATATAAATAATAAAAAAATTTAGAATGTTATTGCATTTAAATTTGTCAATGAAAAAATGACCAAAATAAATAAATTATCAATGCAGAACATTAATAAATTAATAGGAATATTTACTAATCGATATGAAACATGTAGTATAAATAGTCATATACCATATATGACATGTAATATGAATTTTTTTAATATTAAATAAAAAGAGATATTATTTATTTTATTGCACCTTTAGTAAATTGTAGATCATGCAACTCTATAAATTTTGAAATGATCTTATAATTTTATTTAGTTTAATAATTATTCATTATGTTTCAACTTTCCAATTGCATACCCTCAAAATTTTTATACGTTATTTATTGTTATTACAAATAAACTTTTAGTATTTGTTATAATATTTATAAATTGTTCATTGTTAAAGTTGCACCATTAGTATTTGTTAAAATATTTATAAATTATTGATTGTTAAAGTTGTGCCATTAGTATGAATTATTCTTTTAAAAAGTTTTACATTTCATCTAATCCTAATAAGCAAATAAAGTCCAAATTAATTAGTATAATCAAAACTATAGGTTAATAATAAAATGCACAAAAAATGCATACCTCAATTAGGTAACAAAAAAATTTAACAAATCTACATATATGAAAAAATGGAAAATATATAATTTATCAATTAAAACTATAATAATTCAACAAAACAAGAAAAGATAACCCAATAAGAATGTTAAAAATGAAAATAAACTATACTAACATCAAAACCCACAAATATAGCCAATATTGAATATAATACATATGGGATAAAATAAAAAATATAATTTCATACCTCATTTATGGATGAATTGTGTGTCGATCAATAATTGGAGGAAAAGAAATCCACGAACAATTTGGATGAACTCAAAATCTAAATTAAAAATCCATAACCCCTAACTTTGTTCAATGTTTCGAAGTGTTATCTATAAAATAAATATCTTAATTTAGCTATGGAATTTATTTCTATTTCTAAATTAGTGAATGAATGATCTCATAATGGATGGGTATGATATTTCTCATTTAACGATGTTAATATATTCTATCACTAAATATAGTAAAATATAAGTATTCCATTTCTAAAAAACATAGATATATAAATTTACATTGCTAAATGCCTCACAAATGTATCCACACACCACTATGCATCACAATTAGTAGTGGAATTAAAAAACATATAACAATCCATCGCTAAATAGGGATGGATTTTTTTTCCATTTCTAATTATTTCATAATTTGTTATTTCCATTTATAATCTGTTTCAATTGCATTTCTAATTTTAGAAATATAATTGGTCATTTCTAATTTTCATTTCTAATTGTGTGATTTTTTTTGTAGTTAATAGATTGACTTATAAAAGTATTTGTGCTTTTGACTTCATGAGCACCATACTTGCATGATTAACATACTTCAACATCATGTTTTGATGTATATATTTGTCTCATACATCATGATTAGAAGGATTATCACTTCCTTCATACATAATACCAAAGTCTGCTTCATGTATTATCTATCATTATACATTACAATAGCATGCACAAACCTACTAATAGAAAAATCTTAATTTCAGATCTACATAAATACCATATCCATCAATATCAAAATAACAATAACATCAAAACATTAAAATTCATTAATCAAGAATCCATTACACAAAAATACATCAACCCTAGACCTCGATTTTGCCTATCATTAAGAATAAATTCATATGGAATAATTTTAGATATATCTTATAGAAGTTTGGGTTCTCAATAATAGCTTTCAAGAATGTGTAGTTATCTAATCCTAAATCCATAATACTCAGTCATATGCCTTGGATTTTTCTCTAGGGTGAGTCAAAATTCTAGTCTTCTTTAGGGTTTATGGCCATGCCTACAGCACTAATGCGCTCGTTGATCTCCTCTATAATTGTGTAAAATTGTGCTCCCAAATATCAATTTTTCTTTAATGCCCTAGAAAATCTCTTGAAATTTTTATATTTTGAGGTTTTATAGAGTAGTGGCTGGGTGTAAAATTTATGTTCAAAGTCATGACTTTTGGGAATGCCAAGGCTTGTTCTTTTCATATCTATAACACAAAGTCAAGGCTATAAGAATGAGTCATAGTGTTGGTCATTTCTTGCTGTATATTGCTATGACACTAAGAATGATCGTGACTAAATATTTCATCCCTGAAACACAAAGTCATGATATTGAGAAAATATTATAGCATTGGTCTCTCTTTGAAACAAATTTATGAGGCATTGAGAAAGGTCACAGTTACATATTTTGCATATGTAACAATAAGTCATAGGGTTAAGAATAACAAAAGCTTAGGTATTTTTCTTTCTAACCCAATATCACAGTATTGATAATGACTCATAGCTTTATTTATTTCTCGAGTAAAGAGTCACAACCCTAGAAACGACCTGCACTCGAGTATTCTTTTTCAAACTTTCTGTAGCTAAAAGTTGTGGCATTGGAAATAATGTCATGCCTTTTGCCTTAGACTTGGCATCTCTATAATGAGAAAGGCATGTTGTTGGTGGCTACTATAACTCTTAGTACTAGTAGGGTACTTGATTGCTATGATGTAGATTTATATAATATTTATGATAAATATTATGAGCATGTGTGACTATGACTCCAAGAAAGTTTCATAGTCAAAAAGAATGTGTTCCACATTGAAACAATTCTATTAATGAAGTGGTAGAGTCATAACATATAAAGATTACCATGACTATTTATATAAAGCTTCAACTAAGAATGAATATCAAAATTATTTTACTAGCTCAATGAGGTAAAACAAAATTATAACACAAACAATGTTATGACTTTACATTACTTTTCACTCTATTCATTCTTAATAGTTGACAATGTCAAACATTTTATCAAAAAACTACTCAATTTCACTACTATCCATCATAACCTATCAAAAACTACAATTTAGTGAAATTATTCTATTTATAATCTTTCTACACAAATACATCATGACTCATTACTAAAATAACTAGTATTATTCATTATTTAGGATATTGAACAAGAAGGTAATAAAAAATTAGTTACCATCATGAATCTTTTAATTAAAATTTTAGAGGATTCTAGAGAAGCTAATATAATTCAAACTTATTTTAGACTGGTTATCATTAAATTTTCTAGTCAATGAGTTGAAATAACATACTAAAATATTTTAAATTAAAAATATAATTAGTAATTAACAAAGTTGGAAAAATAGTTGAGTGGTATTTGTGATGTTAGACATTTGGACTAGTCGCAATGAAACATCATTCATATGGTTTGTCACCAACTTTATTGATTGTAAGAATAAACTAAATAAAAAAAGTTAGGATTTCTTGATATCCTCCCTCTTCGTGATGACCCTAGTAGATATGAATTTTTGACAAGGATATTTAGGAAATATGACATTCAAAATAAAGTTTTTAGTAATATATTCAATAATGCTTCAGATGGTGTTGGTATTTATATATTTCTTAGAACCATTAGATACTAGCTTTTAATTGATATTTTTCATATTAGGTTTATATGTCACGTAATTAACCTAATAGTGTAAGTATGAATGAAAGTTATTTTACTCATATTAAAAAAACATAACAAATTCATTAAGATATCTATGGACATCTAGCAAATAACACGAGTTCTACTCACTATGAGTTCTACAAATTCATAAAAAAATCTAAATGGATGTCAGACACCATTAAAATTATATTTATCTAATATTAGAGGCATATGTTAGCTACCAACACATTATATCTAATAATATTAATAATAAGAATGGTAAACGTATTATTGATTATTTAGATTTAAAGACATTATTTTTTTTGAAAATTTTAAAGATTTTTTATGATATGACAATATGTGTTCGTTGGTATATACTCTCACCACTTGCATTGCACTTAGGTGTAATATATAATATTAGTATATTTAGCATGTATAGAAGATAATCTTAATTTAGTGTTATAGCTATTAAGATGAAAACTAAATATTTAAAATGCTAATCCTTTATACCAACTCTATATTTCTTTGCTACCTGTAGAGATCTTATGGTTCTAGAGGCATCAACCAGGCCGGGCCGGCTCGGACCGACACAAGGCACCGCATGATTCGGCCGTGCCTGGGGTGGCCCGACATGAAAATTTCCTGTGCCCAGGCTCGTGCCATGCCCGACCACGGCACCAATCATGCCGTGTCGTGCTAAGGCCAACCAAGCCTTGTGTTGTGCCTTACCCGGCACGGTTCAATGGCCCATGGCATGACCCACCGGCACGAGACAAGAAGAGACTGACCACACCCATATCGTCAGCGTGGCAGCACCATAATGAAATTGGAAAACAACTGGGGCACAGGTCCTAATCCACTCCGATCCGACCCACAGTCCCGCCCAAATCTCCCCCCTCCCCCCCAATGGTTCAAAAAAAAATTTTAATATTAGCCGTTGGATTTCGCCTCCAACGGCTAGGGGGCATAATCCAATGGCTCTCATGATTCTGCCCCCTAAATATCAATAAAAAATTAAAAAAAAAAACAAAAAAATTGCTTTTTTTAAAAAATTTTCATTCCTTTAATCTATAAAATCCCCTCCCCCCTCACCTCTTTATAAATTTTATGTTTTCATAAATATTTATTCTCACTCTCTCAAATTTCTCTCAAAACTATTACTATTCTCTCTCTTGGGACTCGGGATTTCATCATTCGGCTTGGCTTTTCAGGACTCACAACTCGAGTTTGAAAGTTTGAACTGGACTATGGTGCACCGTGCACATGATCGACCTCATTGCTTTACGGGTATTTTAATTTTTGTTTAGTATTGAACTATAACTTTTAACTTAAAAATTATTATTTAAAAAAATTAAGTATTTGTGTTTACTCTCTCTCTCTAGTCTCTCTCTCTAATCTGAATATCTAAATCTATCATTTAGGCTCTACCTCTTGTTTAAAAAAAACCCAAAAAATGACTAATACTAATGAAACATATTTAAATTTAGAAAATAAAAATCTTACACAGAGGTTAGAGGCTGCTGAAACTTTGGTTTCTCTAGTCGTCTCAACTCAAACATCTAAAAAACAAAAAACTAGAACTTCTGTAGTTTGGACTCATTTTAATATAATAAAATAAAAAAAAAATAATAGGGGTGAGGAAGAAGAAATGACACAGTTAAAATATTGTATGAGATAAAATGTAAGAGTTTGTTTGGGACAGGGCACCTTAAGGGGCATGCCGAATTATGGACCAAAAAATATGGTACATTAGATCCTAGGCAAACCTAACTTAGCATTGCATTTTTTGAGACTGGAGCGAGTTAAGTCTTAAAGTTTACTCCGTTCATATACTCCAGCGAGTTGGGTAGGGAAGACATGGCCAAACTTATAACATTGATGGGTCTTCCGATCAGATTTTCAGAAGATTCAAGGGTGGTGAGCATCATGCAGACATATTTTCAGCCTACTTATCTTAGGATTCCCAGGTCCACATCTAGAAATGACATACTGAAATTTTATAAGTTAGAAAAACAAAAAATAATTAATGAATTTATGGCATATAGTGGAGTGGTGTCCGTGATGTTCGATATCTAGACAAGTCACGATGAATCATCTTATGCATGTCTCATCATCCACAATGTAGATTCTGAATGGACAATGAATAAAAAAATTTTAGGATTCTCTGAGATTCTTCATCCTCATGATGGCCCGGCAATTTTTGAGCGTATGATGAAAATCTTTAGAGAATATAAAATTTAAAATAAAATTTTTAAAATAACATTCGATAACACATCTAATAATGGAGTAGCAATTAAAATGTTTGTTAGGAATATTAGAGATGCACCATTAGGAGAGATATTTCATGTCAGATGTATGTGTCTCATGATTAACCTGATTTTACAAGCGGGTATGAAGGTGTATTCCCTCATGTTGAATAATATACGTAATACACTAAAATATATTCACACTTCTCACCGACAACATGAGTATAGTAGTCTCTATTTGTCTACGAATCCTTAAGAAGAAGAAATTCCAATCGGATGTGAGACACCATTGGAATTACATGTACTTGATGTTAGAGTCATGTGTTGGATACTAATACGTGATATTCGACTACGTCAATAGTAAGAGTGACGAACTTATTATTGATGACACTGACTAGACTTCAAAAATTTCACTTATGAAATTTCTAAAGATTTTTTATGACACGGCGAACATGTGTTGGTCGGTTTATACTCCCACAACTTGCATTGCACTTAGGTGCATATGCAACATTAGTAGCATGTTTAGAAAGTATCGAGCTAACCCGACCCTTAGCCATATGGTTGCAGGGTTGGAAACCAAGTACTTAAAGTACTGGTCCAATGTTTTATCTCTTTATTGTCTCACTGCATGCATGGACCATAGGGTTAAGGTGGAAGGGGTAGATAACACCCTGACTTACAATTCTTCATGCATGAACCTGGAAGACCCACCTGAAGGGTTCATTCACGAGAAGTTGACTAACCTGTTCACATACTATGATACTAGGTATGATGGTAGCAGTAGTAAGACAGTGATTATGGACATGGATACCTTTACGGAGATGACGATTTTTCCTTTCATTTAGCGAGGGGAAAATGACAGGGGAGACCATCACATAGGAGCGAGCTTTCTCGCTACTTAGATACTGATTACAACTCAATTTTATCACATTCTGATACTAAAAATCTTGATATATTATTGTGGTGGAAATCATATGAGTCCAACTTTCCCTTGCTATCTAAGATGGCATGGGATCTAATGACTCCTCCGGTGTCGAGCATAGCATCGAAGTCTATTTTTTCTGTTGTAGTGAACGTGATTTCGAATAGAAGATCGAGATTACAGCCAGATATTATTGAGGCCTTGGCCTGTATGAAGGATTGGGAGGATTCGAGGTTTAGCATCCATGATTGTACTGGAGCTTGGACATGGAATGCATCCGCTACGAAAGCGGAGGAGTTGATTGCTGATGATGATGATCCATATGATAATGATTTTGATGTTGCTGTTGATGATAATCATGATATGCTGATTGATGATTGACGTGGTTTCCGGTTTCCCCTGCTCGTTGCTTGATGCCAGTTGCCAATGCTACACCTCTATATGGTTCATGTTAAAGGTATGGGTGTCAACTAGTTCAGGCATCTCGAGCCCGACGCAAGGCATGGCCCAACTTAGCCATGCCTAGCCTGGCACGACATGGTTGAGAACCATGCTTGGGACTATGCTAGGTTAGCTTGAAGCATGGTTCATGTTGTGCCATGCCAAGATAACCCGGGCCTTGTACCCTAGCTCAAAGGCAAGGCTCATCGGCACGACCTGAACCATTCTCCGTCCCTCAACCCCGAATGGTCGGATCTCAGGCCAGTATTTAGGCAAGTCCGCATCCATACCTCGAAGTTCGAGCAATTGAACAATACCTACACATTCTATAAGTAGAAGCTTCTGGAATCTATGATTGTTAGGTCGATTCGGCCATCAAACCGATCCAATGGTCAAAAAAAATTCATTTTAAGCCATTAGATTCGGCCCCAAAGGCTAGGAGTAGAAATCTGATGACTATCATGATTCTGCACATTAAATATATTAAAATAATTCATAAAAAAATAAAAAAATTGATTTTTTTTAAAAAAATATATTTTCAAATCTATGTAAATACCCATGACCCATCTCATTATCAAATATATATCCATTTTATCTTATCTCTCTCTCTCTCTCTTGTTCTCGTATAACTTTTCCTCTCAGCTCTTTTATCTCTTTTTCTCTCTCATTTTCTCCATTCAGTTTTGACTTTTGGGACTCGAGTGTAGACTGTCAATTACGGTACGAACATCATAAAATAGATGGAACTTTATAAATTATGAGTATTACTTTTTTATTTTTTTATTGTTAAAAGTTTTAGTTTAATTAATATAAATTAATAATTAATTTTAAAAAACAAAATTTACAATATAATAAATAAACTAATAAAAATTAAAATGACAAATGGAAATTTAAATGTTGATAATGAAATTAATTTAAACGTAAACATAGAAAATTTAATATGGATAATGATAACCCTATGGAAAGGTTCGAAGCTGCCAAAACTTTGCTTTCTCTAGTTTTCTCAATTCAAATATCTAAAAATCAAAAAAACTCTAAGAAAATTAATAGTTTGGACTCACTTTAATATTATACAATATAAAAAAGTTAGAGTGCCGATGAAGAATTGACACGATGCAAATATAATAAAAAAATATTAATCTGTAAGAGTTCATATGGGACTAGACATCTCAAAAGGCATACCAAATAATACACCAAAAAATATAGTATATTAGATACTAAGCAAACCTAACTCAATGGTGGGGTCTTTGAGGCTAGATCCAATTCCGCCTGTATGTTGACATCTTCATGCAGACTTATTTTTAGCCTGAATATCGTAGGATTCCTATGTTAACATCTAGGAATGACATACTAAAATACTATAACTTAGAAAAAGAAATATTAATTAATGAATTTAGAGAATATAGTGGAATGATGTTTGTGATGTCTGATATCTAGACTAGTCATGAAGATGCATCTTAAGCATGCTTCATCGCACACTATGTAGATTCTAATTGGATGCTAAATAAAAAAATATTAGAATTTTTAGAGATTCTCCATCCTCATGAAGGTATGGTCATTTATGAGTGCATGATGAGAATCTTTAGAAAATTTAATATTCAAAATAAAATATATAATATCACATTCAATAATGTATTTAATCATGAAGTATCCATTAACATATTTGTTAGAAGTATTAAAGATGAGACATTAAAGAAGATTTTCCATGTTAATGCATGTATCATGACATTAACCTCATAGTACAAGCAGGAATTAAAGTTATTTCTCTCATTTTAGAAAACATACGTAACCCACTAAAATTTCATCGAACACCTCACAAATAACAAAAGTTTGGTAGTCTCTGTTTGTCTGTATGTCTAAATAAGAAGAAATTCTAATTGAATGTGAGACACCATTAGAATTATACATACTTGATGTTAAAATAATGTATAGGATACAAACACATGATATCCAAATATGTCAATAGTAAGAGTGACAAACTTATTATTGATGACACTGACTGGGCTACAGAAATTTCATTTATGAAATTTCTGAAGATTTTTATGACATGATAAACATGTGTTCGTCAGTTTATACTCCCACAACTTGTATTACACTTAGATGCATATGCAACATTAGTAGTATGTTTATAAAGTTTAGAGATGACTCATCATTTAGTGACATGATTGTTAAGATGGAAACCAAGTGCTTAAAGTATTGCTCATTCATTCCATCTCTTAATTATCTGGTTGACTGCATGGATCTTAAGGTTAAGGTGAAAGTTATAGATAATGTTTTGACATACATATCCTCTCGCATGAACCAGAAACACCAACCTAAATGGTTCATTCACAAGAAGTTGACTGAGCTATTTACATATTACGATACTATATATGGTGATAGTAATAGTCAGACTCCAAGTATGAACATTGATATAATATTTGGAGATGATGACTTCTCTATATAGTTAGCGAGAAATAAATGATAGGGTGGACCATTGAATGGGGGTGAGCTGTCTTAATACTTAGATCTTGATTATTGCTCAATTCTATTATATATTGATAATAAGAACCTTAATATTTTATAGTGGTGAAAATTATATGAGTCCATCTATCCCTTGCTGTTTAAGAAGGCACGAGATCTACTGACTCATCTGGTATCAAGCATAGTATCGGAGTCTACTTTTTCTGATGTAGTGAATGTGATTTTAGATAGGAGATTGAGATTATGACCAGATATTATTGAGGCATTAGCATGCATGAAGGATTGAGAGGATTCGAGCTTTGACATCCAGAATCATGCTACAACTATAGTAAGAGTGGAGGAGTTTGTTGCTGATGATGATTAATGAGACTTTGATGATGATTAATGATTGATATTAAGCATATTGTATTACCTACGACCTACCACTAGAGATACAATCATATGCTTATGAGATTGATAATTTTTGGATTATCTTTATTTATTTATTTTTGTCATTTGAGCTTGCTACTTTTATTATTATTTTATTCTTTATTTATTCAGATACTTACTTATGGGATTGATATTATATGTTTATGAGTTTATCTTTGATATATTGATTTTTATCTTTTAATGATTTAATCTTGCTTTATTATTTTATAATTTTTACGTATTTTTAGTTGTGGTTTGTGACTTATCACTTGTGATAGTAATTTTATTTTTTTGTTGTATTAATTTAATTAATTAATTTAGTATTAAATTTTAATTTTAAAATATATTTGAAGTTTGAGATAACCCAATTCTGAATGGGCAGAAACGACATGACCCGGCACATCCCGGCTTGATCCGGCATGAGCCGGTAGGACCCGGCCCAATTTGGCAAGTCCTCACATGACCCACCTTGAATCAGTTATAAACCAGGCTGTTGGACCATGTCAGGTCAGTAAGTCTCAAGCCATGCTATGCATGGCACGACATGGTTACTATACCATGCCGTGCAGGGCATGGTGGCCCGTTTAGGCCACCAAAAAATAGGTCTGGTTGGCCCAACCCATTTGACACCTCTAGTTAAAGTGATAAAAATATAATAATATACATATTCATCTACATGAACCAAGCAAATGAACTAGGTGATTAGATTCATTAAAAATTAGCGAACATGTTTACATATAATAATACTATGTATGATAGTTATAATACTATATTTAGAGAAAACACCTTTTTTATTCAATTAGAAATGAGCAAATGATTGAGGTGGTCTATTGAATAGGAGTGAGTTATCTTGATACTTAGATTTTGATTATTACTTTACATTATCACATGATGACATTAAGAATTTTGATATATTAGATTGGTGGAAATAATACGAATCCACATGTCTCATGTTACCTAAGATGGTAAGTGATATATTGACCTATCAAATCTCTAGCATAACATCAGAGTCTCTTGTTTCTATGGTTATAAATATTATTTCAAATTAGAGATATAGACTATGACCAAATATCATAGAAGTATTTTCATGCTTAAAAAAACTAACAAGATTTAAATATAGGTATTTATGATAAAGTGAAAGATCTTAAGTAGTATTTTATGTGTGTTTATTTTGTTGATATACTCTTTTTTAAGCCCTACTATACATTTTATTATTATTTTTTTCATACGATACAATGATGCTCAAAAATGTAATATATGCATTATAGTTGTACCTGTAGTCCTGCACTACCAAATCAAGTGCCACAATGTCACTGCCCACTAGGTTAGTGGGCCTTAGGCCCTTGGCCAGTACCCAATTCCATTTCCCACTACCACTAGGCACTGAACTGGGCAACCTGGCCAGTGGCATTGTCATGCTAGTGTTGTCAAGACCTGGTATGATCCAACATGCCCAATTATAAAATGCATGCCATTGACTTATGTTGGTCTAACCAGCAATTTGGCCATGCTGGCAAGTCCAGCATGACATAGCCGCCTGACTGGGATACCAAAATTCAACCTATGTCAAAATGGAAAAGCCCATTTGACACCTCTAGGTATAACCCATTCCTAGGCTTGATGCATGGTCATGGATGATACGTCGTGGGTGGCCAAACATGGTCTATACATGACCACCTAGGCACATGATCATGAATCAAGGATAATGGGTCACAAGTAATAGGTCATAGGTCATGGCTTGTTGCTCCATTCTTATAACTTTCTTAGTTGTTTTAATAGAATAAATGAGCCAATGAATTATCAATTAGACCATTCATGATTTGAGACATGAGTTAGGCCTTAACTCATGAGCCCATCGCCAAATGTGGGATTGATAATCCCACCATGCCAACTATGCTCACATTGAATGTTGTGTCAGAGAAATAATCTTTACTCTAAGCAACCATGTGGTAATTAGACAAATTACACATTAGTTATTGCTAAGTCAACCTTTGACTCATATAGTAATATATGATATGCTTCTAACCATGTCTTGCAAGTGAAGAGAATTCAAAAGAATTAAAAAAAAACTTTCTATTGAATAAAGAATACTTTAAAATGCTTGCAGAAGCTCTCAACTTGGTTGGCGAGTTGATGATTTACAAATGAGGTCATTATCTCCTTAAATAGACATCTATAGAAGTGTGTAGAACCTTTGAAAGTTATCTACCAACCTAAAAAAATTTAGAAGGTTCTACTATATACATGTAAATGCAAGACTACCCATGAAAGACTGTATCCACATTACTCTCCCACATTCCATAGCCTTCCACATTCCTTCACATTCTTCTATCTTCTTCAACACATGTGTGAACACTTCCAACATATTCCACTATTATGTAGACTTCTCCAAAGTCTTCTAGAACCTTCCAGATATCTTTGGTCAAAGAATTTTCAACAAGTCTCTACAATATTTCCTCTCCTTACATATGAGCCCGAAGGGATCTCTTGTGCCCATATTGAGATTTTTCACTTATGATAGTGGAGTCTAGAGAATGAGTCCATGATAGTTGACTATGAAGTTGGCTACTACTAGACCATTGTAACCCATAGGAGGTTCATGTTATATTTTATATTTGCTATGCTTTATAACCTTTCAAATCATTAGTCTAGCCTTGTCGGCATGAGAATTAGCATACAAGTACTCACATCACATAAAAAGGTGTCAAACTTATTGTTTGTTGTATATCTCCAAAAACTCATTAGGTAATTGATTTCATCTAATAGAAATCTACAAGTATATATGTCGTGTAAGTACTAAAGTGGACATAAACTAGATATCAATTCTTTAGGAATTATATGAGTAGTTTATCCAACCAATAATAAATTAATTACTATTTGAATTGAAATGATAAACTTGGATCTTAGATTGTTACTCAGACTCTACGATTGATTTACTCCATTGTATTTGTCGAGTTTTCTTTACTATTGAGGTGTGTTATGATTGATTATTGGATGAAAGGTTGGATGATGTGGATTTCTATTTTTGCCTTCTTAACATACAAGGTTGTTGTCGACCTTGGACCGTCACTACTAAGGATGGTCTTCTTGTAGTTTTGCATTTGGTATTTAACTATACTTACTCTATTCATGGGTCATCCACACTACTACTTCTTTTAGGAAAAATATTAATAATCATTATTAATTTCTTTGAGTATGTATTTCTATTATATGACCTTAGTTATCATAAAAATATGAAATAATAAGGTATGAATATAATTTGTGCTTTTGATTTCATAAGTATTATATTCACATTAATTACTTATATCTTTCTAAGAATTTTACATATAGAAGTCATATAAGATGAAATGATCCCATGAATATCATCATGTTCAGAAACATATCCCATTGCATATATCCCATGAATTACATATCACTATCAATCATAACCGACACACAAATCTATATTAGCATATCCAACCTTTCACATGATAGGTTAGATATTCTTTATAACTCACATATTATTTGAATGCTAGTTCTTATAGAATGTACACAATGGAATGACCATAGATCAATTTGTCATTTTAGCTTCAAAATTATCATACTTATATCAATAAAACTTGCATAAATTCAGGGTTTCAACATATAGATTTATCTCATGAGGTAAGAATAAAAGGTTGCCACTTCCTTCATATCCAACCTCATGAGTATGTCCTATGAATTATATGTTACCTTCCACCATTACCAATGCACATAAATCTATATTAGAATGAAACTTAAAATCTTTATTCTAATTAACATTCATATCTATCAACATTCAAAAATAATATTTTCATAAAAAAATATTATTCAACCATAATAATCATACAATATACAAAAATAAATCCTAGATGTCAATTAAGATAGACATTGTAAAAGATATTATGTGAGATGTTTAATACTTTTTCTTATTGAATTTAGAGTTCTCAATAATTTCCATCATGAAGATTTAGGTCTCAAATCTAGTTCATAATTAATCATTGCATGTGTCCGACTTGAATTTATCTTTAATTAGGAATTGGAATTTATGTCCTTTTAGGTTTGACATGTTCTTGGCCTTGCAAATCTATATTCTCTAACACACTTATGGGGTGTCTATGTTTCCCTTTTATCATTGGGCTTCCATTGGGTTATTATGTAGGTCTCAAATTTTATAGAAATGACTTTTGATTTAGGATGCAACCCTAGGTGCTCATTGAATCTCTTTGTTTGTCACTCCACATGCCAACTTTTTTGGGTTATTCAGGATGTATTTACTGATGTGTTTGTATGTTTTTGAGCTTTTATTGGAAATATTTCACTTAATATCTATTTTAATGGAATTTAAAGAATATGAGTGAAATCGAAAGTGTTTTGGATAAAATTGGTATACTTGGAGGAGCAATGATTTGGAAAGGAGACAAGAAAAGAAGAGTCATCACATTTACCATGTCATGACATGGTTATACCTTCCAAAAGCCTACATAGTAGTTGCATTATCCTCACTCGGTCATAACTCTACAAAACAAGTAATGATAATATTTTTATGTCATTACTTTCCCATCGAGTTATCATAATATTTTAATTATGCAACACTATCTTTGTGACCATGATATTTTCTAGTATCATAAGTCATACTATATCTATAATATCATAAGTCATAATAGCCAAGCACTCTACTAATAAAAGAAATCGTGATATTTTCTAGTATCATGAATTAATAGATATAAAGGGAAAATGCCAAATAAAATTAGTGACAGTAATATTTTCCACCATAATTTTGTACTCCATATAGTATTACTATAGTCAATGTATTTCCATTTGATGTAACTTTGTGTTCCATTGAGAAAACACCATAGTTTTGGTCATTCCTAGTGTGATGACTTTGTGTTCAAAAGATAAATACATATAAGTGGTTATTACCAGTACTATGACTTTGTGTTCTAAAGAAAAATTATCTTAGCCACAACATCCCAACTACCATGACTTGGCACTCCGTAGAAAAGTTAATTAAATTTTGATAATCCTTGTCACCAAGATAATTGTACTTGAGAAAAGATTCAATGAGATAATAAAGTCAAGACATCAAGCCAATGTCATGATTTCTAGCTTAAAAGATCACATGGAACCTTAATATATAAAGCAACACTTGAAGATTTCAAAAATGGGGAAGGGAATTGATTTCGAGCCAAGAGCATACAAATCCAAGGTAACACGACTTTCAACAGATAGGTAGGAAAAAATCCAAGGAAAAAATAAGCAATAATTATTTGAAATTAGGTTTTAAGATTTAGATTCTTACTAGGGTTGTCATTGAAAATTCTTAATTCCATGAGATGCTCCTCAAAATATCTTGTGTAAATTATTCAATAATATCAGGCAAAATTAGAATTTAGTGTTGATTTAATATACTTATATTTTGATGATGTGATATTATAATATTTATATTTATAGTAATACTATGGTTTGGATATTGATAGATATGAATAATATTTCAAATGAAAATTAGGGCTTTCACAATATCATTAGTTTATGCTTGTTTGTCATATCAGACAATGGTAGTTATATCATGAGATATACTCGCATGATATGTCAAGAAGGAAGTAGTAGTCCTTCTAATCATAACATGTGAAATAAACCAATGTGTAAAAATCCAAGATTGAGATAAGTTTAATTATTACAAATATAGTTTTTATGAAGCCAAAAGCACAAATGTTTAATGACCAATCTATTATACATATCCTAGAAGAACTGATCTTCAAGTGATATGTGGGTTAAGTATAACATATAACCTAGGAGTTTCACTATAGTGTGAGAGTCATGTGTTAGCTATGACAAATAGTAAAAAGTATGTCATGTGATATACATAAGTGGAGGTATCTCATCTGGTAGTGATAATGCTGCTAATTATTTTCTTTTGTATGATTTTCATATGTGAGATTTTTGGGAAAACATATATTAATTGTCATGAGTATGGTATTTATAAAGATGAAAGAACAAATACATTTAAAACCATATTATTTCAAACATTTGAGACATTAAAGGTCAAAGAATTGATATCCATATTCAAAGTAGATATCAATGGTAGTTGACAAGTTGCTTAAAAGGAGTAGACATGTGAATGACCTATAAAAAAACCTATATGATTTTGGTAATTAAATATAAAGGAACAACCATGAGGGGCTCATCCTTGATAGTGATAGTCCAAGGATGATAGCCACTTTATATGCCAAGAGGGTTCGTGGGCATTTCCACATTAGTCTATCATTTAATCAATATAAAAACACAATATTTCTCAAATACTAAAGAAATATTATCATACATAAAAAAGTTAGCCAACCCTTGAGTCTTAGTATCTTCCTGAAAATCCAAGTCTACCTACTCAACTTAATCAATAGTTAGTTTACTATTTTCGTGGGCATTTCCACATTAGTCTATCATTTAATCAATATAAAAACACAATATTTCTCAAATACTAAAGAAATATTATCATACATAAAAAAGTTAGCCAACCCTTGAGTCTTAGTATCTTCCTGAAAATCCAAGTCTACCTACTCAACTTAATCAATAGTTAGTTTACTATTGATTGGTCAAGCAACTTGCACAATACCTATGGGATTTATATCTAGACTTAAGTCAACTTTACTATTTATATAACCCATATATACTTGCATAAATCAATTTGATGAAAGACAATTGCCCAATGAGCTTTTGAGACTATGTGATAATTAATAAGTTTTGGTACCACATTAAAGTTGTAATATTTCTATGGATCATAAATTCTTTGTGGTAGAGGAATGTTATGAGTGATGCAACTTCTCTTTGAAACACAAAATCATGTTGATAAGAATGACCATGTCAAAGAAAGTTCCCTCCTATAACACATAGTTTCCATGGAAAGAATGTCATAATTGAGATATATACTCTTTGGATTAAAATATCATGGTGATAAAAATAATCATGAATGAGGTAACACCTCTCTAGAACACAAAGTCATGATAGAAAGAATTATGTGATTGAGATAAATATTCTTCAAAACATAATACACAATCATGTTAGAAAAAGTTGTCAAAAATAAAAATTAGTTTGGTATTGTGAGAAGTTTGGATCTATCATGAAAATGCCATGGTATTAGAAAATACTACAACTCCTTGTACAAGTTTAGTACTTGGTTTCTACAACATAAAAATAATATCGTAGCCAAATTTTTATTTTAGAACTAATACAACCATGACTCTATGATACTATTGTGACCATGAAAAATATGTTGCACTTTAGAAGATTGTGACAACCATGTGCTAGAGTCATAGTTTACAAAGATTGTCACAACTTTTTTGTAATGTTGTGACCAATAATGTTTGCCACAAGTTTTCAACAAGCATGTGATTGTGTAAATATGTCATGACATTAGAAATGTCATGATGTTCTCTTGTTGTTGTTTCTTTCAATTTAGTTTTCTATCAAGTCTACAAATTTTACTCAATTTTGATTTGATTTCACAAATATTATCCAATTCCATAAAAATACATAATTCAATGAAATTATTTTATTTAAGGCCCAAATTTAGTATAATTACATCATAAAAATAATACAAGATTACCACAAAAAATCAATATTATGAGTGTTGAATAATAGTGGTAGCCATTGTTCCTATTCTATAACTAATAATACCCCTAATCAACTAGCATAAAACCCCATGCACTAGTATCATCTAATCATTTAGCATCTAATTGGTTAAAGACAAGTTGATTACTTTAATGATCTAATATTAGATTATGTGCACGCTTACACTAAAGTTGTATATAAATCCATATAATGAAAGTCAAATTTGCATAAATATTTATAAGCATAATTTAAATTTACAAGCAATCACTATCTCAACCATTTATTAAATGCTTGGATGAACGACGATCCTATTTTGTGCTTACTGAGCTACACAACAAGATTTATGAAAATCAACTAGGTAGAAGTACACTAGTACAAATGGCTTATATCCAAAGGAATGATTAACCAACTGTGAAAGATGATGCAAAATATTATGATTGCTAGCAAAGGTAACTATCAATCTATAAGTTGTAATTGCAATCTATGATTCATTTCTAGTACATGATCATTAATTTAAAGGGGGAAAGGCACATATGGCACTTTTTAATAACACCAACATAAAAAGTTATTTTTATGCACATAAAATTACTTCATCATATAGGTATAAGTATTGGCCTATGACTCCATAAAATACAAAGACATCATCCATTTCATTTAGTTTACCATAATTTTCTGACTCATGATATATTATTTGATTGTAAGGAATAATGAGCCCAATTCATTAGCAATGCATTCTAAGATTTTTTTCATGGAATTAAATAATGAGAATCTTTATTGTGTGTAGCCTTATCCATAGAGTAATGGTCCAGTAGAAATCTCTAATAATACATTTATCATGACATAAAAACAATGTCTAGATGATGATAAAAGAAAATTGGTTGAAAATCTACACGGAGTCATTTGAATATACAACATAACTAGTTAAAAATTGTTTAGAATTACTCTCTTCACCTTGTCTTTTGGAATTAAGGTAGTCATGCCCTTAGAAATAGGGATGCCTACCACCCATCTCGATTTCTCCAAATAATTCAGAAAATTCAACATAACTCATGTGTTGGACTAGATTAATAAAACGTGAGAAATTATTATTTCTTGAATGATGTTCTACTAACATAAGACAACCATTAAATATAATATATGTGCAAGAGATTGGATACTCGTGCTATTTGGTGGGTACTAGATATAATATCATATTCATCTTTAATAACATGCAACAAACTGAATCAAAATTTCATCATGGCTAAGGCTAACTAGCATGCAATCCACCATATAAAACACTATTTTTGAGATTACTAGTGTGTAATTGATTGTATAAAGATTGCATCTAGCCTAATTACATGCAATTGACTCAATAGAATATTACATTTTGACATGCTAGAAAAAATATTATATCTAGGTTAATTACAACCAACTAGATAAAATATTATATCCATACAAATTGGCATGCAATCAGCATTGTGTTCATTCTAATAGCATGAAACCAACTTAACAAAAATTATATTAAAATTAACTAACACGCGATCAATAAAATGAAACGCTAATTCACAACTTTTTAAAAGTTGAAAGAAGTGATGGACTACTACAAAACTTAGAATGGCTTGCCCATGTAAAAAAAGAAGTAAGTATAATTCTTATTTCCTATAATATAAAATAATTGGAAAATAATTATAGGAAAATCAATATTCTAAAATATCTAAAATAAATGGGCAATTAAAAATAATTCATTAATTATATGGAGTTTTGTAGGAAAATAGAGTGTTTAAAAATAAAAAAATAAAATCAATTCGCTGGAGAAAATATTAACCAAAGTAGTGCATAATGCCGGCAGCAAGGACGATGGTATTTGAATTAAATCAAATGTTATCATCCACAACTATGACATTTTAATTAATTCAAATGTCGTCGTCCTCAACGATGACATTTGGCTAAATTAAATTTGCACGTTACGGTTTTTCTTTTCCTATTTGTATTTTAGCATGGTCTTAAAGGTAACAAAAAGAGATACTAAGAGCTAGAGGGATTTTTTTTATTAATTTAATGATTACCCAAAATGGCACCATATTAGCTAGGCATGTTAAGAGATTTTTGAAAAAATGTGTTCACTTTTCAAGTTGTCTTAATTTATTATGCACTTCATTACAATAAGTTGGGATGCTAAGTCTTTTTATAGATGGAGCCCTTATAATGATAGTACTTAGCTTCTATTATTTTATTTCAAGAGAATAATTTTGTTAAAACATCGTAGAAATAGTAAGGAACTAATAAACAACGACCTATCCTATATTTAATTATTTTCATATGTTTGTTTGCAATGGTGGTTGAAATTAATGATGTTAGGAGATGATTTATTTATTTTTTCTTTTTCTATTTTGGTTTGTGTTATGAACTTTTCTCCTTTATGAAGATCGGTTATGATTGTGTTGTTTAATTTTGTACTTTTTTTTCTCATTTCGTATTTACATTTCCTAATGTGGCTGATTTTAACAAACGAAAAAATATATAAAATACTTAATTGAAAAAAAAAATTATAAAAATAAATAACTATGTTTTATGTATGATAGTAATTAAATACTATTTTAATAAATTGTAAATGTTACTTTACTTAGACAATTAGTTTTTATGAAAATATACAGATCCATGTATTTTACCTCATTTACAACAAATATTCTCAAATCAATAGATTGAAATAGAAGTAATGGGAAATAAAAAATAAATAGAATGACCACTACCATTATTTAGATATGGTTCTAAAAATTTTAAAGCCACTAGTTTTATGGAGTAATACACCAAATCATATGGATAAGATGCACTTCTTTGAAGACTAAATTTAAAAAAAGTAATTAGTAGAAAAGATAAGAAGCAATTGGTTAGATAATCAATAGTAATATTATCATTATTATTGTTTTTTTAACACTTAATGGGTTTTGGAATGTAGACATTTTTAGACTCCTTAAGAGATTGACTTTGGATTTGTTTATTAATGTCTCATCATGTTATGAAAAGAAGATCGATTATAATAAGTGATACATAATTTAAATTTTTTTTGAGTGATAAAGTAATGGATGTAGCATATAATGACTTCTCTTTGTCATTATATTTGCTCCATGGGCCACAAAGCCTACACCCTTAAGATGGCTTGAAAATTAATAGCTTGAATTCAAGGCTTCTAGTTATGAACTAAACTCAAATACTATATTAAATTATAAATTTTTATAAAATCTCAAACTCTAAGAAATTGGTTGTAATATGATTATTATTTATGGAGTTAGAAAATGAAGAAAGTTCTTAAATGATAGAAAAAAATACAATAATATAAATATGAACAACAAAAATAAGACAAAATGATACAGTGATTGAAATTGATGTCACTATGATTGTTTTTTTATGATAAAGTTGATTTGATATCAGACTAAAGGCCTCATATTATTTAATTTATTTGGGACCAATTTGTACATGTCAAATATGTATATTTCAATAATTCTCGTGATATGTCACATATGAGGGAAGAAAATCTATTATTATGCCTATGAATATACCGGTTGAATTCATGTTTGAAGATTTGAATGATATGATATAATCAAGGACAAATATTGACAAACAAAAGTTAAAATTAGTACTCAATTATAAGTATCCTTTTATAAGTGGAAATAGGTTTCAACCTTTTCCAATATGGGATGACAGTAGTGTGTGCCAAACTATGGGTGGCCATGTAGATTTATTTGTTCACGAGAATTCACAATGTTACACAATCTAACTATGGTTGTGGGCCTAGTGCTGGTGTAGTATCAGATACTGGACCAAATGGAGATGATGAAGATAATACAGAAGAAGATGATGATGAGTATGATGAAGATATCAATGATGACTGTGATGGAGGTGATAAAGATGTTGTTGATGGACATGCATTCACCTTTCGAACTTTTAACCAAGTTTTGGAGAATGAATAAGGGATATATGTCTCAGCACAAGTACCCTCTTGTGATGTATCAAATCACTCAGATGATGAGACATTGGATGAGTCATCTTTTGTTAATTATCACTTACTAGTAACACCTCAATTTCAACATGTTGAAAACATGGATACTGATGTTGCAAGTTGGACTCCATGGGCACATCATACTATCAATTATTCAAGCAAATATTTCATTTTGGCAAGTTTTTAATTCAAAATTTGATTTGGAAGGGGTTGCAAAGATTTACTTAATTACAGCACACTAAGAGTATGTTGTTGTTGCATCCTCAAAAAAAATTGCTCATTTTAAGATGTAAGAAGGCAGAAGAATGTCATTGTCCATGGAAACCTTGTGCAATAGTTGTAAAAGATACTTCATTATTTGTTATCAACAAATATATGAGCCACATACTTGTGCCAATCCTTATTTGAACTTGGGCCATCACCCCAACTAGAATTGAAATTGGTTGATAGTCATATAAAGACAATAATGAAGGCATAATTCACATTGTCTATGGTTGCTATTCAAGCAAGTGTGATAGAGCAATGAGGATATCAAATATCATACGAAAAGGTGTTTGATGGAAAACATAAAAGCAATTAGATAGTTATTTGGTGATTTCTTTCAGTCATATATAGAGATGCCATTCAAATATCATGTGATTTCTTCCACATTGTCTATGGTTATTTGGAAAACATGTGAAATTAATATGAGAAACACTGAGATATTCCAATGTGAGTTCTGGTCATTCAAGCCATCTATTGAAGTGTTTAAACATTTTCATCTCGTAATGAGTATTGATGGTTCACATTTATATGAAAAGTATAAAGGAAAGTTATAGATTTCTATGGGGTATGATAGAAATAATCAATTGTTTCCGTTGATATTTATAATTACAAAAGGTGAGAATACTAATAATTGAGGATGATTGGGCTGCACCTTCTGCCTATCATAGGATTTTCATGTATCATTTTGCAAGCAATTTCATGACCCAGTTCAAAGATAACATTCTGAAAATTTTGATATGCAGAGCAGCTTTAGCGAGTACAGAACTCAAATTCAAAAAGCAAATGAATACAATTATAAAAATTAATTCTGAAGAAATATAATGGCTAGAGGCTATCCTACTCCAGTTAAGAGTTTTTTTCACATGACAGAGGTTGAAGATATGGGTTAATGACAACCAATATTTCAAAGGTATTTAACAGCTTTCTAAAAGGAGCTTGTAGTCTACCAATAACTATATTAATACAATTGACCTACTTCAATCTCAATGGTTACTTTGTTGTTAGAAGGAAACTAGGTACTAATAGATTAGCATCTATTGAGTCACTCTGTATGTTGATGCTAGATCCAGACTCATGTTTTTAAGGTAGGTTCGATAAAAATTATGCTTTACAACCTCATACAGGACTTATTTCATGTCAAGTCAAGGAGATGTTGAACTCATCGCCTCAACTTAAATCAAAAAAATGCACATGTAGAAACGCGATGATATATGGGTTCCCATGTAGCCATATGATAACAACATGTCATCATCACTTATTGATTTTCGTTTGTTTGTGGAAGGCTACTACACTACTCAATCCTACTATGACACATGGGCAAGCCTTTTCCATCTAATATTCAATGAAGATGAGTAGTCTTTTTATGGTGGTTCAATGATTGTACTCTTTGATTCAATGCAATGCATTAGAAGTAGACATCCTAGATCAACCCGGTTGCATAATGAGATGGATGTTAGGGAGGAGAAAATCTTGATAGCATGTGAGTTGTGCAAACAATAGGGTCACAATCATCATTCTTGTAAGAATAGAAATCAAGTTTAGTGAATGAATGTGTACTAATATATGAATGTAGTTGTTCTCATTATTTATGATTTGGTCCTCCTTGCGGCGCTCAGCACCTTCATTAATCTAAAAGATGAAGGAGAGATATATTTTTTTCTTTGTCCTTATGAGACTTGACTCCACCCCAACTCTTCATGATTTTTTGATTTATCTATGAAATGGTATGATAATGATGCTACAAAGGGTGTTAATTTTTTGAAGTGGAAGTTTCATTCCTTCCACATAGATTTATGAGAGTATTTTAATTAATTCAAATGTTGTTGTACACAATGGCAGCATTTTAATTAATTCAATTGTTTAGCTATTTCCATATTTTTATTTACAAAGAGCTCAAATGACATGTTTTAGCTAAGTTGTTCTCTTGAAGCAAAATAATGAAAGCTAAGTACTACACCATTGTAAGGGCTCCATCTATAAAAAGACTTAGCATCTCAACTTACTGTAATGAAGTACATAATGAATTAAGTTGAAAACTACCTAAAAAGTGAACACATTTTTTCAAGAATCTCTTCACATGCCTAGCTAACATGGTGTCATTTTGGGTGATCCTTAATAAAATACAAAAAAAGAGACTACAACTCTTAGTATCCCTTTTGTTGCATTTAGGATAATGCTAAGAGAAAAATGAGGAAAGAAAAGCCCTAGCACGCAAATTTAATTCAGTCAAATGTTACCTTTGTGGATGATGATATTTGAATTAATTAAAATGTCACTATTGTGGATGATGCCATCTGATTTAATTCAAATATCACTGTCCTCGTTGCCAGTATTGCACATTACTTTGGTCAATACTTTCTCCAACGAATTGATTTTTTCTTTTTTATTTTCAAACACCCTATTTTCATACAAAACTCATCAAGATTTCCAAGTCAAACCAGAACCTCAAATCGTGACTGAATGCACCTGACCAAGGGCTCAATGTTTTTTCTCCATTTGTGAGAGTAAAAACATTCATTCTCAAACACCATAGACACATGATCGACAGCACGTGATTGATGGCACATGACCGATGGCACATGATGTACATATGCACCTGCCTCTATCTGTGCATATCGAGAAAGTATCTAGCTATTTGGCTATTCCATGTTTTTTGTTCTATTGTGTATTTGTGTTTGAATACAAATTTACCCTTTTCAAAAAACATCTACCAATGTTTTTTAAAAAGGGTAAATTTGTATGTTCAAACATGGCCTTTTTTAGAGCAGTTATTTAATATACTTATCCTTGTGGACAACCATCAACACAACCCACATTTTTAATAATTTTATCTATAAATACTCTCATCTAATGTCCATACCTACTATATTTTATTTAGATTTTAAAAATAGAACTTTTCTAAATCTTTTGAATGAAGCTTAATTTGAATGTAGTGATTTTAACATTAAATTTAAATTATTTATTCACCAATATATGGCCCTTGGCCCGTACAAATGATAAATGTTGTTGCACTATTGTAATTTATCAACAACATTTAAAATTTAGATATATATTTTCGTTTTTTATTTTTTATTACCTAAATTTTATTTATTCTTTTTGAAATTCATTCTTTTTAATTTAGATACACACCACCGCACTCAAATATTGCTCATGTATGTTACTACTCATTTTATTTATTTGAGTAACTCATATTTTATGTTTTTTTTGCAAAAAGATAGAATAATTTTAAAATGGTTCTATTATAAGTAGAACTAACTAATTCGAGTTGAGTGGGCTGGCCCAACCTGACCAAATTGAGTAACACTACTAAAATGGGCTGGGAAACATCGGACTTGGTTCCTTAAAGTAGGCTTCGAGCACGCGCAGATGCTCTGGCAAATATTCAAGTGGTCAAATCAAGCATGCCTACTTGGGTCAACTGGATGACTACAATGGCCAATCTGAATTTGAAAATATCCGTACATTGAGAATCATTTCCTTTTTTTTATATTTTAATAAGGTCAAGCAATGTCTAGTCTGACCGGACAAAGAGACTCAACAAATTACAATGATCAATTTTTTTATAAAATTAATCATCATTAATATTTTTGATGGTTAAATTTGTGTTTTTATTAAAAAACATACCTAGCTTTTTATTTTTGTAAAAAACTCCTATCAAATTAAAATTTGAGGTACTAAAATAAAGTAATCCCAAATTACCCTTAATAAATTAAAATATAACTCAACTAAACTTTCCCATTCCCTTGGTCTGACGCCCCTTGTTGCTTGCTCCTCGTTCCTCACCTCTTGCCCTCTCCCTCTTCTCTCTCCCTTTCCTTTAAGCTCTAGTAGCTGATTGTCGAGCTTCACGAGCTCGATGGAGAGGGAGAGGGGGGAGGGAGAGGGCAAGGGGCGGGAGGTAAGGGGGGAGAGGCGTCGAGCAAGAGGCGAGGGATGAGGGGCGTCAAGCAAGAGGCAAGGGACGAGGGGCATCAAGCAAGAGGCGAGTGACGAGGGGCGTCAAGCAATAGGCAAGGGACGAGGGGCATCAAGCAAGAGGCGAGTGACGAGGGGCATCAAGCATGAGGCGAGGGGCGAGAGGTGTTGAGCAAGAGGCGAGGAGCATCAGACGAGAGGAGTTTTAGTTGGGTTCTATTTTAATTTGTTAATGATAATTCGGAATTACTTTATTTAAATGCATCATATTTTAATTTGTTAAGAGTTTTATATAATTTTTTATAAATATAAAAAGTTATGTTATATTTATTAAAATATTCCGTAGGGAGTGCAAAAAACACATTTCCTCCATTTTTCAATAAATAAAAATCATGATAAAAAGTGTTAAACTATGTTTTTGTGCACCCACCAAACAATATTTACAAAAAAATTGTGACTTTAAATATTTTAAAAAAATACACAAAATAAAATTTATTTATGTTATTGTTTTTACAAGTAAAATACAATAGATTTTAAATAGGAAGATTATGTAAAATGGATCCAAATTAAAAATATTTATGTTTTGATATATATCTTAAAATATTTTAACCAAACATTCCCTAATTATAAAATATTTTAATATTAGTATTTCTTTTTGTTTTTCCAAATCTATCCCTACATCATTAAAAAATAAAAAACACTATTGGAATATTGTGTTTTGAGTGAACAGTGTTTTCCAAAAACATTGTTCACAAACTATATGTTAAAACTATATGTATATATAATGTGTCTATATATATATGTGTCAATATATAAACTATATTTAATTTAGTGTAACTATATATATATGATTTAACTATATAACTTAGTTATATATGTGTATATAACTATATAATATAGCTTAACTATGTGTTATACTATATATTTTATACTATATCTATAGAACTATATATATAATATTGTTTAACTATATATAGTTTTCGATATATGTTAGGGATTCGAGAACTCAAAAATTTGTAGATAATGTTTGTAGATTAAGATTACTTTGTTATAATCACATGCTTATAAATATTATGAGAAGAGATGTACTTTAAGTTTGGGTTGACCAACTTATCTTTTCTCGTACATTTACTAGTCCAGGTAAGTGTGAGGAAGATGATATTACAATAATGTAGAATTAATTTCATTGAATCGATGTCACAATATTTTTTATAATCTCAAAACTAGAAACTTAACATTATTTTACATTGAAACAAATTCGTTGGGTTTCTTATATTTTTAATATTTAAATTTATTTCACACATACACATACAATCATAATCAATTAATACAAATTAATTAATTTGATTTAATAGCAAAATTAAATTACTCAATTACAATTAAATTAATTATTCTGATTATGAATATACATATATTTTAAACAAATAAAAACATGTAAGACTTCTTTTATTGCATCTAGATAAGGCTGTAGAAGGGAGACACGCATAAATAAGATCTCAGGCTTCAAATATAAATTATTTCACATAAAAATTTAAATAATTATAATTTATACTAATACAAAAGTATAATTATATTCTCTAACTTATTAAAATAATTTATGCCTTTAATTACTCATTACTAATTAAATTCTTCATGTTAAGATTACAAATACTCATTAATTGAATCAAATCATAGATAATATAATTCAATCAACCTCTAATTATTTTTTTTATACTCTCTACTTAACTTTTTTGAATTGTTGAATTAGAATCCATCTGTATGGTTTGACAATTTCAAGACTTATTAGCTTCCTTGATGAGGCATCATTAATCTTTTTGATATGACATGAATTTCATCAGAAATTAATATTTACCAAACGCTATCGAATTCATATAGTTCTCAAATTTTCAGATCGATCCCACTATTTATGAATCAAATAATAAGTATATGTAAATAATAATTGCTTAAAGAATAAGAGTAATAATACTTATAATAACTTTGATATATTTTATTTTAGAAGTTAATACAAAGTAATTATATCGTGTTAGTCCAATTCAATATACTCAAGTTTATTAGAATTAAAAGTGTGAACATTAACATTCGTCATAGTCAAGATAGACTTACTCAAATTTAATGCTCTAATTTTACCAATATGTTATCCAATTTTATCTAGATTATAAATAATAAATTTATATTCTACAAGTACTAATGATTTGATCTCCTCTGAGTAAGTCAATCTCTACACATCGAATCATATACAAGTATAATAAAGGAAAAATGTATTTTTACAAATTAAAATCATTATAAAAATTTTTTATTAAAATAATAAAACGTTGGAAATCAAGAAAATAATCATTAATGACTTTTAGAATATATTAGTTCCAACAATAACTATATAGTTTTAAGCTCTATATATATATATATAACTATATTAGTTGTTTATAGTTTCGTGAACAGTGTGTCGGGGAACAACATTGTTCACGTCGAAACAATGTTTCGACATAGAATTTTTTAATAATTTGATGTGGGGACAAATTTGGAAAACAAACAAATGTGGGTACTTGAGTGTATTGAAAATCAAATTTGGAAAAAACTATTTTAAGCTATATTTATATATATAGTTGGAAGCAATGTGTGTGTGTGTTTGTGTGTGTGTAACTATATATACAAATGTGGGGACAAATTTTGTAACTATATCTTAAAAGTTAAGTATGTTATAGATTGGGGATGCTTTTGATAAAATGTTTTTAGACGAAAACCAAAACACAGATATTTTTGTTTTAAACTCTTTTTACATAATTTTCCCTTTTTAATTCAAAAATAGTTTCTAGTTCACAAAATCAAATTTCCATTCAAAAACAAGTTTCCCAAAAAATGAAAATCAATTGTATATTTTAAAGTAGTTTCCTAACAACTTAAAATCACTCTTCCATTCAAAAATTAATTTCTAAAAAAATGAATATTGATTTTCAATTTTCTAAATTACACCCACATGCACACACAAGTTTTTGATTTGAAAAAAATGAAAGATAGTTTTTGTTTTTTTATTGGAAACACTTTTTGAATTTAAACGTAGTTTTCATTTTTTGCGAAAACTACTTTTTGTTGGAACTAATTTATACTAAAAATTATCTTTAATTATTTTTCTATTTTCTTAATTTACATCTTTTTCATGTTTTAAATATAAGATTTTGTAATGAGCTGAATTTGTGAAAATGGATTAATATGTCCATTCTAAATTGTATATGATTTGTTACATACAATTTAGTTTAAACATGAAGATCAAATTATCACTTTTTATAGAATATAAGTTTTTTCTCCACAATCTAGATAGAGCTAAACAACCTATCGACATTAGTGCAGCACTAGATTTTAATAAGTCTATATAGACTACGATGAATGTTAAAGTTTTACCTTCTAGTGCTAGTACACTTGAGTGTATTGAGTGAGACCAACACAGTGTAATTATTTTGTACTAACTTGTAAAATAAAATACACTATTATTATTATTGTTACTATTATTCATAAAGTAATTTATATTTACATACTTTTATAAATAGTTATTTTGATTCATAAAATATTATGTCTAGAAATAGATTATGGAACTATATGAATTGGATATTATTATCAAGTATATGGTGAATATTGATTGCCAATTGAATCAATATCCTATTAGAAGGATTGATGATGCTCTATTTAGAAAGCTAATAAGTTTTAATATTACCAAACCCTACAGGTTGATTTTGATCCAACAATTCAAATAAGTTACATGAAAAGTATTGAGAAAATAATTAGAGATCGAATAAATTAAATTATCAATGATTTAATTAAATCAATGAGTATCTATATATTAACATTGAGAGTTTTATTAGTATTAATTAACAAAATACACAAATTATTTTTAAATAAGTGAGAGAGTATAATTGTAATTTTGTAATGGTATGAATTATAACTAATATAAATTATTATGGAAATAATTTACACTGGGAGCCCGAGATCTTATTTAGGCTAATGTCATTTTTGTAGCTTTATTTAAATGTCATAAAAGATGTATTAAAGATTTTATTTATTTATTTAGAATATATATGCATATATAATTAGAATATTTAGTTTAATCATAATCAATGAAATTAATTTTATCAAATTAATTGATTCTTATTAAATTAATTTTTATTATATATATATATATATATATATATATATATATAATCTTTAATGAGATATTTAAAATAATAAATTGAAATAAATAATTTAATTAAGTATCAAATGTTCACTTTTTTATTTTAAAATATAAATTGATTGTGGCTCGACGATACTACACCACCATAGCATCGTCTCCTTCATGAACCAAAGTTAGAAGAAGAAAAATGAGAGATGATACAACCATCAGTACACTTGCATAAAGGTAATTCTAACATGAAAATTTTAAACATCACAAATAATATTAATCCTATGCATGTTGTCATAATATATGAAATTTTGATTTATACAAATATCAACATGGTATGAAATGGAGGTTTTGTGGTCATATCAATCACCTATAAGTTATGTTTTAATTATTTAGGTATTAAAAATGACATTTTTATGGATAAATAGAGGTAATTCAACATATGTTAATCAATTTGCAAAGTTACTCATATATATTTACATTTCTAAGTTTACTATGATAATGAGTTTGGATAGTTTTAATTCAATAATTGTAATTTTATGTTTAATTTTTTGCATGGGGATTTAATTTTTTTCTTATATAATGAATGAGAAAATTACCACTGGAAATGATGTCCATGGAGGTTTTCATAGTGAATGAAGTGTCGAAGGTGGTGGCCAATGCTGGCAATGTCACCTGTGGAGGTTGTTGTAGTGAACGATAGCACTAGATGTGGTGATTAAAGTTGGTTAAATCACTTGTGGAGGTTGTCACATCGAATGATAGTGCCAAAAGTGGTGTCTAAAGTTGATTACATCACTTGTGGAGGTTATCATGGTGAACAACAACATTAGAAGTAGTGATTGAAATTGACAACATCATTTGTGGAGGTTGTCACGACTACCAATAGTGTTGGAAGTGTTGAATGATGTTGACGACATCACCTATGATAGTGTCATGGTGAATAACAATGTCATAACTGATGATAGAAGTCAGCAACATCACCTTTAAAAGTTGTCATGACAAATGGCAATGGTGAAAGTGGTGACTAAAGCCAACGGATGTCACTTATGGAAGTTGTCATGGTGAATGATAGTGCTAGAGGTGGTGACTATAACTAGCAATATTGCCTATGGTGGTTGATGAGGCGGATGGTGGTAGATTCTATGGTGTTGTGGCCAATGGTGATGCACATAGTGGAGCTCACATTGGTAAAATTGATAGTAGAGCTCATAGTGGCAGAGATTGTTGATGATGAAGACCACGACAAAACAACCCTAGTCCTGATTAATCTCAAATCTTGGTAGATTCTTTTTATTTTGATACCACCTAACCAAGGCCATTACAAATTAACCAAGTAAATTCAACTCGATTAAGGGTAATATCGAAACCTTAAATTTTCTTATGAAAAAGTATAAGGGTATAGTGTCCTAAATAAAATGTAGCTCAGTTATTTTATAGTTAAATATGTATGATGCATAGTCATCACATATTTGTGGCATACTTTATGGATATTATGGTAATTTTTATTGATAGTGGCATGGATTTTGATATATGGATGATATGACATGTATTATGCAAGTGTACATATTTGTTACATGTCAATGTGTATATACAAGTATAACAACTTATATGATAGTTGTATGCTAGAAATAGGAAGTTAATATCAAGATATTTTTTAATAAAACCCTCATTTTTAAAATATCTAAGTGTGCAATGGAATTCATTTAGAATAAATCTCATGGTTTTCATCATTGTTTTGAAAGTTATGCAAGTTGGTTAGCATGTTGGTCGTGATACCTTTCCTATGTTGGACTACGCACAAACCATAATTAGGTTATTATATAGATTATTTAAAAGATTCATTTATGGAACAATCATTTTAAAATTATATAATAGTTTATACTTAACTATGAATACTAGCATCCTCTCTATCTAAGCCATTGCAATTATTTATCGAACAAAAAAACAAGTCATTAGGTTAATCTTGTTTGGTATAGCTCTCTGCCTAGATAGAAAGATTAATAGAAATTATTCAATTTGAATAAATAATGAATAATATGCATCCTTCTATCAAGGCATGTTGTTCATGGTGTGACATACTAATGATGAATTCATTCAAGAATTATTGGACAAATAATAGATAATATAATTCAACCCACTCACCACCATTCTCAAAGAGAATAAATTTGATGGAACCAATAACATAGATTATAAAAGGAATCTTTACATTTTCTTGAATACTAAGAATTATAAATTTGTACTCATAGATTTATGCCGAGATGAACCTCATCAAGTGGCGACCGATGAGGAAGTCGAGCCTTATGAGAATGGGTAAAAACTAATAAGATATCTAGATATCATATTTTGGCTTCTATGTTGAATATACTCCAACATCAATATCAGTCTGGGGCTACCAACTATGACATCATATATAATCTCAATGAAATATTTGTAAATCATACTTGTTCTATTAAATAGAAAGCCCTAAGTGATTTGATAAATACTATAATAACTAAAAGCACCCTAGTGAGTGATCATGTTCTCAAAATGATTAGTCTTTTGATTGAATTAGAAATCATTGGAGCTGAGATTGATTTGGATTCTCAGACTAATATTATTTTTTTATCAATTCTAGACACCTATAAGCAATTATGCCTAAATAATAACATGAATATACCTGATTGGAATTTAGCACAATTACTTAAGGAATTAGTATCGGCTAAAAGTAATAAAAGGAAACTATCTAGAGTATTTGTGGTTGAAAGAACTTCTGAATCAAAAGAAATGAAGAAGATGAAATTTTAGAAATGTACTCATATTCCATTAACAGCTCATAAGTCATAAGTGAGAGTAAAAAAGCTAAAAGAAATATATTTTCATTGCAAGTAGTCAATATACTAGAAGTAGTATTTGATTTATCTTAGCAAAGTGAATAATTAAGGTAAATTTTAATTACTAATAGTTGAAACATGTTGTAGTGGTATATATGGATACTTGATATGTAGATATGGGTGCCACTAATTATGTATTTAATTCTTTATAATAATTCCAAAAACTCGATAACTAAGTGATGGAGAAATGGATCTTCTAATGAAAAATGCTATGAATGTAGCATATGTTTTAGTGAGAGATTGCAAGCTTCTATTTGAGAAAAATTCTATTATAATTTTGAAATATTATCTTTTATTTTCAATCATAAGAAACTTGATTTCTGTTTCAAGTTTAGTTGAGGATGAATTTTCCTTTTTATTCAATAATTCTGTAATATTTTTTTTGAATAAAAAGATTGTCTATTCTAGTACATTAGAAGACAATCTTTAAGTTATTAAAACTATTTTTGCTCTATTATAACAATATGAGTCGTATAATATCAACACCTTACCACATAAAAGAAAATATACTTCTAATATGAACTAAAAATATCCTTGGTACTTATGGCTAGGTCATATAAATCTAAAATAAATTTTGAGACTAATTAAAGATGAACCATTGGATTTATTGAAAGTAAAAATACTTATAACAAATGAGTCATACTTAGAAGGAAATATGAGCAGGTAGTCTTTTTGTGGTTAAAGGCTATATAGCCAAAGAGTTACTAGAATTGGTTCATTCTGAATGATATGGGTACATAGCTATTCAAAAAAAAAAAGAAATTTTAAGTAATTAATCACTTTCATTGATGATTACTCAAGATATGAGTATAATTATTTGAAATGCCACCAGTTTGATACATTTAAAAAATTCAAAGAGCACATGACAAAAATAGCAAAATATCAGAATAAATATCTCAAAACATTATGATTTGATCATGATGGAAAACACATCTTTGGAGAATTTAGGGACTACTTTCTTAGATTTATAGTAGAATGATGTAGCAGAAAAAAAGAATATGACTCATATTGACATTATAAGGTTTATGATGAATTATTTAGATATGTCAAATTCTTTCTAGGGATATGCATTTTAAACTACAACTTGTATTATAAACTTAGTTCCATCTAATTTGATATCTACTATTCCAACTGAATTATAAATTGGGCATAAGTCTAGTTTGAAATATATCTATTTATGGGATTGCCAAGTACATATGATGAAAGGAAAGACATTTAGTTAAAAAAAGAATAGAAGTTTGTTTTCTTGTGGGATATCCTAGAAGAATTAAAAGTGATTTATTATATAGTCTAAATGATTATGTCATTATTAGCACCAATGCTCAATTTTTAGAATAAGACTATATGGCAAACTGCAAGCCTAGAAGTAAAATTGTTCTAGAAATGTTAAGAGGATATAAGTTAGTCCAATATCCTTCAATACCATAAGGAACACCACTATGTAGCATCATTGATATCTCATTACCTCATTATAATAAGAGAATTATTGGTGTTAGTGTTGATATTGAACCTTATGAACTTATCATTAATATAATAGTCGCACAGCCAAAAGGAAACGATCATAATGATTCACAAGGATCAGTATTTATGTAGCATATCATTAAAAGTATATAACCGAGAGAAATTTCTTATCATAGTAGGAAGGTCATTTGTCAACCTACATGGTATACACTCTCTGAGTAGCTTATGACAAAATCCTTAATGTCATAAGTACTAATCCTGAAAATTATGATAAAGTACTTCGAAATAAAGATGCAAAACATTGACAAAAAGGCATTGAAATTATAAATATAGTCAATTCATTCCAATCATGTCTAATATATTTTGGAACCACTTGAAAGGAAAAAACTCAAAAAACCATAAGTGGATATATAAGAAAAATAGAGGAATAAATGATAACATTATAAGTTATAAGAGTGGACTTGTTTCAAAAGGTCTTACTCAAAAAGAAGTAATCAATTATGATAAGACCTTTTTGCTGACAGCCATACTAAAGTCAATACAAATTCTCTTGTCCACTACAACTTATTATGACTATAAGATTTAGAAAATGGAAGTAAAAGTTCATTTATGGACTGAAACAAACATCTAGATCTTGGAATACTCACTTTGATCAAACCATTAAGTTTTATGGCTTTGATCAATGTTAGTATGAGAATTATATATATATATATAATGAAAGTTGATAACAATGTGGTGTTCTTGCTATAATATATTGATGATTTATTACTCATTAGTAATGATGTGAGCTTATTATCTTTGGTTAGGGTCTAGTTGTTTAATGAATTCAATATGATAGACTTAGGAGAAGCTACTCACATTCTTGGAATTAAGCTCTTGCAAGATTGCATGCGAATAATATTGGACTTATCTCAAGTTATTCATATTAATCAGATATTGTCTCATTTTAGCATGTAAGATTCCAAGAAATATTTTCTTTCTTTTTAACATCAAATCACTATTTCAAAAAAATAGTGTCATACAATACATAATGAGAAAGAGAAAATAAAGACAATTCCATATGTATTTGTAGTAGGAAGCTTGATGTATACAATTCTCTGCACCATACTTGATATCTATTTTATAGATATGGTAAGCAGATATTAATTTAATCCATGACAAGAATAATCAAGTACCTAAAAAAGATTATAGATTATATATTAGTATATCAAGAAGATAATCTTGTACTTATAAAGTATACAGACATGGATTTCTAATTAGATGAGGATTTGAGAAAATTCACCTCAAATTATGTGTTTACCTTGGGAAGTAGAGCCATAAGCTAGAATAATTCCAATCAATCTTTTATTATTGATTCTATCATGGAAGCAAAGTATGTGATAGTTTAGAGGCAGCCAAAAGACTATATGACCCTAGAACTTATTGAAGGATCTAATGGTCATTCCCTATATATAATTACCTATTATACTTTATTATGATAATAATTGAGCAATTACAAATTTGAAGGAACTTATAACTCACAAGAAGGCAAAAAACATTGAGTGTAAATATCAATTAATAAGAAATATTATGAAAGTGGAGATGAGGTAGTAATGAATGTAGCATTGATATATACTTGGTGAATCCTTTTACGAAGAGCCTTCCAGCTAAAGCTTTTGATAGACATGTGAAAAAAAATGAGAGTTTGACATGTGACATAATAACTTTGAGTCTAAGTGGAAGATTATTTGAACTAATTTATACTAAAAGTCGTTTCTAATTGTTTTTTCTTTTTCTTAATCTACAACTTTATCTTTATTTAAATAAAATATTTTACAATAAGCTAAATTTATGAAAAAATATATATATCCTTTATTCTATACTTTAGATAATTTGGTGCATAGTGTTTGGCTTACATACAGAAGATTGAATCGTTAGTTTTTTTAGAATATAAGTTTGTGATTCATAATCTAGATAGAGTTGGACAACCTATTAGTAATGTTGTTGTATTATATTTTAGTAGGTTTATCATGACTACGATGATTGGTAAAATTCAAAGTTCTTGTGCTAGTACACTTGAGTGTATTGAATAAGATGAATAATATAATATAATTATTTTGTACTGACTAATTACTATTATCTCATTACTCTTATTCGTGAATTAATTAACATTTGTATGTTCTTGTTAATCATTGTTTTGATTCATAAGGAGTAATATCTAGAAATAGATTATAAAACTATATGATTATGAATTGGATAATTTTATCAAATATATGATAAATACTGAGTATTGATTAATGATGCTCCCATGAAAAAGTTTATAAATTTTGATATTATCAAACCTATAGGTTGATTTTTGGTGTTGTAATTCAAATAACTAGTAAGTATCAAAGAAATAATTAGTGATTTATTGAATTAGATTATTAGTGATTTGATTTATTCATTTTTTTATCTATAATATTATATGAAGAGTTTATTTAGTATTAAATAATAAAAGACCTAAATTATGTTTAAATAAGTGAGTGAATATAGTTATAATTTTATAATGTATAAATTATAATTAATATAAATTATTGTGTAAAATAATTTATATTATGAACTCGAGATCTTATTTAAGTTAGATTCTCTACTCTAGTATTAACTGGATACCATAAAAGAAGTCTTAGGGATTTTATTTATCTATTTAGAATATATGTGTATCTATAATTGAAAAATTAGTTTAATTGTAATCACATAATTTGATCATATCAAATTAATAGATTTTTATTATAATGGTTTTCATATATATATATATATATATATATATATATATATTATTAACACATTAAATTTTTAATGAGATATTTAAAATAATAAACTGAAATGCATAATTTAATTTTGAAATAAATGTTCATTTTATTTTAAAATATAAATTATTTATGGCTCGGCGATGCTATACTATTGAAGTGTCATCTTTTTCACGAACCAAAGTTGGAAGAGGAAATATGGAAGATAATACATCAATCTCTACACATGCATCAAGTTAATTTTGATATGAAAATTTAAAAAAAAATAATATTGTCCAATGTTTATTATCATAATATATGGGGTTTTGATTTTAATAAGTTCCAACATTTTTCAAATATGAATTTAGTTTCTATTTTTTTGGAAACTGATTTTCAAATGAAAATGCAATTCTGATTTTGAAAAATACAAGTTTTGATTTTTTAAATTATTTTAAAGAGGTTGGGACAAAATTTAGTTTATGACTTATGAATTATTAAAACAAAAATATTTAATCTTTTGATGTAATATTTCTAAATTTTAAAAATGTGAGTCTTTTTTTTATACATATTTTTGAGCGAGCGCACCAAAAAACAAGATTTATCCTAAAAAATAAATATTTACGAAGATTTATGAAAATTTAATTATTTTTATTTTAAATCTTTTTTTTTGTCCCTCTCCTCCTTACCCCACCACATATTTTATATTCTGAATACATATTTTATCTTCAATTTAAATTTTAGATGAAAACAATTAGGCATAAAATATATGATTTTCAGAGTTTTTTCCCATTGTCATTATTCTTAGCTATTGGTAAAAAATTGTATTTGATCCATGAATTATTGAACAACGTACATGCCATTTTTGTAAACATAATGTCTTAATTTTCATATTTTTTACCTCAATAAATTTCCGTTGCTACAGGAACTGAGCATGATAAATACTAAGTGGGCACATGACATTGGGTAGGTGGCTCGGACTTTAATGGTAGAAATGCTATTTGATATGCCATTGGTAAATTAATAGGACTAAGTGTGACTCCCTGGGGTTCGGAACAGCAGTCGGTTGTTTCCATCAAGTCTTAGATACTAGAACGAGTAGACTTTCGTACATATTCTGGTGTTGTCAGACGACTCAGACAATCACGCCCATCTTTCATTCTATCTGCTGACTTTCTTCAATCCCAACTTGCCACTTTCGTGCTTCCGGATTCAATTTTAGACAGATGCAATTCTTTTAAGTTGGGACATACATCAGATCCACTCCCAGGAATCAGGACAGGGCTGCTAAAACATGGCGGCCAACCCCTGCTCCACAGAGGAACTAACACGTTACCTCGGCCCCAATGTCGCGAATGGTAGCGCAATTGCGGCTCTCCTCTGCTCCCAAATCACTTCCCAATCCAACTCCTTCACCGCCACACAATACGCTGTCGACAACACTTACCTTCTCTTCTCCACTTATCTTGTTTTCTCTATGCAGCTCGGCTTCGCCATGCTCTGTGCCGGCTCCGTCCGGGTTAAAAACACGATGAACATCATGCTTACCAATTTAATCGATGCAGCCGCCGGCGGTCTGTTTTACTATCTTTTCGGGTTCGCCTTCGCCTTCGGCACCCCGTCGAACGTTTTCGTTGGCCGCCACAACTTCGCGCTCAATTCCTTCCCTTCTTCGAATTTCGACTACAGCTTCTTCCTGTACCAATGGGCTTTTGCCATAGCTGCTGCAGGGATAACCAGCGGATCGATAGCAGAGAGAACCCGGTTTGCTGCTTACTTGGTGTACTCTTCTTTCTTGACCGGCTTTGTTTATCCAGTTGCGTCTCACTGGTTCTGGTCGGTAGACGGTTGGGCAAGTCCGACTAAGTCTGATGGTGATCTCCTGTTCGGCACAGGTGTCATTGACTTCGCCGGGTCCGGCGTGGTCCATATGGTAGGTGGTATTGCTGGGTTTTGGGGCGCAATGATCGAAGGTCCAAGAATCGGTCGGTTCGATCGTTCGGGTCGATCAGTCACGTTGCGTGGTCACAGTGTAACCCTTGTGGTTCTCGGGACGTTCGTGCTTTGGTTCGGTTGGTATGGTTTCAACCCCGGTTCGTTTACTAAGATCTTGAGTGCTTATTCGGCGGGTGGGTATTACGGTCAATGGAGTGCTGTTGGTCGAACCGCCGTGACGACTACGTTAGCCGGGTGTGCGGCTGCATTGACTACTCTTTTCGGGAAAAAGATTTTATCCGGTCACTGGAATGTAACAGACGTGTGCAACGGTTTGCTTGGTGGGTTCGCTGCGATTACGGCTGGGTGTTCGGTGGTGGAACCATGGGCAGCCATATTATGTGGTTTTGTAGCGGCGTGGGTTTTGATTGGGTGCAATATATTGGCGGAGAAAGCGAGGTTTGACGACCCGCTCGAAGCCACGCAGCTACACGGTGGTTGCGGCGTATGGGGCGTGATTTTCACAGCGTTGTTTGCGACGGAGAAGTACGTGGGTGAGGTTTACCCGAACAAACCGGGTCGACCATACGGGTTGCTGATGGGTGGAGGAGGAAAGCTATTGGCTGCTCATCTGGTGCAGATCTTGGTTATTATTGCTTGGGTAACTCTTACCATGGGCTCCCTGTTCTTTATTCTTCATCAGCTTAAGATGTTGCGGATATCACACGAAGACGAGATGGCCGGCATGGATCCAACTCGACACGGTGGGTTGGCTTATGTGTACCGTGATGATGAAGACGCTGATGGCGGTGGAGTCGCCATGAGGAAGATCAACCCCGCCACCAACACGATTGTTTAATATGGTTTCCATAATTTTGAAAACTTTTTTCTTTAAGGTTTTTCTTTAAGGTTTTTCTTGTCATCGGGACGTCAAGGTTCGTTTCGGCTGAATGCCAGAATCTGGATGTTATATAATTACAGAACAAGCCCTCCCCTGCCATAATCTCGATCACAAATTTGATGTGAAGGTGAAGCCAAATTGCCAAAATCAAAGGTTAATTTTATTTCAATAATATTTTATATGTTAAATATATTAATTATCTTAATAATTCTCTTGTTGGTATTGGGTATGTATTTATTTATTAATATCTAATAATTTATTTATTCTCATTATTTTTATTTGGTGATTTGTGTTTTGGCGGATCATTTATAAAATATTTTAAAAAAATAAAAAAATGTATCAAAATATAAAATGATTGTTATTTGCCATTCTTAAAATCAGAAGTTCAATTAAGAAAAAGATTAAACTAAAACATTTTAATAAAACATCAATTAATGACTTGAGTGGGATTCGAATAAGCATATTTGATATTATTAAACTACCTTATCACCTAGCTAAACAAATCAAAGCAAATGAAATCTAATATTTATTTATATATATGTGTGTTTATATATATAGTATATATATAGTATATATGTATGTTTATGTTTAAATATATAAAATAAATAATATATATATATATATAGATTGCATTTGCTTTGGTTTGTATAGCTGGGTGATATGGTAGTTTTATAAGTTTGAGTATGTAGGCTTGAATTGAATCCTACTTATGTCGATGCCTGATGCTGTGTGTTATGTTTTAGTTAATTTTTTTTTTTCATTTTTGTAACTACTGATGTGTCAGTTGATTGAAAATTGAATTTTTAATTTTTAGTGTACCAAAATATAATTATTTTGTGTTTTGATATATTTTTTTCTATAATAGTTATTTCTTAATATTTTATAAATGATGTACCAAAACATTAATCTCTTTTTTTTCAATAAATTAATATTAGAATATGGTTAATTAGAGGTATTTTATATAATATATCAAATTGAAGATTTTAATAAAAGAATTTAATAATGTAAAAATCATTCTCATTGGAGTTTTCACATGGAACCATACATTGATAGTTTCTCTAAAAGTTTTTTGATATTTTGAATTTATCAATATGAACATATTTTTAGAATTATTACTATATTGAGTGATATGGTCAATAAGTCTATACTCGGCTGTTATAATTTTAATAATTATAGCATCAAGGTGAAGGCTTGCCCTTAATGTGCACAATGTTTGAAATATATAGATATGAATTTTAGCAAACAAGATAATAAAGCTTTGTTAATTACAACCCAAAGGGATAGTCTGAGAAATGAGAATGGGAATCAAGAAAGCTCAATACTTCATATGTAAGTATTATATGATAGTTTTGAGGGAATTTCAAGTATCAACCATGTTGAAGTATGAAAAAGTCTACAAATATCTTTTAAAGGATTTGAGCAAGTGAAGAATGTCCGTTTCTAACCATTAAGATTTTGGAGCTTATTTCTAATTATTTCTCAAGAGTAGTGATTTCTAATCGATTAAAAATAAATGAACACCTAGAAGATGCTAGAATAATAAAGAAGATACGCCACCCAATGGGTCCTAAATTAGAGTCGATTATCATGATGATTAAAAAGAATACATATTTGGAGGAAATGATAATTGAGAAACTCCAAGGATTAGTGAGAGCATATGAAGAAAAGCATCAAAAGAATCAAGAGATAAATGAGCAATTTTTCAAACAACTCAATGATATGCATGAAAATAATGATAATAAAAGAAACCAACATTATGAGACAAAGATAAAGGCCGTGGACGTAGTGAAAGTTACTTTCTTGGTTGATGTTGGAATTACATTAATTCCAACAATAACTATGAAGGAGAAAGCCCAATACATTCTCGGGGAAGAATGAATCAAAGCTTGAAACATGACATAAATCAAGCTCAATGTTATAATTATCAGAATTTAGGCCAAAGTTCTAGTGGAGAAAAAAAGTGGATTAAAGATTAAAGTTATGATATCTAATTAAGGAGGAGAAGTTACATTAAAAGAGTTTAAAGAGTTCTATAAAGTAAATGAAATTCATTATTTGATAGCAATTGCAAGATCCACTGGCAATGACATGTACAGTTTACATGTCTAATTGATCTTTAAAAAGAAGTGTTTGGAGAAAAAACACCACAAAAGCATGGAGTGTAAGAATTCCTCAATATCTCACACTTGAGATTCTTAGAAAGAATGACATGTGTTCATGTACAAGATGATTAAAAAACAAAATTTGATGTTAAAAGTAAAAGTTTCATCTCATTGGCTATGACTCAAATTCCAATGGTGATAAGCTATACAATCCTAACAATAAAAGGATTGTGATCAGTCGAGATGTAGTATTTGACGAAAAAAATATATGAGATTTTGGATCTTATAGAGCTAATTCAAAATTCTCTTCTCTATTTGAAGATGATATAACACAGAGAACAACATAGAGAAACCCAACAACAGCCAATGGTCCAACCTACTTAAGTGGGAATGAAAGTCAAAGATTTATGCAACATATAAGAAGTCTACAAGACCTCTATGAGGTAACTAAATGACAAGATAATCTTACATTATTTTGTTTTTTTGTTGACTTTGAAAAATTGAACTATCAAACATGCTACAAAAGAAAAGAAATGGAGAAATACAATAAACAAAGAAATCAAGTTTCTTGAGAAGAATGACCCATGATAACTTATTTTATTTCCCAAAGAACACAAGGTGATTATTGTAAAATGGATATATAAAATAAAGTTGAATGCTAAATGAGAGATTCAAAGGCACAAGGTAAGACTAGTTATGAAAGATTGTAGTCAACAAATTGGGATTGGCTATGATGAGTTATTTGCTTTTAATGTACATTAGAAACTATAAGATTGATCATTTCTTTAGAATCTCAAAACAAATAGAAGATACATCAAATGGATATAAAATTTGTATTTATATATTAAGTTCTTAAAGAGTAAACCTTCATTCAAAAATCATTTGGCTATGAAGTAAAAGATCCCAAAGACAATATGCTGAAATTGAAGAAGATGCCTTTATAGGTCAAAACAAGCACTAATGGTATTGAATAGATGAATTGAGAGATACTTCCAAATGAATGAATTTAACACATGCTTTTATGGGCATATTCTATATATCAACATCAAATATAGAGATATTTTGATCACGTACCTTTATGTAGATGATTTGATAACTACTATAAGCAACCGAAGTATATTCAATGAATTTTAAAAAGTGATGACCAAGGAATTTGAGATGAAAGGCATGAAGCTCTTAGCATATTATCTTGGAATTGAAGTTAAGAAGAATGATGATGGAATTTTTGCTTCACAAAAAAAATATGCAAAGGAGATTCTAAAGAAGTTCAAGTTGGAAAACTGAGTCAAAGAGCACACCGGTGAGAAATAAAGTCAATCTATCCAAACATGAAGAAGGCAAAAGTATAGATTCATTATTATTGAAAAGTTATGTGGGAATTATGTTCTATCTAATATGCACGAGGCCAGGTATTTTTCATGTAATTGGATCGATTAGTCCTTATATGGAATATCCAAAAATCACTCCTTTCACGCTGCACAAAGAATTCTCCATTATATGAAAGGTACCATTAAGTTTAACTTATTTATATTTAATTTCTAAAGATTAAAAGCTTCTTGGATATAGTGATAGTGATTGGGATAGAGACATTGATAATTAAATGAGCACTACCTAATTCATGTTATTCATGGAAGATACTGCTTTCACAAGCATATCTAATAAATAACTAATAGTCATATTATCCACTTGTGAAATAGAATATGTTACTATAACCTTATATCTTTCTCATGCAATTTGGTTTAAAAATCTATTGAAGGAGATAGAATTGATATAAGAAAAGCTAAACAAGATCTATGTCAATAATCTAGCATACCATGATTGAAGTAAACACATTGATATTCTATATGACTATATAAGGGACTCCATTGAAAGAAAAGACACACAAGTTATATATGTAAAGTCATAAGATCAAGGTGTGAATATATTTACTAAATCATTGACATGTGAAAACGTCATAAGATTAAGGAATTTTCTATGAGTTACAAAATTAAATTTAAGGGGGGGAGTGTTGGATCATAAGCTCGATATGAAGCCCAAACCAAAGTCAAAGTCTATTTCTCGAATATTCTATTTTTTAAATATTTTAATTATGATATTAATCCTCATATTAATATTAGATATGTAGTTATAATGTTATTTGGTAGAGGTTTTCTTAGATTAGCTTAGATACTTCTCTCCCCCATTTGTTTTATTACCAAAAATAAAAGGAAGAATAATAACATCATAAGTATGAGTTATATTATAATCTTTGTTTTTAGTTTCAAGAAAGTTTTATTTTGCTTGATTGTTTTTTATTTCCAATAATCTTTTTGTCATTTGGACATCATGGTTCATTTTGGTAGAATCTCAATGTTATAGACTTATAGAAGAAGATGACTAATGGCAACTAAATACAAGTCTTTTAAAGCAAGTCATGTTTGGATGTACTTGTTAACTGTAAATTTTTTCCATAATCCTATTTTTAGTTATTAGTTTGTCTTATTTTTGTTGTTCTTTTGATAACCACCAACATATGACATTACATACTATTTTGTGGTCTATCGACTAATATCATTGAGAAGTGGGTGTTCATATTGGGTGTTCCTATTTTGTGGTCTTTCTATCCTAGTTGTGTCATTGGGCTAGCCCATGAAATTTGGGAGCATTTTCAGTTATTCATTGTAATTAATATAAGGTTTTTTGTTTTCTTTGAACAAGTTTTTTTTAAAAGTTAAAAGTGATGCAAAACTAAATTTTATTTTAGTTAATACACGTGCCACTGATCTCAAGCTTTAGTACTATATATGAGGCTTTAGGCTAGGAAATTTTCTTTCTCAATTGCCTAAGTCAGCATGCTTTTACCTTTTACAAGAATTATACCCATAAAATGTCACACAAGTTTAGCAAGATAGAAAAAGACCTAGAGAAAATAAATTACAAATAAAACTTGAATGAGTACAATAATGAGAGAGCTCCCTTATATGGTGAGAGCTATTCTTCACCAATGACTCAAAATTTGCCACATGTTAAAATCTCAATACATAATAAATTCCTAGAATATTCTAGAAATGAATGAGACCTTAAAACCTTTAAAACCTTCTAAAATTCTTTAAGAAACTCTTTAAAAAATTCAAGAAGTCAAAAAAGCTCATTCCATGAATTTTTTTAGAATTTTATTAGGTCATGACATTCTCCCACACTGATCTTGTTGACAGCCTCGTTGAAACATTAATGTGAAACTTTGTAATCTTATTTTAGAATTATTATAATATATTAGTGAATCCCAACTAGCTTTGCTCTTTATTAGTCCCTTCCATTTCACCAAGTATATTCTTATATTGGTATGTAATTTTTTTGCCTCATGATTTATTTCATCAAAATGATTTCAATGATCTTTTTATAGGATACTTGTACCTTTATTAGTGTTTGATGTGACTCACCCCATGTTAGATCACATTGATCTTCATGGAATAGCTCCACATGCTCACATAAAATATTAGATGTATTTAAATTTTTGACATAAATCAAGTTGGTATGAGATATTACCAACCTTTTTGAGAATATGATAAGGCTTCTCATATCTTCTCACCAAACCCTTGTATACTTCTTTGTGCCAAAGAACTAAGTGGAGCTTTCCAACATCAAGTCGCCAACTTGATTGTGTAAATTTTTTTTGTTTGCTATTAGTCTCATTCTTCAATTGCTTAGCTACATTGTATTATCTAATCCAATCCAAGTTAATTTGTGCTTGCCGCTACTTGGAAAAATGATAAACTGATGGATTTGATTCTACATATTCTATTACATTGGTATTTAGATATATGGTTGTTTTCCATTCACAATTTCAAAATGAACATTATCTTATTTTTTCCCCATTACAAGTTATAAAAAAAATTATGAAATAACAAGTTGTTTTAGCTAATCTCTTTGTGAGGTATTCATAAAGTACCATAAAAATATCTTTAATAAACTATAGACCCTTTCTATTTGCCCATTTTTTAAGGATAAACATTCATTAAAAAATTCAAATTTGATCTTATCAACTTGAATAATTTTGTCCATGATTATCCTGTGAATCACTCATCTTGATTACTGACTCCAGACCAAAGAATACCTCAATAGTTTACAATATTCTTTAGAAATAGTTCACTACTTTCTCTACTAGACATTCTTTCATGGAAGAAATAAAAATAATATATTTCAAGAATTAATCAACTATTACCATAATATTCCTAAAGTCATTAATTTTATAAAATCACACAAAGGAGTTGATGAAGACACTTGCATCGACCCTATGGGATTTGTAATTATTGTAGAAGATGGGCTCATTTTTTTTGCTCCACCTTATCTTGTTAGAAAACTAGATAAATCTTTACATAGACTTTCGCATTATTTTTCATGTGTGACCAATAATATCACTTCTCGTGTTCTCCACTAAAGTTATGGCACTATATGTTTATGGATGGCCAACCCATTTAGAATCATGACACTCAAGTATGTCTTCTCTTCACAACTTTCCAAATGAAGGGACATATAGTTGTTTCCTCTTTGTGAAGAGAATCATTTTCTACTCAATATATTTGATAATTTTCCTCCATGACATACTTCATAAGTGATTTAGTCAATGGATCTTTAGCTAATCCTTCTCTAATATGATTTTTAAAGAATCCACATGATTGGCTAATTACCATAAGCTCTATCTTTTTGCTTAGTGTATCTTCTACTATTTAGTCCCTCTTGGATTGTATTACATCATGTTTATTTGAAAGTTCATTTTATTCTATGTTTACACTACAACAAAAACCATAATCAATGACGCCTAAAAAGCATCATTATATATATATATATATATATAATGTCGCTTATCGAGAGCGTCATCCGCTAGCGTGACATAAAAAGTCTATACATATAATGATGCGTTTTTGCAGTGTCGTTGAATCATACCTTGACGCTAAAATAAAGCGTCATTTTTTATTAACAATGACGCTTTATTTTAGCATCAAGGTATCATTTAATGACACTGCAAAAAAGCATCATTATATGTTGTAGATATCGAAAATTTTTTTAATACTACAACGCTTAGAAAAAGCATCAAGAAAGATTATAATTTAAATAAATTTAAATTTAATAATTATTGTAAATATATTTTCACCTGTAATTGTATTACTGCATTCACATAAGAACAACATTCTTTACAATCCATACCAAGAAACCAGCTTTCAAGTACAATGAGGAACTCCGACTTCTTACAAATCAAAAAAAAAATATAACATAATTTCAACATTCGTTTCTTAAATTCAATTCAAAATTTCTGATATATGCAACCCAATTGTGCCTTAACTCCATAAAACTAATTCCTGCTTGCCTGACAAAGTTGAGAGTTAATTTCCAAATAAGGTAACCTGCATACAAATAGATGAACAATAAATACTTACACTTGAAGAAATAAATATATTATAGAGAATTGGAAAAAAAAATAGGAATGATAATAACATATCATAAAAATAATTTATATAACAATTGACATATATGATTAAACAAATTTACCAACAACAAAAACAAAGTTAGTAGTAATGGATAAAATATAAAGCTGGAGATTTATCAATTATGACATAAAAGTTGATAAAATTTTTTAAAATACAAAACAATAATAATCTATTTAAAACCTAAATGTGTGTAGTGAGTTTAAAGATCTCACAAACAACTTGAAAAAACACTACAAAAACCAATTAAATAGCATAAAATGAAAAGTTAAATTACTTGCCTTCCCAACACATCAATTAAACTCGATGAGATGCAATGTAATTTAATTTTAAGTTCTATTTGATTACACAAATATAGTAATCCAATCAACATATAGTTTTAGATTCATTAATAAAATATTGGCTACAATAAAAAAAATTTCATGTCTTGAAATAATTATTGTGTTTTATAAGGGTGAAAAGGTAATTTACACTGTTGTGGTAAAGTAGTGAAGCCAAAAGTTAAAATCACAATTTATTCCATTGTTAATCTCTACAAAAAATCTATGGTTGACAACATACATAAAAGATAGAATGAAAACAAAAAAATTCTAATTACTTATTCAAGTTTTGAATATTTAATTGAAAGTAAGAAGTAATAACTATGATCTCATTAAAAAAAATACATTTATTATCACAAATGTGCATGGACCATTCCAAAGTAGGAAGATCTCCTTACTTGACCAAAAAAAAATTTACCTTTAAACACCTAAGAATCATGCATTCAATATACTAACGTTATTCAACATATGAAAAATATTGAAATATAATGATTGTGTAAGTTAAATACTAAAATGTATTCAAATGAAATTGTCGAACAATTTACCTTAAGTCATAGTTTTGTTCAAAAGAGATATAAATTACGAACCTCATCAAAAGTTAATGTTGTAAATTCTAAAATTTATTCATGCTTCAATAAAAAAAGGTGTTCCCAATGCTTTTCAAACCGAGGAAAGTATTAATTGAGTCACCAACATCACTCATTCAGATCGTACTTCATCCAACTCTTCTTTGTTGTATGATTTCTTCCCATTAAACTGTTGAAAAGTAAAGTATTATCTTAATCAATAAAATTGGAAAACTAAAAATAACTAATATATTGAGAAACAACAAATAAACACATACCTTTGATGTTAGACAGCCTTGATCAAGAATGATTTCTCTCATATATCTCATCACATAGTATCCACATTCAACACTACCTTATTGTCTTTGGCACTGAATGTAAAATAAAATCAATATATATTTATATGTAGTTACTTGCAAGTCATATTGTAAAAAGTTTAAAATTAAGCAGAAGATAATAAATATTATATTACTCAGTTAATGAGTTATGTACCCCTAGTACAACCCAATTAGTCTATCTTTTTGATGATATATATTTTTTAAAGTGAAGATTTCTTTGAGCCCTGCATTAAGAAAAAAATTTATGTTGCCACCAAATGCTTCATTATATAATAAGAAGGGAAAAACTTACATATTAACAATGTCTTTAAGATCATCTGCATGTTGATGATGCAAGGAATCAAGGTAATAGGTAATCAAAGTCCTTATTTCAAGTACCACCAATACCCAATGACAACTACAAAATTAACATTAGTGTAACAACATATCATTTATAATTTGATATATATGCATACTTATAATCTTATTTATGTTAAATAACTTACCCTGGGTTATATGAAATTAAAACAAAATCTGCATTATTTGTATTCATCAACCGATTAGCTATAACCCTTGACCTATTTTTCTTGCTTGCTTCTCCTAATCCAGCTTTGGAAACCAATGTCGGATTTACAAAAATAAATCGCTCTTCCTCTTTAGCATCAACCATCTTTTTATGCAAATGCCTGATTTAATTTCACACAATATTTAAAAGTTATAATATTTTATTTTAACTAATATTAAATACAATTTGCATAATGAAAAATTAAAGCATAAATAAAATTGTTAAAATAAATGAAAAACATATTAAATTTTTATCTTACCATATATAGAACAAAAGGCAATTAGATGACACCTCTGTTGATGATATAATGATATCTATGTCTTCTTTCATGAGGAAGGTGTTAAATGATTGTCCAAAAACCTTCTCTATGATTTCTACTGCATGTACGATCTCATCCTTTAACAAATGCCCAACTAATGCAGCAAAGTTCTTGATATCTACGGGATTCTCATCATTTAAACTCAGTGATCTCTCTCTATTACTCTGTTTCTTAAATTTCTTTGAATCCTATCAAACATAAAATATCTTTGTATAAATAAGAATTATCTTAGATAAACTAGTATTATTATTATTATTAAGAAATATTTTATTTTAAAAAAAACCACATACCTGGATGCGAAGAGTAGAAGGAATGACAAATTGGGCAGACCATAAAATTTGATGCCCAATAGCATCTACAATAGTGGTAATTTGGCTTGGAATAAGTACAGGAAGTAATGCATTTGGATCATAAGAAACATCCACGGCAACAAGGCAGTTATCATCATATTCAAGTACCATAGTTCTAGCTGCGACAACATTTTCTTTTGTCCCTATGGCCAATTGACTATTCATTTCCTATAAAATGAAACTTTGTTGTTTAGTTATATGCAATCATCTAAAGTTGATAATTTTCACGTAGAAAAATAATAGTTAGACAAAATTGAGTTATCATAACTTAATGAGATTATTAATATAATTGATCATGCTAACTTATATTGTAACATTACTTATATTTTTTCATATCAACTAGGTAAGTTGATATGAAAATTATGAGTTTGTGATACCACATTTATATTAAAGAGCATAATATTAAATAAAACTAACCTTTTTTGCTGCTAGCATTGATGGAGCATGGTCTTCTACTCGACCTTTTGGTTTCTCAACACTTTTCGGAAGGACAATATCTTTTTGAAGCATGTTAGAGCTACCAATATCAGATTGAGATGCGGTGGGTACTATCTGAGAGAGTTGGAATATAATCTTTGCCTCAAACTTTGATTGTCACTCTTGCGATTCTTTCATAAATTCCCACAAAGCACTATCAGCCATAAAATGAAAATAATTTCATGGAGTATAATGCTTTCCTTTAGCTCATACTCGACCATCATATTCTGGAGTTCCCAATACTTCTGTAAGTATGTCATTTCCATTGAAACTCAAACTGCTTTCTTGTGACTATTGCAACTTCATATCCTGATACATAATTCTATTATAAAATTAAATGTCATATTGGTTACAATAGATAAGTTTATACCGTAAAAAAAATATTTATTTCATAACTAATACTTACAATATTCTCCACAACTGGAATGAACACTTCATCATACGTGCCATCTTTTGTAACCATCACCTTCTTCCATAATATACTTCTATTAATGACTGAAGTAAAGCCGGTTTTTACTGACTTTTACAATATTGCAATGTAATATAATGAGTCTCTAGGCAAATTCAACATAAAATAAAAAGTAAAGTAACAACATATTTAACTTACTATCTCCGTTTCAAGACCAGCATATCCCTTCCTACTAAGATGATGATTATAAATATACTTTTTTCCTTCTTTCCTTTTGAACTTCTCTAAACTCCTAAAATTTTTAATTTATATTAAGTAAAGAAAAATTGAGAAAATTCCATGAAAATAATTAGATATATACCTGAAATCTTTGAGTCACTCTTTCTTTGACAAAAATTGTCCAATCTTCATCTTCAAAAAAATTGTATTCAGATGGTGGTTTTTTAAGAAGCTCGAGTTGGTGTTTGAATGGAATGATATACTTTGCTGTCAACATGTTCTTGAAAGATCTAAAGCACCTGCCAATTATTTTCATACAATTCCTTCTACTTTTACAATCCAATGTAAATGCAGCCTAGAAGTAATGCACATAGTTATAAGTTGTTAAAAAAATTTGCAAATAAAATAAGAAAACGTTAAAAATATAAAAAATAAATACAAGTTTACCTCACTGGAGTCCCACAATTTATTCTTCAATTGCTTGGGTACATGGTGCCAAGTGCTATATCTAAATGGGACCATGGTACGTGCCAATACTTCTAAATAACTTCTGAGATGCACCGCAACTTGTCTGACATAAACACCATCGACATTATACTTAACTGAAAGTTTAATTCCTTTGCTCCTATTCTTGATAATCAATGGCTTTCTTGTTATCCCTTTGCATCTATTTCTTGTTGTAGCTTTATCTAGTTGATCCATTTCCATACCTATCAAAATAATAATAATAATGTTTTAAAAGAAGTACAAAGAAATAAAAAAATATTTAAAAGGAAAAAATATAACTAATTAAAGGCATTACTTAATCAGCTGTTTTGCACAAAACATAATAATGTCAGTTTTTAGAATATTCTCAACCTGCCATTAACTAAAATTAAAAGAATAACATTCATCTAATAACAAAGACGAATAACTTAACTAGTCCGCATACATTTAAAAAACAAAAAACTTTAGAAGCATATCAATTCACAAAGCAATAACAAAGATAAAAATTGGAATCATTTATGATTTGTTCTCGACCCAAATTCCCTCGCAATCATCATGATTATAGATTTTATTAGATTCATCCAATGCATCAAAAAATTCAACTTGTGGAAAAAAAGATATGACCGGATTGTGTTCAATAGAAATTTCTATGGGATCATCATCATTTGCTCTTTTTGTGAAATCTTCTTGAGGAGTTGACAAAACAATTGATCATCTTGGATTAAGCTCATCTTGTACATAGAAGACTTTCTTAGCCTGGGAGGCTAATATGAACGGATTTGACTTATGAGCCAATCTGCTAAAGTCAACTAATGTAAACCCAAGATAATCGACCCTGATTTCATTCTTATTATCAACCCAATCACACTTGAAGACTGTAATTCTGAACATAGTATAATCCAGGTCTCAAATCTCTGTAATAACCCCATAGAAACAAAGTTCCCCGAAAATATGATTTTTATCCTTAGCACTAGCAATTTGCATTGTCGTTGATACAATACTAATTCCGCTATTTTGGGTAGCTAGTAAATCATCACGCTCCTTGGTATTATATTGATAACCATTTATGACATAACCATTATACTTCATCACATAAAGGCTTGGATCATTAGCTATCCATTTAAGGGTTTCAGATACAGGTTCATTATTTCCCAATGCAACTTCAACCTATAGAAATAAGATAAATATATAATTTATATGGTGACCAATAATGAAAATGAAAAGGAAAATTTAATAAACCATTTTTGTACCTTTTTACGTAACCAAAAGGTAAAAGTACGAGCATGCTCATCCTGTAACCATTTTTGCCTTTTTGATTGACGTGGATGTATCACTTACAGCCATTGCATGTGCTCTTTATGAGGTCATGTATAAAAATTAAATAATTAGAATAATATATAATACGTACAACAAATAAAAAAACAAAAAGTAAGTGGTGCTTACTCAATAAAAGGTTGGATAATTGATGTATTTTCCAACACATAATGACGTGCTTGTAACCATAAATTAGATTCGGCCTTCATAGTAAGACCTCCAAATATTAGTGCCCCGACTATGTGGTCAATGTTTGAACTACTAGGAATTCCAATTGCTTCCACATTTGATAAGTACTCTGTACAAAGCTCGATTCCTTCTTCTGTAATATAGCATTCAGCAATACAACATTCAGGTCTAGTATGATTTCGTACATAGCCTTTTAACACTTTCATAAACCTTTCAAATGGGTACATCCACCTAAAGTAAACTGGTCCAAAAAGTCTCACTTCTCTTACAAGATTCACAGTAAGATGCACCATGATATCAAAGAAATAAGGTGGGAAGTACTTTTCAAACAAGCATAATGTCACTACAATCTCATTTTGCAACTCATCTAATGAAGGAACATCAATGACTTTAATACAGAGAGTATTGAAAAATAAACTCAATCTACATATCACATTCCTCACATGCTTGGGCAAAATAGAACATAACAAAATCGTCAAAAATTGTTGCATTAATACATGATAGTCATGAGATTTTAATCCATTAAGTTTCAAGTATTCAATTGACACGAAGTTTCGAAGGTTCGAACTATATCCATATGGAACTTTCAATTGTGAAAGTGTTTGGAAAAACACGTTTTTTCCTTTGTAGAAAGTGTATAACATGCAGGAGGGAGATATGTTCTCTTCGAATCAAACACTGGTGCCAATTCGCTCCTTAAGCACATATCTACAAGATCCAAGCGAGTATTAAGCTCATCCTCTGTCTTACATGCACTGTTGAGTAAGGTACCAATAATTCTTTTACAAACATTTTTTTCAATATACATAACATCCAAATTATGACGAACATGAAGATATTTCCAATAATCAAGATCAAAGAAAATTGACTTCTTTTTCCAACAAGTAGTATTGTTGATTTCAGATTTTCCCAGAATAACCCTTTTTTCCCCCAAGAATTGAAAATGACATTGATTTTTTTTAATATTTCCTCGCCAGTCAATATTTTTGGAGGTGACCCGAACTTTTATTTTCCATCAAATGCTTTCTTTTGTTTCCTATAAGGATGATTTCTTGGAAGAAATCGTCTATGTCCAGTATAAGAGTTCTTTTTTCCATGCTTTAACCTACAAGAATATGTTTCTTCTCCACATATTGGAAAACCATAATATCCTTTAACTTTGCATCATGATATATTTCCATATGCAGGAAAATCATTTATTGTCCATAAAAGAACGGCTCTTAAAGTAAAGATTTCTTGTTTATGTGCATCATAAACTTGAACTCCGACCTTTCACAATGTTTTAAGATCTTCTATTAGCAGTACTAAATAGACATCAATGTCATTGCCAGGTTGGCGTGGACCTGAAATTAATAAAGATAACATCATAAATTTTCTTTTCATGCACAACAATAGAGGAAGGTTGTAAATTATCATGAGAATGGGCCAACAACTATATTTGCTATTAAATGAACTGTGAGGATTTATGCCATCTGCAGAAATTGCAAGTCTCAGGTTTCTAGGTTCTTTTGAAAACTCAGGCCATTTGTGATCAACTTGCTTCCATGATGATGAATCTAATGGATGATACAATTTCCCATCAAAATTTATTTCTTCAAAATGTCATATGAGCTCTTTTGCAATTTTTGATGATTGAAACATTCTTCTAAATCTTGGAATTGAAGAAAAATACCACAATACTTTCGCAAGAACTCCTTTTCTCCTCTTAGTTCTAGTGTTATTTGTCTTCCACCTCGAAGTTCCACAGGTAGGACATAACGATGCATCTTTCAACTCCTTCCGATAAAGAACACAATTATTTGGGCACGATTGGATTTTCTCAGATTCCATTCCCAAAGAATTTAATGTCTTTTTTGCTTCATACATCGACAACAACAATTCATTGTTTAAAGGCAACATTTCTCCAAGAATTTGTAAAAGCTCTGAAAAGCTATTATCCGACCACCCAAAATGTGCTTTCAAGTTGTATAATTTGATCAAGGCTGATATTCTTGTAAAGTTTATGCAACCAGGATATAATAGTTTTTCTGCATTTTGTAGTAATTTTGCAAATAATTGAGGATCATATTGACAATCCTCATGTGCAGCTTGAACCATAATGTTCTGCTCTTATGGAAGGTGGGCCAGTTGGAGCTGCCTCTCCATGCCAATAACATGTATGGTAACTCTGATCAATTCCAAAGAAAAATAAATGATCTCGAATAATTTGAGGAGTATTGAAAATCATATTCCCACATTGTAAGCATGGACATTTAATAGAGGTTTTATTTGCAGAATTTTGTATTGCAAATACAACAAAGTATTCAACTCCATCTTCATATTCCTTCGATTTTCTATCCTTTGAGATCCATGAACAATCCAATTTTAAAGAAAATATTAATTCCAATAGATATCACACTTCAAATGGAAGAACTCATTAACATTCCAGTGTTATTCGTTGAACAACCTCTATTTTATCTATTAAAATAAAATTAAAAAATCAATTTAAAAAAATATTTAAATGCATGTTAGATATAAGATAGAAGAGATGAGCATTATTTTTTGTAATATTGTTGAATTTGTTAACACACGCAAAATTATAAAAATAAAATTTAAAATTTAGGAATTATTTCTCAAAGTAAGTTAGATTCATAGAAAAAAATATTTAAAAAAAATATCATTTAATTATACTTTAAATTAAAGTAAAATATGATAAAAGTCATTTTATAGATATGACATTTAATGTCTCTAGGTCCTTAGGCTAATTGATTTTGAAATAGCATAACTATAGAGCACACATTTATATGAAATATAGCCTCATTTTTCAAATCATAATTTTAAAAGATAGAAATAACTATAAAAGATAGAAATAGCATGACTATAGAACATGACTATAAAATAAATTAGAGAAGAAGTTTGCATTGAATCAGAGATAGAAATAAGAATTTTCAAATCACCAATTTTTTCTAGACGGAATCCCAGAAATGACTGGTGACAAACTAACAAATGGCCTCGACACCGAGGATTGGTATTCTTCGGCGAAGGAAAATGTTTCCAACAAATACAGTGCTTATTGTGATACTTGTTTGCCAAGATGGTGTGATTGAGCTTAAATAGCAGTGCTGTGTATTTAAAGGCTTCAAAAAGAGATGAACGATCCAAAATATAAACTATTATTAGTCGCCACTGTTTATTTTAGTAAATGGTTAGAGCTGACACTTTTTCATCAATCAAAGATAGAAAGGTTACTCGATTTATCTGGGACTCTAGCTACTCCGACATCCCAAGATCAATTATATCTAATAACGGGCGATAATTTGAAAGCCAAGTCTACCATGACTTCTGCCATGAATCGAAAAGAAAAACTTATACTTTACCCCTTGGTATCTGCAAAGCAATGGCCAAGTTGATGCCTCCGACAAAACCATGTTGATTACCTTGAAAAAACAACTAGACTTTGCTAAATGTAAATGGGTGGAAGAGCTTCTTGAGGTGCTTTGGGTTTACTGTACCACTACCTAAAAGTCAACTAGAATCTCTCCTTTTGCACTCACTTACAAGATAGAAATTATTATCCCTATCAAAGTTGATCTGTCACCATCCAAATAGCCACGGTGTTAGATATAAGTGAATAACAAAGAAAAATTGCTGCAGCCCGCATAACACCCTACCAATGCGTATGATTCACAAATCAAATTATTATTTCTATTTGGATTAATATGTGTTTCATTGTAAGAAAAAAAAATCTTAATAAAATATATAAATGTTAGAGACAAGTAAACACATATTTATATATTTACAAAAGAAAATCATAATTTTAATAGAATGATAAAGTATGGTAAAATATTAATAAAAAAACATAATTTTAAATAAGTACAAATGAAAAAAATAAATAAATTTACTTATGATTGATCTCAATGGTGCACTACATTTAATTTATTTTAAAAACAAGAATAAATTTATGAATGAATTATTACATGGATGTCATTTTATGTCACCTATGCTAAGGCAGGATATTGTTTTTTTTTTGAAGTTATCATTGTGTCATTGGTGTTCTCAATGAATGAACCTTATCTACTTATATTTTTGTTGAACAGTTGCTATATAAAAATTAATATTAACATATTGAATAAAAAAATCATAACTCCTAAAATTTAGAAAAAAAATTGCAACAAAACTAAATAATTAATATTTTATTGCTCTTCAATTCATCAAAATAAATCAAACTATTCTTTCCCCTCTTCAATGTTGACATTTAAAATGAAAAATGTTGAATATAAAAAAAATATGGATCAGATAAAAAAGTACCTGGGTGAGAATCAAAAAAATCATCCAATAGATGCAAGATAACATGTGACTCAAGAGTTGTTGTGTATTAATAAATATGTGGGTTGCATTAACTTGTGATTCGATATAATTCTAATATACATTCACATACACACACGTTTGTTGCACTTGTTAGTAGCACTTAACATGAGAATGAGAAGGTGATAGATTGGCAAAGCATCTACATTTATAAGGAGAAGTTGGCTTTAGGTTTGAACAAAAGAATCATGGTGGCAAACTATAGGAATTTTAAACAAGGATCACTCAGTTCAGCTCAACTCTTTCGCTGTTCTTGCCGAGTGCTCCCGAAAAAAAGAGCATATAATACTGCGTTTATAATACATGCGTTATATGCTAAATAACTCAGAACACGTTCACATTAATTAATTAGGTTAACGAAAGCGAAGAGCTGATACAAGTATAATCATAATGGAGAAACTTACAGGATGCTGCAAATATGGCCAATGATTTCGAAGACGCGAGCTTGAAGCCTGGCTATTAGAAATGGCTGAATGTGATGAAGAAGAAGCGCAACTCTTTCTAGCGATAGATTAATCTATATAATTAAGTTAAAAATAAATTTAAAATTTTTCACATAATTATATTAAATCACTTCAAGAAATAATATTAATCTAAGTTTTGTTGTAGCAACAATGACACTTCTAGAAACTGTCATAAAAACTTAATAAATTTTACAAATAATGTCGCTTTTAGAAAAGTGTCATTAAATGTCTAATTACACATCGTATAATGACGTTTTCTGAAAGCGTCAAGATATAAAGCGTCATTAATTTACTGTTTTGTTGTAGTGTTATAAATAACTGGTAGCTATGTTATTAGTTTTAATCTTAAATATTACTTTCAAAATATTGCTTCCATGCTCAGAATTAATGAATTATTATCATAATCATTTTTTTTAAGTATTTTATATTATCATTTAGTATAACTAACTTTCAACTTTCAAATATAATAGAATGACTTTCTTGGACAAGTGCTCCTCCAATTATAAAATCTGAAGCATCCAAGTGTACTTTCCATAGTTTGAAAATATTTGGCAAGGTTGGGACATACACTTCTATGATAGCTTGCTTCAAATGATTAAATGTTTCTTGAAAAATTTTGCTCTTTCTGAACTTTTTCAGTCTAGAACATATTAGTTAATAGTGTGACAATGTAAACAAATCTATGAATGCAATGTTGATAGTAATTTTCCAACCCAATACAAGATCTCAGTTCCATAACTTTAGTTTATAGCTCTCATTTGATAATACTTAATACTTTATCTTTCTCCATATGCATTACTTAATCACACTCAATATGGCTTAAGAATAAAACTTCTAGTTGGGCAAAAGAATATTTCTTCCATTTCATATATAGTTAATTTTTTCAAAAGGTTTGAAACACTTAAATCAAATTATAAATATGTTCTTCCAATGATTTGCTATACATAAAAATATCATCCAAATATACTATCACAAAATGATCAGGAAAATACCATAATATCTTATTCATAAGTATATAATGTGTGGCTAATGCATTTGTTAGTTCAAATGACATCACTAAAAATTCATAGGACATATACCTCATCTTTAGTTTGTCACCTTAAGCTATTCACACTTGATGGTATCTCGACCTCAAATCAAGTTTGGAAAACAATTTCACATCCCCAAGTTAGCAGAACAAGTTTATAATCAAAAGAATTAGATATTTGCTCATCAACATGAACTTGTTGAGGCATGATAGTCAATGCATAATCACAATGATCTATCATATTTTTTTGAAATAAAACAAGAGCACTATATGAGGCCTTTGATGGTCAAATATATGTAGTATTGATCAATCCTTTTAATTGCTTCCTTAGATCTTTTAGTCATGGGAGAGCCATTTAATAGGGTATTTTGGCTGTTGGAAGGGCATTCGATACCAACTCAATCATATCATCTACCTCTCTTTGGTAATAACTTATTTATCAACTTTGTAGACATGACATCTCTAAATAAGTCTTGAAATTCAAACATTTTTATAGGCATCTCACTAATCGCTTCCAAAATTGTGTGAATCTTAAGGGTCATCGGATAAATTATTTCAATGTGTATCATCCCTTTTGTTAATCTCATTACCACAACTTTTTTTTTTTTGGATTATTTAGTATTAGTTCATGTTATTTAGATAATTCATTGAAGAATAAGATATATGGTCTATGATGCTTATACAATTGAAAAATGGACTTAGAAATGTATTTACTCGATCTAGAAAATTCAACCCAAGTACAAAGTTATAATCATCCAAAAGAATTACTTCCACTATTTTTTTCCCATCCAATCTTTTAATTGGACATCCAAATTAGATTTGCCATTAACTTTTAGAATTAATATAAAATTCAACATCTTAATCTAACATTTGTGATTGTTTATGTTGAGATTTAATTTCTTTGTAATTCCTTTAAAAATAAAAAGACTGGAGCACATGTATCCACTAATATTTTGATATTGTGATTGATATTAATAAAATTCATGAACACTTAAGTCACAACGTGATCTATGCTTCTTTTTTTTTGATTGAGCTCAAAAAGATTGAACTTGGTTTTACAATATCTTTTATGATTTTCTATTCTCCTTGGAAAAAACAAAAAGTTTGTTCGCTAAGGATAATTGTGAATTTGATGTGGTCCATCACAAAGAAAAGAACTTTCAACTCTTGGAAGAGTTGGGTTTGTCGATCTTGTTAAATTCTATAATGGATCCAATTACTAATAGAGTGAGTTCTTGGGTACATCTCCTTAGCAATTTTTTCCTAGCCCAAGATTTGTGACCATTCATAAAACAAAGAAAATAAGGTATCTTTACCATAAAGATCAGAAATTTAAAGTGTTAGTTTGGAGAACTAATGTAAAACTCTATACTTTTTTATGTTGGTTTATTGTCCACAACTTAGTCCTTTTCATATTTTTCATACTCTAGATACAATTATTAATAAAAATTTCATTTAAAAAATTTCCAAGTATAAATATAAGTATCTCCATATCTTCGTCGGCACCAAAGAAGTGCAACATATAGAAGCATTATTAACCTTGGTTACATCACTCATAATGTCTATCCCTCAAAAAAATTACTCCATTTTCGAAAAGATCATTCGTTGCTTGAGTACATCTAAACAATAAACTCCCTTGACTTTGAAATATCTACCCATTATAAGGGTATTTGGCCAATCATGTCATCCTATATTATTCTTTTGCAAATTTAAAGTTCTTTTTCTACTTTTTTTATCTTCTCTTGCATAATAATCACTATTGATTCCAACATAGTATATTGGTTTAGTATCAAGAAGACATTATTTATTTACATCCCATCTCAGAGTTCCTCATTAAAGGATGTCAACTCTTCATTTCTCTCACCAATATTCTCAAATTTATCTTGCAATTTATCAATAGTCAATTCAACCTTAGCCATTTGAGTTTCCATGGATGTCATTACAACCTTTGAATTTTATTTCTTCCCTTGACCCCTAGATTATACACATCTTTCTCATAGTTCTCAATCACATAAATTGATGCCATAACAAGAAATTCTACCACCTCTAATGTCACTTGTCATGAATCACAAGCTTTAGTTCTTTATGTGTTCCCTTAGGCTAAATTATTTTCTTCTTTAATTGCCTAATTAAGTATATTGTTGCCTCTCACAAGATTTCACACGCAAGCCTAGCAAGAGATAGAGAAAATAAATGGCAAATGAAATTTGAATGAGTACAATAATGAGAAGGTTACCTTATATAGTGAATGCTCTCTTTTACCAATGACTTATATTTCATTATATATCATAGTATCATCATATATAAAAATCCTATAAAATCCTAGAATGAGAAAAGACTTTGAAGCCTTAAGAACATTCTAGAATTTTTCTAAAACATCTTTAATATTATTTTGTAAGTATTCATCAATTTTCATCAATAATCATTAAAAGACAAGGTGAGGTAGGGAGGGAGGGAGATGAGGGTGAGTGAGATAGGGATATTAGAGTAAGTGAGGGAGATGGGAGCCATGGAGAGACACAATAGGAATGAGAGAGAGAGGAAATATAAAGGAAGGAATATGAAATTGCCATAGAAAGTATGAATTCTAAATATCTCCATCAATTTTCATTTTATTCCCTTTAATCTTGTAAAAATCAATTTCCTTTTACTAATTATTTTTCTTTCTAGACCATAAAACATAATTCTCTTGTAAATAAATGGCTACAAAAATACAATTTTAAAATATTTTAATAATTATTTATTAAATTAATGGTTACTTGGTGGTCAGCTTCCCATGAAACTAATTACTAGCCATTATTACTTTGTGTCTTATAATGCATAATTATTAATAATTATTAATTAACGAAACTATATTTATAACTTTATAAAATTTATATAAAAAAATATAAAATTTTGAATTAACAAGTAAAATTAGTAAAAGCTATAATGTTTATCATATTATAAATATAATATAATTAGAAATATATAAATTTTAGAAATATAAAACTATAACATTATATGATTATAAAAATCATAAAATATATAATAATTTATAAATTGTAGTTATTATAAAAAACTATCAAGACCATACAATATATAAAAATAACAATATAGAAAATATAAAAATTATAAATTTTCAAAAAATTAAAATTTATGAAACTCAAAACTAGAAAAAATAAAAAAATATATAAAATATTAGAAGATAAAAATATTTGAAAATAACCACAATATAGCAAGGTTATATTCCAGAACAATTAAAATATGATCATAATTAATTTTGATGACATTGTCCAATTGCAAAATTAACTTATAATAATTATAAATTCTAAAATTATTAAAATATTAAATTTGAATAATATATAAAAAAATATATTTAAAAACTATAACCTTTATGCGCAATTAAAAACTAGAAAATTAACAAATTTATAAACATCACAAAACATTTAAGACTTTTAGAATTTTTTTATTTTATTATATTATAATTTTTAATGCGAGCATCAGGTTTTGTATTAAATATCTATAATTATCATCACATGATATATGCATTTGTCACTTATGTTTTATTATATGTATATATTTCATTTTGTTTGAATCCTTTTGTGTATATACATATTGTGATGTGTGACTAATATGTGATTGTGTTGACTAAATCTTTCAAACTCACATCACAATAACAATGCTAATTATCTTTGCTAAATATCAAAATATTTTTGCTAAAAATAATTTGCATCGTTGCTAAAGCATTTTTTGCTAAATGATGATTGAAAATCAACACTAAATATCATCATTGTTGATACATTTCATTAGTTTTACCCATTATGAAATGATAATCAAGATTTAGAAACATAATTTCAAGAAATAAAATCCTTGCTAAATATTATCATCATCATTGTTAAATTATCTTTGTTGGGTATGCATGATTTTGGACAAAGCAAAATATTGTTTTTTGTTGTGTGGTATATTTTGGATTGGTTGGTTTGTGTTTGGTTTTGTTTTTATTTATAAAAGAGATTAAATACTATTATTTAAAATTTATGGTTCAAAAAATTAAAATGTTCATTTTCTTGCTTATAAAAATTGATGAAGCGATGGATATGATATGCCAAAAACTTCACACTATAATGAAAATAAAAGAGGAATGAGCTCACGCATCATGCGGAATAGTCACATGTGGTGACTACATTTGAAAATGGGAATCATCCCAAGGTTTTTCCGAAACAAATGAAAATGAGAATTATCCAGTGTGTTGACCTAGGGTTTGTTGGCATGAATCAAGCATGAAAATGAGAATTGTTTCTGTTTTTGTATGAAACCATATTACACTTGAAACCTATTTTGTGCATGAAATAGTGTAGTGTAATTGTGAAAATGAGATTCATTCTACTTTGTCTATTCTATGAGTGTGCGTGAGAGAAAAATTAAAAACCAAGCCTATTTTCTTATTTAACTTGAATCTCTAAGTGTTTATGAAATTAGAGGTATGGTTATTCTCTTAATCTTCTATTTACAAGAGTTGCATTTGAATGGAGTTTGTGTCGAGTTATTATGAGATTTGTGTGATGTTTTTATGTAATTCATGTGATGTACATGAGAAGATTGTTCATGTAGTTGTATGCTATGCTAGTGCTATTTTCATGTTGTGCTCGTGTTGAGATTGTGTTGTGTTCATGCTATGCTCTTGTTGAGATTGTGTTGTATTCGTGCTATGCTATTACTGTGATAGTGGTGCTCAAAATTTTTCAAGAACTCTAGATCTTGAATTGTAACACAATTTTTTAGGTATTTTCAATTATATTTACATTTTGTTAGATTTGTATTATTTGTACATTGGAACATTTTTATGTATTTTAATCATGTAAATATTCTATTAGAATATTTACATAATGGAATTACCATTGGCCACATTAATTATGCAGCTTATCATAGAGTTTAACATATTGTATAATATTTGTGCTTAGAACTAAAACTCAAATCCATAATACAATATACATGCACATTCACAAAAGATCTTTGAATCAATCTCAAGCATTATACAAAGTATCTTATTCATCTTGGTGAAATTATCTTCTCTCTCCCCATAATTGAGATAAGATTTGAGGTAGAAAGAACTTGTGTGAAAAACTTACATAAGTTCATCCCAACTCTCAATTAAATCTCAAGATAAGTACTAGAAACAACTCTATACTTTATCTCTCAAAGAAAAAAGAAATAATCATAACCTTATTACATTCCAGCCAACTCCATATATTTACCGTGTTGCACAACTCTAAGAATATTATGACATAATTTTTTGGATCTTTTTAAATTCTTTTTCTTCACTAATGTTGTTGCACCATATCAAACCTGACTTGAACTCAATATAAATTCATTTGCACATGTTACATCCCAATCACATAGTAGCTAACCATCATAGTAGGCCAATAATCTTTCAAAGTATGGTGAGGATTAGGTTATTGGATTGCCTATCTTTCATCACCTTGGTGGTCTCTATTACTTATATTTCTTTCATAATCTCTCTCTTAGTTCTATGTCTCAGAAATGCTCTCATTGTTCTTTCAATTTGTGGGTCAAAAATATTTTACTCAATCCGACAATATTTCTTATGTAAGTGGTAATGATTACAAAATAATATAAAACAAATAAAAAACAAAATACAAATGGAATATAAATACTAATCAATAATTGCTTCCACACAACTAGAAACAAAACTATCCTTTTGCAAGGAAACTTATGTTAACTCAAGTTGATTAGCTAAACTATAATACAACAATCCTTGATAGGAGTGACAAAAACTTATTATTACTTTGTCATGATACCAAAACTATACTTAATTGACAATCTCAAAACCTCATTTGGAAAGTATCTCTCATTTAACATAGATTTGCAAGCATATAGTTCATATAAGTGATAAAATATACATAAGTCTAGATATCATTTCCATAGGGACTATGTAAGTCTAGTTGGATACTTAGAGTTGAGGATTGGATCACACATCCTTGTGCATGATGATTTTTATCTAGTGTTTGGTTGATATCATATATTAGCATGAAAATACTCATGTGTTTTCTTTGCATATAAGGTGGTCATCATATTTAGACTATCACTGCCATGGATGAACTCCTCATAGTTATCATTTTGGTATTTTGATATCAAATTCACATATCATTATGTAGAAGGGTCATTCACGTATATACTCTTTATAGGTAATTGTCAACTACACTTGATGATTTCTTTGAATATTCATTTTTATTCTCTAACCTCTAATTTTTTTATAGATGCGAGATATTGTGGTACTAAATACATTTGTACTTTCAATTTCATAAGTCTCAAGCCCATAATAATTAGCATATGACTTCAAATGGATCTTATCTATGGGAGTCATATGAGAAGAAATACCATGCAAAGTTATTACCACCATTCTAGTCTCCCATACTTGTGTGTGTCCAATGACGTACAAATCATCATTCACAATTGCCAACACATAACTCACATACCATGGTGAAACTCTTAGGTTAGATGTTTTACTTAATTTTTACACTAAAAAGTTAATTCTTGTAGAAATACATAATGGATTGATCTTAAATATATTCATAATTTTGGTTTCATAAGCACTATATTTGATTAAACTTTTTGTAATTTTAGGTTTGTATACATTTGTTTATCTCATGCATTAAGATTAGAAAAACATTTTACTACATGGGTGTGTCCCATGACTTACAAGTAATAGTCTACCATACCTAACATATCCATGTAATTTATATCCTTACATATCAACATTCTAACAATAACATAAACATATATAAAAACTCACAAAATTATTAAAATATCACAATATAAGTATATTCACTGATCCTAAATCACAATTTAGTTGAACATTGGGAAGAAAATCATGCGAGATATATTAAAAGATATCTCGTGTAATTGAAAGTTCCAAAAGAATACCCAAGTGAAAATCTAACTATAAAATTTTAATCCCAATCAAAGATTACTTACATTAATCTTGTATTTTCTCTAAATATGGGGTCAAAATTGTATTGCTTAGGTTTTTTGACATGCTTGGTTTGATTTTCCTTTTTTCTCACCTTTTTTTTTCTGTGATACTTTCATACATTGGAAATCTTTGTAATATTTTACATTGAAAGTCATAGTGTTTACTTGAGATAATGGCTTTCTTATCTCTTTGGATCTTCTTTATAGTACCAAAGTTGTGACAATAATGGATGTCACAACTCAAGTACTATTCTTTAGTGCATGATGTCGTGGTGCTAAGAATGATTATGATTGATATCTTTACTCTTTGTAACACAAAGTCATGGTGCATGAATTAGGCATGACTTTGCTCTTGACTTTTTGAGCAAAGTGTCGAGACACTAAGATTATGTATCTAAGACAATTACTCTTTCTAACACAAATTTATTGTGATAGAATTGGTTGTGGTTTTGGTTTTGACTTTATGAGCAAAGTGTCATGGCACTCGGATTGCCATTACCGAGGCAATTAGTCATTATCATAAAAAGGCATAGTGTTTTCTCTTGAAATCACGTAGAATTCTGCATCTTCCCTATTTCTTTGAGAATCCAGCATACATTGGTTGGTTTTAAAGAAGATTGATTCTTTCTATAGGAATTAATCTGCCCAAATCCTACAAATGAGTTTATCGGGACCGCCCGATACTCATTTAAATGCTAATACGGATTCTAACCTAGACTCCACTACATCTCCACCCGACTTCACCCTGATAACACGAGCAAATGCTTCACCGAAGAGGATCCGAAAGCACCTGGTTCTCTGCACCTAAGATGACTCAAGCACAACAAAGTTCGTATTTGAAGATGGCAATTCCCGAAGGATAATCTATGGTAAGACCCCTTCTGATATTGATGGTAATTCTCTGCCTAAATCGATGATACCTACTGATAAATTATAATTCGGCGAAACTCTGCTAAAAAATCAAGCTACACGAAGTGTTTTAAATGAATGTAACATGAATTCAATAAATAAAGATGGATTGAGCCTCGAATTCGCAATACCGAGTGTAAACAATAATCAATACATGATAGCTCGCTCTTTTAGTTCCTCGAACGATAATTCAAGTGGAAACAATATGTTTCCGAATGCCCATAGTGATGAATTCCATGACCTAGACATACATAAGAAGGACTCAATGAACCTCAGTAACTCTAACAGCATTTCACCCACTAACAATACATCTCTGAAGGTTGTTGATAGCAATGGCCATGATTCTTCATGGGTTAATGATAAGGCTATTCTCATTCAGCTTAACGAAAGGGCCAACAAATCTTCGCTTATTAAGAATACTGCTTTTAGTAGTATTGAAGGCAGCTTGATGGCCATTAAGGCTGTAGCAAGTAATCCTCCCTATGAGGGTACTTGGGAAGTGGATAGAATATCCACTGAGGAGACTAGAAACTTAATTGCTTCACAATATGAAACCAAGGAGGAAGACTGTACTGATAAACCAAAGAAAATGTGCACCCAGAATTCTATCTCTGAGATAGCTCTTGAAAAACTAAAGCCTGTTATCACCCATGTTAAGAAGGGTAAATATCCCCCCAAAACCTTCGGCAAGAGCAAGGCTCCATGGAGCAGCCTGTTCGCTGACAATAGGGCCCTTACAAATACTTCAAAGCTAACCTATATTCCCCCAAGCAGCCAGGCAGTGCTGTATTTGTTGAAATTGATCTTCTCCATGAGCACTAGAAAAACTGCCTTATTGGTTACTTTGTAATTAAAAGCCCCGGTCAGCTTATGCTGAAGAAATACATGGAAGAACAATGAAAAATATCCTCGCAAGTTATTCAACACCCAAGCGGATGGCTTGTATATAGATTTGGAATTTCATAAGACAAGGATCAAATACTCAATGCTGGCCCTTCTTGGTTTTCAGCCGGCCTCTATATGTTAAGCTGCTTTCCGTCGGCTTTCACTATGGTTTAAAAGAAATGGCAAAGATTCCAATCTGGATAAAATTGCTGAACTTTCCTTTGCACTTGTGGGATCCCATTGGTTTAAGCAAGGCCGCTAGTTGCATTGGGCGACCCTTGCATATGGATAAGCTAACAGCAAACATCTCTAAGATTGTGTATGCAAGGGTACTAGTGGAAATTGATTTGGGAGACGATCTGATTAATGAAATCTGGTTGGAATTTTTTGACGGATCAAATATCAGCCAGCCAATTGTTTACGAAAATCTCCCTATTTTTTGTATAGTATGTTCTATCTTTGGTCATACTTCGAATGCTTGTCATACTGTTAAGATCCAGGAGGAAAAGGCACGGGAGACCCCTCCAGGTACCCCTACATCAGCAAGATTATGCACTCCAACGGAGATATAGGAGGCCCTCCCCACGGTGGGAGGGCAGCTTCCTAATGATGAGGAGGAAGACGTCCAGTCAGAAATGAAGGGTGATAATAGCTGTGCTGGCGAGGAATCGGAGGGCTTTACTTTGATTAAAGCTAGGAAGAAAAAGAATGACCTGAACATTAGAGAGGACCCTTCTCTAAATCTCAGGAATAAAGCCAAATATAGAGAACAAATGGTAAAGGGGGCTGCCCCTTATGGTCCTGCATAGAGGAAGAATGGGGTGCCTAACCCTTTCAAATAATGGGGCAAAATGTGTAGATGTAATTTCTAGTTTCTTATATTTTTTTTGTTTTTTGGAGGGTTATTTTATGGAGCTTTGGAGGCTGGAGAAAAGAGGGAGATTGTCCCCTCCTTGTACTTTTGATAAAAGGTATTTGGGGAGAGTTGTGGGCACCTCTAGGGATGATCTTGTGTGTGGACCTGTTTGCTGTATGTGTGCGTTCTGCATGTTTTGAGAAACCCAGGACAATCCTGTTCTGCTTTGATTTTAAAAATCAAATAAATGAAGATTTAGGTCTTCCTATATGGCCTAGTGAGAATCAAAATGCAGTAGTATACCTCATTTACTGCCTGCAAAGAAGTCTCATTATAAGACATTATACTGGCTATAATAGAATTTTCAAAAGGATTATGAATTCGTGGGCTAAACTGGACATATACGAGTCTCCAAATCATCGACATATCAAGATTTGCCTTGAGAGAGCCCCCTACGGGTGGATTATCTCACCTCCACATGATACGCATTCCTCAATTTTAAAAAGATATAACCCGGGGCTTCAATTGGGTTATCTTTCACATTGGCATGGTGAGTTGGGGTTGCTACAAATTGTAAGGGTAGTCATAACGCATGCTGTTATTCCTTGTAAGGGTAGGAAAAGGAAGGTGGTCAGTTTTGTAACCCCTAAGCCTCATATTTTAAAGGCCATAGCCCTCTATGTTGAATGGTACAAAGTTGTCAATGGGGTGTTGGGAGTAGCTTGTATCTCTTCCAGCACAATGGGGCACTTGTGGGGCAATGCCACAAATGACTGCATATTTATTCTTTTGTATGACTGTGTTCTGGGTCTTTCACGCTGGCACTGGGGGAGTCTTACCATTGGATTTCTATTATATGGGTGGGCATAAGGGCTCTTTATGTTATTCTGCTGTACGGGGAATGTGAGGGATGGATATATAGTAAAAAGCTCTCCCTTTCCAGCATTTGCGGACACCGGGGTTCTCTCGGGTATTATGTGTTATGTAAACCAGAACTTGTATCAATATATAAAATGATTGAAGTTAGCTCTTAATGAAAATTGCATACTGGAATCTAAGAGGGTTTAATTGCCCCCTTAAGCATAAGGAAGTGCTTAGACTATTTCAAGCATATGCTATTGATATATTCCCCGTTGCTGAAGCCAAGCTCAACCATAATAAGCTAGTTTGGCTCATGAAAACCAAATTTAGAAGGTTCAACATGTTGGACAACTTTGTGTGTCATAGTTACGGGAGAATTTTGGTTTTATGGGACTCGCAAACCAAGGACATATGTGCTCACTCGTGCACGTCACAGCATATCTCGCTACAAGTTAGGAGAAGAATTTAGTCTTTCGACTCTCTATTATCTACGGGCTTCATTCCGTGGGTACCAGGGGGCATCTATGGGGAAATCTCACCGAAGAAGGGGAAGCGAATTCACTCCCCTGGACACTCATAAAAGATTTTAACTCCCCATTGTCTGGACTAGACAGAGTCGGTGGCAGAATAGTCATCAACTATGAATGCCAAGATGCTTTAGATTTCATCTCCCGTTTAGGCATGGAAGATCTTTCTTCCTCCAGTAACTACTTTACCTAGACGAATGGTAGGGTCTCAAGTAAGCTTGACAGTGCCATGGCGAACCAGGAATGGACTAACCTTGGACTTGTTAGTCATGTAAAATTCTTGGTCCCAGGAGTCTATTCTGATCATTGTTTAATCTTCCTATCCACGAAGTATGCAGACAAATGGAGGTTAATCCCATTTAAATTCTGCAACATGTGGCTTTCCCACAAAGAATTTGTGCCATTACTGATTAGAATATGGGAATTCAAAGTAGCTGGTTCGGTAATGTTCCAATTGGCTACAAAGCTGAAACTTTTGAAAAAACCCCTTAGGGGCCTAAACGAAAGACACTTTGGACACATAAGCACTAGGGTAATCAGAGCCAGGGAAGCCCTAAATGTTGTCCAGTCCGAAATGCTCATTCACCCTTGCCTTGTGTTAAAAACAAAGGAGATGCAACTCAAGACCAACCTAAGGAAATTAGAAGAATGTGAACTATTTTTCTCTAGGCAGAAGGCCAAAATAAATTACCTTAAATAAAGTGACAAATGTACTAGGGTTTTTCATGCTTTAATGACTTCTAAGCTCCAGAAGAATAAAATTGTAACAATTGTTAAAGATGATGGGAGCTACACGGCGTCTAAGAGTGACATTGCGGAGGCTTTTGTCTCCTTTTTTAAAGGCCTTCTGGGCTCATCGAAGATCAGAACCAGTATTGATAATAATATCATAACTAACGGGCCAAGACTCAAGGATGAGGATCACAGTTTTCTTTCCTTAACCTTCTCAATCGAGGAGATAAAAAATGCCATATTCTTCATGGGAAATTCGAAATCGCCCGTGCCAGACGGTTAAACGGCAGAATTTTTTAAAACATCTTGGCAATATATTGGAGATGATGTAAAGGAAGCGGTCAAGAGGGTTTTTAATTCCGGAAGAATGTTAAGGAAAATCAACCATGTCTACATCGCTTTGATTCCGAAAACCTCGCATGCCTCGATAGTCAAAGATTATCAACCAATTTCGTGTTGTGATGTGATTTATAAAATCATCTCAAAACTTATCGCTTCATGTCTAAAGTTGGTGATGGATGATATTATTAGCCCTGCACAGCGGGCATTTATCAAGGGGCGGTTAATCTCTGATAATTTCCTCCTTGCCCAAGGGTTGATTAGGAGACATGCTAGGAAAAGATTATCTCCGCGATGCTTCTTCAAAGTAGATATTCAAAAAGCTTTCAACACTTTCGAGTGAAATTTCCTCATCTAAGTATTAAGAAGCCTTAACTTTCCTAAGCATTTTATCGAGATAATTTATGAATGTATTAGCACCACTTCATATTCTGTAGAGATAAATGGCCAATAGCATGGTCTTTTCAAAGGTCGTCGGGGGCTTAGGCAAGGGGACCCCATATCCCCCTACCTTTTTGCCTTATGCATGGAATACTTTTCTAGGCTTTTATATGTTTCCACTTCTCTGGAACAATTCTCTTTTCATCCGGGATGTGCCGCACTTAAAATATCCCACTTGATTTATGATGATGATTTGATCATCTTTTTTAGAAGGGATACGTCATCTGCATTTATTATCTTGAAAATGCTGCATTAATTTTTGGAGGCTTCTGGGCTCAATGTAAACTCCTCCAAATCAAATATCTTTTTTGGAGGAGTAAACGGGGAAATTAAGAGGAATCATTGAAGCTTCGGGTTTTATGGAGGGCACACTACCGTTTGTTTTTCTTGGTGTTTCCCTTTCATCAAACAGGCTAATCTCATCTCAATTATCTATCCTGCTTGCCAAGATTACCTCGGCAATCCACCAATGGGCTGGGAAAATTCTTTCTATAGCCGGTAGATTAGAGCTCATTCGAATGGTTGTGCAAGGAATCGAGGGCTATTGGTTCTCGATATTCTTGCTTCCTTCCTATGTTATCAACTCTATTGAAGGAGCGTGCAGAAGATTTCTATGAGGGGCTAAAACTCATGGTAGGTATAGGCCCAAGGTTCTTGGGATAAAGTATGCCTACCCACCCATCTTGGAGGCCTCGGAATTTTTAATATTGCCACTTGAAATAAAGCTTTTTTTATTAAAACCATGTGGAGAATTAACAAAAAAGAAGACTCATCCTGGATTAGGTGGATTCACCATGTTTATCTCAATATCCAAAGTGTTTGGGAATTGCATTGTAAGAAAGAAGACCCTTCTGGAAAAGTCCAATTTCTATCAAAAATGGTATCGTATCTAAGGCGGGCTCAAAGGAATATGCAGAATTCCTCCTGAACTCTTGGGGCAAAAAGGGAAGGATTGTCCATTATGCCTACCATTTCCTCTCCGGTTCAGATTCTATGAAAGGAGAACCATGGGAAAAATTTATATGGATGAAGAACCACCTGCCTAAGCATGCAATTAATCTATGGATAGCGAAGCAAGGGAAATTTTGGACAAAGGATAGAGCACTCTCGAATCCAAGCAACATTAACTGTGAATGCTGCAGTAACGTGGAATCTTTTAACCATATTTTCTTTGATTGCGAGTTTTCTAGGTATATAATGGATGAAATTCAAGCTTGTGCCAACCTTAAAGGATTGATATCTTCCATCCCGGAAGGTTTTAAAGTTTTAAACATACTGTACAAAGCAGAAACTCCAGGAAATAATCTCCGGAAAGCAGCATTTGTGGTAGTGGTTTACCACATTTGGCGGGAAATAAATAGGAGATTGCATGAAGGAAAAGCCATGAATGCAGAATTTCTACTCAGGAAGATCAAAATAGATATCTATATTGTTTTCTATAAAGAGTGTAGAATTTTGGAAACACCATAGATTGTATAGAATTTTTTTGATAGTGAAATTATATTTATCAAAAAAAAGGCATAGTGTTGAATAAGGTCATAACTTTGGTATTTTATCCTTGGCATTTTGGCTCTATTTGAATAATTCATATAACTAAAAATTGACATGTCTATTTGTACTAGTGAGGTACTTGGCTACAAATTATGAAAAAATAATATTGTGGTAATTAATTATTTTAGAGAAAGTGTCACCATGACTAATACTTTCCTAATGACCCAAAAAAGTTGATACTTGAAGTGCCAAACACACATCAATAAGACAAAAATATAGACTTTAGATGAAAAGATTTTGTAAAAAACTCTTAAGACATAAAAGATATGGAAGATGACGAATCAGATAAACTTTGGATGAATGAAAATAGTAGAAGTGACAATAAATATGACAACTATTATGAAGTTGTGGTATTATTCAAATTCATGATTAGAAAAATTATTAAGAATATTTTCAATAATATAGAAAAATTCAAGTTAGACTACTCTAATAATTTAGGGTAAGAGGTGAAAACAACAAAATTTTCAATTCAAAAATATAGAAAATTTATTGAGAATATTTTCAAGATTACAAAAGACCGACAAGTAAAAAAATCTATTATTGATGGTTAATTCACAAGGGGATAAAGACAAACCAGAGATAATAAAGATTGAACATCCAAATGCACATGAAGATGATATAGTTGTAACAAAGAAAGTTGAAGCTTCAGAAATGTCACGATTTTACATGCTAGATCAATGAATAAGTCATGGTAGTGGACAAGGCCACAAGAAAAAAGGAATAGAAACTTAAATAAAAAGTAATGACTCTTTCCAAAGCATTGACAAAATTGATCCAAAGAGAACTTTCACAAATCATGACTTCACAACAAGTTGTGGCAATCCAAAGAAAAGCATAGGCAATGATGTCATCACTTATTCCAAAGTCATGACATCCAAGGAAGAATATCCAAAGAAGCTACTTTGAATGAAAACTTCATGCTAGAAAAAAAATTAGAAAGACAAAAAAAAAGAATAAGCTTGCATGAACTACTAAGACCATTGACTAAATTAGATATTCAATGAAGTTCTAGTATAGATGTTAAACATATATTTATTTAGAGGCAACCTAAGAATTTACTTTTTCATTGTGTGATTTTATAAATATTTATATGTTTTGGATGAATATATACATACACAATCATGCATCATTACATGTATACACCAAAAAAAAGCTGCAACACTCAAAACTACTCACAGATTTCTTCTAAGTCAATTAAAGATATGAAATTCAAACCCAACCATGATATTCCTTCTAAAAGAGAAGTTATGACCATGTGAAAATGCATGGTATTTTTCTCATTAACCATGACAAACCTTAATCCTATATAAATCCCCTAACCTGAATTTTGTTGTGACATTTTTAAATTTATTTTTTATCCCTTCCAACAAAAACTACTGTAACCCAAAAGAAACATGTATGAAGAGACATTAATTTTGAAGTTGAGAGCAAGGAAAGGGGAGACTAAAAGAGGTTACAAATCCAAAGGCAAGCAACAAAGACAATCTACCATTGAGATTCTTCCAAAGTCATGGTGTTGAAGTTGATTTTTCTTATAGAAATGGGGAAGCGATTGATTATCTCTATGTTAGAAAATAAAAACTTTATAGGAGAGCAAAGTTTTAATGAAGTTATTTCACGTTTCCAAGTAATGATTGAGAGGAGAAATTGGGACTAACTGTGCATACACATAAAAAATGAGAAATACATCTATTGTTATATAATTTTACACTAATTTAGAAGACGTGCATGAAATGAGTTATTACATACATGGAGCATATATGCAATTAAAAAATAAATTTATCAATAAAATATTTTGAGTGCAAGGAGATGGGTGATATGACATTCAAATTCCTAAAGATGCAAATAAACTATAAAACAATCTGCAAGACATTAACGAATAGAAAATGAGGTTGGAGAGTATCATCAAAAAGTATATATGGACGTTTAGTATGGTGAGTACTCATATAGAATAAGGTTTAATTATATTTTCTATGATTTATATTTGCAGTCGACTCTTTATGTCTCTACTATCATGCAAGATAAGGTGATATTACTCTTTACCCTAGTGAACTAATTTAAAATTCATGTGGAAAAAAATATTTAAGAAGACTATTCTCAATTTTCAAGTGGGTGAATTCTTCAGGAAAATAATTCATCATTCATTGATCATGATGTTATGCCAAGCTAAGGGAGTTCTAACAAAAGATAATGTTGAACGTTACCCAATGGATATCCCTATTTTATTGGTAGGTGTGAAGAGAGAACTTGAAGAGGACAAAAAAAATAATATGATTATTGAAGGTGAAGAGTCAATTGAAGTTGGGAAAGAAGTGTCACTCTTCCCTGAAACTTATATTGTAGCTACAAAAATAAATAAACAAAGGAATGAAGAAGAATCATCATACATATTTGAATACTATTTTACTTGTCATGGAAGTGACTTGGGAGGAGACATTGATATACTCAAAAATAATGAGATTTGATACCAACTATAAGGAAGTGTGCATGAGGGCAAATATCAAACTGATGCATAGTTCTCTAGTTGTAAAATTGGAGAGAGGAGATAATAAGTGGGAATAGTGCATGAAAATTTTTTAAAAAAAGAGGAAGACAAAGCTATTGTGGAGAGAAGTTATACATTATGGGAGATCTATGTCAACAAGAAAGAAGAGTTATTTGTAACTACCCAAAAAAATATTAAAGATCACATCATAAAGATCTTGTAAAGGGTGAAGAAATAAAAAGAGACTAGAATGATGGGTAGTGCCGAATTATTTGGGAAGCTCTACAAGTCCATTACAAGTGAGTGGAAAAAATATAATATAGAAAGAGATAAGACAATGAAGTAAATTATTCACTATAGAGAAAAACAATAGATCAAAGACTTGAGAAATTCTGGTAAAAACTAGATGCAAATGTACTTTATGCTTAGTTCATTTAAAGATTTATTTAAATTCACTATAAAGTAGCAAGATGTTTTGTACAATGCAATTGTGTAGATGATGGAATGAGTAGAAAACACCAAAGAAGATTCATAGAGATCTACCACAATCATGCTACCATACGAGTCCTCCAAAGTAAGCTTCCTATCCTAAGATTTTGATTATTATGGCTGATCATACTGCCCCTTTTTTCTCCTTGTAGATATATTATATATATATATATATATCCTTGATAATATTAGACTATACTTCTTTTTTTTTGTGTTGATGGTTGTGATTTTTTTTTGGAAGATAAAGTGAGAATTATAGCTCGAGAATGAGCAATATTTTTAATGTGGAAGTTTATTCGATACTGCATGTACTTACATTTTTGTATCATTTGGCATGTATTTTTTGTTTTGTTTGTACATATTTATATTTTTATTGGAAGAGATTTTACTAAATATATATTTTGAAAAAAATTAATGAATGTTAGTGAAATCATGGTTATTTTGCATAAAAAATAATAGACTTGGTGGAGCGAAGGTTTAAATGAAAAAAATGGATGGGGTGTCATGACATTTTTCATGTCAAGACTCTATTATACCTTCTAGATCTTAGTGAGCATAGTATCCTTTATTAGCCATAACTCTATAAAACTAATCATGACAATATTTATATATTATAACTTTAACACCGGGTTGTCACAATCTTTTCTTTAAGCAACACAACCTTCATGGATGTGATATTTTATTTGATTCATAGCTTCAGTATCTCTAAAAATACATAATTGATGTGACTTCATTTTCATGTTGCTATAGCTAATACCCCACTAGTATAATTAGTAATGGGAATTTCCAAATCAATGACTTATTAAATGCAAAGCCAACTTACTAAGTATTTAGAGTCACAATATTATTTTATATCATGACATTTTGTTCTAGAAAATATTTAATTTGCTCATGGCTTTTCCAATGTTAAGACTCTGTGCTCCTCCAATAAAATATCAAAGTCATGATCATTCCCAATATTATAATATTTTTCTATAGAGAGAAATAATTAGTCATGGTAATTTCTAGTGTCATGATATTTTGTTTTTGAGAGGATTTGTCTCAGTCACAACATTCTGTACACTATGAAATCATGCTCAAGAGGTGAGTTACTTGAATCAAAGCATTCCTTATCATTGTGACCTTGGTAGTCTAGAGAATATCTAATGAAATAAAAAAGTGATGACACAAGCTAGTTCCATGACTATTAGCTTTGAGTATCGCATGGAATGTTTGAAGTATATAAGCAACACTTAGAAGATTTTATAAAAAAAAAGGAAGAGGTGAATTGGATTCAATCCAAGAGAACTTACAAACCCTAGGTGGTGTAATTCTAACTTCTAATTAGGGGCAAATCTAAAGAAAATGCAAGTCATATTTGATTGAGTTTAGGTTTTGATACATAGATTATCACATGAAAAAACATTGAGAACCTTTGAATCCATGAGACATCTCTCAAAAGATTTTGCATGAAATATTTTTTTTATGTTAGGATAAATTAAGATTTAGGGTTGATAAATATGCTTATGTGTGTGAAGGGTACATTATTTTTACAAAGTTTATGTTTGTGTTAATGCTATGGTTTGTATGTTGATGGATATGGATGCTATATGGAACTAAAATTTAGAGTTTTTACTATTTAATAAGTTTATGCATGTCAATCATGATGGTTGTTGATAGGTTTATTATGGGACACAATCATGCTATATAGTAAGAAAGAAGTTAGTTTTTCTAATCTTAATAAGTGAGATAAATATATATGTGAAAACCTACGATTGAGATAAGTTTAATCAATGTAAGTATGATATTTAGGAAGCTAAAAGCATGACACACTTATGATCACTCCATTATACATATTATAGAAGAACTAACTTCGAATGATATGGGGGTTATGCAGAGTGTCTAACCTAGGAGTTTCATCATGATATGATAATCATGTATTAGTGATGATGAATGGTGATATGTAAGTCATAGGGCGCATGCAAGAGAAGGTACTTAGTAAGATAGTGATAACCCTCTGAGTCAATTTCTATCATATGATTTTCATAGGTATGATTTATATGAAGATTTATGTAAATTGTAACAAGTATGATACATATAAAACTAAAAGTATAAGAATATTTATTATCATATTATCTCATATCTCTAAGATATTAAGGGTTCATGAATAGAATTGTATATTCAAAATAATCATCAAGGATAATTTATGTATTACCTAAAAAGAGTAGATGTGCAAATTACTCATTAATGGAATAATATATGAATTTGGTAGTGAAATACTATTGGATAAACTATGAGAAGATCACCTTTAATAGTGACAATTCAAGGAAAACATTCACATTGTATGCCAAGCAGAGACTATAGTATTTTCATACTTTTACCATTTATATTACACACAAACATAATATTGATCAAATACTAAAAAAGTATCATCATGCACAATGATGTGAGTTAATCCTAGAGTCTAGTATCCTTCCAAAACCCCAAGTCTATCTATTCAAATTGAATAGTTGTCAGTTTACTATTGTTTGATTACATTACCTATACAATCCATGTTAAATTGATATTGGGACTTATGTATATTTTACTACTTATACAACTCATATACATGTGAGATTATATTGGATGATAAATAATAACACAATAATGTTTTGGAATCATGTTAATTAATAATAAGTTTTTGCACCCTCACAAAGATACAACATAGTGCAAGCAATCTTTTTAGTATAGTCCTTCTTTTCAATGTTTCTTTGACATAATTCTTCAACATGGAGTCATCTATCAGATGTCTTCTTTTTGGATGTTCTTTGGTGTATGCCATGATTTTATGAAATATCATGACATTATTGAGTGTGCTATTATTTACTAAGGTAATGGCTTTTTGTGAAGTTAAGGTGTTGACAATTGCTCTCTAGATTAGTGAAGATATTGCAATGGAAAAATTCTTAGCTTCTTTATTAAGTTTTTGCTTCATTAAATACATGACTTCTTTCTCTTTCACAACATTTTCTTTCATAGATCTTATGCGTAGATTCATGATTTTTGTAAAAGTTGACTTTTTTCTACACAACCCTTGCCTCTTCTTCTTTATGATGGTTAGTAATAATTATCTATACTTTGTATTTTTCTCATGGTACATCAACATTGAGTAGCAAACTTTATTCTTCTTGTACTTTGTATGTAGTCTCAAAAGTTTCATTCATAAATCCACCATGTTCTAACATTAATAATTTCATCATTTCATCCTTTTCTTTTACATCTTCAAAGTTGTTTTTTATTCTTCTATTATCACGACTTTAAAAAGGTCATCACTTCGAAACAATCATATTCATCCAAGTCTTATTTATCAGCTTCTCCATCTCTTTTGGGCAAATAATCATCCACGAAGTCCTTCCATCTATTCTTCAGCAATTGACATCATCATCATCATCTAGAATTTATAGATTTTTGTATAGATAAAATTTTACTTGTTATACACTCACATGAAGTATATGAATTAACCCTTCTTGATAGCAATTAGTTTTCGAAAGTGTTTTTCCCAAGATCAATAGGCCATACTTATTTTATTCCATATCTAACACAATGAAATCAACTAAGAAAATAAACTTGTCCACCTTGATTAGTATATTTTTGATAATTATTTAGTATGCCAAATAAAAAAAAATAATATTAGTTATTTTGCTGATTATTCATGATATGCTTGTATACAAAAGAGCTTTAAATATAATAATTTTACTAAATTCAACTTTTTAATAAATTATGATGAATTGTACTAAGGTAGGAAGATTTTTGGTTGAAATATGAGACTTAGTGAATTGTTGAGAAGGAGGAGAGAATGGGATCAAGTAAAATCAAAGTATTCTTAATATTAAAATTTTTTTACATCTCATTGAATTTATATGATAATTTTGGCATCCATTATTGGTTCAAGCTCTATACAAATATTCATGACAATCTTTATATGTCATGGCTCTTTTACCTTTTTGATATAATTATTTTACTATGCAACATATTATTTTTGACTATGAAATATTATTAGAGTTGTAATTACACTAGCTTATACCATTTTATGGCTATGATATTAATTATATATCATAGCAACCAAGTATCTCACTTGTATGAAAAGCCATGACATAACCACCATGACTAAAGCAAAAGTTGAGATGATTCTCCAGCATAATGGATTTTAGCTATAAAGAGTTCTAGAAAGTATTTACTCGAGTCATAGCTATTTCAAATGTCATGACATTTTCCTCTTGAGAAATGACCAAAGCCGTAGCTCATTCCTAACACCATGATTTTGGGTTATAGAGGTGAAATACACAAGCTATGACCATTCTTAGTATCGTGACTTAATATTATAGAGGCAAAATATATAGTTGTGTCTATTTCTAGCACCATGATAATCTGAAGCAAGATAAAGATCAAAGTCATGGCTCATTTCCAATATTATAACTTTGTTTTATAGAGACTAAATGTATAGTCATGAAAATTCATTGTGTTATAAAAATCTATAGTAAGAAAGAGACCAATGTCATGGCTCATTCCTAGAGCCACGACTTTGTATTAATATGATGAAAAGACAAACTCATGACTTTCAGCTTAACTTTCAACACTCACCCATTTGAGTATAAAAGTGCAAAATATGAAAATTTTAATAGGTAGATTCTATGGCACAAGAGAACAAAAATGAACATCTAGGATTTAGGAGCCCAATTTAACCTAAACCTAGGTAGATCCATGAGCAAAGGGGTGATGCAAGACACAAGCTTTTTCCCTAAAAGGAATGACTATATTTTGACTCTATCTAGGGGAAAATTTGATGTACACAAATAAGTATTTTGGATTTAGGGTTTGCTTCCTAGATACTTTTTAAAGATGTTATTGGGAATCCAAAATTCCATGAGATATATCTCAAATTATTTCATTTAAATTCCTCCAAAATATTAGGCTAAATTTACATCTAAGGTTATATTTTATATTGTATAAAATATGCATGATTAATGAATTTTAATATTTGGATTTTATCATAGTTTGGTTATTGATAGATATTATGTTTATGTATACTATCATGATAGATAGTTATGGGTAAGCCATAAAACACACTTGCATATAATGATGGAAAAGAAGTTATAGCTCTTTCGATCACAACTCATGAAACAAACCTATACATCAAAATTTGATGTTGAGGTAAGTTTAATTATGCAAGTATGATGCTTACAAAGTTGACAACATGCTTATAAGTTAATATATCATGTATATATTAGAAGAATTGATCTTCAATTGATATAGGTATTTTATTTAATATTTTCTAAGAGTTTCACCTTTAGTGTGGGAGTCACACACATTCATGGTAGATAGTGATAGATACTCCTTGAGATATGCTTGAGTGAAGGTGCTCAGTAAGATGGTGATAGTCCCATGAGTTGCTTTTTATCATGTATAAATACTTTTACTATCACATTAGTTTATATCTATATGACATACGAGGTCAAGAATAAGAATATTCATATAAAGCAACTATCAAAAATAGTTGATGAGTTACATAGAAGTTATGGACTTGTGAATAATTCTTGAGAATGGACAATTTGTCATTTTGATAGTAAAGTATTGAGGGGATGACTATAATAGGATCATTATTGGAAATGACCGAATAGTTGCTTTACATGAACATTATAGCACTAGGTAACTCGCCATCATGCATAATGGCACTAGGAAATTTTCAAAAGAGTCCAATATTCATTCTTTAACCTAGCATTATCATATTTGAACTATTTAGATAAGTCATCATGCATAATGGAAGGACCAACCCTAAATTAAATGAATCATACAAACAATCTAGTATTTTCCTTTCTATTAGAGCTATAAATGGCTGATAGTTAGTTGAACAAACTATTCACATAATCTCTTCAAGTTCAAAATCTAGAAAAAAGTCTACTTTATTATTTGTACGACACATATATTTGAAGGACTATTTAGATGAGAGACCCTCTCCCAATGAGATTTTTAAAACTTTGCCTAATTATCATAATTAGTTATCATAACAAAGTTGCAACAAGGTTCTGGTTTCATTATCAAAATTTTTTTAGTTTGATTAGTCAACTTTAGTTGAAATATCATGTTACCTATTTGTATTACTTATCTTGTGTTACTTAATTGTATTTTTTATCTTGTGTTATCTATTTGCATTGTTTGTCTTGTGTTTCTTATTTACGTTACTTATCTTGTATTACCTATTTGTATCTTTTTATTAGACTTTTTTTTAATATTTTTTATAGCTACCATATTTATGCGTAGAAACTCTATGACTGAGCTAATACCTCTAAAGCTAGAGATTGAGAGAACCAGAAAAGTACTTTTGAGATAGGGAGCTAAGAAAGAGCAAATATAAAGGTACTGATAGCAACTGAGAGACCCATGGAGGCAAAGGGAAAGTTATCTAATAGTCAAATCATCATCATACCTTGAGTGATTATTGGTGGCCTACTATAATGGATAACTACTATGGGATTTAGATATAACTAGTAGAGGCCATTTATTTTAAGTTGAAGTTGAGTCTAATAGTGATTATTAAACAACTTTGATATAATGGAAGAATATCAGATGATCCGAATGGGTATTGTTGTGATATTTATGAAGTTATCAACATAGTTAAATTAATAAAGTTAGTCTAGATGCCTTTTACAACTATTCTATTTTTTTGAGAGATAAGTCATTGAGTTAGTTTTAGTGCTTATCTTGAGGATGGATTAAGAGTTGGGATGAACTTGTACAAACTTTTCTTATAAAGTTCTTTATGTTTCAAATCACTTCATAATTATGGAGTAAGATAAAAAAATTCTATCAAGATGAGCTAGAAACTTTCTATGTACTTAGAACTATTTTAAGAGTTATTGAGGAAATTCCTTCAACATGGATTTGAATTGTGGTTCCAACCCAAACCTTACACAATGTGATGAATAACATGATAATGTGCATAATTAATATGACTTCGGGTGGGTTGAGTATGAACAAATCATGTCTTTGAGAAGTTAGCATAGAAAAACTATGAAACTCTGAATGATCATGTCTTTGAGAGAAAACATGCCAAAATATTAGAGTTCTATAGATTTATGATGATAGAGGTGAAGATGAACATATTTCTTAAAAAGTTGAAGGCCAAGAAGAGTGTTGGGTAATTTTGCTTTCAATATTTGTAATTTCACAGATAAGAAGAAGAAGAAGAAGAGAAAAACAAATGATATATCTACAATCATAGTATATCAAGCCAAAATCCAACAAACCATGACAGAAAATCAAACCACATTAGAAATAGAGAAAATAACTTAGTTCACTAGTCATTCAGCACAACTAGCTACATCCACAAAAAAATACTTATGCATTTACAGATAATAACAAAAAAAATGTCTTACAGTGGCAACAATCACGAAGAAAAAATCACATGGAGAGGAGATTTGAAAATGAATAGTTCCACAAAAAATTGACAATAACAAAAAATAGAAATAAAAATCAATTTATATTAAATAGTTTTTCGATATTTTTTAATGGAGCGGGTTGGATCACTTGGATGGATTGGGTTGTGCTCCAAAATTTTCTTCGACCCACTGATCGGGCAGCGAGACCCCCATTATTGTGCTTTTGCTACATTTCCAACCATTCAATATTTTATTTCTTAAACTAAAAAAATATTTAAACAAAAAACATTTTGCTTATACAAAATAGTTTATCAAAACAAACTATATACAACAATCTCCACCTTAATTTGTTTTGCATATAGATAGAAAGACATTCTCTATAAATAGTTAGTCCAAATAAGATTACAATTGATTTGAGATGTTCAGTAAGTCAAGGCAGTGTCTTAACTTATTCAGAGTAACATGTTTGGTAAACAAGTCAACTGGATTATCAGAAGTTCCAATCTTTTTTACTTGTACCCTTTTTTCAGATAGAAGGAAATGATATCGCACATCAAAGTGCTTTGTCCTCATGGTGCACTTGGTCGTTTGCTAAACAGATAGCACTGAGGCCCTTGGTCATCACAAAAAACTTTTGCAACCTCTTCATAAAGACTAAGGCCCTTGAGAAAACCTTTCAACCATATCCCTTCCTTCGCAGCTTCAGTCAGAACCATATACTCTGCTTCAGTAGAGGATAAAGTAATAGAAGATTATAGTGTATCTTTCCAGCTAACTACAGAACTACATATAGTGAAGATATAACCAATCATAGACCATCTACTATCAACATCTCCTGCATAGTCAGAATCAGAATATCTTGCCAGCATGAGTTCAGATTCATTACCAAATATCAAATCAACATCAAAAGTCCCCTTGAGGTACCTAAGTATCCTCTTAACATCTTTCCAGTACTCTTGACTAGGGTATATCATAAACCTACTCACTACACTTATACCATGAGTAATATCAGGTCAGGTGCATACCATAAGATACATGAGGCTCCCAATAGCACTAGAATAAGAAACCTTAGACATTTATTCCTTTTCAGATTCAGAGTTGGGGCAAAGTTTTAATATTAAATGGAGGTTAGAAAAAAATGGTGTGGACAATGACTTACAAGAATTCGTTCCAAATCTAGATAAAATTTTTTGAATATATTGTTTCTATGAAAGAAACAACTTTCTTTTAATTTTATCTTTGAATATTTCCATGCCCAAAATTTGCTTTGCTCCTCCTAGATCTTTCACATCAAATTCAGAACTGAGGAGATCTTTCTGTTCCTGAATGTCAAATTTATTTCTAGTCTTAATAAGCGTATCAACTACATACAATAGCAAGTAGATATATGACTCATCTTTGTGCCTTCTAAAATAGATACAACAGTTGTGGTCACACCTACTATATCCATGAGTAGTCATGAAATAGTCAAATCTTTTGTACCACTGACGAGGAGACTACTTAAGTCCATAAATAAAGTTTAGAAGCTTACATGCATGGGTTTCCTTACCCTATATCTCAAAACTCTCAGTATATTTGTTGGTAACCTTTCCTGATATCCATAAAGGGAGTTTACATGGTTGACTATTCCCCACCACATCATGGCCAGCTTCTTTCATGTTATATTTGCTGAGCCACTCCAAGTGAGTAATTATATGGAAGGAAGCACCAGTATCTAGTATCCAAGAATCTAATCTTGTAACCATTGTAGAGGTTACCAACTCAAGATCTTCTTTATCATCCAAGTCATCAAAATCCATGGTAGTAACATGTGGGGGATTAGGCTAACCCTGTTGTTCTAGCCTTGCTTTCTTCTTTGGGTATTCATTTTTCCAATGCCCTTTATATTTGTAATAGTGACAAGTGTCACCCTCCTTGGACTTCTTCTTGAGCTTGTTCCTCTTTTTCTTGAATGAAACAGGTTGTGGCCTCCTATTTGTCACCACCAACACAGTAGGATGTTGTTCAATTCATTCAACCATAGCCTTTTACCTCATTTATCTAGAGTGTAGTGCAGATCAAACATACTCCATGATGATCTTCTCCTTCCCCACTATTAGTGATTCCATGAAATTCTCTCAGGAAGCAAGAAGTGACACTAAGAGTAGAAGTGCAGCATTCTCATCTTCTACCATAGCATCCACATATTTTAGGTCCATCATGAGAATGTTGTTTAAATCATCTAGATGTTTCTTTAAAAAAGCTTCCTCTTGCATCCTTAATGTGAATAGCATCCTATTTGACAGAAGCTTGTTTATAAGTAATTTTGTCATGTATAGTGACTCGTGTTTGAGCCACAGTCTTGTAGCAGACTATTCATCTACTACCTCGGTAATTATTTTATTAGATAAACTTAGAAGAATGGTGAAGTGAGCTTTTTCTTCAAGTCTCCATGCCTCTGCCTCTGTTATTCCAAAAGAAGCAGTAGTATTAGGACTGAAACCTTAAATAAGAGGACTCCATATGTCAAAATTCTTTAAATGTGCTCACATTTTAATATGCCACATATTGAAACCATTTCTGCTGTTAAATTTCTCTATCATGGCATTCTAGGTTCCAACCATTTTCAATAGGATATCATTTTACAGAAAATCACAAAATTCTGATGGCAAAATTATTCGAAGCTTCCTCAACCCGCTCTGATACCAAATTATTGGGTAATTACTCTTCCAACATTTGTAATTTCATAGATTAGAAGAAGAAAAAAAAAGAATAACAAATGATATATCCACAATCATTGTATATCAAACCACAATCCAACAAACCATAATAGAAAATCAAACCACAACAGAGACAGAAAATAATGTGGTTCATTAGTCATTCAACATGACTAGCTACATCTACCAGAAAAATACTTATGTGTTTATAGATTATAACTAAAAACAAAGTCTTACAGAGGCAGTAATCGTGAAGAAAAAAATCACGCAGAGAGGAGAGAAGAAAATGAACTACTTCGTGAAAAATTGACAGTAGTGAAAAATAGAAATAAAAATTAATTTATATTAAATAGTGTCTCGATATTTTTAAATGGAGCGGGTAGAATCACTTGTATGTACCGGTTTGTGCTCCAAAATTTTCTTCGACCCACTGACCGGGCAATGAGATCCCCATTATTGTGCTATTACTGTATTCCTAACCTTTCAATATTTTTTTTCTTGCACTAACAAAATTTTGAATTAGAAAACATTTTGGTGATATAAAATATTATATCAAAACAAACTATATACAACAAAGAGAAATAAAAAAATATGAAAAATTGCCCATTTGAAATCATAAAAAATGTTAAATTTCAACCTTATTTATCAAGTGGAGTAAAATAACTATTTTCAAAGTAAATAGTATATGTTCCAACCTAATACTAATATCACACTACTCTACTATCTGAATATAAAAATTCATGAGAAATTTTTATATGGATGTTACATAAATGGTAGTAGAACATTGGGCATGTCCCAAATAATTTTATAAATAATTCTATAGGACATAATATCCATGGGGATCAAGTTAGTATTATCCACTTTCAAGACTTGAATAAAAACCTTTCATCAATGATAAATTTATAAAATTATTGAGTGAAATGAAATAAAGAAATAGTCTTCAAGAGGACCATATGAAAAGACTTGAGATGAAATTAGAGTAAACAAACACGTAATGAGGAGTATAAAGAATAAAATTGAACAATTGATACTATCATAAAATAAGAAAAGTATCAATGAACTATCAAGTGATATTGTGGAAAACTTAAAGAAGTACTTGTCAATTATGCTTAGAAGCGGCAATAAGATTAATGGGTAATACATGGAGGAAGTTGAAAGAGAGGAAGCTGAAATTGATAGTAACACGACTTTCTAAAAGTGGTGGATCCCACCACAACATTTCAAAAGCCAGGACCACCAATTCCATATGTGAGAAGGAAGTGAAATTTAACTTTTACATGGGTAGTAGAGTCTAGAAGATGAAGAGAAAAACTATTGGATGAAAAATAACCTTTTTTGCAATGCAAGGTAACAGAAGATAGAGTTTAGTTGGAAGGAGAAACTGCTAGCTTGATGCAGATGAGAAGGATGACATAGATTAAAAATTATGGAACTATGAAAGTCAAGCTTAAACTGAAGAGAATGACTGTAACAATGTCATGATATTTTTGAAAGTTACAACTTAAGAAGAATTCGCAGAAGAGTACTTCATAGATGTAGAAAAGTAAAGCAAAACACATAAATTCTCTGCATAATTGTATGAAAAAAAATATGTATGGGATTTGGGGAGGGGGGGGGGGGGGGGGGGGGGGGTGCCAGTGGCAAAAGTAGAGGAGAAAATACCAATAGTAAAAGTAGCAAAGAAAATACATAAATTTTCTACTGCAGAGATGTAGAAAATTTACAACTTAGTCATGATATTCTTAACTAAGGCAATGATAAAGGAATACTTGGTTTTAACAATAGTTATGGATGATCTGAAAAAATAAGGAAGGGGGGTTGGAGGCAACAATGAAAGTAGTGTCTTTGACTTACACTACAACTTTGGAGATAAAGAAGCTAAAAAAAGAAGCTCAGATTGTAACCCAATAAAAAGCTACGATAATCTTTGAAGTCATGGCATCTAGAGATGATGAAGCCATTGATATCCAAAAAGTTGCAACATACTAGAAAAGAAAAAGAAAAGAAAGAAACTTTGAAAAAGAAAACATGAAATATGATTCAACATAGAAAAAAAGTTTAGAAAAAAAGGAGCAAGTGAGGGATTATATAATGAAGCTAGCTTGGACAACTATGATCATTGATAGAGGTAATGATTCTTTGATGGTCTAATTATAGATAATAAATATAGTGCTACTTTAGAGACAACCTAAGTTTTTTTTTCTATAAGGTATCATAAAATAAATATATCCACTCACACAAATTATTTTTTGGCCACAAATTTAGTCATGGAACTCAAACCCCACTCTGACTCATATATATGTCCACATAAAGGAGTACCCCAGCCATTAAGTTACACTATGACATTTAGAATTAGCTATATCAAATATTTATGATTGATGAATGTAATGCATAATTATTTTATATAGAGGAAGAGTAATTACTTGAGGATGAACACACTTTAAGTGTGCGAGTTTGTTCAATATTTGAAATAACAAATAATATTAATTATTTCTGTAATTAGTTAGCTTTTATTTGAATAAAAAAGTGCTTTATATCGAATAATTTTATTAAATTATAGTTTTTGATGAATAAAGATAAATTTAGTGAAATTGATTGGTTTTTGGGTGAAATATGAAACTTGATGTTTTATTGAGAAGGATGAGAACACAAAGTCATTTAAGGACACATGATTCATTGTGTTAAAATATTATAAGACCTCATTGAGCTTATAAGAAAGTTTCAATATCTATTCTTTATTTTAACTCTACACAAATAGTTATAATAATCTTTGTATGTTACGACTCTACCACCTTGTTATAATTATTTTATTATGCAATATATTCTTTTCAACAACAAAAATTTCTCAGAGTTTCAGCTATCCTAGCTCATAATATTTTTATGATTATGAAATTTATTCTATGTCACAACAACCAAATACTCCATTGGCAATAATATTCATGGTGCCTTCCAAAATCACTACTTTCTCATTACAGATCCACCAGGACTAAGGAAAAAGCTATGATGCTTCTCAATAGCTACATATTTTAGCTATGAATAGTTCTAAAGTGTATTTATTCAAGTCATAGGTATTTCGAATGCCACAACTTATTGCTCTATAAAAATGACCATAGTTGTGGCACATTCTTAGTGTCAAGACTTTGGGTTATAGAATCCAAATACACAAGTTGCAGAAATTCCATGTGTCATGACTTAGTTTAATAAAATAATATGAATAGTCATAGTCATTCCAAGTGCCATGATAATTTGATGCAAGTGAAAGATCAAAGCTACATCTTATTTCTAGTATCATGACCTTGTGTTAAAAAGACTAAATATATAGTCACGACTAATCTTAGTGTCATGGAAATCTAAAATGAGAAAGAGATAAAAGTTGTGTCTCATTGCTAGAGCCATGACTTTGTATTATAGAGATGCAAAGATAGAGTTGCATCATTCCTAAAAGTAATAATTTTGAACAAAACCTAAGGGTGATCTATGAGCAAAGGGACAATGCAAGGTACAAGTTAAACTCTAAGGAGGCATGAATTTTGACTCAACCTAGAAAAAAATTTAAGGCATGAGAATGAGTGTTGTAGATTTAGAGTTTGATTCGTAGACATTCTTGAGGGTTGTCATTAGGAACCTAAAATTTCACTAGATGTAATTAAAAGTATCTCATGTGAATTTCTCTTGGTGTTATGCTAAATTAAGGTCTAGGGTTGTTGTATATTATTTTGTGTGATGTATGCTTTATTAATGAATTTTAATGTTCAAATTTTGTTGTAGTTTCATTATTGATAGATCTATTGTTTATGTATAATCGAAATTAAAGATTTACTTTGGTAGTTTTGTGCATGCTATCATGCTAAATGATGACATATAAACCACGAAGCATACTTACACATAATAGTAGAAAGCAAGTTATAGTCATTCTAATCATGATCTATGTGGGAAAATTATATGTCTAAACTTGACATTGTGGTAAGTTTAATCATGTCAGTATCGTGCTTATGAAACTAATAGTACAAATACTTTTATAATCTATTCTATTGTATATATCTTAGAAAAACTAACTTTCAATTATTATAGGTATTTAATAAAATATTTTTCACAAGAGTTTCACCTTTAGCATGAGGGTTGCATATTATCATAGTATATAGTAATATGTAAGCCACGAGACATATGAGTGGGAATGACTTGTGAAGTGGTGATAGTCTTACAATTTAATTTCTATAGTATTACTCCTACTAGTGAGATTTTTAGGTAATCATATCTTAATTAATTATGTAAGTTCTTACAAAGTCAAATGTACAAATGCTTTTATTCAATATCAGTTTATGTCTACATGACACATAAGGTCAGAGAATAAGAAAATATATATGAAGTAACCAACAAGAGTAGCTGATGAGTTGACTAAAAGGTATGGAATTGTAGATGACCCATGAGAATAGTTGATTTATTTATTCTAATGGTAAAGTATCAAGGGGTAGCTATGTGGAGACCATCAATATGGAGGGCTTAGTAGTTGACAACCACCTAGTATGATATTTGAGCACTAAGACATTTTCACAAGAGCCCAACCATCATTCTATAACCAAATAAAATAATATCCAAATTATTTAGATAAGTCAGCATGCATAATAGAATGAATCAACTCTAGAATCTAAGAATCTTATCAAAAATCCAATCTTATTCTTTCAAATAGAGTAGTTGTTGACTAATAGCTTGTCGATCAAATTATCTAAATAATCCCTATGAGATTTATATGTAGAGGAAAGTCTATTTTATTGCTTGTATAACTGATATACTTGCAAGACTGGTTGGGCAAGAGACCCTCACCCAATGAGGTTTGAATTTTGTTTATTTCTAAAAATTGTACATCAATACAAAGTCACAATAACAATCACCCTCATAAATTTGATCAAACTATCTGCCATCTATAATGAAACAGAAGTTGGAATTATCTAATTGAGATTGAACCTCCACACAATGAATAATAATATCAAATTAATACTTGATCTTAAATCACATTTAACCTTTCATAAAATATGCTCCCAAATAAAGCACATAATTATGAGATTCTATGGATCTTTTAGCTTTCTCAAAAATTTATATTGAATAATTATGCTATATCTTTAGTTATATACATCATTTCATTAATTTTTAACTCTTTCTTGTTACTGATGATGTACTTCATAAACTTTATGTAATGGGCTATTTTTGATAGAGCTTTGGTAAAGTTAATATTGACTTCCAACTTTTGGATAATATTGAGTAATCTTTTGAATTGCTCATCCAGCTTTCCCTTTCTAAATCATTATGAAAAAAAAGATTGGCCCAGAGGGATTGTTTAACATTTGCATAGTCATTCTTTAGCATATCACCCTTCTACTCATTACTTCGGTTAATCTACACCTCCTCCAAATTCACATATTCACATGTGATAACTAGTGTAATGACTTGGGCAATAAGTTCTAGTAGTGCTATGAATTTGAGAAAGGTCGCTGAATCATATGTCTTGGTGTTGGGTTGCATGACTCTGAGAAATGTCATGACTTGGTCATTCATAGCTTTCTCAATTACTTCAACATCCCCCATCCAAAAATGTTTCAAGTTTAGCATTCATTGTCATCTCTCTATCCAACTTGAATACTCTAGCTTTCTTTCTTTTGAGTACTTTCTCAATTAGAATTTAGTAGTTATTCTTTACTAGCTTTTAAAATAGAAAAAGAGCTTCCTTGGATGACTTATTCATGATAAAACCATGAGAGGATCATCAATTATGTTCTTCATCATGTAGTTCAATTTGTTATAGAAAATTTGAGCTTGGAATCAAATTTCAAATCCTTATTGTAAGCACTATTTAGTATGCCAAAATCTAATAATGATGGTTATTTAGGTGATTATGCATAATGTATTAATGAAGATAATGACTTAAAATAGAACTATTTTATTAAATTATAGCTTTGATGTATTTTAATGAATAATATTGAAATTAGGTTATTTCTATGTGAAATATGAGACTCGGTTGATTTGTTGAGAATGAGTTGAGAAAAAAAGTTTTGTAAAGTCATAATATTTTTTGTATTATGACTTTGTACATCTCATTGTGTTTATATGTTAGTCTTGGCATTCATTCTTGACTCATACTTTACATAAATTATCGTGGTAATCATCATATGACATGATTCTTCTACCTCATCAACATAATTATTTTACATATTCTTTTTGGTTGTGAAACTTTCTTAGAATCATAGTAACACTAGCACAACATTTCTATGGCTGGAACATTAAATTTATATTATAGTAACCAATTACCCTGTTAGTGCTAAAAACTAAGACATCCTTTAGTGTCATGCCTTTTTCATTACATAGTTACAAAGACTATGGAAAAAATCATGATGCTTTTATGGTGCCCCATCTTTTAGATATAGAGAGGTCTAAAGAATATTTATTTGTGCTTTGATCATTTCCAGGACTGTGACTTTTTACTCTAGAGAAATAATTATCATTGTGACATATTCATAGCTCTGTAAATTTGAGTTATAGAGATAAAATACACAAGTCATGATTATGCCCAATATTGTAACTTTGTGTTATAGAGATGAAATCTAGAGATGTTGCTATTCCCAGTGCTTCAACAATCTGATTTAAGAGAGAGATCAATATTGTAGCTCATTCCTAGTGGAACAACTTTTTGTCACAAAGATGAAATGTACAACCATGATCATTCCCAGCACAATATCAATCTAAAGTAAGAAAGAGACCAAGTCATAGCTCATTCCCAATATTATGACTTTATGTTATAAAGAAGATTATTCAAACCCATGAAATTCGTAAAAGTCATAATGTTCCACTTAAAATTCACACTCATCCATTCGAGCATAGAAGCACAAAACAAAGGATTTTCAAAAAGATTTCTAGGCCACATAAAAGTGAAGAAAATCTAGGGTTTGGAGAGCACGATTTCACCCAAACCTTGGTGAGATCTATGAGAAAAAAAAGTGATTCAAATCGCAAGCATAAACCCTAGGAGAGGGGAGTGAATTTCAACTCCCACCTAGAAAAAAAATCTAAGGCACGTGAACAAGAAGTGTAGATTTAAAGTTTGATTTCAAGATAATATTGAAAGCTATCCTTATGAACCTAAAATTCCATGAAATATATCTCAAATTATATTTTATGAATTTCTCCTCAATGATAGGTTAAATTTATGTCTAGGATTGATGTATTTCATTTTGTGTGATAGATATTTATATAATTGATTTATTATTTGGATTTTATTGTGGTTTGATTATTGATGGATGTATTTTTTATGTAGAACTAAATTAAGATTTTATTATTAGTGGGTTTATATGTATTATTGTGGTAAATGGTGATAGATAAACTATGAAAAATACTCATGTGTAATGGTATGAAGATGTAGCAAATCCTTTTGATCATGACATGCAAGGCAAGACTATATGTCAAAATATGATATTGAGGTAAGTTTAATTATGGGAGTATGATGCTCATGAAACTAAAAGCACAAATATATTTTTTAGTTAATCTATTGTATATATCTTAAAAGAACTCACCCTCAATTAATATGGATGTTTTATGGAATGTTGTCCTAAAGGTTTTACCTTTAATGTGTGAGTCACATATTATCATAGTAGATGGTGATAGATAAGTCATGAGAGAATATCAAATTGAAGTGACTCGTAAGGGCATAATAATTATGAGTTTCTATCGTATAAATTCTACTAGTAAAATTTGAAAGAAAGCATAAGTTAATTATGCAAAAATAGTGCTTACCAAGTAAAAAGTGCAAATACTTTTAAAATCATATTACTTCACATCTTTATAGCACATGAGATCATTGAATAAGAATGCATATACAAAAAAATTACGAAGGGTAATTGATGAGTTGCCTAAAAGGTACGAACTTATGAATGACCCTAAAAAATGAATGATTTATTATCTTGATGGTAAATTTATATGGGGATAACTACGAGGGGACCATCATTGGGGAGGACTCAATAGTTAACAATCACCTTATATGTCATTAAGTCGCTAGGGCATTTTCATAATAATTCAATGTTTATTTTATAATCAAATACAATAATATTCAAACTCTTTATATAAATCATCATGCATAATGAGATGGACCAACCCTAAAATCTAAAAGTCTTACCAAAAAATGTAGTTTTATCTTTTCAACTAAAGTAGTAGTTTACTCATCATTGGTTGATCAAATTTACTACAAAATTCATATAGGATTGATATCTCGATGAAAATCTACTTTACTATTTGTACGACTCATATATTTGTGAGACTGATTAGATGAGAGACTCTTACCAATGATATTTTGGTATATTGTCTAATCCTAAAAATCAGGCAATATAATAACATCATAATAAATTTTTAGCACCATTGATAGGAATTATTTAGTATAGGTAATCAATTTTAGTTGAAGCAATAATATTTGAAAAATGGATAATTTTGATCGTGGTAGTTTGGATAACATTATTTTTTATTGTTCCTTGATTTTCATTACTTGCCTGTATCATTTTTTTTGTATCTTTTTGTTTAGTGTTTTTTTTTTATTTTTTTAGCCCCAAATCAACAGAGCAAAACTCTAGCACTGAGCTAATCCTTTGAGACCTAGAAATTGAGAAAATAAAAAATAGAGAACTTTTAGGAGAAGAAGATGAACATGCACAATAATTTATCAATATGATGAAGCCTATTTACTACAAAGTAATTATTTCTATCTCATATTTAATAGGGACCTAAATTAGTTTTATTATTTGAACATAGTAAGTTATTTAGATCTGAAATATGGGAGCCATGAAAATATTATAATTAATAATCTTTATCTAATCTCCAAATCTTCTTTTGAACATATAATCACCTAGTTGCTTATTAAGATAAGAAGAGTGAATGAAGTGGAAGAAGAATATGTGAGACAACTAAAAAAGAGACTTGAATATACTAATTTGGGCATGCTTAAGGAAACTGATATATTTGAATCTTGGTAGATAAAATGAATCTGATAAGTGGTGAGGAGGTCAAGGAAGTCAAAGAAGCTATAACACCTCGGCATGTCATAGCCAAAACAATAAAAAGGGAATGTTTGGGCATTCAATAATAATGCTCTATGTATAGAAACTACCATTAAGATGGTCTTTTATATGGTATTGCTAGTCGACATAAAAATACAAGGAGAAAAGAAGTAAAACACTATAAAGGGAGTTAACCCAGATAACTAAGACCACTAATGGAGTTGAAAACTTTTTGATGGTCTAGCTATGAAATTTAAACATAGAACTACTTAGGAGGTAGCCCAAAGATTTGTTTTATATATGGTATGATTAAATAAATATACCCCACTCACACATGTCATTTTGGACCCATAAATTTAGTCATGAAAATGAAATCATACCATGACTCATTAACATATCTACAAATAGAAGTAGTCTCATTATTTAGACATACTACAATACTCAAACCTAGTCATAACAATTACTTATAGATGATGGATTGAAAGTATATTTTTTATAGAAAGGAAATATATACTTGAGGATGAGTAATCATTTTAGTATGTTAGTTTGTTTGATATACCAAATATTGAAAAATATAACTTTATTTTGGTGACTATGTATAATATATTTGTAGAGAAAATAGCTTAAAATAGAATGATTTTACTATATTATTGTTTTGATGAATTTTAATGAATCATACTGAAATTAGATAGTGCTTATGTGAAATATTAGACATGATGGATTTATTGAAATATAACTTTGTTACACCTCGTTGAGTTGATAGAATAGTTTCAATATTTATTCTTGGTCAAAGCTTTACACAAATAGTCATGCCTATCTTCATATACCATGACTCTATCATCTCATTAATTTAATTATTTCACCATGCAATATATTCTTTTTGACGACAAAACTTTCTTTGAGTCACAACCAAACTAGTTCATAATATTTTTTATGGTTGCGACATTAATTGTATATCATACCAACCAAGTATATCACTAGTATTAAAATCCTTAGGACCCTTAAGCACCACAACTTTCTAATTACAAAGCCACCAAGACCAAGAGAAAAGTCATGGAACTTTTCTTGCATCGTGCCTTTTAACAATAAAGAGTTCTAAGGAGCATTTACTTGCATTATGATCATTTCCAATGCCATGATCTTTTACTCTAGATAAATGATTAAAGTGATAGCTCATTCCCAACACCATGACTTTGGGTTATAAATATGAATGCTTAAGCCATGGTCATTACTAATGTTGTGACTTATAGATATATTATACAAAATATTATACATAGTCAAAACCATTCCCAGTGTCATGGTAATCTTATAAAAGAGAGATCGAAATTGTGCTTCATTCTTAGTTCCATAACTTTGTATTTTAGAGATGAAATATATATAGTTGTGCCCATTCTTCTGTAGCAAATTTTTAGCAAGAAAAATACGAATGCTATGATACATTCCTTGTGTCTAAACTTTGTGTTATATAAGCCAAAGCGAAAGTTGTGGTATTTTTAAAATTCATGACTTTTACTTAAAATTTACACCCAGTTATTTGATTATAAAATACAAAATAAGAAATTTTTAAGAAGATTTCTAGCCCATGGAAGAGTAATTAAAATATGAGATTTGGGAGCATGATTTTTTTTAAACCTAAGGGAGATCCATGAGCAAATAGACAATACAAAGCACAAGCATAAATCCGATGGTGGGAGACATTAATTTTTACTCTCACCTTGAAGAAAATATGAGACACATGAATTATAAGTGATTATTTAGGGTTGTGTTCATAGATACTCTTGAGGGTTGTCATTAGGAACCCAAAATTTCATGGGATATATTTCAAATTATCTCATGTAGATTCCTCACTAATATTATGCTAAATCAAGGTCTAGGGTTGGTGTATTTTATTTTATATGATGGATTTTTAAATATATGACTTTTATGTTTTGATTTTGTTGTAGTTTAGTTATTGATAAATATGGTATTTTTGTAGAACTAAAATTAAAGTTTTCTTATTATTGAAGTTATGCATATTATAATGATGGATGGTGATAAGTGAATTACAAAGTACATTCATAAATAATAATATAAAAAAAAGTGACAGCCCTTCTAATCATGATGCCCGAGACAAACTTATACAGCAAAATCCAATATTAAGATAAGTTTAGTCATGCAAGTATGATAGTTATGAAACTAAAAACATGAATACTTCTAAAAGCTAATCCATTATGTATATGTTAGAAAAATTGGTCATTAATTGATATAGATATTCTATAGAATATTATCCTAAGAGTTTTATCTTTAGTATGAGAGTCATATTTCATTGTGGTGTTTCACAAGAAAGCCACAAGATATGCATTAGTAGAGGCGACTCATAAGAAGGTAATAGTCTTATAAGTTACTTTCTGTCATATGAATCCTAATAGTAAACTATGAGCAAAAGAGTATTATATTTGTGTGAGTATACTATTTATGAAATCGAAAGTATAAATACTTTTAATATCATATTAGTTCATTCCTCTATGATACACTAAATCATAGAATAAAAATATATATGAAACAACCATCAAGGGTAGTTAGTAAGTTACATAAAAGGTATAGACTTGTGAATGAACCTTGAGCATGATTTATTTATTATTTTGGTGATAAAATAATGAGGAGATAGCTATGAGGAGACCATCATTGAAAAATACCTAATAGTTAATAATACCTTATTTGTCATTAGGGTACTAGGTCATTTTCATAATAGTCCAATATTTATTATATAATGAAGCACAATAATATTCAAATGATTTTGATAAATCATCATGCATAATTGAATGGATCAACCCTAGAATTTAAAAGAATTACAAAAAAAACTCAGTATTATTCTTTAAACTAGAGTAATAGTTGACTCATCATTAGTTGATAAAACTTTCTACATAATCCTTGTAGGCTTGATATCTGTATGAAAGTCCAATTTGCTACTTGTATGACTCATATACTTATGGAACTAGTTGGATGAGAGACTCTTAACTTTCTAGCTAATGAGCTTTTAATACATTGCCTATTCCTAAAAATTGTGTAATATAATAAAGTTTCAACATGCACCTCCATATTAGAACTTTGAATCAGTTGCAAGCATTGTATAATGTATCTTGCTCTTATTGTCATGATTGGCTCATCTCTTTACTTAATTGAAAGGTAACTCGAGGTGGGAACAACTTGGTGAGGAAAGCTTGCACAAGTTCATCCCAACTCTCAATTGATCTTATAAATAAGCACTAAAACTAGCTTTTTTCCTTGCCTCTCAAAGAAAATAAAAATATTATTATCCTTATCACATTTGGACCAACTCTATCTTCATGGTGTCAGACAACTCCAAAAAAATTTTAACATAACTATTTATATTTTCTGACACTTATCCACCACACCATTGTTGTTGCAACATGGATACGAGACTAGGCTTCAACTTAAAGCGGATTGATTATATTTGTTTCATTCAAACCTCAAAGTAACTATCAATCAATTTCTAGGTCCAAAGGTATTAATTATATCCTAGATCTTCGAATCATATAAATATAGTGGTTACAAAATAAAATATATTCAAACACAAAACAAACACTTAGCTAAATTATTATCAAACCAACTAGAAATAAAATTATTCTTTTGCAAAGTTATGTCGATACAAGTTGATTGATCAAACTAAAATAATCATTGGTAATGACAACAAAAACTTTTTACAACTTTGTTATAGTGGCAAAACTTATTAATTGTGACATAGTCTCACAAGCTCATTAATTTTGTCCGATAGAGATTCACAAGCAAATGAGTCATACAAATAGTAAAAATGGGCATAAGTTGAAATATCGATCCCATAGATATTGTGTGAATAATTTGACCAAGTAATAATAAAGTAACTATTTATAAAGTTGAAAAGATAAAATTTTGGTGTAGTAAAATATTTAGTCTCTAGGGCTATCTTACTGCCTCATATATGATGATACTTCTATATTATTGCGACAACATTATATTCGATTGTTAGATGAAAGATAGATTAATATTGAATTGACCTAATACCCTCTTGGCATAAATGTGGTTATCAACCTTAGATTGTCACTATCAAGGATGATAACTTCTTTGTTGTGCATTCAATAATTTAAATATTGAAATTATATTTGTTCCATTTAAGAGTCACCCACTTGTCTACTTCTTTTATACAGTATAACAAATATCCTTGATGAATATTTCGAATATATATTTCTACTTTGCCACCTCCAAAGTCATAAAAGATAAGAAGTAATATGGTAATAACTATATTAGTACTTTCAGTTTCATGAGTATGATACTCATATTTATTATCATATATCTTTTCATTAATTTCACCTATGGAAATCATATAAGAGAAAGTAATTCATAACTATCATCACCGTATGAAATACCTCTACTTACATGTGTTCTATGATTTATCACCATCTACCATGAAAAACACATGACTCACATAATATTGTGAAACATCTAGGTTAGACATTATATGTAATACCTACATCATCTTAATGTTAGTTCTTCTAGAATATACATAATAGAATGATTATAAATATAGTTATATTAAACTTCATGAGCATCATACTTATTTTAATTAAACTTATATAAATTTAGGGTTTTTATGCATAGGTTTTTTTAATGGTACACGAGTAGAAGGAATTTCACTTCTTTTAAGTAAAATTTTATATGTGTACCATCATTTACTTATCAATATCTATCATGGCCAACATGTATAAATATTTTTTATCATGAAACCCTAAACCTTTATTCTAAATAACATCTATACCCATCAATATTCTAAACAAAACATTACTACAATAAAATATTCTACAAACTCAATCATCATATACAAATACAATAAGTAACCCTAATGCCTTATTTAGCCAAATATTAGAAATGATTTTACATGAGATATTTCATGATATATCTCATTGATGTGAGGGATTCAAATGATAGTCAGATTGAGGATCTAAGTCTTAAATCTTATTCTCAATTAATCATTACTTATGTTTGCATTGAATTTGAACCTATTTAGGGGTTGGAATTCATGTTACGTAGGGTTTTGCATGTTGTTCAACACTCCAAGTATAGACTTTGTTGAGTTGTTTGGCATAGATTTTTGATGCATTTCTTTTGATGCAGGCTTCAAATAAATATATTTCACTAAATTGAATTTTTGATAGAATTGGAATAAATAGTAGTAAAATTAGATGTATTTTATGTGAAAATTGAAATCAATGAATTTGGTAGAGTGATGGCTTGGAGGGTAAAATAGTAATAAAAATTAGTGTTATTTCACCTGTCATTACATGGTTACATTATTCACAAGCTTATTAAGAAGTAGTGGTATCCTTGTTTGCCCATGACTTATCATATATTTCTAAAACACTATATAAAATATGTTTTGATAACCTTTATATGTCATGACTCTACCATAGACTTATCATAATATTTTCACTATGTAACATTCTTTTTATAGCCATGATATTTTCTTGGAATCACATATATGAAATTTCTAAAACACAATGATGACTGTGACTTTATTTTCATATTGTGGTAACCAAGTACCCCACTAATACAAGAAGTTATGTCATTTTTAGTATTGCAACTTAATTCATACAAACCTAAAAATCACACAATACCAAGTATTTTTTTTGTCATGATAATATTTTCTACCAAGACTTTATGTTCTAGAGAATAATTATTTCAGTCATGATATTTTTGTCACTATAACTTTGTGATATAGTAAAATAAATCTAAATCATGGTATTCCTACTACTATGACTTTGCATTTTAATGAGTAAATGCTTTAGTCAAGACCCTTCTTGCTAACATGACATTCTGTTTCAGAAAGTATTTATTCTAATTTCAGCATTTCTGCCACAACTTTGTGCTCTAGAGGGAAATTATTTCAATTATGATATTCCTTTGCTATTATGACTTTTGTACTCTATAGATAATTCAAAGATATAATAAAATCATGACCTCAACTAATAGGACCTGACCCAAATACCCTCCCAATATTCTCAGGTGGTCCCGCCTAGTGAAGTCACTTTGTATAATCCTTAAAAATATCTAATAGAACTATACTTTAAGGAAAAAAGTAAGGACATGCTAAAAAAAGACCACAATAGTTCAAATCCACAACTGACCTATCTTATTGTAGGTCATAACCACAAACATACATAATAATGATTCAAATGAGTTCAATACTAAGATTAGAGCATTCTAAGAGTATTTGTAAATTTAGGGGTACAAATAAAAATAAATATGTCCAATAAAATAAAGATAAATAGATAAGATAGAATATTACAGTTGTCGTAGGAAGATTGATTTAGAAGCTAGCACGAGGTAGGTCTTAATGAATTGCCTTGGACCTATGGAATAGATTTTAAACAATAAAACATTAGATAATAAATCTCAAATGAGTGGCATAAATTATAAGAAAAAATAATATTTTTATTTTTGAAAATTTTTTCTCCGAGGACCTCACGTTTACTCTTTTGAAAATTATAAGAAAAAATGAGTGGCATAAATCATTTCACAAACCCCAAAGTTATACCCAAATTAACAATATGAAAATTATGTTCAAAAATTTAACCAAAATTATTATTAAGAAAACAATAATCTAAATTTATTCATAACATAAAAATTGAGCATAAAATAATCATGAAAATACAATAATCATAAATATTAAAATGGTTATAGATTAACTTAGAAACCAACAATGTACCATACCATATACCCATCATAAACCATGGAATGCTCCACCTCACGACCTTCAACATTGAAAGGTACTATAATAATAATAATAATAATAATAATAATAATAATAATAATAATAATAATAATAATAAACTATCAGGTAAACCTAACCTAGAGGTGTCAAACGGGCAGTGCCGAGCCGGCCCAGCCCCTTTATTTAGAGCATAATCGTGCATTTTGTGTAGGGCCAAGCCTAGCCTGATCAGGCCTTGCCTGGCCGTACGGGCCAAATTAATTTTTTTTATTTTATACTTTTATATTTTAGTTTAATTATAAAATATATTACATTATATATACAATTATAGATAATGTATAATATAATAAATTTATAAAATGAAAATTGTTTAAAATTTATTAAATTACAAAGTTTACATTTTTTTTATAATTTAAAAATAAAATAAGTTTATAATTTATTATAATTTAATTATAGAGTTATAAATTTGTAAATGTAAAAATAAAACAAAAAAAATAAATAAATCAAAAAAGTTTGTTAAAAAAAATTTAAAAGTAATAAAAACAAAAGCAACCCAAATAGAAAATGACAAATAAGCCAATAGATATCAAAGGTCTGAACCAAACAAATTAAAGTTTCAACGTAATGTATAAATAAATTGTACAATCAATAAAAAACAAAACATCGAAATCAAAAAGTAGTGGATCATCATCAATCATCAATCGGCATATCATGAGCATCATCAGTCGCAACATCAAGATCAGTATCATATGGATCATCATCAACAATAATCAACTCCTCCGCTTTCATAGTGGATGAGGCTGTAATCCCTGTCCTAGTCCCAGCTTCAGCATGATCATGGATACTAAACCTCGAATCCTCCCAATCCTTCAAACATGCTAAGGCCTCAACAATATCTGGACGTAATCTTGATCTCCTATCTGAAATCACGTTCACTCCAACAGAAAAAGCAGATTCTGATGCTACGCTCGACACCGGAGGAGTCAGTAGATTCCGTGCCATCCTAGATGGCACGGTAAAGGTGGACTCATATGATTTCTACCACTATAATATATCAAGATTCTTAGTATCATAATGTGATTTGATTGAGTAGTAATTAGTATCTAAGTACCGAGAAAGCTCACTCCTATGTGATAGTTCACCCCGATGTTTCCCCCTCACTAGCCGAATGGAAAAATCATCTCTGAACAAGGTACCAATGTCTGTAATCACAGTCTCACTACCACCACATCCATACCTAGTATCGTAGTATGTGAATATGTCAGTCAACTTCTCATGAATGAACCCTTCAGGTGGCTATTTCAGGTTCATGCACGAGGAAATGTAAGTCAGTGTGTTTTCTACCCCTTCCACCTTAACCCTAGGGTCCATGCATGCAGTAAGGCAATAAAGAGATGGAACAGTGGGCCAGTACTTCAAGTACTTGGTTTCCATCTCTACAACCATATGGCTAAGTGTCGGGTCAGCTCGATACTTCTTAAACATGCTACTAAATGTTGCATATGCACCTGAGTGCAATACAAGTCGTGGGCGTATAAACCGATGAACACATGTTCGTCGTGTCATAAAAAATCTTCAAATTTTCATAAATGAAATTTCTAAAGCCCAGTCAGTGTCGTCATTAATAAGTTCATCAATATTACTATTGATGTAGTTGGATATCACGTGTTCGTATCCAATACATTATTTCAACATCAGGTACGTGTAATTCCAACAATGTCTCGTATCCGATTGGAATTTTTTCTTCTTAGGATTCGTAGACAAAAAAAGACTACCAAACTCTTATTGTCTGCGAGGAGTGCGAATATATTTTAGTGTATTACGTATATTATCCAACGCGGGGGAACATGCCTTCATACCCGCTTGAACAATCAGGTTAATCACGTAACACATGCATCTGACATGAAAAATCTCTTCTAATGGTACGTCTCTAATATTCCTAACAAACATGTTAATCGCTACTCCATTTTTAGAAGCGTTATTGAATGTGATACTAAAAATTTTATTTTAAATTTTATATTCCCTAAAGATTTTCATCATACACTCAAAAATGGCCGGGCCATCATGAGGATGGAGAATCTCAGAGAATCATAAAATTTTTTTAATTCATGGTCCAGTTAGAATCTATATAGTGGCTGGTGAGACATGCATAAGAAGAATCATCGTGACTTGTCTAGAAATCGGACGTCACGGTCACCACTCCATAATATGTCATAAATTCATTAATTATTTTTTATTTTTCTAACTTATACAATTTTAGTATGTCATTCCTAGATGTGGACCTAGGAATCCTACGATAAGCATGCTGAAAAAATGTCTACATTATGCGCGCTACCATTGGATCTTCCGAAAATCTGATCGGAAGACCCATCAATGTGATAAGTCTGGCCATGCCGTCCCTACCCAATTAGCTGGAGTATATGAAGGAAGTAAACTTTGAGACTGGACTCGGTCCAGTCTCAAAAAATACAGTGCCAAGTTGGGTTTCCCTAGGATCTAATGGACCATGTTTTTTGGTGCATAATTCGGAATGCCTTGCAAGGTGCCCAGTCCCAAGCGAATTTTTATATGTTAAAATTCTCATACAATATTTTCACTATGTCATTTCTTCTTCCTCACCCTTAATATTTTTTTCTTTTATTATATTAAAATGAGTCCAAACTATAGAAGTCCTCTAGTTTTTTGTTTTTTTGAAGTTTGGGTTGAGACGACTGGAGAAACCAAAGTTTCAGCACCCTCAGACCTCTATGTAAGATTTTCATTTTCTAAATTTAAATATGTTTCATTAGTATATGTTATTTTCTAGGATTTTGTTAAACACAACACTTATTTAGAGACTAGATGATAGATTTTAGATTTAACTATTTTAGGTTTAGTGAGTGTGAGAGAGAAAGTAAAACAAAACTTAAAATAAATTGCCCGATAAAGTAGTTAGGTAGATCACATGCACGGTGCACCACAGTCTAGCTCAAAATTCAAAACTCGAGTTGAGATTCCCGAAAAGCCAAGCTAAATGACGAAATCCCGACTTCTTGAGTCTCGAGAGAGAGGAGCAAGATTTTTGAGAGAGAAAAAATGTGAGATTTGAGAGAATATATGTTTATGAAAAACATAAATATTATAGAGAGGGGGGGTATAGATTAAAGAAAATAATTTTTTTTAAAAAAAGTCATTTTTTTGTTTTTTTTTTTGATTTTTTAAAATTTTTTAAGGGGCAGAATCATGAGGGTTGTTGGATTCTGCCCCCTAGCCATTGGAGGCTGATCCAACGACAACCATTTATATTTTTTTTTGCCCATTGGGGGGTGGGGGAATCAGGTCGGGTCGGGGGGGACGTGGGTCGGGCCTGATTGGACCCGACCCATGGTCTTTTTTGCGGGAATGGGAAGCCTGGCTTGGCGTTGGCCCGAGTGTCCCCGGCACAGTGAACCCACCTATGACCCATGACTCGTGAGGGTGCATGAAGCCAGGTTTGCGGGTCAATGGGTGTGGGACTAAGGGTGCGAGACACCGAGTCTGGGGTTGGACGGTGATCTCGAACATGCCTACGGGCCATGCCACGAGCCACTGAACCGTGCCGGGTCAGGCACGACACAAGACCCGGTTGGCCTCGGCATGGAACGATGCGGGTCGTGCCTTACCCGGGCACGACACGGGCCTGGGCATGGCCGGACCGTGCCGTGCCTCGTGCCGCGCCACGCCGGCCCGACCCGATTTTGACACCTTTAACTTGACCTCATTACCTTGAAAATAATATATAACTATTGGATAAAACCAATTTCACGACACCATGGAAATGGTAAATAACAATTAGATGAAACTAACCTCATGACACTATGGCAAACCTAGTGAATTAAACCTCTGGTATTATATGGTACATCAATTTATATTAATTCACACAGTATCCTTACTAATATATACTTTTCTAACGATACTATATTATAAATTAAAAATTTATGAATTTAATTTTATTAACTCAATCAAATATATTGTTGAATTTCAATTCATCAATTCATGCCGAAATCGAGAAATATCACGATGAAAATATTCACCATAACAAATTTTAAGTACCTAAAACTTGAAAAATATTTAACATGCTTAAAATCATAAAAAATCACAAAATTCATTTCATAATCAATAAAATTTCAAAGTAATTTATAATCTCAATCCATGTACTAAAATATTTAAATCTTATAAATCATTCACAGACTACAGATGATCGGTCTCACTCCCCTACAAGATCATCTCCACGCTTAGCGTGAGTGAATGTAATATAATAAAAATATCATTTAGGCTCCAATAACTAAACCAAAGATATTGGGATGCCCAAAATGTCTTAGAATAATTTTTAGAACTATGAAATTAACTAAATTGGACTTCAACATATCCAAATATACCGTGTGTCCTAAAGACTTGGTACCCAAAATTGAGGCTTTTTACCCATAGGCTAATTTATTAAAATTAAACTTTCCAATAAATCATAAAAATATCTAATTTTACTAATCCAACTTTAATTTTTTTCTAATTAACTAATTATAGTCTACTTTCAATCCAAACCATTTTGATAATTATTCTAAATGACCCAAAAATAGAAAACTAACCAAATAATGTCTAAATTTATAAATTTTATATCAATGGAAAGTGTAAGAGATAAGGAACACTGAAGTACTTTGGTCCAAAAGTTGTTGTGGTGGATGAAAAACTCAATCCAACCATGGCCAAACTTGTTTTCATCGTATATTTTAAATGATGAGGAATATGTAGAAAAAGACCATTGAAATGAGTTCAAAGTGTCAAAAATAGGGGGAGAGAACTATGGGTCGGTCTGGAATGACCGGAAAATAGCAAAATCTAGTTAAAACCTAATTTGCCTAAAAAACAACCTAGTTAGGGGTCCATGGGTCTTGGAAAAATTTTCTAGGGGTTTGGAGCTGAAAATGAGTGTATTAGGGCTAGGTTCTATTTGACATGAACTAGGTTTATATAAAGACGAAAGTCATTTTCAAGTAAAAATTGAGGACAACCTTGGACACTGATAAAATGCTACTATTTGAACTTCCTAGTACCATAACATTTTATCCGTAAGTTAGATTTTGATGTTCAGCCCATCTATGAACTCATATCGACGAGGCATACGAAATGGTATCTTAGTCAACCTAAAATTATTTATCCTTAAAAAAATTGACTTGGTCCCACCTACTAATTATTGTAAAACTTGGTCAAATGTATTAAAAACTTATTTTATTTGATACGAGTCATTACATTAACCCATTAACATGACTTTATCCTTGAAGATACACATTGAACCTCAATATATAAAAGGACTTAGATTTATTCATAAAAAATGGGAGGAAAATTAGATTTCAAGCCCAATAGCATGCAACACCTTATATAACATAACATTCAACCTCTACTTAGGAGAAAATCTAAGGAAAATACAAGCTAGAATTAGTTGGGATTAGCTTTTGAAACTTACATCTTCACTAGGCTATCATTGGTAACCCTTGATTTCAAGAGATATTATACAAAATATCTTACATGAATTCTCCCCCAATATCAAGCTAAATTAGGATTTAGGGTTGGTTTTTTGTACTTGTATGATGCTGATGTGATTATATAATACTTATATATGCCATTGTTATGATTTGAATATTAATTATTATGAGTGCTATTTAGAATTAAAATTTATGATTTTCACAATTTCATAAGTTTATGCAAGTTGGCATGATGGATGATAAAAGATAAGTATTGTAACACATTCAAGTGGTATGATTGGAAAAAAGTGATAGTCCTTTTAATTTTATGGTATGAAATAAACCTATGCATGAAAACTCGAGATTAGTATAAGTTTAATTGTTACAAGCATGTTGCTCATGAAAATAAAAGTATATATATATATAACCGATCTATTATTCATTTTCTAGAAGAATTGACATTTAATTAATGTGAGAGTTATCTAGAATGACAACTAACCTAGATATTTCACCATAGTGTGAAAGTCAAAAATTAGTTATGGTGGATGATGACAAGTAATTTATGAGATACACATGAGTGGAGGTGTTTCATATATTGATGATAGCCAAGTAATTCATTTTCTCTTGTATGATTTATATAGGTGATATTCATGAAAAGATATGTTAACTAACATGATTATGATACTTATGAAGTTGAAAGTACTAACATAATTATTATCATAACATTTCATACTTGAAGTAATCATCAAGGATAGTTGACATACTATAAAAAATGAGTATATGTATGATTGATCAGAGAAAAGAACAAGTGTAAATTTGGTGGTTAAATATTTAAAGGGATAACTATGGGAGGATCATCCTTGGTAGTAATAGTTTAAGGATGACAATCACCTTATATACTAAGTGGGCACTAGGACATTTTCATATCAATCTAATTTTTATTTGATATTTAAGTATAATATTGGCCAAATACTAAATAAACCTCACATACATAAAAAGGTGAGTCAACCCTAGAGTCTAAGTATTTTATGATACTCAATTATATCTATTTAACTCGAGTAGTAGTTAGTTCACCATTAGTTAGTCAAATTACATACACAATATAAGTGAGATTGCTATTTAGACTTAGATCCAACTTTACTAATTATAAGACTTATATTCTTGTAGATCTTTATTAAATAAAAATAATCACCAAATGAGCTTTTGGTCATGTCACAAATGATAAGTTAAGGTATTGTAACAAAGCCAAAACTCATGCTCTTGGGCTCGAAATCCAAATCTCCTTTTTTAAAAAATAATTTTAAGTCCTTTTATAATCAAGGTCTCATCAAGCTTTTATATGGGGTTCAAGCTAGTAGTAATGATAGTAGGTTGAAGTTGCTACTTTGTCATTTCTGAGAATCATCTATCGAGTGCAAAAGTCCTAGTGGCACACAACTGTTGAACTTCTTCTTTGGAACATTAAGTTATATCAATAAGAATATCTCAACTAAGATAATTATTTTTAGAAACTAAGTCTCGGCTTTAAAAATACTATGAATAATGAATAATATATTTGGAGCAAAAATTCTTTGTGGCAAGAATGATTATGACTAAGATAAGTACTCTCTTGAACAATAAGTATTAGTGGAAAATACCACAAATGAGATATTTTTTTTTGGAACACAATGTCATGGTGATAAAAATACTGAGTGTGTTATTTTCTTTGTGGAGTAAAAAGTAATGCTGAGAAAAGTTCATCCTGACTAAAGATTACTTGGAGTTATATAATTTTGGCTCTATGATAATATGTCATAACATTAGTAAATATCATGACTTTTTGAGCCAATGTGACACTTGGTAGCCTTAATATTAAAATAATATCATGGTTGAAATTATATTTTAGAAATAATATGCCACATGTCCAAGATAAAGTTGAGGTCATTAATAATGTATTGCACAATGAAAAATTATTACAACTAGATGGAGAGCCACAGTATGCATAGATTGTCATCATTTATTTTGTAGAGTCATTACCTAAAAGACTGCCATGACTATTCAACAAGCTTGTGCTAGTATAGCCATGTCATGATATTGAAATGTTATGTCTTTTCATTACTTTTATACCATCTAAGTTATCTTTCCACCAAGTTCTTGAATCCTATTCAAATTACATTCATTTTCAATATTATTCATTCATTTCTATCAAAATTTTCATGTAGTGAATTCATTTCATTATAAGTCATTTTTCATACAAATACATCATGAAAATACTAAGAAATAACCCAAAAAAATGAGTATGTTGAGTGTCCAACAATATTACTTCTCATTTTTTATATCCTATGTATATAGCTTGTGCATATGCATTTTTATTTGCATTCTATTTAATTAGCTCGGTTGCATTCTATCAGTTTTTTGGGAAATAGAAAATTATATTAAGATTTAAACTAAAATCGTAATAATTAGTTCAATCAATTTTTGGAACAAGTAATGTATTAATAGTGAGTTGTTGGTATTTGGACTCTAGTTTTTCCCAACAAAAATAATATTAAAAAACTAGTTGTAAGATGGGTCAACTTAGAAGACATGACAAATAATATACTTAAAAAATATGATGTAATAGACTCAAAGCAAACTTGGGTTAATGTAACATATATTAGATTTACATCAAGTTTAACAATTTTTTTTATGCAACTATGAATTTATAAAAAAATAATTAACTAGGTTGATAACTTGCATGAGTCGATCACTAAAATATGGAAAAATTCTTGGTTTGATTATTTTAGTTAGAAGTATATTTATCTTGTAAATCATAAGATTCATAGGTCAACTTGTCACAATGATGTAATAATATATTTCAAATCTAATAAACAATTAATTATTAATGAATTAAAAAAAATCACAGTAGTGATGTATCAATGATATCAGTTACATTAACTATTGAAAATAATATTTTTTCACATGCATGCCTGCCCAGCATCCTTAATTAAAATTGGACACTTAAAAGGAAACTTTAGGTTTTCATCAAATTTTTTTTGTTCATGATGATGTTGTAATACATGAACTTAGAAAATATTATGACCATTATGTTTTTTATAAGAAAAATTAAGTTCTAAATTAAAAAATATCTACTCTACTTATAACTTAATATAAGAAAAATTAAGTTCTAAATTGAGAGTAAAAAACTTAATATAAAATATTTTGAGTTATTTTTGATAATGATACAAATAATACTATGACAATTATCTTTTTATAAGAAAAATTAGAAAATATCTACTCTATTTATAACTTATGTGGTGTTTTTATTACTAAGCTTAATTAAGTTCTAAATTGTTGAATAATTTTTTAAAAAACTTAATTGATTATATGCTTTGAATCATATGCAGCAAAATAGACTAGTAAAAATAAGCTGGCCCACATTCTAGTTGTTTTTGCTTGGGTTAGGTCCCATGAATTGCCATCTTTTTTTTGCACATGAAATTAGCTAGCATACAAATATGATTATAATTGTAATACATGCATATGCATATTTAATGATAATACAAATAATTTTTTGATGGCTATATTATAAGCAATGATGTGTAAATATATACAAACTTTATGTGTCCAATACTAATGTGATGACCCTCCAATTGCTTGTATAATTGCTATGAGCCTATTATAACAAAATCACAGTTGATGGTGTCTATAAAAAATTATTATTATTATTATAAAGCATTGTCTACATTACTACTCATAAGTGATACTCTATATGCCACATATCAAATAACTTAAGTTTTGCACTTTTGGATAAGTATGAATTTGGAGAGAGGGTTCAATTCATGTAATTAAGTGAATCATTACTATAATGGGCTACATGCTTTCTAGAAATGGATGGGCTACATTCCAATATGCCATATATGAAATCTCTTAGGCCTTGCCCAACCTAGGAGCTAGAACGTGCAGGTAGGAATCTTTTCCTTAAATAAAGATTTGTGCAATTTCTTTTGCAATATTTCAAGTATTTTACTTCATACTTTTTTTTAAAATAATTCTAAATATTGTTTATAATAAATGAACAATGAATTATGATATAAAATAAAACCAAGTAGATTAATAAAAACAATAAAGATATAGTTTAAGTAAATAAAAAAATATTTTGATTAATATGACATTGACCATCTTTTAAAAAATCTTACCAATTTTAATACAATGGCTAAAATGATGATTAAATAAAATATTATGTAAATCTCATTGTTACATTTTAATTATATATACAAAATATTTTAATATAATTTACATATTATATGATTAAATCATTGTCAATGATATATACAAGTTCTTGAATTTGTTGAGAATGATTTTATTGTGGTTGGTGTGTTCTATTTATGTCAACACCTAAATCATCATAATTGTTAATGAAAGTGGTCAATCTTCTTCTATAGATTCTAAAGAATCACTTACACAAAAATGAACTATTAGTCGACATAGAAGTAGTGTTTAGCTTGACTTGCAAATTGACCCTTGATTATATATTCAATAGAGTGGTGAATGGCATGGGTTGCTATGTTGAAACTCTAGGCATGTGATACTATGTTCAATAAAGTATAACATGAATATATTTTCATTGGGTTATTCATGATTTGGTACATGTGGTTCAGATTGCTAAAATGATTCAAATTGCAATTCAAGCATCAAAGTGTTACAATATTTGATATCCTTATATTATTACATAATGTAAATCTTTTTGTCGGGATTTGATTTATTTTAAGCGTGCTTAATCTAGTTTTTTTATTAATTCATTGTCTACGTTACATAAGTGAGCTTGAGTATAGGTGTCAACTGGGTTGGGTGGTCTAGGCATGACACACGGCACAATACGATTTAGTCATGCATGGTATGGTATGGTTTAGATTAATGCATGGATCAGCCTCATGCCGACCAATGGGATAGCTCAGGCCATGTTGTGCTTGAGTTCCATGCATGAAAGGTATGACACAACATGACCCAATATAACAGCTCATGCGAGCTGGATTTAGCATAGATGGACAAACAAGCTAGCCTTTACCTAACCCAGGCTAGCTTGGAATGAACCTGACTAGCTTTGATTGAACTAGTCTAGCATAGTCAGACATTACCAAGCTTTACACGACACGACATGACTCGATATCACATGGGCTGTGCATTTTCAAAATCGTGGCAGCATGACATGACTTGTGCTAAAAACTATATCGTACTAGGCACAACATTATGTCTCATGCAGGCTTAAAAAAAGGGTCGTGTGCCATCGTGCTGGCATGAGAATGCCCATTTGATACTTCTATGCTCGGGTGTGGAGCATGGAAAAATTATTACGTGTTCTTTATGTATTTGTTTGAATGAGAAAGGAACCCAATAAGAGGATTATGTTGGGTCTGACATTTGGGAAGTATCCCTATAAAAAAAAGTTAGCCAAAACCCATGTATTTTCAATTATATTTATTTTCTATTTTATATATAATAAAACTCTAGTTATTATGATATGTGGATCATGGTATTTTATATTTATTTTTTTGTTGTGTATTTCATACAATGTAATGTTTTGCCTTGTATGTGTATTATCGCAATAAAAAAAATTTTAAAAATTATGTCAACTAACCTATCTATAATTTTTATTATATATATATATATAGTTATTGTGCATACGTGTGTCTACTATTTTTAATTCAGTTGTGTATTCAAAAAAATGTGGAAAAATATAAAATAAAATAAAAAAGTTGATTTCAAAATTGCTTTGAAATCAAAATTTGAAATCGAATTTGAAATCAAATATGAATTTATAATTAATTAATTTGGTATGAGAATGAAATTATTTTTTTTTTGTACCAGGATGTTAGTATTGTAGATCCTATCTTTCCTAACAATTTGAAAATCATTTAACTTTTTCTTAAGTCATCTAATAATATTAAGGGAAAATTATGTTAAAAAGACTCAAAATGAAAATGTTTACATTTTAGATATTTTCTTAAAAATAAAAAAAAATAACCCCGAAAGATGAAATATTTATTTTTTGGGACCAAAAAAAATCACAAATTTAATTTTGTCCCCAAGGTTTTTCTTAAAAAAAAACTGGGAAATTTTTGAAACTGGCTACAAATTTATTAGTTTTGCGGTGTTGGGTTTCAAACTCATGACATATGAGATTAAATTGTGCCTAAAATCTTTCAACTACTTACATAATTAATTATTAAGTTAAAATTAAATATATAAAAATATAAAAATGTATTTAAATATATAAACGTATATGAATATATGAACATATATGAATATATATATATATATATATATATTCATATATTTATGTATGTTCATATTTATATATTTATATATATTTATGTGTATATATATATATATATATATATATATATATATATATATATATATATATATATATATATTAATCATAAATGATTTAGTGTGAGTAGATGAATAGGTTTAGTCGAAATTTAATCAAATATGTCTTGAGTTTAAAATCCAGCACTGTAAATTTAAAAATTTTGTTGGTCGTTTCAAAATTTGTCCAATTTTTTTTTTCTAAAAGAGAAACCCATAAAGGACAAAATTGGGTTTCCAATTTTTTTGATCCAAAAAAATATTTATGTTTTGGGGTATGTTTTTTTTTAAGTTGACCAGAATATAAACATTTTCATTTTGGGTTCCTTAAATATATATTTTTTTAATTTTTCTAAAGCCTCTATAATATTATGTATATATATGTTTTAGAATAATATATACAATATTATGTGTATATGTGTTTTTTAAAAAAATATATAAGATATTATGTCTATAAACAATTTAGAAAAACATTTGTATACAATATAAATCTTATGTCTATATATATATCTTTTCAAAAATGTATATACACAAAATATATTTTCGAGAAATATATGTTGTATATATTTTTTTAGAATGTATATAATATTGTGTATATTGGTTTTTGAAATAAAAGACATATATACACAATATACAGTGTATAAATATATATTTTTTTAAATGTACTTACGTAGACTATGCTTTCTAAAAACTTATATTGTATATGTTTTTCCAAAACATGTACATATCTGAATATAAGTTTTTAAAAAATATATATACATAGAATACATTTTCAAAAAATATATAGAATATATATGGTTTTCAGAAACATATACAATATTATGTGAATATACATAATATATATATATATATATTTATGGGTGTGTATATACACAAAATAATATATATATTGCATATGTTATTTTGAAAATATATACCAATATACTTTATATATTTTTTTCTTCAAAAATGAATATATACTTTACATATACACAACATTATTTTCAAAAATAGTAATATTTTAGTTTATTTTTATTTTATTTTTGTATTTATTGTTATTTTATTGTTTTTCTTTTATTTATTATTTATTTATTTCTTTTTATTTCTTTAATTTTCTAAATACTAACTTGAGATGGGGAGGTGAGGCAAAGTTTTTTTTTTTTTATGCTAAAGGCAGGGGCAATCTTGGGCTTCCCATTTTATGAGCCCCAAAATCAAATATATTTCATTTTGGAGGTTTTCTGAATTTTTTTTAAAAAGGGAATTTTTTTTCTTGAATATTTTTATTTTGGGAAGCCTTTGCGTAAGTTTCCCATAAAATTATGAGATTCTTTTGCATCATTTTTCATGTTTTTACTTTACACTTTATTTTTTATTATTTTTTTATTTTTTTGAATAAAATAGACTCAAACAAATAAAAATGTAAATAATTAAAATAATAAGTACCTTTTATTACTATAAAGATGAATAATCTTCAAAATATTATATCGACTAAAAACAATAGATAACGTAATGGTTTAATAAAATATTATGTGACACATAATTACATTTGAAATAAAATTACTAATATTTAATTTTATTTTACGTATTTTATGATTAATAATGTTTTTTTTATTATAGGTGATATGTTGGATTTTGGTTAAAACTTAATGCATCATCATACAAGTCAATGAAATTATTCAATATTACACCAAATTCTTTAGTTGTATTTGTTATGTTTTAACCCTTTCATGATATTGTGCAGAAAGAAAAAAAAAATAATTTGTTTAGCTTTGAGGATGATTTTTTTTGTTATTGAAGTAGAACACATAGCTTATTGGAGCTTCACTCTATATCTTCTCCCATATTCTCATCCCCAAGCACCAATAGAAGAAGAAGAAGTGGGGTTTTTTTTTTCTGGGGGAATTATGTTTTGGGGTACTTCCCTAGAAATATTTAAAAAATATAAAACTGATCTTTTAATATTTTAAATTAATTAAAAATCAAGGCACTCAAATATAATGCACCAAACCATAAAAATTTTACAAGGCTGTCTATTGTGTCATTCCTTGTTGCATTTTGAATAATATATCATCCATTTGTTCATCATTTGAGATTAAATATATATTTTTGTGGTCTTCCAGGTGGACGTTTTGACTTGGGAGGAAGTAAGGAGAAGTAAATTTTTCCCAAATATCACATACAATACCATCTTCACATACTGAAGACATGTCATGTGTCTCTATTCTTGAAAATGAGCCTGAATATATTAATTCTTGCTTTGCAAGTTTATACCAATCATCAACATAATCAATCATGGATTGACCTATTGATAGTAATAATGCACACATGGGATATCCAACATTTGCCAACTTTTACAAGAATATTTCCTATTAATAATATCAACATTAATGTAATTTGATCCAATGAAAACCCCGTAAGTACTATCATAAATTGAGAAACTGGTAATGACTTTCCCTTGGAAATATTAGACATGACATGATCTTTAATTTTGGGGCCAATATTTACTTTCTAACCAAAAATCTCTTCCTTATGTTAAACAACACTACACCTAACTTTTTCATATGCTTCATTCAAAAACTACAAATTGAATAATATCGTTCCACATGAACCCAAGAAGTAAAAGATTCAACAAGATTAGATGTCATTTTATCTCATCTTTTTTTTTTGGGAATTTTGATATAGCTCAATGTTCTTGTTCATTTGATTCAATCCAAGTTGCTAAATTTTTATTAAACTTTTTAAAGTTCAATGAAACATATGTCATAAACATAATTCAGTCTTGCATATGCAATACTATCTAACCATTTGAGGGCAATCTTCTTTCCAATATGCAAGCATCATTTTGTTGGATTCCAGTATCTTCGGAGGAAGAAGATTACGGTTTTCCGAAATTCCCATCATTACTGTACAGGCATTGATGATGTTTGAGCGAGGGCCGACGGGCGAGAGGACATGGGCGAGGGATGAGGGATGAGGGGAGAGAGCCGAGTTACAAGAATTAGGAGAGAGGAGGAAGGGACAAGGGGCAAGGGATGAGTGCTGAATTATACGAGGATAGGGCGAGAGGCAATTTACGATGAGATGGGATAGTGGCAACTTATAGGGGCGACAAGAGAGGGTGATGGTCATGGTCAAGGGGTGATGAGGGATGGAGAGGGGTGATGAGAAAGGGTGAGGGGCGATAGGAGAGAGCGAGGGGCGATGAGAAATGGGAGTGGGCGATTGGCGATGTGAAAGAGAAATTGGTGATGGGAGAGGGTGAGGGACGATGAGATAGGGAGAATGTGTTAACGAAAATTAATTAGTGTACACCAAAACACAATTCCCCAAAAAAAGGGAGAATTGTGTTTTGTTGCACCAAACATAAAATATTTTTGTTTTAGGCACCAAAATGTTCGTAATTAAAAATACAACATTATATTTTAAAATAATTAAGTTTTGATCAACTAAACTTTCTATAATTAAAAAAATATATCCGATTCTAAAATAATTATATTTTGCATATCAAAATTCATTAACTCAATTTTGACCTCTGAAATTTGTAAAATAAAATTTAATTTAATTTAATTATTAGGTTAACTAAAATTTGAAAGCATGAAAGTACTTAATCAATTACATGATCACATCAACATGGGATTCAAACCCACACATCATCTATTTGCTAAAATTCAGCAAGCGACTAGGTCACCGTCACACGTATATTATCAAGTGACAAGCAAATTAAAATAATTATTTATAAATACAAAATATATGAAAACTCATATATAAGTATACAAATATATATATATATATATATATAGATATATAAACATATATAAATTGATAAACAGACACATACACACTCACACACACACATACATACATACATATAAACACACACACACAAACACACACACACACACACACACACACACACACTATATATATATATAATAATACATAACTATATAAATATATTTAAATTAATTATATATAAATAATTATATATCAATGTGTGTGTGTATGTGTGTGTGTGTGCCGGTATATTAGTTATATATATATATGTTTTATGTCCACACACACACACACACATATCTGTGTGTGTGTGTCTTTGTCGATTTAAATATGTTTTTATGTCTATATATATTTATGTATACATACATATATATATTATTTGCATATATATATTTTAATTTGCTTGTCACATGATAATGTACAAGTGATCTAGTGGTTTGCTTGGTTTTGGCAAATAGAGGGCATGAGTTTGGATCTCATGTTGCTCTTGTGTTATGATTAAGTACTTACACGCTTTCCGATTTCAGTAAACCTAACAAGTAAATTAAATTTTATTTTTTTTTTCTAAATTTTGGAGGTAAAAATCGAATTAATGAATTTTAGTGTACCACAACTCAATTATTTTTAGAATCTGAAGTTTTTTTAATTATAAAAAGTTTGATTTACCAAAACTTAATTATTTTAGAATATTGTGTCTTTTAATTACGAAGAGTTTGATGTATTAAGACATAAATATTTTGTATTTAGTGTATCAAAATGTAATTCTTTCATAAACAAAATAATTTATAATGATTATATATATATATATATAAACAAATAAATAAAACTATCTTATTTTTTGAAGCCATCACTTATGTCATTAGTTAAAGTTATGGAATAGCCCTAATACTTATTAAGATTTTGGGCTACCAAAATATATTAAACAATTCCATTTACATTTATTATAATTCCTTCTACTATAAAATTATAATTGCATTACCTCACTTTTTTGAAATACAATTCAAGCTATGTGTCATTTAATACTTATTAATCTCTCCAAGTTAAGATTACATATACTCATTGATTAAATTAAATTACTGATAATTTGTTTTAATCAATAATTTATTATTTCTTTAAGGCCTTCCACTTAACTTCTTGATATGCTGATTTAAAATCTATGTGCAGGGTTTGACACTATCAAAAATTATAAGTAGCCTTAAGTAGACATAATCACTTCTTTTAATAGGACATTGATTCCACCAATAATTATTATTCACCATAAAAATGATATAGTCATCTAATTCACAAAGCTCTCAAATATATTTATAGATCTTATTATATGTGAGTCAAAATAATTATTATCAATTGTACATAATTATTAATGAAGATTGACAATAATTGTATTCAAAATAATCATGAAGTGTAAATTATTTTATATGTCAATATAAAATAATTAACCTAACTTGGTCTGATTCAATACACTCAAGTGTACTAGTACAAGAAATTGGAATTTAACTATTTTACATAGTCAAGACAAACCTATTACATTCGTGTACTATAATCATGCTAATGGTATATTAAACTCCATTTAGATTGTGAATAGAAAGCTTATTTTCTATAAAAATTGATGGTTTTATCTTTTATGCATAAGCAAAACTATATGCATCAAATCATTTACTATATGATATTAATATGTATGTGTATTATACTTAAATGCTCAATCACCTCATTATAAATTCTCATAGAATTGTAACAATAAAGTATAATATCCATTATAATCAAATAACTTTTAGTATAAAAATAGTTATGACAATACCAACTATATATACATGCAACAAGGCATAAAGAAAAAAAAAAGGAAATATCTACAAAAATTAAATCAAAGAACAAGAACTTGATTTGTATTCTCTATGTATTATAAAGCTAGCTGAAATTTAGCTTTCCATAGCTGAACTATGTATGGGATTCATTCATTAAATACAATTTATTACCTTTGCATAACTTAGATATTATTAAATTCATCATTAATTTTGTATGATGAGATATTTTCAAATACATACGCAGCATCAATTATGAGATCTAAGAAAAGTAGGTCTCAAAAGAATTAAATAAAATAAGAATGATACATCAAGCTTAGTTAGCATGAGTGTCATCATCAAAGTTTACCGATCCAACACATAAATATCAAACGGAAAAAAAAATTATTTTCTAATAATTTTGTGATACAATTTTCTAATAAAAATTAAGTGTAAATTTAAGGATATCAAGAACACATCCTAACATAATTGGATTAACAAAATGATGCTACTATATACACTAGCATGAACACTTAATTTTTTAATACAATTTTCTAATAAAAATTAAGTGTAAATTAAAAGATATCAAGAACACATCTTAACATAATTGGATTAACAATGATGTTACCATATACAAATTAATGAACAAATATTTTACATATGTTAAAGAATTTAGCCTCAAAAAAAAACAATCAGTTATTTTTATGACATAAGTTTTGGCTCGAGTCAACAACTTGGAGATAATTTAATGATGGAAATAGAACTGCAACTTGTGTATATGAATAAGCTGCAAATGCTCCGAGAAAATAAATCATTTTTCTTAGAAATAGATATGTGAAAAATTTATATTTATGGTGAAGACCATGAAGCAAATTTGATTATTTTCTACAAAACATTTAATTTCTAAAGTACTCTTCTCCATGAATTAGGGTGTAAACTTCAACTAATTTCCCAAGGATGCAATGTCTTTGCACAATGGAGATATATAATACTAGATCTTATCTCTCTAGAATGATTACTCCACCTTCACTCTCTATCAATGAAAATTAAAGCAAGAACTACAATGTATGACTACTAAATCTGACATACCTTGTTCATTGTTGCTTATCATGCAAGCTGATATCAACTTCAAGTGTATTTCCACTTGAGTAGGAAACTTTCTCTCACTCAAAATTTTCATTTATCATCATAGAATGTTGAATTTGAATTGAGAGAGTGTGGAGGGTCACAGCTATTAATTCTCTCGTAATGTTGGTTTATGTCAAATTAGTTTGAATTAGTGATAAGTCGACAACCCTTTTAAAAGTTAAACCCCACGAGGATTTTACATGATGAGGAATATCTTTCTAGGCTACTCAAGTATTTGAGTAATACAATCATAACCATGAAAAGTATTCGATGAATACATTGCCACAACTAATTCTTATAACTTTTTTGCATTAAGAATAAACACAAAAAACACTCTTGTATATTGAATTCTAAAAATAGATAATTAGTTGTGCATTTATTGCTAATTATTCTTCCTTATCAATGTAATGATATTCTAAACGAAAATGTTCAAAATATCATTGACTTGTGAACCATATTCTCACTGAACTAGCCTACAACACATAATACTTGAGCTCTAATTTCTTTTTATTTTATTTATTATGGCCTAACATTGACAACAATAGATTTTTCAATCATGCTAGATGGTCATATCTTTACATGAAAAAAAAATATTAGGATTAGCTCATGGCCATTTGAGTCAACCCAACTCAATCCAAATTGATTTTGGTCAACTCACTTTCTTCACTAAGTTGGGGCGTTAGACAATGACAACAATAATCTCTTTTTGGTCGAAAAGATATGAGCATCAAAAAGACATGATTTGAGCTTAAGATTTGATATGAATATTACTCAGAAGTAATGAGACCCAAGATCAAATTTAGTATCTAGATCATTTTATAATTATATTAAAAAAAACACCTCAACCCATTGCCTATATAGAAGTAAAAACCTCAGTATAGTGATAACACCACAATTAATTATGAAGGATTAATTGATAAGTTGTAGCTGAAAGTCAAAGGAAATCCTGATATTTTAAAAAAATTCTAAAAGAACCAAAGAGTTTACTCTCACTAAAAAAATCGTCTTCTAATTATCACTGCTACCATAAGTAATAAACATTTAATATATTATCTCTTAATATGTATTATTCCCTCTCTCTTCAAAATGAATTCAATCTCAAATCTTATAGGTCAGTCAAATTGAAATTATTGCTCCATACACAAAGTTTGCTTTGTGTTCAATTCTTCTAACACGTTACAATCCATTTACTAAGGAAGTATAAATGAGGATTTGTTTCTATTTTTGAGCATGATTACATTGCTCAAAAATATCATTTCTATTTTATTTATTTTATTGACAATTTTGTATCAACAATTTCCTTAGTATTTTCTTTTTTGTCAATAATTTTTTTTTCTTCATTCTTTTTTTTCAACAATTTCTTTAATACTTTTATTAAAATTTTCATTTTACTCAATAATTTTTTTTACCTAATATTTTTTTCCTAATAACTTCTTTTTTATCTTTCTTTTCTTTAATTTGTTCGTTAACATTTTTTTTTTCATCATTCTTTTCCTCAAAAATTTCTTTCTTTTTTTCTACTCTTTTTTTTCTCTCACTCTAACTTTTGTTTCTTTTTCATTTTTCTCTCTTTATCAATTTTTTTTTAATTTTCTATTTTCAACTTTAATCTCTTGAATAATCAAATGACATACCTTATCAATAATAGAGTGGTGAGTACAAAACATATTTTTTATTCATTTTTCTTGATCTTGGTAATTTGCTATGTGCTCTATCACATGCATCTCTTCATTAACATTGTTGAATTTTTCTTTCTTAAATTACTTTCCAAAATGTTTGTAATATTCATCTACATATTTTATCCTCTAGATATTGTATCTCATATTTAGATTATTATGTGACCAATCTAAGTAGTATGTTACATCTGCTCCAATCATTCACAAATAAGTTTAACTTCTATTATCATCATGTGCCTCATGTTGCTTATCATTTCTTTCATAAGCAGGTTGTAGTTAGCAACTTGTAGATAGTATGCTTGGTATAGTGAGAAAAGATTTCAAAATGAAGAATTGATATTCTCAATTTTAACAAAAAAAGAAAAAAACCATATCTAAGACAAGAGATGAGCTCTTATACCCAATGATATGAACCTCGATAAAAATAACAAAGCACAAGATCATATTTATGACCAAGATCATTCTAAAATTAGATCTAAAGAAAGATATCTCAACTTGTTGCCTATACAGACGAAAGAATATTGATAAAGTATTCATGTCATAATTAATAATGAAATATTGACTAATAATTCATAGATGAGCATCAAAAGAAATCTTGATAGTTCAAAATGTTCTCAAAGATGCAAGAAGTTTACCTTCATCAGAAAATTGATCTTGTAATTGGCCAAGCTACTATAAGTAGTTAACATGTAACATGTTGTGTCTTGATGTATGTTTGATGCTCAATTTATCAAATATTCTAGTATATTTTGGTAGTTGATAATGATGGGTAGATGTGAAAATAGAGCTGAGATGTATTGATTTCATATTTTTTACAATTTTGGAAAGCTTTAATGAAAAGTCATGAAATTAATATGTTTTTGTAGGTGTTTAGCATAGGAGGTAGGTTAGTAAGTCTCACGCAGAGGTGTCAACCAGGCCGGGCCGGCTCGGCCCGGCATGAGGCACGACACGGTTCGGCCATGCCGTGCCGAGGCCGACCGGCCCTCATGCCGTGCCTGACCCGGCATGGTTCGGTGGCTCGTGGCATGGCCCGTAGACATGGTCGGGGTCACCATTCACACCTAGCCCCGGCGTCCCACACCCGTAGTCCCGCACCCACTGACCCGTACCCTCACGAGTCACAGGTTATGGGTGGGTTCACTGTGACTCGGGACACTCGGGCCAATGCCAAGCCAAGCTTCCCCTTCCCGCAAAAAAGACCACGGGTCGGGTCCAATCAAACCCGACCCGACCTGATCCCCCCCCCCCCCCCCCCCAACGGGCAAAAAAAAAATTAAATTGTTGCCATTGGATCTCACCTCCAATGGCTAGGGGGCAGAATCCAACGGCCCTCATGATTCTGCCCCCTAAAAAATTAAAAAAAAACAAAGAAATGACTTTTTTTTAAAAAAATTATTTTCTCTAATCTGTAAAATCTACCCACCCCCTCTCTATAACATTTATGTTTTTCATAAATATTTATTCTCTCAAATCTCACATTTTCTATCTCTCAAAAATCTTGCTCCTCTCTCTCGGGACTCGGGAAGTCGGAATTTCATCATTTGGCTTGGCTTTTCGAGAATCTCAACTTTGGTTTTGAATTTTGAGCTTGACTGTGATGCACCGTGCACGTGATCGACCTGACTGCTTTACTAGGTAATTTATTTTAAGCTTTTTTTACTTTCTCTTTCTCTCTCTCTCTAGACCTAAAATAGTTAAATCTAAAATCTATCATCTAGTCTCTAAATAAGTATCATGTTTAACAAAAATCCTAAAAAATGACAAATATTAATGAAACATATTTAAATTTAGAAAATGAAAATCTTACACAGAGGTCTGAGGCTGCTGAAACTTTGGTTTCTCTAGTCGTCTCAACCCAAACTTCAAAAAAAACAAAAAACTAGGACTTATATAGTTTGGACTCATTTTAATATAATAAAAGAAAAAAATGTTAGGGGTGAGGAAGAAGAAATGACATAGTGCAAATATTGTATGAGAATTTTAACATGTAAGAATTCGTTTGGGACTGGGCACCTTAAGAGGCATGCTGAATTATGCACCAAAAAACATAGTCCATTAGATCCTAGGCAAACCCAACTTGGCACTGCATTTTTTGAGAATGGACCGAGGCCAGTCTCAAAGTTTACTCCCTTCATATACTCCAGCTAGTTGGGTAGGGACGGCATGACCAGACTTATCACATTGATGGGTCTTCCGATCAGATTTTTGGAAGATCCAATGGTAGCGCGCATAATGCAGACATATTTTCAGCATGCTTATCATAGGATTCCTAGGTCCACATCTAGGAATGACATACTAATATCTTATAAGTTAGAAAAATAAAAAATAATTAATAAATTTATGACATATTGTGGAGTGGTGTCCGTGACGTCCGATATCTGGACAAGTCACGATGAATCATCTTATGCATGTCTCACCAGCCACTATGTAGATTCTAACTGGACTATGAATAAAAAAATTTTAGGATTCTCTGAGATTCTCCATCCTCATGATGGCCGGGTCATTTTTGAGTATATGATAAAAATCTTAAGGGAATATAAAATTCAAAATAAAATTTTTAGTATCACATTTGATAACGCATCTAATAATGGAGTATCGATTAATATGTTTATTAGGAATATTAAAGACAAACCATAAGAAGAGTTTTTTCATGTCAAATGTATGTATCACGTGATTAATCTGATTGTTCAAGCGGGTATGAAGGTGTGTTCCCCCGCATTGGATAATATACGTAATGTACTAAAATATATTCGCACTACTCGCAGACAATAAGAGTTTGGTAGTCTCTGTTTGTCTGTGAATCTTAAGAAGTAGAAATTCCAATCAGATGTGAGACATTGTTGGAATTACACGTACCTGATGTTGGAATCATGTGTTGGATACGAACACGTGATATCCGACTACGGCAATAGTAAGCTTGACGAACTTATTATTGACGACACTGATTGAGCTTCAGAAATTTCATTTATGAAATTCCTGAAGATTTTTTATGACACGACGAACATGTGTTCGTCGGTTTATACGCCCACAACTTGCATTGCACTCAGGTGCATATGCAACATTAGTAGCATGTTTAAGAAGTATCAAGCTGACCTGACACTTAGCCATATGGTTGTAGAGATGGAAACCAAGTACTTGAAGTACTGGCCCACCGTTCCATCTCTTTATTGCCTTACTGCAAGCATGGACCCTAGGGTCAAGGTGGAAGGGTAGAAAACATACTGACTTACATTTCCTCGTGCATGAACCTGTAAGAGCCACCTGAAGGGTTCATTCACGAGAAGTTGACTGACATAATCACATACTACAATACTATGTATGGTGTTGGTAGTAGTGAGACTATGATTATGGACATAGATACCTTGTTCAGAGATGACGATTTTTCCATTCAGCTAGTGATGAGGAAACGTCGGGGTGAACCATCACATAGGAGCGAGCTTTCTCGGTACTTAGATACCAATTACTGCTTAATCCTATCACATTCTTATACTAAGAATCTTGATATATTACAGTGATGGAAATCATATTAGTCCATATTTCCCGTGCTATCTAGGATGACACGGGATCTCCTGACTCCTTCGGTATCTAGCATGACATTGGAGTCTGCTTTTTATGTTGGAGTGAACGTGATTTCAGATAGGAGATCGAGATTACGTCTAGATATTGTTGAGGCCTTGGCCTATTTGAAGGATTGGGCAGATTCGAGGTTTAACATCCATGATCGTGCTGGAGCTGGGACTGGGACAAGGACTGCAGCCACATTCACAGCAAAAGCGGAGAAGTTGATTGATGATGATGATGATCCATATGGTACTGATCTTGATATTACACCTAATGATGCTCATGATATGATGATTGATGATTGATGATGATCCACTACTTTTTAATTATATTAAATTATAAACTAATTTTATTTTAAATTATAAAAAAAATTTAAACTTTGTAATTTAATAAATTTTAAACAAGTTTCATTTTATAAATATATTATATTATACATTATCTATAATTCTATATATAATTTAATATATTTTATAATTAAACTAAAATATAAATGTAAAAAATTTTAAAAAAAATTAACATGGCCCGTACGACATGGTTTGGCACGTACGACCATGTTAGACCCGACTGGGCCAGGCCATGCTTTTATAAACCGTGCCAGGACAGGCACGACATTGTACAGTAACCATGCGGGTCAGGCACGGCACGATATAGTAACCGTGTCGTGCCTGGCCCAGCACGAAAGCACGACCGTGCTCTAAAAAAACGGGATGATCTGGCCCGACACAGCCCGTTTGACACCTCTAGTCTCACGTAGTTTTGGCATCCATTATTTATTGAAACTCTATCTAACTAGTCTTGAAAAATTCTCATATAATATGACCTTACCAACTCATTAACACAATCTTTCACTACAAAATAAAATCCCAATGATTGTGATGCTATCATAGAGTCATATGTATACTTAGTTCAAAATATTTAAATGGTTGTGATATTAATTCTTTATCATAATAGGTAAGTACCCACTAGTGCTCAAGGTCATGGTCAATTTCTTATCATAATGACTAGCTTCATTTGGCTCGATAGTATCAAGTTAGAGACATGATAATTTTACAAATTTCAGACTTTTGAGCTACAAAAAATTATAAATTCATATGTGCTAATGCTAAATATATGAAAATTATTTAAAGTTGCGACTTTTTGAACATTAAATATTATAAATGACTTTACTTGAGTTTAATCATTTCCAAGGTCACTACTCTTATTCTCAAAGGAAGACATATTCATGACATGCACATGCAAGCTAAGTGGCAATATCATGACATCCTAATTGCCCAATGAAAATATGTTTTATGAGCGAATAAAAGGTCATTTACATAGCTACTCATAATGTCATAACCCTTGTATGGGCTACAAATGAATAAAGGCTTGAAATCACGACCTTTTCACAATACAACAACTTTGTGTTATAAAGAGATTATGCCCAAATCATGCTCATTACTAATATTAGACTTTGTGTTATAAAAAGATCAAAATGTTAAACAGAGTCTTGCAGCCTCAAGCTAAAGAAATGAAGGCTCAAATCATGATCATTTCCAATGCAACAACTTTCTACTCAAAGTAATGCAATCCATTTGAGTATAATAGGTAGAAGTTAGATAATTTTCATGCGACTCTCATTTTCTTCTCCTTCTGTCTTCACATAGTAAGCAAAGCCATGATACACACAGACTCTAAAATTAAATTTTGTACTTCCTAGGAGTTCCACAAAAAAGCATGGGATGCACGAATTATGCCAATCTATAGAGATAGGGGGCATGACTTATAAACCCCTCTCTTCTAGAGATTGATTTGAGAATTTGTACTAAATTAGTATGATTTAGTTTTGATTATGTGATGTAATTAGTTTTGATTATGAATGTATTAATGGTTTGATTTATTTTATGTTATGGATACTGATAGTTGGGGTATTGTGCATTGTGTACTTATGGATCTCAATAGACAAGACACTCTTATTAACAAGCTTTTGAGATGTCACCCAACTGATTAAATTAGGTGGAGTAACAAAGTCACAAAAAATTTTTAGCATCATTACTAAGGATTATTTAGTTTCGCTAGTCAATATGAATTGATGTAATTATTCTTATAAAATGATAATTATTTTTTTAGTAGTTTACATAGTATTATGTTTGATAAATATTCTAAGATTTAGCGACTAAGTTATGTTAACTCTTGTTTTAATATGGATTATTGTATTTGGTATTGTTTGTGTTGAATTCTCTTTTCTTTTTCTTTTTTTTTAATCTTTGATGAGCCAAAGCTCTGGGACCGAGCTAAATTCTTTGAATTGAGCTAAACCATTTGGAATAAAAAATTAAAATAACTAGATGAACTCCTTCCAAATAAATAGCTGACAAGGATATTATGGATGGTACCATGAGTAATAGAGAGACTTAAGAATGTGATGAGCAAGCTATTCGATAGCACATCCACTACCACACTTTAGGGGATTATTAGAACCCTATAGTGATGTATAGTTATTCTAAAATTTGTTTCCTACCAATTAAAGCGAATTATTTTGAGATAAAACTAATTCTAGTAGTTATGGTTCAGTAGTACAAATATAATTAAAGGGCATCAGAGAACCCTAATTGGTATGTCACATTATTTTTTGAGCTATGCATCACACTGAAAATGAATGGAGTTTGCCTATATGTGTAATAAGGTCATGATTATTTATGTTTTCATTAAGTGGTAAAGCATGGATTTGGTTCCAATATTTACTTTGAGACTCTATTGAATGTTGGGATGGATAGTGAGGGTCTTTCTCACTAAATTTTTCCCAATTAAAATTACTTATCAACTATCATGTAAGATAAGTTAATTCTGGTAAGAGGAGCAATAGAACTTATATGATGCTTGGAATTATTTTAAAAGTATTTTTGATGAGATGCCCTCAGTATGAGTTAAAGTTATGATTCCAAAGTCAAATATTCTATATATAATGGGCTAAACTACATGACAAGATAAATGATTGAAGTGGATATCAGAGGGTCAATTATGAATAAATTACCAAAAAAGACATATCATTTATTTAAGCAGCTAGCAAAAAATAATTACCCAACTCTACCAAATTACTCATTTGGGTGAAGACAAGCCGGAGTGTTGGAGATGGACAGATTCACCTCCATTGAAGTGAAAATGTAAGCCCTATTGAGAATGTTTAATGTCCAAGAAAAAAATAGAATGTCAAAGGAGATTGCTATTTTACATCCACATGAATATGTGAACTCATATCCAATTTATCAAATATAGTTAGATAAATGAAATGATGGGATGTAAGTTATTATATGAAAACTTCAAAAAAAGAATAATGACCAAGAGAAGTGAGTGGGGGTACTTGAAGCAAGGATGAATGAAACAAATTTGATGATGAGGAACATATAACATCACATTGGTCATTTGACATTATCTATGAAGGAAAAAAGTGTATATGAATTGTTAAGTGATATAAAGGAAATCCAAAAAGTTATTCCTTAATATTACTTAGAAGTGGAAAGGAGCTACAAAAGCACGCTAAATAAAAATTTTCTGGATATTTTGGATGTTAAAATGTCATAACTCTTTCAAGATCCATAACTCTTAAGCTACAAGACTACTTTAAATAAAAGGATTATATACATTTTGGGGTTAACAATGTCACATTCTTCAAAATTTATGTCTCAACCTAAAATTCTCCAAGAAATCATAGTCTCAATTGAAGAAACCTAGAATGATGATAACTATGAAGTTGTAACACATAACAATGTTGTGGATCAAAAATAAGTACAAAAACAAGTTACACCTGAAGATGAGAAAAATGGAGATGAAGTATCATAAGAGTAAATGAAACTTACCTAAGGTCATGGAAAAAATTAAAAGGACCAGAATGAAGCCAAAGGTAAGTTTTTGATGATTTTTCTATTTCAACAATGATTTAGGAAGAAGAATTTGGCTAAACATTTAGAATTTTTTTTAATATATTCTAGAAGTTAGAAGTGAATATATCATTTGATAAAGAAGCCCAAATACTAAATTATATTATATTTATGAAAGATTTAATAAGTAAAAATAAAAAATTAGATATATATGAGACCATAAATATGACTAAGAAGCTTAGTACCATTATATAAAAAATACTTTTAAGAAAATTAAAATATCTCAAAATCTTTACTATATCTTTTACTGTTGGAGATTAAACATTTTGGAAAGTGTTGGGTAACTTAGAATCAAGTGTCAGCTTGATGGCCTTGTCCAATGTATGAATATTGAATCTAAGCAAAATTACTACAATATCTCTCTTACTACAAATAGCATATCAGACTATCAAGTATATGGATTGAATAATTATTGATGTATTGGTAAAAGTTAATATTTTTATTTTTCTAGTATATTTTATTATTTTGGATATAGAGTAAGATTATTATGCACCATTAAATGTGGGACAAAGCCTCATCGACATCAAGAAATGCGAGTTCGTCATCTATCTGTGTTGGTGGGGAACAAGTAAAGATATTAATCTTTATGGTAGCTTACGGAGTCTAGATAACTATGAAATGAGGTTTTGGAGAATCATCAGTCTACCATGTACTACATTGCAACAAAAAGTAGATTTATAGTGGAAATAATTTATAGAAGATTATTCGTTGGATGAAGATGAAATGCATGAACTAGTAGAAAAATGTTGGAGTTGTGATAGCTAAAAAGTGTATGACATAGGATAATAACTATAGAATTATGAGAGTGATATTGTGTATGAAACAAAAAAAAAAACTTTGGAGTTGTGATAGTGATAAAAATAACAAATACGAAGACTTTTTTGGAGTTACAAAAAATGAGAAGATAGAGGAAGATGACTTCTATGATATCGTGACATTCTTCAAAGATGTGACCTATGAGGAGTCTTATGATAATAGCTTTAAGGAAGAGAAAGCATCTAGGGAAAAAGACAAGGCATATATAGAAATCAAGGAAATGTAAATCAAAACAACACTATGGATGTACCCAGCACCACAACTTTGGGGTTCCAGAATGGAAATAGCCAAGGAAAGATAAAAGACTAAATTGTAAGTGTGCCCATCACCATGAATTTGGTGATAAAGAATGAATTAGTTCATCAAGAGCCTAAAGAAAAAGTTACAACTATGCATAGCACTATAGCTTTGGAGTTACAAAAGAAAAAAGCAAAGTAAATATGTAAAACAGATTCATGACTTAAATAAAAGACATGACTTTGGAAATACAACCACAAAAAGGAAAAGAAAAGCTTACAAGAAAAGCATAGGTAATACTCAGCTTTGTGACTTTGAAATCTAAAATGAAAAGGGGACATTGGAGTGGATAAGGAGCTGCAACGTTTACTAAAGTTACGACATCGAATGAGGAAACTACTAGGGATTCAAGAACTCAATTTTTTTTTATATTTGCTTCAGGATTGTTATTATTTTATTATAGTTTCATTTGTAAGTAATGCAGAAGAAACTTACCTTAAACAAACTTGGCCAGAAGAAGTTCTCCCATGTCACCCTTTGTTATAGCAATTCTCCACAAAGATGATTTTGTAACATTTGGGGTACGCATCATCAAACCAATAATTTTGTTTTTATATTACTCAAAACCAAAGCTAAATATTAATTTGATCCATTTGGTTTCTATTATTACATATAAATAGAATCTATTTATTTAAAATATAAATATACATAATTATAATAAATTTAATGTATATAAAGTTAATTTGATTCATTTATCAAATCCAATTAATTAGATTACATCTAAATTAATTACTCTTATTATGTATATACATATAATTAAAATAAATAAAAAATATAAGAGTTCTTTATCACTTTTGGATAAAGCTACAAAAGGGTCCCCAACCCGAATAAGATCTCAGGCTTCCAATATCAATTATTTCATACAATAATTCATATTAATTATTAATTATACCGCTATAGAATTATAATTACAGTTCCTCACTTATTCTAGATACATTATACTATTATTACTTACCACAATTAAAACTTCACATGCTAAGATAATAGATACCCATTGATTAAATCAAGTTATTGATAATCTAATTCAATCAACCTTTAATTATTTCCTTAATACTTTTTTCTTAACATATTAGAATTGCTTGATCAAAATCATCCTACATGATTTGTCAATATCAAAACTTATAAGCTTCCTTGACGGAGTATCATCGATCCTTTTGATAGGACATGGATTCCATCGATAATTAATATTCACAACATGATTGATAAGATTATCCAATTCATAGAGTTCTTAAATCTATTTCTAGACACAACTCTTTATTAATCAACATAATTATTAACAAACATACATAAATAATAATTACCTCAAGAATAAGAGTAATAGTGATTATAATAACTATGGTATATTTTATTTTACAACTCAGTTACAATATATTTTCTCCATTCAATATACTCAAATGTACTAGCACTAGCAATTAGAACTTTATCATTCCTCATAGTTAGTACATACTCACTGAAATCTAGTGCTACAATCTTACTGATAATATGTCTAATTCTATCTAGATTGTGAACAAATTTATATTCAACAGGTATCTATGATTAATATTTATGCGTAGCTAATCTTTATGAACCGAATCATCCACAATCAAAATAAAAGACAAAAGTATTTTTAACAATTTAGCTCATTAAAACAAATTATTAAACAAAAATATACTAATCAAGAAAATATACAATAATGACTTATAGTATAAACTAGTTCCAATAGAAATTATCTTAGAGATAAGTATATTCAAAGAAAGATTGAATAAAGAGATCAATAAGAAGGAAGTGAGGCAGCATACTACAAAAATTCCATGGACATCAGAGATCTCTAATGAAGTTAAAGATGTTTTAATTGTCTAGCTATTAGCATTAAAGGTATCATTGCTTGGGAAGAAATCCAAAAATATATTTATAGATATATGATATAATAAACACATGTATCTACCACATAAATAAATGAATACATTCAATAACTCACAAGTATAGTTCAGAACTATATTTTTGATGAAGAATATTTTTTTTAGAGGGGAAGTTATTGCTTATAAGCAAGAAATTTTTTTAGTGTGTGAGTATGTTCGGTGTTCAATTTACCAAATATTCTTGTATATTTTGGTGATTGATAATGATGTATAGTTGTAGAAATGAGGCTATTATATATTAATTTCATGATTTTTCATGTTTTGGAGAGCTTTGATAAAAAGTCATGAAATTAATAAGTTTTTTGTATCTATTCTTGGTTGAAACTCTACCTAAATGGGTGAAAAAAATTCTCGTACATCATGATCCTACCAACTCATTAGCACATTCTTTCTACTATGCAACATATTTTTAATAGTTATGATATTATCATAGATATGTAATTATATTTAGTTCGGAACATTTAAATAGTTGTGATAATAATTTTTTTCGCAATGACCATATATCTCACTGGTGCTCAAGGTCATGACAAATTTTATAGTACTACAACTTTATCTTTATATATGCTCGATAGTCACAAGTTAGAGCCACATTAGTTTTACAAAGCTATGAATTTTGAGTTATAAAAAAATAATAGAGCCATAAGTACTCATGCCAAAGCTACTAAAATTATTAAAAGTCACAACTCTTAGAACACTAAATATTATAGAGGACATTACTTGAGTATGATTATTTTAAAGGTCATACTCAAATAATTATTAATAGCCACGACTTCCTTTGCTGATAACTCTTGTCCGCAATGGAAGATATAGTCATGACTTGTATGTGCAAGTTAAGTCCCAATCTCAAAATATCCTAATAGTATTAAGGTGATATGTATTAGAAAATAAAAGACTAGTTCCACAACCACCTATAACATTGTGACCCTCTATGGGTTACAAATGGATGAGGGCATGAAGTTGTGACTATTTCATAGTATCTCAACTTTGTATTATAGAGAGATTAGGCCGAATTTGTGTTTATTATCAGTATCATAACTTTGTGTTAAGATTAGGATGTAGAATAGAGTCATAAGTGTGTTCTAGATTCACGACCTCAAGCTAAAAAGATAAAGACCAAAGTCATGACTTTCTTTTAAGATTCATGATTTTCTTCTTAGAATAAAATCATAATGAAACTCTCATCCTAATCTAGCAAGAAAAACCATGAAAACTAGAAATCCTAAGGTTGACTTTCGCACTCTCTAGAAGTTTCACAAGTAAGCAAGAGATGCATGACATATGATAATCTCTAAAGCTGGAGTCATGGCTCTCAAACTTCTCTCATATAAGGATAGATTTGAGAATTTATACCAAGTTAGTGTAGTCTAGGATTTGTGTTTTTTAAATTATGTGATATAATTGGTTTGAATAATGAATGAATTAAAGATTAATTTATTTTATATTATGGATATTGATGGTAACTAAATAGAACTTCAATTAAAAAAAAACAAAAAAAAAATAGAACTTGAATTAGAGTTTCAACTAATTATGGATTTGTATGAGATTGTTAGTAGACGATGACAAATAAACCATGAGACTTACTCATGCATATGATAGAAAGATAGTGATAATCCTTTCGATTATGATATACAAGATAAACTTATATATTGAACTCTAAAATATGGGCATATTAATCATCGTATGATACTTATGAAGTCAATAGTGCTAATACTTTTACACACCAATCTATTATACATATATTAAAAAGACTAGTTCTCAATTGGAATGGATGGTGTAAATAATATTCATCCAAGAAGTTCTCTTTTAGTGAGTGAGTGGTATCATTACCGCAAAGGACAATGATAGGCAATCCTTGGGACATGCATGAGTATGTATGATTAATAAGGTGGTGAAAAACCTTATAAGCTACTTTTACTCGTATGGTTCCCACTAGTAAAACTCATAAGAAGAGTTTGTTAATTATATTAGTATGGTGCTCAAAAAGCCAAAAGTACAAATACTTACAAACTATTTTAATCATTGATCTTTATGAAGATGGAGATTGAAGAATAAAAGTGCACATGAAGTAGCCATCAAGGAAAATTATTAAAATTTTTTAAAAGGTAAGAAATTATGAATGACTTTTATTAAAGAATAAATTATTGTCTTGGTAGTGATGTACTGAGAAGATAGATTTGAATGGAATACCAATAGGAATAGTTCAATGGTGATAACCACCTTGTATGCCATTAGAGAAAAGGTTCATCGAACAATATATCAATCTTCATTTTGAGTCCTACATAATACATGTCAAATGACTTAATGGAATCACATAGATTAAATGAATGAACATTAGACCTATGATTATTTGACAATCTAAGTATTTATTTTATTGAAAATGAAATGTCTCATTGTTGAATAACTGAACTACTAATATAATTCTCATGGAATTGATATTTAGATAAAAGTCTATTATTTAACAATCTAAGTATGAATATCTCAGTTGATGAGATACTCATACTAATGAGCTTTTAAGACGTCACCTAAGCAATTAAATTAAGCCATCACAATAATGCACATCAAAATTCTAGGGTACCAAATGGAAAATTTTTAAAAACTGCCACATTCTCTTAAATTTGTCTTTCTTATTTATACAAACTTGAAGATGCATATGAGATGCATCCAATGCCATAAGCCTATCTAAAAAATCATTGCCAAACATATGGTGGAAAGATTTCCATTTGTTGTTTTGACAATTTTTTCATGATGGTCACTATTTGCACAATAACTATTTAATTTTATTATGATACTAGGTCATCCTGCCATCTTGTTAATATCATATATAAAAAGATAACATATCAAATCTTTTATTCTTTACATAAAGTAATAAGAATTATACAAATATTTATAACCATGTTAAATTCATGAGAAATTATGAAGTATTATGAAGTATACTATGTGCATCCTCTTTATACCATTTGAACTATATTGCATTATATATTTCATTTCCAAATATGTATTCTTAATATTTTCATTATTTTTGAATTTATATAGGAAATACAATTTTTCCCAATATCTTCTCAATATTTTCTATATTTTCTATATTTTCCAATATTCCTAAATCTTCCAATTAAATGTGATTTGTGTTTATATAAGCTCTCCTTGATTATTTTTTATAAAAAATATATAAAATGGAATTTGCATCATTTGAATTACATAGTTGAATATATTTTCTTTAAGATCTCTTATTTTACTTTTTGTATCTCTTTCTTGCTTCATCATAATAAACAAACAAACACACACACACACACACACACACATTCTTTAAAATATATATATTTCTTTTACTTACTTTCTTTGGAAATCATTGGTTGTTAATGAAATATATAAAAAATGATAGGATTTAAAAAGATAAATGTTTTAACATAAATATATTATGTACTATTTATAATAGTAGAAATATATTTTTTTATAAGGTTCTAGAATAATTTTTTATTTTAATGTGAAACAATAAGTTTGGAAATTTCTAGATTGTTGGATTGAGCTTGAAGCACTTAAAAGGCATACCTTTGGAAAGTTCTTTCCTTGGATTGGTTAATTTGATTGAAAAAGTGAATGCAAATTTTTCTATTGTTCTGAAAAAAAAAAAGTCAAGATAATGTATTACTCAATAATTAATTTTATGTGATCAGTCTTAGTGGGATTGGAGATATTCTGCCTAAACCTTCAAGAGGACTTGTAATGAGATGTAAGTGGTTATTCACTATGAATAATGATTCCAATGAGATATTGTACCTATACCTTCAAGTTAATGTACCACTAAACATTAATTACAAGGTCTTTTCATGTGCATAAATTCTTCCTTTTCTCAACAAAAAAACTTAGCCTCAATTTAACTTCAACTTTTGGAAATAATGGTTCATGAGATGGATGGTAAAGAGAAAGATCAATCACTTTAAAAGAAAGAAGCTTACACAAAAATATCTCGAAAAATAAACATGCTTACACAACTAAAGTTAGTTAGCAAAACGAGCCTATTTATAGGACTCACTCATTAACTAAAATTTATTAAATTTGCACCGCTAAAATAATTTAAAATTCTTTAATAATTTTCTTTACAAATGAGATATTTTCAAAATCTTCGTTAATGAAACATTTTCAACTTAATCAACAAAAAATTACAAGATCATTTTGATTGCATCAATTCTCCCATTTTACAAATGAGATATTCTCAAAAAAAAAAAACAACTCATCCTCGAGCTAGTTTCATATTCTTGATTATAATGGTTCATCAAATTGCTGATAAAATAAAAGGTTAGTTGTATTTAACGTCTTGAAAATTTGCACATTCTATGACAACTTGACCACATAGGCATTTTCATTACTCTTCTTCTAAATGTGATATAAGGCCCATAGTTTTTTAGTTACAGCTTGTTATGTGTGTCAATTAGAAAAATTTTTCTGTGCAAGAACATTTAAACCTCATCTCATTTTTCAAAAGTTTGTAAGCAATCGTTCCTATCAGCATCAACCTTATTTTTAGAATGTCTTTGAAAATTTCTTTTTGATATTTATTTGAGTATTCTATACTTGATTGGTCATGTGGATCACAACTATATATAATCAATACTATGGCTTGTGGGAGCTTGTTTAAGTCCAAAACATATCGAAGGCACTTCACATTGACAATTGAAAATGATGACATTCCACTTGCACCGTGAACACTATTATATGTAAACACAACATGAGATAAAGTGAAATCTCATTTATTTATGATATTCTCCATATATATTATGAATAAAATTATGTGAAGGATGAGTCAAATGTAATGCAAAGAGACAATCTAAAATAGTTAAAAATTTGGTATTACTATTTAAAGTGAGAGACTTATGGACTACATGTAATTGTACAATCTTAAAAACCAATTTAGTCGCAATAGAAGTACATGTAATCTTTCTATAATGAATGAAATGAATCATCTTTGAAAAATGATCTACAATAAGATAAATTGAATTCATACCTCACTGCGTTCATGATAATTTGAGATCAAAATCCATAGATAAATCTTTGCAAGATGTCCATAGTATCTCTCTTTAACTACCACAATAGTCTTATCCCTATCAAGATGTCCAAATAGTGCTCCTCCATATAAAGTTTTAATGACCTCACATAAAAAGGTATGAGGAAGATATGGTATATTTTTTTCATTAAGAAACTTTAATAGGTAGAAAAATCATCAATTATTTTCTTGTAATTTCAGTTGTCCCAAATTCTTCCTAGATTTGCAATACCTTCATAATAATGTTTTTAAAAAAATTAAAGTCAATGATTTCATACCTTAGACTCATCATTTACCTCACTCAACAACTATAAGCATCAGTCATGTTCTCTATCCTAATAGGGCTGAAAACAATAAGAAATTTTTTTCTAGAAATGTGATATATCATGTATTCATTCCTTACTAATTATTCTTTGATTTATATGGTACCTCAAGGCTTGATGATCAGTATAGAGTACAACCTCTTTATCAATTAAGAAGTCTCAATGCTTTTAAGACTCGCACAACTCCATACAATTCTTTATCATAAGTAGATCATTTCTAGCATTACTCAGTTTCTTTCTAAAGAAGGCTATAGGTTGCTACTCTTGTGAAAGTAAAAATCCAATGTCTACTCTTCTTGCATTGCACTCAATTAAAAAGCCTTATCAAAAGTTAATAAGGCTAGGACTGGAGCACTAGTAATTTTTTTATGCCATGAAAACTTTGCTTGACATCTTGAAACTTAACTTTCTTCAAGTCAGTGATAGGAGTCATAATCTTATTTTGATTTGCATGCCTACGATTTTTTCTCTTGGCTCAAAATCCAATTTTCCTCCTCTTTTTACTTTTTTTTTTGTTAGTATTATAATTATATTTTGGGAGTCCATGTAATTTATTTAATTGGAAGTCATAATGTTGGGGTAAGGTTGTGACTTTATCATTTCATTGAGTTTTTTTAGAATATAAAAGTTGCAGCCACAATGAATACCATGACTCAGGTAACTGTCTTATGGAGTAAGATGTCGTGGCACTTGGAATGACCATGACCAAGATATATTTTTTTTCTAGAACATAAAATTGTAGCACTAAAAATGGTAGACTTTTGTATTTTCTCGTAAAAAGCTAGAGTAATTCTCTATGAAACATAATGTTGGGATAGTTAGAAATGTCACAACTAGATTAATTCTTTCTAGAACACAATATCATGGAAAAAAAAAGATCACCACGACTTATTTTACTTGGTATTTTGGCTATGTATTGAATAAGTCATGACATTGAAAATTATCATGACTTGTTGAACAAGTGAGGTACATGGTTGTCGTGACATGATTTAATGTCACTATTATTATAGTGTTTAGAGATAATGTAAGCACGACTCCATCAAAATATCATGGCCATGAAGATTATGTTATATAGTAAAAATTTGTGTCAACATGGTGATAGAGTTGTGGAGTACAAAAATTGCCACAACTATTTTTGTATAGTTACATCCAAGAAAAGGTACCTCAACTATTCAATAAGATCGTGGAAAGTATAACTAAATCATGACATGAGAAATGTCATGATTCTTCATCACTTTTTCTCTGCTCCAAATCATTACTCCCCCAAGTCTACCACATTCAACAAAAATAACTTTGATTTTGTTAACATTCATCAAATTTCTCTAAAATAGATATTTAGTGAAATATATCAAATCAAAGCTCAAATATATTAAAATACATCAATAAATACATGAAAAATGACACAAAAAAAGTTTGTACGTGGAGTGATGAATATCAAATCAAGCATTTTCAATGATAACAAACATTTGGATTGAAGTCTCAAACCTAGTTACTAAACCCATAATTACTTGCATTCAACTTAAATTTATCCCTAATCAGGGGTAACATTTACGCTCTTGATTTAGGATTCTTCTCATCACTTTGCTCTCTCCTTTCCCACTTTTCTCTAAAATTTTATAGTCCTTATATTATATAATTAGGGTCCCTTTGCGTATTGTAGTAGGTTAATAAGTTCAAAGTCATGACATTAGGTTGAGATCATGAAATTGAACAACACTTGAATCCGTTCTAGAGTAAAATGTTGTGGTAATAAAATAATTCATGACTAAGAAAATTTTTCACTAAAACTAATAGTTGAGGTGGAAAAAATAATATGATTAAGAAAAATACTTTCTGGAGTACAAAGTTACAGTGGACAATAATATCATGACATAAAATTACCCAATGTTGTGTGATTTTAATTTTGTGAAGAATATGTCATGGTGTTGGAAAATCTCACAACTTTATATATCAATTTTTTACTTCGGTTAACACGACATGAAAATAGTGTCATAATTAAAATAATGTTTAGAACATATATGATCACTCTAAGATAATATCATAATCATGAATAATATATTACACAAAGAAAGATTATGACACTCAAGTTGTAGAGTCATTGTATATAATAAAATTCATGACTTGTTTGTAGAGTCATGACCAAGGAAGTTTATCATGACTTCCTAACAGCCACATACTTGAAAAAAATATAATGACATTAGAAATATAGGGACTTCATCCTTTCTTTATTGTCTTTTATTTTAACTCTCTCCCATGTTCTTCATTTATACTCAAGTTTTGATTGATTTTACTATGATTAATCAAAATCTTTAAAAAACATAATTTAGTGAAATTTTTGCTTTTAAAGAACATTTTAATACAAACACATCATAACAAACTAAAACACCCACAAAAAACTCATTACTTTGAGTGTCAAACAAACTCTCACCCTAAAATATTTGCTTATCCTCGAGTAAAGTATCTATCTCACTCTTTAGGCTCTATCTATAACTAAAGTAAGAAGAATTAAACAAACTAACAATACACAATGCATCAAAGATGGAAAAGATGGTCGATGGACTGGTCGGTCCCTTATTGTACTACTTCAATGGAAATTTCACATTGGAAGGTTCAAATTGTAGCATGGATGTGAAGGGTTTCTTTATATCTCTCGTCTCTTGTTTCCCATTCCATAATCTTTGAAATTATGTTGCATAGCATATATCTTGTCTCCTATCTATTAAGTTGAGTGAATCCTCAAATGACTCAAGTGCATAGTACATATTTTTTGGTTTGCATTGCACTTATCCAAGTCATATATCCACACCTTTTCTCAAAAATTCATGTTAGCACCTAAATCTTGATCTCTTCAATTTATCAGTCATCGCTACTAATTAGAGATGATTTGATATAGTATCCCAAATTCTTTAAAACTTTCCATCACTATGGTCTCCAATTTTTTTATAATATCTTTCAAGATATTTATAACTCTTACTTCAAATATCTTTTACTTGGACATGGATAAGTTCTCCTTCTAGCTAAGATGAATCTCCCATAAATGCATCATGTTGTTATACCTTTGACTTGTCCCCTTCTTCTTTTTTCATCATTTATTCCTCCCACTTACCATTTCTATTTTCCAATTATAACACAAAGGAACTATGTATTTGTTATGCCGCCTTATTTTATTGATTAGGTGATATCTCATAAGCTTATTAAATGAAGATATCTCATCAAAAGAGATCTACAAGTATATGGTTAGTACATATAGTAAAGTTAACTTTAGTGTAGATATCAATCCCACAAAGATTATTTTGATAGTTCAATTATTCAACAAAGAGACAACTCATTTTCAATAAAATGAATATTAAAATTACTAGAAATTCTTAGGTCCATAGTTTATTCATTTAATCTATATAATAATATTAATTTGCCTGGCATATATTATAATGGACACAAAATAAAGGCTGAGGTGTCGTCAATGACTCCTTGTCCTAACATCATATAAGATGATTGTAACCATTAAGCGCATCCAAATAGTAGTCCCCTCATAAATATCTACTCGGTACATCACTATCAAAATAATAATTTATCTCTACTCGAGAGTCATTCACAATCATATACCTTTTAGGCAAGTTTGTCAATTAGCCTTGATAGTTATTTCATATGCACACACTTATTCTCTAGCCTCCATTATCATAAAGATCAAATACTAAAATAGTTTTTATAAGTATTTGCACTTTTAGCTTAGTAATAAGTGGCATGCTCACAATGATCAACATTCTCAAATTTTAGATTTTAACATATAAGTTTATTTGACACATCACAGTCAGAAGAGCTATCATTATCTTTCTACAATATGTGTGAGGGAGGCTTATAGTTTATCTATCATCATCCTTCTTGTTAATCTAGTACAATCCTATCAATAGTTGGAACCTTAGTTCAAGTTATATTTTATAACCATTTATTAGTATCTATAACATAAAATAAACCGTCACATTCAATCATAAATAACTAATATCACATCACATATATTTAAATTATACAAACCCTTAATCCATGCTATTTTGGTAAAAATTTTTGAATCTGCCCTAGATATGGAGGATTTGAGAGCCATGCCCCCACTCTAGGATTGCATTGAGTCTCACATCTATTGCTTTCTTTTAGAACTTTTTGGGAGTGTGAAATTCACTCCTAGGATTTGGAAGTTGTCATTGATTTTCTTGTGTTGTGGAGGGAGAGGAAGAAGAATGAGAGAGCCTTTTGAATTTTTCTATCTTCCACTTATATACTCACGTTATTCTTCATTATACCAAGTAAAAAGTCACAACTTTTAAAAGAAAATTACCACTTAAGACTTCATCTCTTAAGTTTGATTTCATGATTATAGAAAGTATTTGAAACTCGAGATTGCATCTAGATCTTTCAATAACACAAAGTTATAGAACTAATAATGATCATAATTCATGTCTAATATCTTTGTAACATGAAGTCATGACACAATGCTATGATAAAGCCATGAAATTGGCATTGGTCCTTCTTAATGATTATATGGTTGAGTTGTTTGTAAACATCCATGACACTAAGTTCTTATGTATCATGTGGCCACACCATTAGTAAATGGTCGTCATACAAAATTTTATTTTATATGTCTTCAAGAGTCTACAATCCTATGGGGGGCAATGACACTGTCTTCTCTTTTATTATATATTATATTGTCATCAAGCTATAGGAATGTCATGGTACTAGTAATTAGCTTGAGTATAAAATTCATGATTTTGTTTTCCTTTGAGATTAAGAGTTGTGGCTAGGTAAATGGTCATACTCGAGTAATTTTTTATATAGCTTTATTGTCCCAAAAGTTAGAGCTTTGAATAATGGTCATGACTTTGGCCTAGTGAGTATTGGCTCTATGACATTATATAGTTCAAAAGTTGTGACTTTGTAAAAATGTCATAATTCTAACTTGAGACTATCGAGACATATTAAAAATAAACTCATGATGCTTGGACTTGGCTATGACTATGAATACTAGTGGGGTACTTTGTTAATGTGATAAAGAAATAATTTTACAATTATTTAAGTTTTATGAGATATGAATACTTGCGATTAAATGATAACATCATAAGTACTAATATTATGTCATAAAGTTAAATGATCGTGTTAATGAGTTAGTAGAATCATGTCATACAAAGATTGTTATGACTAATTAGATTGAGTTTCAGTCAATAATGAATGCCTAAACTTCATAAGACTCAATATTCAATCTCATCTACTAAATTCCTTCAAAACCTATTAATTTCATGAATACTCATTAAAACTTATGAAAACTTAGGGATATCAAGTGGGTCGATCAACTTAGACATGACATGAGACACTGCTCAACTGAGTCATGCCTGGCCCGACATGACATCATCCATAATAATGTTTGGACCTGTGTCATCTGTCATGCCGGCCAGAGGCACCCCTCATGTTGTGCTAGGCCATAGGCTATTATGCATTGGGCTAGGCTAGGCATGACCCACGTGCTTGATGTGTTGGCATAATTTATCAGCATGGTGATCATGACCTAAGACTAGGAATGGGTAATGAGTCATAAAAAACCAACTAGATTTTTGTGATCGCCATGTCCAAACCCATTTTTAAAAAACTAGATTTTTTTATTTAAATGTATCTGCCACATTCATAATGGTTGGTTTTTTATGAAGCCCATACTATCACATTGACATGGTGGATGCTATCAGGACAAAATTCCCAATGGCTATGGCCACCAAGAATTGGGTGAACATGCACATGTGTCTGACAGATATAGCAATCAATATCACTTTTGGGCATGTGTATCCATGTTCACTTAAAAAAATAAAAATGTTAGGACCTGTTTAATAAATCATTGAATTTTTTTCAAACCATTGAAAAAGAAAATTTTCAATGGTTTTAAATTTTCAATGTGTTTGATAAAAAATTTTAGGGGTCTATTAATTGAAATTTTTAAATGAAAAACCATTGAAAATAATAAGTAGGTAGAGGCCTACTTATCATTGAATGGATAATTTTTTCAACAATTTTTTTAAAGTGATCATTTTGTCCTTTTTTTTTCCTTTCTTTTTCATTTTCTCATTCACGCTACAGTCTAGTTTGTGAATCTACCTTCTCCTCCTCCTTTTTTTACCACTTCAAACACTAACCCTAACCCTCTTTCATGATTAATTTAAGAGAGAAAATAAGAAATCAATTAGTTGCTCATTAATTTTTGTTTTTTTATTAAAAGTTTGAATAGTTTTAAAAACTTTAGATTTTATTGGTTATTTTTTAAAAATATTAATGTCTTTTTTTGGATATTATGATTTATATATGGATATGTTTCTAGTGATTTTCCTTTTAATAATAATTAATAATCATAGTGAAAAATAAAATATTATTAGAAGCTCTATTTATTTTGGATAATATGTAATACAATAATAATAAGGATAAATATGTAAAATACATAATTTTCAGTATTTAGCATTTACAGTTATCAAACAATATATTTATCTTCAATATTCACTTATTAGTAACTTATCAAAGAGTTTTACAATACAAATTCAATACTTATAAAATTTAGCACTTAATTTTTTTCAGTATTTATTTTTCAACATTTAATTTTTTCAGTTTATCAAACAGTCCCTTAGTTACATCCTAGCCATTGGAATTAATTACAATCGCTAGGGGTAGAAATCTAACAATAGTTGAGTTTCTACCCATTTAAATATTAAAAAATCAAAAAATATAATTTTTTAATAAAAAAAATCTAAATATGGATTAAGTATTTAGAAATTTTGATTCTAAATTCTATATCTCTCTCATCTACTTTGCTCTAATTTGCTATCTCTCTCTCTCATTCTCAATTTAGAGTTTTTATTCTCTAACTTCTTCTCTCTCTCTCAGTAGCTCTACCCTTTGGAAGTTGAAAATCAAAATGGTAGAATATTTTTTAATAATAAATCAAATCACAAATCAGTACTCACAAGTAGCTGTTCTAGCCCCGTTTACACTTAAGCCTAATGGTATCAGAATCCAAAAATTTTTTTATATTTGTTTATAAATATAAATTACTTTTTTAACTTAAACTAAAAAATAATTAATTGTTAATAGTAAATATAATGATAATAAAATTAATATTGATTTAGATAAGAATTCTAATATTAACCTTATGGAAATGTCCGATTCCAAAGCTATATTTTCTCCTATGATCTCACCCAAACTCAAATACCTAAAAAATAAAAAATAAGAAAAACTTCAATTGCTTGGACTCACTTTAAGAAAATATAAAATTTAAATTATAGGGGTATGGATGAAGAATCAACACAATATATATATTATCAAAAAATATATACATATAAGAGTACAAGTGGCATGGGCTACCTAAAGAGGAATACTGATTAATGCATCAAAAAACATGGTGTATTAGATCCTAGGTAAACTCAATTGAGAATGAGTGGTGGAGTCTTTAAAGCTAGATTTTGTTTAGCTTCTTTGACCATGTTCAAATACCAAAATGATTTTGGGAGGGAAGACATAGTCAAATGATTATGATTATTATGGGTTTTTTGATTAGATTTTTGGAAGATTCTATAGTAATTAATATCATGCATACCAACTTCCAGCCTACTTATCATAGGATTTATAGGCCCACATATAGGGATGATACAACAAAATATCATATGTTAGAAAAATAAATAATAATTAATAAATTTGGTAAATATAATAGAGTGGTATCCGTGATGTTCAATATCTAGACTAGTTATTATGATGCATCATTTGTAGGTTGACCACCACTATCTTGATTTTATATGGAAATTTAATAAAAATAATTAGGATTCCCTAAGATTCTCCATCCTCATGATGGTCCTACCATATATGAGAGTATGATAAGGATCTTTAGAGATTATGATATTTACAATAAAATATTTAGTATCATATTTGATAATATATTTAATAATAGAGTCACTATTAGAATGTTTATTAGGACTATTAGAGATGAGTCATTGGGTAAGATTTTTTATGTTAGGTGCAAATGTCACATTATAAACCTGATAGTACAAGCAGAAATAAATATTATTTTTCCCATATTAGAAAAAATAAGAAACTCACTAAAATATCTTAGGATGCTTAAGAGACAAAATGAGTTTGATAGTCTATATTTGTCTATGGGTCTAAAGAAAAAAAATTCCAAATGGATATGATACATCAATATAATTATACTTACCTAATATTGAAGTTATGTGTTGGATACAAATACATGATATTCGACTATGTTAATATTAAGAGTGACGAACTTATTATTAATGATTCTCACTAGTATATAGGAATTTCTTTTATGAATTTCCAGTAGATTTTTTTATGACAAAAAGAATATATGTTCATCTGTATACACTCTTACTTCTTGTATTGTACTTGGATAAATATGCAATATTAGAAGCAAGTTTAGAGGTCACCCTACATTTCGTCATTGTTGTTGAGATGAAAACTAAGATATTTAAATACTAGGTATGGTAGTTATTGTAGCCAAAATCTGAGGACATAAACATTGTATTCAGAGATGATGACTTCTCAATTTAGTTAGCAAAGAGTAAATGATGGGGTGGTCCATTGAATAAGAGCGAGTTACTTTCGTACTTAAATATTGATCACTACTCAATCCTAACATATAATGATTAAAAGAACCCTAATATTTTACTATAGTGGAAATCATATAAATATACTTATCCCATGCTATCTAAGATGACATTAGATCTACTAACTCATTCAGTATCTAGCATAGCCTTAGAGTCATCTTTTTCTTTTATAGCCAATATAATTTTTGATAGGAGATTGAGATTATGGTAGGATATTATTAAGACATTTACATACATGAAGGACTATGAGATATGAGGTTGTGTATTCAAGATAGAGCAGAAGTACAAGAGTTGCTAGCAAATGATGACTCATGAGACTTGGAGGATATTGTGGCCACCCCTAAGGATACTATCTAATACTTATATAATGATGATGATATACATACTAATACCAATTGACATTGGGATTGATTATTATTTATTGTGTTGAATTTATTTTATGATTGTTATTTTCATATGATATGCTTTGTACTTAATACTATAATAATGATTTATAATTATATTATTTTTACTATTATTATTAATTATTATTTATCATTTTTATTTCATGTATCTTGGACCTTAGATTGAAATAAAATGTTTACTTTATTTTCAGTGGTACTTATAGTTATAGTTTATACATTTTTAGTCTTATACTTATGTTTCATTAATGTTATATATGAGGTGTACTATACATGTAATTAGTTTTTTTTCTTTGTTTTTTATTATATATTTTATTTTAATGTTTCTTTGGTGATTGGTCATCCATGTATGGTGGCTATGGCAGTGGCCGATGAATGGTGCTTGTGGTTGCACAACCTATAAACTCGGCATGATCTGGCATGATCTGAGATGACCTAGCATGTTAGACAAGTCTGCATGTAATTATGCTGGTCGTGCCATGTTGGGCCAGATAGACAATCAATAATGTTGTGCAGGCACAACATGACTTCCATGTTGGTCATGCCCAGCACAACATAGTGGCATTACTGGGCTACCCAAAAATAGGACTCGTCAGTATGGCATGGCCTGCTTGACACCTCTACCAAAACTCAAAAGTTATAAAATTAATTCATAATTTTTCATTCCTTGCCTACAAAACATCATAAAACACAAAAAATATATAAGAATGTTTAGTAGTTTAAACTCCAAATAAACTCACATACTATAATAATTGATAATTCCTAAGCAATAACTTTCTCCTCAAAAAAATCTTCATCATCTCTAACAATTGTTATGACTAGATTTGATTGTCTATGATCTAAAAATTAGTGGAGATCAAATATACATGTTGATAGTTGTGGTAGAGCGTGAGTTCCAAAACTATACTTGTGTATCATTGGATATGTACATTTATGTATGTTATGGATAAAGATGATTATTACATAGAGGTGTCGGCCAAGTTGGGCAACCCATTCACAGCTCATGGATTGACATGGTTCAATGGTGCCTAGCTCAACACAGCATGGTCCGAAACCATGGATGGTCCTAGACCATGACACCCCATAGCATGGTTCATGTCGTGTTGGGCCAGTATGAGCCATGCCTCATGTCAGGCTAGGCATGACCTGTGTGCCTAGAATGGTGGCACGTACAATGGCTCGAGGACTTAAGACTAGCTATGGGTCATGAGTCAAGTCTTATCAAGTGATCATCAATAGGGCATGTAATTTTTTTTAAAAACCCAACCACATAAGTCAAATCTTATTTACATTGATGATTGTAATTGGCCAGCCACATAAGCTAGACACCCATTCCATTTTCATGTAATGGATTCTAATAGGGATGGTCCGACATGATCCAACATGACCTTGTACTTGGTCATGTAACTTTACCATGCTGGGTTGGCCAATTGGTCCCTATGTCGTGCTTAGCATGGCATGGTGGAATGGTTGTGCCTTGCTTAAATGGGTCATGTCGGCATGTCATTACTCATTTGACACCTCTATTATTATATCACACATACAAAACAAATATTTGAGTTATCTCTCAAGTAGTGCTATATTTAACATCAATAGCTAGACCATTAAAATCTTTTTTCTTTTATTGAAGATCACTAATGTTCATGCTATCATATTAGTATATTATTTTACCTTTATCTTTTTTATTTCTTCCTTCAGTCTGGCTTTAGCTACATTTCATATGTTGGGATTTTTCATTGTTAAATGCCATACATTTAGTGTATGCCATGATTCCTTTTGTGTTGATTTATTTTTTTTCTTCTTTAATCCCCAAACTTGTAGCATTTAGTATGGTTGTAGCTTTCCTTTAAGTTTTCCTTGTACTTTTGTTTTCGTATCTTCAAAGTCATGGAACTAAGTGAAGTTACAGCTTTTCCTTGATGTTTTTCCTTGCCATTTTTATTATGTAACTCCAAAGTGGTGGCACTCTGCATAACCATAGCTTTGTCTTTAAGATTTTCTTGGCTATTTTTCTTCTATAACATCAAAGTCATAGTTTTGTGCACAACCATGACTTTATCTTCAATAGTTTCTAGACCATTTTCATTCTATAATAACAACATTGTAGTATTGTACATAACCACAACCTTGTATTTGATCTGTTCTTCCATAATTTATATCTCAGCATCATCTTTTTCCATTAGTTTCTTAGTCTTCTTGGAGTAGTCAATATAAGATTCTTTTGAGGTCGCAACTTCAAAGAATGTCATGACCTCATAGAAGTGATCTTCCTCTATTTTTTCATTTTCAAAGCTTAATATAATTCTTCTTCATTATATTCCTCATCTTTATTACTATCATAGCTTCAAAGTTACTATCATGAAAATTGACATTTTGTTGCATTATGATACCAAAGAGATTGTCAATTCTCCAACACCATATTTAATCATCATTTACACCCTTTAAGTCATTATAATGATTAATATTTACTTGTTCCTCACCAACACGGAGAGTGAACTCCTCTTTCTTGACATCGATAAGACCTGTCCCATTGATAAAAATGGTCATCCCAAAATTAACAGTGTATATTGGTCTTCCTCCTTATCCAATACAATAAAATCTACCATAAATATATAAATACCCACCTTGGCTAATGTGTCTTCGATTATTCTATCTGAGTACTTGATAGTTTGGTCTACCATTTGCAATGAGAGAAAAGTTAGATTAAGTTTTCTAAGATCTAATATTTGTTTAATTAATAGGGACATCAAGTTGATGCTTGATCCCAAATCTCACAACACCGTATGAAAGGTGTGATTTCCAATAGTCAAGGCATATTAAAGATTTTGGGATTTTTCAATTTTCTTGGAAGTTTTCTTTGAAATATTATACTATAATTCTTAGTCATATTTACAATCCCATACATCTCAAACTTTATCTTACTACTCATTATATCTTTCATAAATTTTATTTAATTCAGCATTTAGGCTAGAGCTTCAAAAAATTGTATGTTCACTTCTTAATTCTAGAATTTTTTGAAAACTTCTTAAAGTATTTGTCCAATTTCTTTTTTCTAAATCAACAAAAAAATGGAAGATTTATTAGAAGCTTATCCTTAGATTCATTCTAAATCATTTTTTACCTTTTTTAGCTTTGAGTAACCTTCACCCACTCCTCTATTTCTTATATCCATTTTTTTCATCTTCATGTGAATCTTGGACTTGTACTTCTTTTGTAGTCATGGCCTTGTTAGATATGATGATATAATATTTTTTATTTTGTGTTCTCATCAATCATGGACATAACTTCTTAGAAAATTTTTAGTTGAGCCATGACTTTTGGAAAAAGTCATTATTTTATCACCTCCCAAAAGTTTTAGAATTCTTTTGTTAGGAATATCTTGATAGGTATATCATACTTCTAAGCAATATTGAGAAATATTTATTTGGATTTGCTTTTGCATCACTTGGTAGTTTGTTTACTTTTCTTTCCTTCATTAATAATTCCATTTGACTAAGATGATACTTAATATTTCTCATCATCAAACTCATTTAATCCATCCCTACTTCAAGTGCCCTCATTAGTTTGTCTTGGGCATTTTTCAACTCTACTAATATAGTTTACTTCCCTTCTTCCAAGTATGGTTTCTCATCTCTTTGTAATGATTGAAAATTAAAAATTAAGCATTCTTGATTAGTATAGCTCACCACATCGTTTCCAATATTTCTAACAGATTTTTTGATATTCTATAGTTCACTCACATAGCTTTCATATGAAAGGTTCTTGTGATTTATCACTTTGGATGATAATGCATTAGAACATTGGTATAATATCAAAACGCATACCATTTTCATTGCATTTGGTTACTTCTTCAGATACAATTTCTTTTGGATTATAATGAAATAGATATTGAGTTTAAAATATAGAAATCCCCTTTATTGAAATTCTAAGCTAGGGTTTCATGCAAAGTATTTGGTATGTTAATGCATTAAGTAATAGTATAATTTCCCTTCTACTCATGATGTACCAAATACTTTAATCATGCAAATCATATATGACTTTGAAAATCAATATCATATGAGCTTAGAATATTAGATTAAAGGAATGAGTATTTGGTATACTCATTCTTTTCGGATGATAATTCAATAGATATTGGTATAATTGTGTGAGTATTAAAATATAAAAAGACTACCTGGCCCAGCTCAGCATGACTGGCATGATTCCAGGCAGATTCATGCCTACCATGCTGGGCCATTTAGTGTCATGCTAGATAGTGCTGGTTTCGAGGGCATCACCACCACAGGCACCATCCATAAGCTACTACCATTGCCACCACACACCTATGACCAATCACCACATAAACATACAAAAATATATAAAATAAATAAAACAAAGAAAAAACTTAATTATATATATAATAGTCAACACACATCAGACATAATATTAATGAATCATAAGTATAACTAAAAGACTAAAAATATATAAACATAAACTACAACTATTACACTATAAGAGTGGTAAAAAAATACAAATTTTATTTCAAACAAAGGTCTAAGAGATAGATATGAAATGAACATGATTAACAATAATTAATAATAATATCCAAAAAATATAATCATAAATCATAATCAAAGTATCGAAATTGAATCATAACATACCAAAATGATAATCATAAAATAAATATAATTTTAACAAATAACAATCAATCTCAATACTAATTGGTATTTATATGCAAATCATCATCATTATGTAAGCATCTAATGGTATCATTATTAGTGGCTTCGATATTCTCACACTCTCATGAGTCATCATCTGTCAATAACACTTGTGCTCCTGGTCTCACATTATCTTGAATGTACAACTCAAATTTTTCAGTACTTAATGCATGGATGTGCCTGAATGATACCCGGCCATAGTCTTGATCTTCTATATGAAATAACATTGGGTGCAACAAAAAAAATATACTTTGATGCTATGCTTGATACTAGAAGAGTTAGTAGAATTCATACCAACTTATAAGACATGGGAAATATGAATTCATATGATTTCTACCATAATAATATATCAAAATTTTTGTTATAATTATGTGATAAGATTGAATAGTAATCAATATCTGAGTACCGAGATAACTCACTCATATTCGATGGGCAACCTCATCATTTTTCCCTCACTAATTGATTAGAGAAGTCATCATCTTCAAATACAGTGTACATATCTATACTCGGAGTCAGGCTATAACTACTACCATACCTAGGGTCGTAGTATGTAAATAAGTTAGTCAATTTTTCGTGAATGACTCATCCAGGTTGGTAGCCATGGTTCATGCACATGGATATATATATATATATATATCAAAATATTTTATACCTATTCTACCTTAACCTTATAATCCATTTGTGGAACTAGGTAGAGGTGTCAAACAGGCTGGGTGGCCTGAACATGGCCCACAACCCAACCCAGTTCAACTATGCCTAGCCCGGCATAGTCCAGGACCATGCCTCTTTCTGAGTAGGCTGTCCCTTGGCATGACACGGTCTAAAACCATGCCTTTTGCCAAGTCAGGTTGCCCATGGCATGATTCATACCGTGCTGGGCTAGTAGTAGTTGTGCATCATGTCGGGCTAGGTATGACCTATGTGCCCAGCCCAGTGGCATGGTAAATTGGCCTGGGTGACCACCTAATGGGGGCCCTTTTGGTGGTCTCTCAAGAAGTCTAATTATTTATTTTTTAAAACAATTAGACCATGTGATGGGGTAGTCAAAAAAATTAGACCGCCCCATGTGGGGCGATCAAATTTTTTTAAAACAAATGTCCATGTAAGCCAACCACCTATTGCATTTTCAAGTAATGGGTCTCACATTCATCATTCGGCATGATTCAACATGCCCATATACTCGGCCATGCCACGATGTCGTGCTAGGCCAATGGGCCTTGCCAATGTTTCATACCTGGCACGACATAGCAATCTTACTATGTAGTGACTAGCAGGGCACAATGGCAATGGTCGTGCCTTACAAAAGTGGGCTATGCCAGCATAGCACAACCCATTTGACACCTCTATAGCTATGCAATAAAGAGATTGAATGGTGGACTAGTACTTTAAATATTTGTTTTCCATCTAAATGGGCATGATTCTAAATGTAGGGTGACATCTAAACTTGCTAAACATGCTATTAATGTTATATATGCAACTGAGTGCAATGAAAGTGGTGGGAGTGAACATAGACAAATACATGTTCATTGTGTCATAAGAAATCTTTCGGAATTTTATAAAAGAAATTCTTATATGCTAGTTAGAGTCATCAATAATAAGTTTCTCACTCTTACTATTGATGTACTCAGATATAATGTGTTCATAATTAACACATGACTCCAACATCATTTAAGTGTAATTCCAACAAGAGTCTCACATCTGTTTGGATTTTCTTCTTTTTGAGACCCACCGAAAAATAGAGACTACTAAACTCTTATTGAGTACTAGATATTTTAATGAGTTTCTTTATTCTTCTAATGTGTGGGAAATAACCTTTATCCCCACTTGCACTATCAATTTAATAATATAACACATATAGCTAACATGAAAAATCTCATATAATGGCCCATTTCTAATGGTCCTAACAAACATACTAATAGGGACTCTATTATTAGATGCATTATCAAATGTAATACTAAATATCTTATTGTGAATATCATATTTCTTAAAGATTCTCATCATATACTCATATATGGTAGGAAAAATATGAGGATGAAGAATCTCAGGAAATCCTAAAATTTTTTATTAAGTTTCCATATAGAAACTATATAGTGGGTAGTGTGGCATGCAAATGATGCATCTTTATGACTAGTCCAAATATCGAACATCACAGACATCACTCAACTATATTTCCTAAATTTATTAATTATATATTATTTTTATAACTTATAATATTTAATTATATTGTTCCGACATGTGGACCTAGGAATCCTATTATAAGAAGACAGGAGGTAGGTATGCATGATACCGACAACCTTAAGATCCTCTAAAAATATAATCAGAAAACCCATGATCATTATCAGTTTGATTATGCATTCCCTTCCTAAATCATTGTAGTATAAGAACAAGGTCAACGAAGCTGAACTAATTCTGGCTTCAAATACCCCATCATTCATGCTCAATTTAGTTTGTCTTAAATCTAATGCATCATATTTTTTTGTACATTGATTGGCATGCCTCTTTAGGTGGCTCGGCCACTTATACTCCTACAAGTATATATTTTTTGATAATATATTTATTATGCTAATTCTTCATGGACACCTCTATAATTTTTATTTTTTATTATCTTGAAGTGAGTCCAAACAACTAAAGTTTTTCTAGTTTTTGTTTTTTAAGTATTTGAGTTTGGGTCAAGACCATGAGAGAAAACATAGTTTCAACCTCGGACCTAATTTCCATAGACTTATCGTTATTATTCATATCTAAATCAATATTACTTTCATTATCATTATATTCACTTTTAGTCATTAGTTATTTTTTTTTTATGTTTATAAATAATTAATTCAATTTTTTCTAAACAACAAAAAAATTAATTGGATTCAGGTACTATTAGGCATTAGATTAATTACAACTAGAGGGATCATCCCATTCTAGTTTCCAACTTCCAAAGGATTGAGCCACAACCATAGTTCCATAAAGAGAAAGAGCGATAAAAAAAATTAAAGAACAAAAATAAAACTCTAAATTGTATTTTAAGATTTAAGAATGAGAAAGAGGAACAGTAGAAGAGAGCACAAAGCAGAACAAAGAGAGAGCTTTAAAACTGAGAATGAAAAACTTATTAGATTTCTGCCTCTATAGGTTTAGAGTTTATAGATTTAAAAATTTATAGATTTTTTTATTAAAATAATATATATTTTTTTTAAATTTTACTTTTTAAAATATATAGGGGCTTAAATTTGACAGCTATCAGATTTATAACTTTAGCAATTGGAATATATTCCAATGACCAGCTGTGTAGTAGTGTAGATAAATTTTTTTTAAGTCGTGATCACAATGTCAATGCACACAGCACATTCCAACAATGATAGTGATTGTTGTGACTACCAGGGTAATGTTTGCATTCGCTCGATGCTACGATGCACCCAACAATGATGAAATACACTTCCTCAGCCATTGAGACTTTTTTCCTAATAGGCTGATCTGCCCCATCAATGTGGCGAATCAGGTTCAAGTTTAATTATACTTAAAAAACCCACCACATGGATATGGTGGTTATAATGCTTAAAAAATTGCCTATTTTTTTCAATAGGTATGAGATCCAAGCTTAGGCTTGGGTCATGGTGACTAGTGACCCATGATACATTTCTGGGTCATGGTCACCGTGCTAGTACACCATGCCAATGGGCTAGACACATGAGTCATTCCTGTCCTGACATGAGGCATGAGAGCCTCTAGCCCAGCATGTCATGAGCCTTGCCTTAGGATAGCATGATCCAAGTCTATGCATAGTTTTGGTCTATGCTATGTCGGGCCAGGCATGACTCAAATGGGCTATGCCTCATGTCATGCCTAGAAAGCCTGGTCCACTTGACACATTTAGCCACAGCTCATTTCTAGAGTTATTACTTTGTATTATAGAGATAAAATGATAAAGTTGTGGTATTTCTAAAAATCATATTTTCTGACTTAAATTCTACACCTAGCCACTTGAGTATAAAAGCAAAAAATGCAAATTTTTGAGGAGGATTCTTGAGCATGAGAAAGAAAATGAAAGTGTAGGGATTGAGATCACAATTTTGCCCAACCCTAGTAGAGACAATGAGAAAATGGGCGACACAAGGCATGAGCATAAACCCTAAGGAGAGAATGAATTTTTGACTCACTCCTTAGAGAAAATCCTTGCTGCTTGATCAAATATTATTGATTTAGAGTTTGATTCTTAGATTTTTTTGAGGGCTATTATTGGAAATCCAAATTTTGATAAGAAGTATCTCAAATTATCTTGATGAAGTCATCCTCACTATCAAGATAAATTGAGTAATAGGGTTCATGTATTCCAGTTTGTGTGATGGACGCCTGATTAATTAATTTTAATCATTAGATTTTATTATGGCTTTAATATTGATAGATATGATATCTATATAGAACTAAAATTAGGATTTGACTATTAGTAGATTTGTATGTGTTATCATGGTGAATAGTGATAGGTAAGTCATAAAGCACACTTATGATTCAAGCATAATGGTAGGAAGGAAGTGACAACTCTTCTAATCATATTGTATGAGATAAACCTATACATCAAAATTTGATGTTGAGGCTATGTTAATCATAAAGTGTATTCTACTTATTATTATGATTTTGTTGTGCCGCCTAATTTTATTTGTTAGAGGATATCCCAAAAATACATAAATGAGAATATATAATTAATAGAGATCTAAAAGTGCATGGGTCATACGAGTAGTAAAGTAGACCTTCATCTTGATATTCATTTCATAGAGATTATATCAATAATTTAGTTAATTCAATAATATGGATATTTGGATTGTTAGACAATCTAAGGTTCATAGGGTTATTCATTTAATTATGTGGTGATGTTTAAATTATTCTACTTATATTGTGTTGGACACACAATGAAGGTTGGGGTGTTATATAATGACTCATTATTTTAAAGGCATATAATATATTTTTCATCAATGAGTCCATCGTAATAGTGGTCCCATTCTAGCTATCCACTCACTATGTCACAATCAAGACAAAAATTTATCTCTACAAGAGAGTCATCCATAATAACACATCATTTAGATAAAGTTTATTATATGTCATTGATAGGTATTTCATAAGCACGCTCTTATTCGCTTACCTCAAGTGTCATAAAGATCAAACATTGATATGGTATATTAGTATTTGTATTTTTAGCTTCATAAGTATCATACTCACATAATTAACATATGCTTCCCTCTAGTTTCATTGGTAAAAAATATATGAGTAAAATCAACTTGCAAGGGTTATAACCATCTTGTAAGTCACCATGTACTCGTGCATGTGTCATAAATTGTATATTACCATTCTACTTAATGATAATGCGACTCTCATATTAAAGGTGAATATATTACAAAAACATTCTATATATAATTTAGCTCAATTGTGAACTTGTTCTTTTAAGCTGTATACAATGGATTCCATGTACAAGTGGTCACACTTTTGACTTCATAAGTTTTATACTCATAATAATTAACATATATAAATTTCAAGATTCAATATATAGATTAATCTTGCTAATCTTTATTAGAAGGGTTTCTATTTTCTTCGTATCATATTCATGAGTGTGTCTCATGGTTTACATATCACCGTCCATTAGGAAAATTTTTCATAAACCTACTAATAGTTAAAACTATAACAAATAGTGGGCCCCACTCAACCTCAATCCCTAGGTGGCTCCACTCGAGTGTTAATCGATTGCCTGGCCCCTCCACCATGCATACTCATATTATTTACTTTTTTTCCTTAGGTTGCATGGTTTTACATATGGGTCATGACATACCTTCTTCCTTTCATCTTGCATCCCTAAAACTTGAACTCAAGTCCTATAATTCTAACCACAGAATACTGATTGATCTACAAGTCAATCAATATTCTATGGTGGAAATTATAGGACTTGAATTTAAGTCCTAGGAACATGACATGAAAGAAAAAAATTAATTCCTAACTCATGTGTAAAACCATGCATCTTGAGGAGAAAAGTAGATAATATGAGTATGTCCGGTGTGGGGCTAGGCAATCAGTTGACACATGGGTGGGGCTACTCGAGGACAAAAGTTGAGTGGAGCCCACCACTTGTTATAGAAACTATAATTCAAGTTATATTTAATGATTATTCATCAATTTCAATGATACAAAATAACTTAAAACATATTTATAAAAACAAATATCGCATCATATATATTCAAATTACACAAATCCAATACTCGTGCTAGTTTGGTATAAATTCTCGAATTTAGTTTAGAGATTAGAGGGTTTGAGAGTCATATCCTATAACTATAGAGGTTAAATTAAGTCATGTATCACTTGCTTTCTTATTGGACAACTAGAGAGAGTGAAATTGGCCCCTAGGATTTGGTAATTTATGTGGCTTTGCTTGTTGCATAGAGAGCGAGGGAGAAAAATGAGAGATTTTGTTGAATTTTTTTTTATTTTTTTTTTAATACTCGAGTGATTTTATGTTACTCTAAGTAGGAATTCATGACTTTCATAAGAAAGTTGTAACTTAGACCTTCATCTCTTAAGCCAGATGTCATGACTCTAGGAACTGGTTATGACTCTAGACTATATCCAAATCTTCTGGTAACAAAATTATGATGAATTAAATGACCATGACTTGGGACTAATGTCTCTATAATATGAATTCATGGTGTTGTGACGTTGGCATGGCTTTGCACATTAGTTTTCTTATCTTTAATAAAGTTTGTAATGCTGAGAAATGGTTGTAGCATGGTGAAGGTCTTTTCATATTGATATATAATTGTGCCACTATGGTAAAGGCATCATATAGACATTAGTCTTTCTTGATTATTATATGATCATGGAACTCTAATATAACCATGACACTAAGATCGTCTTGTGCATCTTATGCCTATAGCACTACGAAATGACCATGGCCTAAAATTTCTTTTTCATATATCTTCAAGTGTCTGCAATACTATGGGTGGTCATGACACTAACATTCTCTTCTCTCATATATCATATTTTCATGGCACTTAAAAATATTATGACACCAGCAATCAACTCAAGAATGAGAGTCATGACTGTCTTTTTTTTGAAAACTAGAGTTGTGGCCTTGGAAAATGCTCTTAAGTAATATTTTTGTTTTTAGTATCACAAAAGTCATAACTCTGAATAATTATTATAGCTTTGACATGAGTAGTTTTGCATATGTTTCTTTATGTATCTCAAAATCTATGGCTTTTTAAAAAGGGTGTGGATCTGACTTGAGACTACTAAGCCATAGAATTAATGTTACAAAAAATAAAGTCGTGGCACTTGGACTTGGTCACGACCTTGAGAACTAGTAAGGTACTTAGTTTCTTTGACATAGAAATAATGTTATGTTGATTTAAGTTTTATGAGATAGTTATAGTTATGCCTCCATGATAATATCATAGCCACTAAGAATATGTTATACATTAGAAAGATTGTGTTAATGAGTTAGTAGGGTCGTAGCATACAAGGGCTACCATGACCAATCAGATAGAGTTTTGGCTAAGAATGAATGTCAAAAATATGCAAGACTCGTTATTTAATTCCATTTACTAAACACTTCTTGCAACCTATTGATTTCACTACTATTTATCAAAACTCACCAAAACTTCAAAGTCATAAAATCAATCTATAATTTTTCTCATTCCATGCATACATAACAATATAAAATACCAAATTATGTATGAATATTTAGTAGTTTGAGTACCGAACAATTATAAAGCCAAAAGCATGAACACTTTTATTAGTTAAACTATTATGCATGCCTTAGAAGAATTGGCCCCTCAATTATTATATGTATTTTATAGAATATTTTTTTGAGGTTTTTACCTTTAGTGTGATAGTTGCATATTTTTATAATTGATAGTGATAGGTAACCCAAGAGACAAGCATGAGTAGAGGTGACTCATAATATGATAATCTGTGCAAAGTATATATTAATTATGTGAGTATGGTACTTACAAAGATAAAAGTATAAATATTTTTACTACCATATCTTTTTATATCTATATGATATGTGAGATCAAAGAATAAGAAAACACATGAGAAGTAATCATTAAGGATAACTATGTTGATATGTAGGCATGCATAATAAATTGACCCTTGATAGTTGCATGTTTCAATGGTAAAAATCTGAGGGGATAACTATGTGGGGATCATCATTAGGTAGAGCCCAATAGCTAATTATCACCTTGTGTGCTATTAGGGCACTATTAATTTTTACAAAAATACAACCTTCATTTTGTAACCTTTCAACTAGATCAATAGTTGACTGCTAGTTGGTTGATCGAACTATCAATATAATCTCTATGAGATTAATATATCTAAGTAGAAGTCAACTTTACTATATATATAACTTATATACTTGTGGGACTAGTTGGACAAAAGACTCTCACTCAATGAGGTTTTGGAACTTTTCCTAATCCTAAAAATTGGGTATCATAACAAAATCATAATACCTCTCACAAATGATACTTATTCTTAAAATTTGCAAGACTATGCCTAAGTTTTTCATAGAATGAGATTTTATCACCTCTCTCTTAAACCTATCAATATGTGCTCTATCACAGCCAATGAAAAACATGTCATCAACATACAATTATATTATAAGTGATATTAGTTATTGTACAAGTGCAATTTATGCACATGTGTTATGTTTGATTCAAGTTGTGAGATGCTTCTTGGATCATGTTACCCCCACAACATGAACTTTCTTGATGCTAAATTGTGTGGTTCTGTATACAAATAAACCCTAATGAACAGAAATTCTTCTTATTAAACCAATGGATGAATCAGGTATAGTATCTGTAATTTTTTTTGTTATACTTTTTAATTGTAAACTTGTTTAATTGCTCTGTATTTTGTTTTTGTTTATTCAAGTTACGATAGTATTGATTTCCCATTGTGTGGTTTTCTTCTAGGAGGCAACAATTGAATAGAAAAATTATGATTTGTGGTGTTTTTCAAAAAATGTAACATTCATCACCATTTTTCATGCACATTTGACATTTTTGCAAATAAAAGCAAGTTTGTTGTTGTCATGCATTTTTTTTACAATGTGTATGGAATTTTGTGGTTTTCATATCATAAATCTATTTTGTGGTAAAAGCAAGTTTTTTTATAATTGATATTTTTTTTTCTATGAAAATGTGTTTGCTTAAATAGTTTAGAGTATCTAGCACATTCAATCTTAGGCTCAATTCTAACTGACCTAGATTGGATGTGCTGCTCAAATGGACTAGATAAAATATCTTCAAGTCTCATTTTTTGAGGATCAAAGAATGACATATTGAGTGTAATGTTAGAGTTATTAATCGTGCATTGTCATGTAGGGATCTTTCTTACAATAAGATGAGTTGAGTTGTCCCAAATAATATTTTTTCTATATTTTCCACTTTTTTAGGTATGATGTTTTGCTCTAACAATTCATTTCTGAATATTTTATTGCTATGATATGCTATTTTTTATTATATTTTGCAAATTGAGAAATAGAAACTTCTAACACATCTTGTCGAGTCTAAAATTAACAAGTGCGTCATCATTCCAAAAATAATGAATATTGTATCCATGAAATTATTAATATCATGTACTAATTTTTTTAGCAAGTTATAATTTTAGTCATAGTTTTTGTTCTTATGTTGAAAGGGCATTTAATTATTATTTTCACAATTTATGTGTAATTTATGTATATGTAATTAGTTATATAAAATTTTCAGACAATGTAATTGTATATTAATTATTAGAAATTTTTTAGTAATATTTCATTCAATATTCAGGTGTAAAATTGTTCGTTATTTTAATTATAGCAAATTATTTATTTTATTAAAAATTAATATTAATATTTTAAAAAATATATATTTAAAGATGATGTTTCTAAAATATGTCATTAAAAGAAAACATAATCATAAAACACAATGTTTCTGAAAAGCATCATATGTGCACATCTCGTTAAAAGTCATTAAAAGTCATCATCCTAAAGTCTTTCTCATAATGACTCATCTAATAAACATCATTCAAATTGATTTAAACATGAGACCTAATAAACATATTCCAAAGAAATGTCATTGTATTTAAAAAATTTTAATGAGAAGGGAGATATATGATGCTCTAAGGAAGCTTCATCTTGTAATATTAACGATGCTTAAAAAACATCATTAAATACATTTTTTTTTGTAGTAATTATTATAATTTTTTTCACATCTTTATGATATGGTTAACCATAGTAAAATATCTTGAATAATAAATTGGTTATCATGTTATTCTTAAATTATTCCTAGTTGACTGTTATTATGCATATTGATACTAATAATGTATTAGAAACTAGTATGTATCTAAATTCTATACTAATGACAAAATTATCATGAATATTAGATATCAAGTCAATACATGGGTACTTGTTGATGAACATGCAATAGATTGAACTAACATAAGAATGTCAAATAAATTGTTTTGTGAATGTTATTGGAAATTCTCATAGTAATAATGGTGTGAGATGTTTAAACTTGAGATAATTATGATTTGCTACATGACAAGGTGTTTACTATAACATAGTCAATGGTCATTTGTAATAAGTTTAGTTTTGATGATTTTCACTAGGAATGCCACAAAATTTTCCTCTCCCACATTAGAGGAGTGATATCTTAGACTCTTTGATAGAGTGAGAAAAAAGATGCATGATGATGCTTAAACACATCAATATGAGAAATTAAGTTTATTTGGTTTGACAATCTACATTAGTATTATATCAAGAAATTTAAAAATGGACAGTACAAGTGTGATATGTACCAAAACTTGTGTCCAATTTAGATATCAATGATAAAAAGATTTGATTGCACTGTAATTTTATCATAGATAGGTGATGTTGAACCACAATATTTTTTTAATTTGAGATAACATTAACTTATTGCTAAATAGTACTCATAACTTCTATTATATTATAAGGGTGTTAATGTTACTATCACCATTATAATAATATATTGGGTCACACTCATACACCATGCATGAAGTAGAATTTAGGTATTCAAAATTTTAAGGATAGAGCTATTATTAAATTAATTGGTGAAAATATTCAAATGAAATTAATTTTATAGTTCGGTTCACATTAACAACAGGTGGTGCATTGGCGCACAACCATAAAATGAAATAATAATATGAGACTTAAAAATCCTTGTTTTTTCAGCTCTCCTTCCATGCATGCAACAGTATTTGAAACCACCCTAATATTTTGCCTTCAATGCATTTTGATGGTGGAGGGAACTTCAATAGAGATATAGTTAGATTAGGATGGGCACCTTTTAAAGTATCCAAAAACCAGGTAAATTTCTTTCCCAATTTTGACTTAGTTCTTTTGTGAATGAATTCCTCGTTTAGGGTTTTATTCAAGATTATTAGTTTTTTGCTCCATATCCCACATCTATCATGTGACCCAAAATACAAGTCTACATTTCATCATTTTCATTTGCATAAAAGTGACCAATTGAGTTTTGAAATATTAAAAGAGGGCTCTTAATAAGAGCAGAGATCATCTGGGTAATCTTTCCTCATATATATAATAAAAGGCCTAATATCTAGCCTTCATTTTTTTGTGACTTCTAAAAACATTTCCATGATACTAAGAATATAACTCTTATATGGTTTATTTAATTTATATGTGTCTTATATTTTATTAAAATGACATGTGTAAATAAAACATATGATTAATATTATGCATCTCATCTATGTCATGTATATCATATGGAACGTAACATTTTAAATAATAACATTAGAATCTAAATGAATATAATTAACACTGCCATTATTTTATTTCAAATATCTTCCTTCACATAGGCATTAACATAATGCCAATCTTGAACATGGATGTGTACCTTGTGTTGTGGTTGTTTTAATGCCCCATTAGATGGAAGTCTTTGCCCTTTTCAATCATAAAACATACTCTTTGTTACTTTATCTTGTAAAGAAATTTGTTAAAAGTACTAACAAGATTACAAGAGACACAATTTATGTATCATACATGAAGTTAAATGTTAATTTTTTATCATTCTAGAAATTAAATATATGTAAACATATTTATCATATTGGGGCCTAGGGAATTTTTCATAATCATATTAATAGTGGAAGGATCTGAAAAATATGGACCAAAACAACTAGGAGTAGAAGCCATTGAAAATATCTTGTAAATTTCAACTCATCTTCTTGAGTCACTATTGGCATTCTTCTTCTATGAAACATTTACTACATAATAAAATCAATGATAAAATTAATATAAAAAGTTACATGAGTGGTGTGTCACACATTATAATCGTATAGTAAATCATATATATTCATATTCCTACCAATATTATTAGCTATATATGTCATCTACATTATTATCATTAATAAATTCTTTATATCTTTCAATAATGTTTCCATGTCATGATAATAGAACATTTGTTTTGATAGTTTCTCCTATAGTATTATTTCTATCCTAATTGATTACATAATCTTTTACTAGGTCATGCATATGAAAACTGAGTGGTACTACTACTCATATGGCTTTGGATGATTAAAACATACTTCATAAGTCATTTCATAAACCCCTCAAATTTGTATCTATGTAATGGTGTACATTTTTGTGTCATTTTAATGTCAACATAAAAGACAATTCTTGTTTGAGATGCAAGCACAAATTATTCATCTATGCACATGGTTCATTCAAAATTTAAACATAAATCCATATTCATCATATGTTATCCCTCTTGCAATATTTATTACATCCCACCAGTCACACTTGTATAAAATAACTCTATTTTCACTAAAATAATGTAGTTTAATTATATCAATTAGCACACCATAGAAAGAAATACAATTAGAAATTAGTTTTATATCTTTGGCACTAGAAAACCTTGATACCTTTCTAGATACAATATCCTTTCCAAATATGGTACATCATTAACATAAACACACATAAATAATACAATTAGAAAACACACATAATTAGTTTTAGAAATTAGTTTTATACCTTTCTAGAATACAATTAGACATGACATATATGATAGTTACTATTTAGTATGTATCAATGGTATGGTTCGGATCATCATGTCTGATTCTGATGCTAGCACTAGCCTCAACATTTTTGATGTCATTATATGAGTCATCATTCACCATCAGTCTTTTCATGTTATCTTGAATAGACATCTTTGAATTTTTTTTGTCCTTCAAGTCATCATTCACCAATAGTTGTGGCTTTGCCAAGCAATGTGACATTGGCAATATATAAACTAAAAAAAAGCATGATGTATAGCCCAACAAAATATCATGCCATTCCTAAAAGTCATGACATTCAAGGAGGATAAAGTTGATGAGAAAAACCTAAAATGTGATTCAACACTGAAAGAAATTCACAAAGAAAAGAATAAGTGAGATATTAAATGATGAAGCTAGCTTGGATAGATGAAATCGATGATGAAGGTAGTAGCTTTTTGATAGTCTAGTTATAGATATTAAATGTAGTGCTGCTTGGGAAGCAATCTAAGAATTTTTTTTTTCTATGATGTGATGAAATAAATGTACCCATTAACATAATTGATTTTTGTACGTACCCACCAATTTAGTCATATAACTCAAACTATAGAAAGTTATAGAGCTAAAACTACTCGGTTCAAAATCATGACAATTATTAAATAACATGATTTTTGAGATATGAAATATTATAAAAAATATTACTCTAGTATAGACATTCCCAAAGGTCATGACTCTTGTCCTCAAGAGAAATCAAAGCTACGACTTTTTATTCTAGCTAATTGCTAGTAATATGGTATCTTTGCAGCATTGTGACAATGTGATATATGAAAGAAATCAAGGCTAGTGTCATGACCATTCACGGCACCTTACACAAAGAAAGAAATATTTTTGTACAATAGTCATTTTTTAGATCGTGGCCATATGATATGCATGATTAATATTCTTAGTATCATGGTCATTTCCTAGTACCATGGTAAATGATTATCAAAATAGAACAATGCTAATGCCATAGCCATTTCTCAACACTAAGGCATATTATGATATAAGAGACCATTCTTAGCACCATTACCATTCTCAATGTCATGGTACTATTTTAAGAATAATAAAGAGAAATATGCACAAAGCTATGACCACTACTAAGTGTCACAACTTTGTGTATATAGATATTACTTCTAAGTCATGATCATTGCCCAGTATCATGATGTTGTATTATAGAATGATAGGGATATACTCTAGAGTTATGGACACTTTCTAAAGTAGTGACTTTGAGCTTAAGAGATGAAGGTTTAAGTCATGGTTTTTTTCTGAAGGTATAACTTCCCACTTAAAATAATGCAAAATCATCCAAGTATAAAAGAGGAAGAGAGAGGAATTCCTAAAATTTTTTTTATTTCTTCTTCTTCTTCCAACTAAACAAGTAAAAGCCTTAGTGTAACTACCAAACCCTAAAAAAATGTCATACTTTTTAGGATCTTCACAAGCAAGAAAGGATTCAAGACTTAATACTAATCCCAAGAGTTGGGAGGCATAGCTTTCAAGCCCCCCTCTTAATGATAGATTTGGAAATATCTATTAAAATAACATATGATTTAGGGTTTGTGTAAATTGGTTATGTGATATGATAATTGTTTTACATTAATAGATATATTTTGATTTTTGTTGTGTTAAGGATATTGATGGATGGGTAATTAAATAGAACATGAACTAGGGTTTTAACTATTTGAAAGTTTGTGAAAGATTGTCATTGTGGATAGTCATGGGAAAAGCATGAAGCTCACTTGTAGATACAAAAAGAAAGAAGTGATAGCCCATCTAACTATGATATGCAAGATAAACTTAAACATTAAAACTCAAAATTTAAATATGTTAATTATTTTGAATATGATTTTTACGAAGCTAAAAGTAAAATTACTTTTACATGCCAATCCTTGTACAAGTCTTAGAAAAGTAGTTCTCAATTTAGATGGATATTATATAGAATATTCTCATAAGAATTTTACCTTTAGTGTGAGATCACATCATCTTTGAAAAGGATGGTGATAGACAATCCATAAGATATACTTGAGTAAGTTGTGACTTATAAGATGGTGACAATCCTTGTAAGTTACTTTTCCTCATATAGTTCGGACTAGTGAAACTTGAGAAAAAAATCCATGAATTATTTGAGTATGACACTTATGAAACTGAAGATATAGATACTTATAAATCATGTCAATTTTTGGCCTTTATGACACCTAATGCCTGATAATAAGAGTGTACATATGAAGCAATTATCAAGGGAAATTAATGAGTTGCTTAAAAGATATAATATTATGAATGATTCTCAAGTAGGGATGATTTATTATCTCAATGTTGAGATACCAAGGAGACAACTATGAAAGGATCACCATTGGGATAAGTTCAATGGTGATAATCATTTTGTATGCCATTAGGGCAATGAGTCATTATACAACAATTTAATTTTCATTCTATATCTAAATATAATATAATTCAAACTAATTTGAACATATATCACTTAAATTAAATGAACAATCACATGAATCTAAGATTGATTCCACAATTCAAAATATCTATTTTACTAGAATTGAGTTGTTTTATTATTAAATAACTAAATTATCAACATAATTTCTATGATAACACTACTTGTATGACCCTTATACTTATGGATCTATTTTAATGAGATACTCTTGCTAATGAACTTTTGATATATTACCTATTCAATAAAATTAGATGGCATAACAAAATCACAATGGTGATCAAAATCCTTCCATGCCCTATTACAATCAAAGGTGTGAGATTTTTCTATAGGCATTTTGAGTTTTATTGGTGATTTATCAATAACTTAACAAAGATGGAGAAGCCATTATGCAAACTCTTGGAGAAGGATGTGGTATTTGATTTTGATCAAGAATATTCAATACATTTAAAATTAAAAATGAAATTAGTTGAAAGCCTAATCTTGACTATGCTAAGATGGGAGAAGCATTTTTTATCATGTACGATGCAAATGTATATGCCATGGGAGCCATATCAAGATAGAAATAGGACAAGATCTCTATGGCAATTTTTTATACAACTATAGAAAATAAAGTATTAGCTATGATTTTCTCTTGCAAGAAATTCCAATCATACATCTTTTGAACAATGGTATTGATTTACAATTATCATGATGTCGTATACTTCTTGATGACAAAAAAGGAAGGTGGGTTGATATTGATAAGATGGATATTATTTCTTTAAGAATTTAATTTAGAAATTAGGGACAATAAGAGAAGTAATAATATGATAGCTGACTATTTATCATGATTTGTATCTAGGGACAAAAGAATAAAAGAATCTAAAATTGTGGAGGATTTTTCAAATGAACATGTTTTAATGATAAAGGCCAAACTACAATGATAACATTGATTTCATTATTTGTTTAGCATATATTATCTCACCCTACTTTCTTATTTCTTATTTTAAAAAAAAGTATTGTATGACATGAAAAATTATTTATGGTATGATTCATTATTATTTATGAGATGCATAGATTAGATTATAAGAAGATGCATGCTCAAAGATGAATAAATAATGATCATCCTAAAATATCACTCATCATCATATGAAAGATATTTTGGTGGTAGCAAAACTACCTAGAAGGTATTATAATCTAGTTTTTTGACCTTCATTATTTTTAGATTGTCAAAATATGGTATGCTTATGGAATAAATACTAAAAATTGGATAATATATCCAGATGACATGAAATGCCACATAAGTTTGTTCTTGAAGTGGAGATTTTTGGTATATGGAAAACTAATTTCATGGTCATTTTTACCGCAAGCTTGTGCGAAAAAGTACATCCTTATGGTAGTTGATTATGTGTCAAAATGATTGGAAGTAGTAGCGGTGAAAAAAAATTACTCAAAAATAGTTTTGGGTTTCTTGCGTAAAAATATCTTCACTTGGTTTAGCATGCTATAATATTTTATAAGTGATGATAGAAGTCATCACCACAATCAATTATTTAATATATATTTTATGAACCATGGAACTATGCATAAAAAGGAAGTTTCATATCATCTACAAATAAATGGGCAAGAGGTGATATCAAATATATATTGAAAAAGATAGTTAACCCATCTAGAAAAGATTAGTCTCGGCAGTTAGAGAAACACTCTAAGCTTATAGAACTCTAATTAAAACTCCATTGGAGATGTCTCCTTATCAACTTGTTTTTAGTAAGGTTTATCATTTGCTAGTAGAACTTGAATATCAAGCATGGTGGGCTATTAAGCAATTGAACTACCACATAGATGATGCAAAAGAAATGATACTTCTATAGATGAATGGACTAGAATAATTAAGGAATGAAGCTTATTATAATTTAAGGATCATTAATGGATAAAACAAAATGATACATGATAAAAATATACAAAGGAGAGATTTCAAAATAGGGGAGAAGATATTGGTTTTCAAATCTTAACTTAAGTTATTCTTGGGAAAGTTGAGGTCTCAATAGTATGGACCCTTTATAGTTATGGATGTGACTCATTATGGGGCATTCATGGTTCAATCAAAAAAGGAATAGAATTCAAAGTAAACGAGGAAAGAGTAAAGTGTTATATGGCTTCAACAATAATTTTGGAAAGTCATAAATAAGTAGAAAAAAGAATAGAGTCAATAATAAAAGTCAAAGCTTTGAATAGCACCGCAACTTTGTAAATACACAAGCTAAAGAAAGAAGCATCAACCATCCATAGCACCATGACTTTTAAGATCCAAGAAGAAATAAATTGAAGTGCAACCCAATAAAAAGTCATGATGATCTTTAAAATCATGACATCGAGGAAAGATAAAGTTGTGGTGATCCAAAAAGCTATGACATCCTTGGAAAGAAAGAAAAAGAAGGAAGCCCAAGAAAGAAGATACAATTAATGATTCAACACTAAAAGATAGCTTAGGACGAAAATAAGAAGTGAAAGATTATACGATGAAGCTAGCTTGGATAATTGAAATAATCAATAGAGGTAGCAACTCTTTGATGGTCTAGCTACAGATATTAAAAGAATATATTTTCTACATGGTATAATAAAATAACACAGATCTTTTTACACTCACCAATTTAGTCATCAAACTTAATTCTTATTGTTACTCATTTATATATCCACAAAAAGAAGTAACTTCATCATCTAAACATAATATTTCTTATGGATCAAACTCAATTTAGTCATAGTATTTACTTATAGAGGATGGATAAAAAGTACAAATTTTGTATATAGAGAGAGAAAGTAATTTCTTAAGGATGAGCAATCACTTTAGTATATGAGTATGTTTGGTATCCAAAATACCAAATAATACTAGTTATTATAGTGAATTTTCATAGCATATTTGTATAGAAAAAAGTATTAAATAGAATAAGTTTACTAAATTATGGATTTTGATAGTTTATAATATATAGTAGTAAAATTAAGTAATGTTTGAGTGAAATGTGAGACTTGATGGATTATTGAGAAGAAGAGCAAAAGTCATGTAAAGTCAAAATATTCTTTATGTTATGACTTTGTTACATCTCATTAAGCTTATAGAATAGTTTTTGTGTCAATTCTTGATATATACTTTTCAAAAATAGTCTTATTAATATTCATATACTATGACTATACTAACTAGTTGACACAATTATTTTAAATGTAACTTATTCTTTTTAGCTGTGAAACTTTCTTGGAGTCACACTCACACTAGCTCATAATAATTTAACTACTATATATTAATTCTATATCACAGTACCAAATATCCCACAAGTATTAAAAGTCATAGTAGCCCCCTACAACATGACTTTCTCATTATGAAGTCACTTAAGTCCAAGGGTAAAAGCTATGGTGTTATTCCCAATACTATGACTTTTAGCTATAGAAAGTTCTAGAGAACAATAATTAAGTCTTGGTCATTTCTAGGGTCATAACTCTTAGATATAAAGAAATGATCAAAGTTGTGGCTTATCCATGGCATCATGACATTGGATTTTAAAGGTAAAATACACAAGTTTTGGTCATTCACAATATCATTATTTAGTGTTATAGAGGCAAAATGGGTGGTCATGATCATTCTCATTGTCAAGGCCATCTGATACAAGAGATAAATTAAAGCCACAACCTATCTCCATTGCAACAACTTTGATTTCTAGAAACAAAATATACAATCATGATAATTCCCAATGTCATATCATTCTAAAGATAGAAAGAGACCAAAGTCACACCCTATTCCTATAGCATTAACTTTGTATTCTAAAGACAAAAATGTGAAGCCATGATGTTCCTAAAAGACATGACTTTCAAACTTAAATTTCATACATAACCACTCAAGTATAATACTATAAAACATGAAATTTTTAAGAGAAATTCTAGGGCAAGAGAGAAAAGATAATTTTTTGGTTTGGAACAGCAATTTCTCCAAACCCTTGGAAAATCTATGAGAAAATGGGTGACACAAGACATGAGCATAAATCTTAAGAAGGAGGCATGAATTTTGACTAACCCTAGAGAAAATTTTAAGGTGCATGACTGAGTGTTGTAGATTTAAGGGTTTAATTCCTAGATACTTTTGAGAGCTATCAATGGGAACCCAAAATTTGATGAGATGTATAATGCATCACAATTTATCTTAAGTGAATTCCTTTCTAATGTAAAGTTAAATCGAGGTCTAAGGTTGGTTTATTTTATTTTCTATGATGAATGTTCGATTAAAAAATTTTAATATTTAGATTTGGTTGTAGTTTGGATATTAATAGATGTAGTATTTATGTATAATTAAAATTAAGATTTTACTATTGATATATTTGTGCATGCTATCGTGGTAGATGATAACAAGTAAGTCATAGCCAAGAAGCACACTCATGCATATTTGTAGGAAGGAAGTGATAACCCTTCCAATCATTATGTGTAAGACAAACTTATACATCAAAATCCAACATTGAGTTATGTTAATCAGGTGAGTATGTCACTTAGGAAACCAGATGCATGAATACTTTTATAAGTTAATCTATTGTATATATCTTAGAAGAACTAACCATTAATTAATGTGTGCATTTTATCAAATATTTTTATAAAGATTTCACTATTAGTGTGGGAGTCACTTGTCATTATGGTAGACGATGACAAGAAACTCATGATACATGTGCAAATGGCATTGACTCATAAGGTGGTAATAGTCTTACGAGTTGCTTTCTCTCATATAAGTCTTACCAGTGAGATTTGAAGAAAATATATGTTAATTATATGGGTATGATACTTATGAATACAAAAATATAGATACTTTTAATACCATATTAGTTTACATATATGACACATAAAACCAGTGAATAAGAAAGCATATACAAAGTAACCATCAAGGATAGTTGATGAGTTGCTTTAAAAGTTTGGACTTGTGGATAACTTTCGAGCAAAAATGATTTATTATTTCATTGGTAAAGTACCGAGAGGACAACTATGAAAAAAGATAATTATTATGGAGGGCCCAATAGTTTATAACCACCTTATATGTCATTAGGGTAATAGAGTATTTTCACTATAATACAACCTTTATTATATAACCAAATATTAAATTATCCTAGCTATTTAGATAAGCTATTGTGTGTAATAGAATAAACCAACCATAGAATCTAATAATCTTATCTAAAACTTAGTAATATTTTTTAAACTAGATTAGTAGTTGACTGATAGTTAATTGATCATACTACCTATTAATCTATGTGGGATCAAGATCTAGATGAATGTTTACTTTACTACCTATATGACACTTATACTTGATGAGACTGGTTGGACAAGACACAATCACCTAATGAGGGTTTCAAATTTTTCCTAATCCTAAAATTATGGCATCATAACAAAGATCCAACAACTAACAAGCCCTATGATTCCAAATGTAAGGATACCAAATGTTTTGATATCCAATGTAACGATCAAAACCAAGAAGAGCTGATGCCAAATTATCTACAAAACATATTGCCCATAGGATCTTGTTTATGATTTGTTGGATCTACCTTGGCTCACTACTAGTTGATAAAAAACATCAATGAATAAGGTAAATTTGCTACACAAATGACATTGCGATTATATATGAACTATAAGAGAGAGAACAAACACAACCAAATACACACAAAAGGGGGGGGGAGGGGAGAGAGAGTGTGCCCATAAGAAATCACTATGTTATTTCCTCTAATCTACATTGTGTTCATTACCTTGTCTTTTTCTTCTTATAATAGTTCATTTACTAATTATTTACATATAAAATATGAATATCAATAAATTATATCATGATGATACACCTTGTGTCATGGCAACACCAAAGACAATAGTCAAGTATCTCACTAACAAATGGAATCGTGATAATATGTTTCATGTCATGAGATTATTTTAGTCATGACAATATATTTTACATCATGGGACTATTCTAGTTACCACAACATGGTTCATATCGTGATAACAACTTGAGTGTAAGACTAAAGAAAAAAGTTGTAGCTTTAATAAGTTATGCAAAATGTTGATCTAGTCATGACCCTGAAGAACCACATCATGACATCAACACATCATGATACCTATTTTTAAGGTTATGCCATCCTTTTCCACAACAAATTTCTTCTAAGATTCCCAATGATATATGAGTCAATCCTAATATTCACTTACTTGAAAAATACTTCATCAATCATCACTCATTTGTGCACCATTAGAACTTCTTAATGCCTATTTACTTCAGTAAGTAGTTCACATAAGTAACTTTGGTATCAATTTTCTCTAGCTAAATGAAGTTATGCTTCACTTATTTTTTTATTGGACTTTATTACATTATCCAATTTTGTTGAAAAATCAATATTCCAAAAGCATGTTTATATGAGTAGTAAAGAGAACTTTCATCTTAATTTCAATTTCACAGAGATTTATATAAGTAGTTTGACCAACCAATAGTGAGATGACACAATTTTAGTAGATGATATATTTTATGTCTTTGGTAGGACTCTTAGATCCTAGTTTTTTCCACTTGACTTGTATGATGAATGTTCAAATAGTTTGATTTATGTAGATTTTGGATATAAAATGAAAGTTTGATTATTGGAGAATGTCTCTTCGCCTTAATGGCATTTTAATTAGTTATTACCATTAAGCTCATTCTAAAGATGATCTACTCATAGATGTTCACTTAATATTTTATCATTGAGAAAAAAAAATTATCTTTGCTCGAGAGTTATACAAAAGTTTATAGCTTTTAGACAATTTGTTAATTATATTTTATGGTTATTAAATATGTAAATTCTTATTCTTCGATCTCAAGTAGCATAAAGACCAAGAACTAAAGTGGTATACTAGAAAAATTAATATATGCTTCCCTCAAATATTACCAATTTGAACCATATGAATGAAAACAACTCAATTAAGTATCACCACCTTGTGGTTGACAACCACTTGCTCCTATCAATTACTTGTCATCATTTTCCATGATGACATTATGTCTCTCACACTAAAAGTGATACTCAAAGTAGAACCTTCAATATAACATCCATATTAATCGATATCTAATTCTTCTATGATATGTATAATGAAGTGACATATTAAATCATTTGTACTTTTGATTTTATGAGTGTTATACTCATAATGGTTAACATATATTAATTTTAAATTTTAACATATAGGTTTGTCTCACACATTAAGGGTAGAAGGGCTATCATTTCTTTGTGGTTTACCATCACTATCCACCACAACAATACACACAAACCTACAAATAATCAATCTCTAATTCAAGTTTTATTTAATAACATTATCAATCAATTTTCATTTCATAATACATAGTAAACACATTAATTATTTATGTGGAATACCGGAAAAAAAATGAATAAATAAATAATATGATTTTTTTTTCTAGAAAAAAAATAGGCAAAATAATAATTTTTTAATAAGAAAAATAAGCTAAAAATTTTAGAACCCTGATAATAAAATGGATTTCATTATTGAATTCGTCTTGAAAAATATAGCTACGGTGATAAATTTCGTCAAATTCTGAGGAAGTCAGAATTTAATTATTTTTTTAAAATTTATTTAAATAATTAGTTGAATAATTAAAAAAAAATTGAAAAGACCATGCCACGATGTCAACACGTGGTTGCGCATGCATGATCCAAGCATCACACACACAATAAATAATAATAATAATAATAATAAGTTATATATATATATTATTTTAATAAAATAAAATTAAAAAATGATGGGAAACTATAAAACAAGATGACAAAAAGATATACTTCGAGGAGAGAGAGACATATTGCAGATGAAAAAAATTTAAAAGTTTCGTTGATTTTCTTTTGATCATATCAGATTATTCTAAAGTCGGGATAGAATAGTCCAAGAATAAAAGTTATTCTATGCTAAGAGATCTTCAGTTTTATATCAAATTTATAATATTTTCGTGAAATATTCTGAGTGATTGTGATTTTCACTTATTAGAATTTCTTTCTATTTAAAGGCCCTAAATGATCATGATTTATATTTCAATTCGTACTAATTAGAAATTTTATTGTGAATGATTAATTGGTAAAAATTTTATATGTTTCGTTTAGTAAAATATATTGAAATATAAATTGGGTTTGGATAATTATAAATGTGTTTGGAACATGGTTTAATCATAAGTGTCATATTTTTATTTTATGTGCACATGAATATTCCATATAAATGGGTGGTGCATGACACACACACACACACACACACACATAAAGGTATAATGGATTGTAATTTGCAAACTTAAATTGGGACAACGTCCATACTGAGTTGCATGGTATTTTTATCTGGAGCATGGAGCAAACTCGAATTGGGACATGTCTAGGCTGAGTTACGTTGTGGGTTTTGGAAAATATCCAAGGTAAAAAAATTATTGAATAATATCCAATATAATTTTTCGGAGGAGGTTCATATTTCTCAGAGTATGTCCAAGAAAAGTATAATTTATTCAAAGAATGTCCAATATTATTTTTCAGAAGATGTCCATATCTTTTGAATAATTTCAAAAAAAAGAATATTTTTATAGATATATACATATATACATATATATATATATATATTTCTCTGCATCTATATATAATATATCATAATTAACTTCGGCATGTGTGAGGAAGTCGTTGGGACTCAGGAATATGAGCATATAAATATTTTATTCAGAATTGCATTCATATAAACATTGTACTTAAATGGGTGTTGATATATATGCATGATATTTTACCTGCACTTAGGTAGGGAGTAGCCCTATATAAGTTTACCTCTACTGAGCTTTGTTCACTCCGTTGTAGGACCCCTTCCAGGTACATGTCCAAAACAGATAACAAACCCACATACGAAATCACACATTTAAAGAAAAGCTGGTTGTGGCTTGAATAATATATTATGTGTTTTTATTCCGCTGAGCAAATAAAAAAATGTACATTATATTTGAGATAATTTTATTTTATTACACATTTTATTATATGATGGAATGAATGGGACTTCCTAGGGGATGGGTGTCACATCTTGGTATCAGATGTTAGGTTTATGATTACCAATAACTCGGAAATTGGTATAAATTTAATAATGTGGTAGGAATGTTTAGATATATAGATATCTAATACATGGGGGAAAAAAAAGAAAAAACAGTAGGGTAAAGAACCATAACCTTAGCAGTTTCGAAAATGAAAAGATATTTTCAAAATGAAATATTTTTTATTAGTTGGCATGTGCACTAATAATAAAAAATAAATGTGATTCTTAGATTATTATTTGATTTATGTAGATGAAAAGTAGAGAATGAGGACACAAGGGATGTCCACAAAATGAGGATCAACCCCTAGCCATCTTTGACCAATAGACTTTTAATAGAAGCTGCGGGTGTCACAATTGCTAGGGTTGCACATACTAGTGCAGCTGGAGGTCAAAAAGGGCCAAGTAACCTACAAAGATTCAAGGTAGATCATCCTCCAACATTTATGGGAAGAGGGGACTTAATGACAACAAATCATTGGTTATGAAAAGTTGAGAAAAACTTGGATGAGCCATTACATGTGACTTCTCCCTTGTGAACTAAGGTGAAAATTAGTCAAATATGTCAAGATTGTGAATTAGAAATCTCAAAAATTCTACTCATGGTAGACCTTAGGGTCATGTACATGTCGGATTTCAATGTAATTCTTGGCATGGACTTGTTAACAACACATTGAGTCATTATTGATTGTAATCATAGAAGAATTATTATTTGCATACCAGACTATGTATGTATTATGTATTATATTTCAGAGGGATAAGCATGATGTTTTGCCCCAAACTATATATGATTTAAAATGGCATGGACAACATATGGGTTGGCTGGCATGTCTTACTCTAGAAGAATAGACTTTGAATATGGATCTTCCTTGGATAGTTTGTGAATACACAGATATTTTTTCCAGATGAATTACTAGGATTACTCTCGTAAAGGAATGTGGACTTTAGTATTGAGTTACATCTTACATCCTGGTACATCACCCATTTCTATGACTTCACATGCGATGACACCAATTGAATTACAAGAACTCAAGGTCTAGATACAAAATTTGTTGGACAAAGGTTTCATTAGACCTAGTACTTCACCTTGGGGTGCTCCAATTCTATTTACAAAGAAAAAGGATAAAACTCTTCGATTATGTATTTATTATTGATAGTTGAATATGGTTACGATAATGAATCAATATTCATTACCAAGGATTGATTATTTTTTTGACTAGTTTAAAGGAGCACAGTCTTTTCTAAAATAGATCTTCGTACAGGATATCACTAGTTGTGAGTTAGGGAGGCTGACATCCCTGAGATAGCATTTAGAATCTGGTACGGGTATTTTGAGTTTATAGTAATTCCTTTTGGTTTAACGAATGCGCCAGCTACATTCATGGATGTCATGCATAGAATATTTCTGCTATATTTAGATGATTTTTGTGTGATTTTTGTAGATGTCATTTTGATCTATTCTCAGTCTGAAGAAGTGCATGAAAGTCATTTAAATATTATTTTCCAAACTATGAGAGAATATAAGTTGTATGCGAAATTTGGTAAATATGACTTTTGGTTGACACAAGTAAAATTTTTTCGACATTTAGTATCATCTACCGGTGTCTCAATGAATCCTGAAAAAGTAGGGCTAGTCATAATTTGGGAGAGACCAAAGTTAATTTTTGAGATACGTAGTTTTTTGGGATTGGCTAGGTATTACAGAAGATTTATTGAGAATTTTTCCCGGTTAGCTGCTCTAATGACTAGATTGACCAAGAAGGAAGTCAAGTATTAGTTGACTGATTCATATGAAAATGTATTCTATGAATTAAAATGGAGACTTACTTTAGCTCCTATTCTAATAGTTCTGGATAGGGGACAGAAATATACAGTGTATTGTGATGCCTCAAAAGATGGATTGGGATGTATTATAATGCAATCCAAGAGAGATGTAGCTTAAGGTTCAAGGTAGTTAAAGAATCATGAGCGGAATTACCCTACACGTGATATAGAGTTAGCAACTATATTCTTTGCTTTAAAAATATGGAACCACTATTTGTATGAGGAGTAAGGTATGTTCAAGCCACAAAAGTCTGAAATATACCTTTACACAATGAGACATTAACATGAGACAACATTGATAGATGGAGTATCTAGAAGATTATGATTTTACTTTGCATTACCATCCAAGTAAGGTAAATGTGGTGGTTGATGCACTTAGTTGGAAGTCATGAGGTGCACTAGTTAGTATAGCTTCACGAAAATAGGATATGCTTGAAACTAGTGGAATGATTCAGCTTACAATATAGTAGTCAAAAAATCAAGGTGTTATCAGAATTTTAGTAATCACACCTTCCCTATGAAATAAGGTGATTGAGATCCAGAAACAAGATACAAAAATATTATCCATAAAGAACTGAGTAGAGACTGGTACATGCGATGAAGGTTGGGCTATTCATATTGATGATAGTATTCAGTTTAGGGGATGGATTATGGTTCCCCAGATAGTAAAATTGAGAGAGGAGATTCTTAGATAATTTCACTGTTCTTGTTTTATGGTATATTTGGGTTACATAAAGATGTATAATGATCTTCGTTGCCAGTATTACTAGAATGGGATGAAAAGATACATTGGGGATTTTGTTCGACAATGCCTCACATATCAACAGATAAAGGCTGAGCATCAGATGCCAGTAGGATTATTCCAGTCTTTGGAGGTAGAAGAATAGAAATGAGAGCACATCATAATAGATTTTGTGACTAACTTGTCATGGGTATCATGAAAACATGATATTGTGTGGGTAATTGTGGACATGCTTACAAAATCAGCACATTTTCTGGCAATGTGGATGATCTTCAAATGCGAGGAATTATGCAGGTTATACATATGAGAAATCATCTGATTACATGGAGTGCCAGTATCTATTATATTGCACAAAGATCCTAGAATTATGGCTCATTTTTAGATGAGTTTCCAGAAAATAATGGGAACACAATTGATAATGAGCACTACTTTTTATCCACAAATAGATGATCAGTCAAAATAATCATATAAGTTTTGGAAGATATGTTGTGAGCATATTTTCTAGATTTCAAATGTAGCTGGGAAGAACATCTGTAATTGGTCTTGTTTGCCTATAACAATAGTTATCATGCAAGTATCCAAATAGTACCATATGTAGCATTATATGGAAGGCCATGTCAATCTCCAATTTGTTGGGCCGAGGTGGGAGATAGTTCCATCATGGGTCCAGATGTGATTAGAGATACCTTATAGAAAGTAGATTTGATATGACAACATCTTATTACAGCTCAAAGTTGACAAAAAAGTTATGCTGATAGAAGATGGTGACCTCTAGAATTTGAGGTGCAAGATCATATTTTCTTAAAAGTAATTCTAAAAAGAAGAGTGATCAGATTTGGAAAGCATAGAAAGTTATCGGCAAGTTATATTATGCCTTTTGAAATACTTGAGAGTGTAGGTTTGGTTGCTTATTGATTGGCATTACCATCATATTTATCTGATGTCCATGAGATATTCCACGTCTTTATGCTTAGGAAATATATTTTTGATCCAACTCATGTAATGGATTGGGGCGAACTCATTATTGATGCAAATGAAATGTTTAAAGAAATACCAATACATATCATTGATAATTGAGACTAAGTTTTGCGATGCAAGACTGTGATGCTAATAAAAGTAATATGGTAGCATTAAGGAATAGAAAAAGCAACATGGGAACGTGAAAACACGATGCGTGTTGCTTATCCTTCAGGATATATTTATAATTAAAAGGTTGTATTTGTGAGAATTTCAAGAAGAAATTCTTTAAGAAGGAGAAAATGTGAAATCCCAAAAATAAATAAATAAATAAATCATATAATTTTTTTATGGAAAAAAGGGCAAAATGGTAATTTTGTAATAAGAAAAGTAAGTTAAAACTTTTAGAATCCTATTGATAAAATGGATTTCGTTATTGAATTCATCTTGGAAATTATAGCTACGGTGACAAATTTCGTCAAATTCTGAGGAAGTCAGAATTTAGTTATTTTTATAAAATTTATTTAAATAATTTATAGAATAATTAGAAAAAAAAATGAAAAGACCATGCCATGACATTAGTACGTGATTGCACATGCACGGTCAAATTGTCACACACACACACAAAATAATAGTAAGTTTTTTTAATATATTATTTTAATAAAATAAAAAAATAAAAAAAATGACGGGAATTTGGAAAACAGAATGACAGGAAAATAATAAAAACATACTTCAGAGAGAGAGAGAGAGAGAGAGAGACAATGTAGAAAAAATAATAAAATCATATTATATTATTCTAGAGTCGGAATAGAATAGTCCAATAATAAAAGTTGCTCTACGCGAAGTGATTTTTAGTTTGATATTAAATTTATAAAGTTTCCATTAAATATTCTGAGAGGTTGTGATTTTCTCCTATTGGAATTTCGATCTATTTAAAAGTCATAAATGATCATAATTTATATTTTAATTCGAACTGTTAAGAAATTTCATTAGGAATGATTAATTGGTGAACATTTTATGTATTTCATTTAGTAAAATATATTGATATGTGAATTGGGTTTGGATAATTATATATGTGTCTGGAATATGGTTTGATCATAAATTGTATATTTGCTTTCATGTGCATGGAAATATTTCATATAAATGGGTGGGTACATGATATATATATATATATATATACGCACACATATATATATACATATAAAGGTATAATGTATTGTATTTTGCGAACTTGAATTGGGATAATATCCAGACTGAGTTGCATGATATTTTTATCAGGAGCACGGCTAATATAAATATGTGAACTCAAATTGGGGCACGTCCAGGCTGAGTTACGCGGTAGTTTTTGGAATATATCCAAGGAAAAAAAATTATTGGAAAATATCCAATATAAATTTTCGGATGAGATCCATATTTCTCTGAGTATGTCCAAGAAACACATATTTTATTCAGAGAATGTCTAATATTATTTTTCAAAGGAGGTCCATATTTTTTGGAATCATTCCAAAAAAAATAAATATTTTTATAGATATATATATATATATATATATACATACATACATACATTCATATATATATATATATATATATCTCTACATCTATATATAATATATCATACTTGACTTCAACATGTGTGAGGGAGTAGATAGGACGTAGAAATATGGTAATATAAATATTTTATCCATAATTACATTCATATACACAATGTACTTGAATTGGTGTTGATATATATGCATGATGTTTTACGTGCACTTAAATAGGGAGTAGCCTGTAAGAGTTTACCTCTACTAAGCTTTGTTCACTCTGTTGTGGAACCCAATTTAGGTACAGGTCCAGGATAGATGATAGACACATGTGTGAGATCGCACATGTGAAGAAAAGCCACAGGTTGTGGCTTGAAAAACATATTATGTGTTTTTATTTCAGTGAGCAAATAAAAAAAAATGTACGTTACAATTGATAATATTTTATTTTATTACATATTTTGTTGTGTGATGGAATGAATAGGGGATGGGGTGCCACAATTTACAAAACTATTCGTGCATCACATAAGTCATAATTACATAAACCCTAGACCTCAATTTAGTTGACATCGGAGAGAAATTCCATGAGATACATTAGAAAAAGTTTCATATATCTTGAGTTCCCAATGATAGCCCTCTTGAAAATATAGAATATAAATTATAATCTTATGTAGTTTTGGTTGGTTTTCTTAATTAACCATATAAAGGAAGGGTTTGAGAGTCATGCCCCTAGCTATAGGATTTAGTTTATGTCTTGCATCTCTTGATTGCTCATTGATCCCCTAGAAATTAATTTTTTTTGGGTTGTTGTGATTTGCTTTTTGGTCTTATTCGAGAGAAGAAGAGAAACATTTTTCTTCTTTTTTCCACTTTATTCTTTTTTATTCTATAATTTTGACATTTGTCTTAAGTAAAAAAGTCACAAATTTGAAAAGATGTTGTGACATAGGCATTGGTCTATTGAGCTCAAGGTCATAACTTTGGAAAGTAGATGTGATTTTGGAATGCATCCTAATCTTTCTATAACACAAGTTAGAAGCAATGGAAAGTCTCTACAATTTGTTTATTTTATCTTTATAATACAAAGTAAATGTGCTAGAATTGTTATAGCTTTGGTTGTAGTCTTTCTTTTAAATCAAACGGCTATGACACATGGAATAATTATGACATAGACCTTGATCTTTCTTCTACATTAAATAATCATGACACTAGAAATGGTCATAATATTAGCCTTGATATTTCTCATGTATCAAATTGTTATAGCTCTAGAAATGGTGACAAATTTGGCCCTGACCATTCTTTTGTATTAAATTACCATGACACTAAGACTAACTATGGCTTTGGATTTGATCTTTCTCATGTGTCAAATAGTCATGTACAAAGAATGACTATAGCTTTTAAAATTAGCCTATATATCCAAGTCAAAGCTTTTCCTTCTCTTGAGCACAAAATACATGGCCTTGAAAAGTGATCATGCTCAAGTAAAGCCCTCTATAATATTATGTGTCCAATAATTATGATGCTGGATTGTTGTCATGGCTTTTGCCTAAGTGGTTTTAGCTATGTAGCTTTCTATAACTCAGAAGTTATAACATAATTAGGTATTATATTATTAAAATAATATCATAATTATTTAATTATTATGAGATAAATGTAGCTATAAATTTAAGATAATATCACAACAAAAAAGAATATGTTGCAAAGTTAAATGAGTATGCTAATAATGTGGTATAATCATAGCATATAAAGATTTCAATGACTAGATAAGTAATGTTTTGGCTAAGAATAGATGCCAAAATTTCTCAATGAACCACATATCACCAAGTTACCCTTATCCTCAAAATCATATCAATTTTATGATTATTCATCAAAAATCAATCAAAACTCCTAAGTGAAGAAATCAATCCAATTATGACATATTTTTGTGCTTATAGAATATCTAATATCATCCCAAATATACAAGATTATTCAATATTTTACATACCAAACATTCTATGATAAAATAGTAATAGATATCAATGTGCTTTGTTTATGCAAGAAATATGGGATTCTTCACTAAGTGAATAGCACTTTGACTGTCATATCAGAGCCTCATGTTTTTGTACTCTAAACCAAGCTCTTCACATAGTCATAAGATCTAAACAACTTCTTTGTATGCATGAGTAAGAGCCATGTACTATATTCTAGTTGGTTATAAAACTACAGCATGTTATTACCCACTCAACAAACTTACTAATTCATCATACAAGCTGAATAAAAATATACTTGTTGATCTTCTGGTTTCCACAATTTTTCTCTAATCAATATCCGAAACACCACTGACTTCAAGTTCAATGTTATTTTTATTTTTATTCCTACCAAACTACAAAATAAAAGCACAAGTCACATAAAGATATTTGAGCACTCTTCACATAGCCATAAATCTGCTATGAGCTCCCACAGCATACAAAATGGTAGGTCTTGTATCAACCACAACATATATTAGACTATCAACTATACTAGCATATGAAACAAAGCCCATTTCTTCATTGTCATACCTTATAGATTGGTAGTGATATATATACATATTTAGCCCAACAAGCATATATGTACGAACTATTTTGTATTCAAACATGTTGAACTTCTAAAGTATCCCTTGGATATAATTTTATTGCCCAAGGTACATATTTGTTATGTCCCATGTAATTTTTATGCCCAAATTACTTTTAGTTTTACCAAATTCAGTCATTTAAAACTTCCTTTAAAGTTATCTCTTCATTGTGTATATCATATTTTTGTTATTTCTAACCAAAAGCATATCATCCAAATATAGAGTGGGGGTCATAAAATAAGTACCTAACCTTTTTATGTAAACACGATGATCTACCCTACTCCTTATAAAACTCAATTGAAGGATGTAAGCATCAAATTTCTGGTACTATATCCTTGGAGATTGTTATAGACCATACAAAGATTGTTTTAGCTTACATAACAAGTTTTCATTCCCTCTTGTCAAGAATTATTCTAGTTTGTCTCATGAAAATCATTTCTTTCAAGTCATCATGAAGAAATGAAGTCTCTACATTCAATTGTTAGAATCATATCAAGTTGCTAGAACTAGAAACACCTAACCAGATGTCATTTTGGCCACTAGAAAAAAGACTTCACATAATGTACCACCTCAATGAAAATGCAAACTTCATAGCTTCCTTATATGTCTCATCATGTGCTAAATGCTAATGAAATTGAATCATCACTCTCCATTTCTTTTTCATAATTATGAGTCACAACTTAATAATTTGTTGTTGCTACATTATCCAAGGTATTATACCATAATTCCATGTCACTGTCTCTTTTCTTCATGGTATGCCTTTAAGGAGAGTCTTAGCTACTTAAAGGTGACAAATGGGCCATTCCAAGCTAGCACTGCCAATTTTTTAAGGTGCAGTCATGCCACCATGCCATGCACCATGTAGTGTCAGGCATGGAATGGTGGTACGGTCCACTGGCCCAGCACAACATGATAAGCATGGCTAAGTGCACGGTCGTGCCCAACATTGCCGAATGGAGAAGATCCATGGGTCATGCATCTTCAGCATTACTCGATGGCATACGATGGCATGGCCCCGAGTGCATGATCATGATTGTGACAGATGGTTGGCTTACAATCTAGCCAATTATAATTGATCGTATGACCAAGTATTTAAAAAATAAATAAATCACCCCATGATGGGGTGGTCACCCAGGCCAATTTACTATGCCATCGGGCTAGGAACATTAGTTGTGCCTAGCCTAGCATGAGGTACAACTCATGCTGGCCCAGCATGACATGAACCATACCATGGGGTATGCCATGGGCCATGCCTAGGCTGGGCACTGCTGAACTAAGCTAGGCCACAAGCCGTGCCTAGGCCACCTAGCCCATTTGACACCTTTATAGCTACTAGTTTGTAAGGCCCAATGTTTAGCTAAGTTGTGACAATCTTTCTTCATATTACGCCTTTGAAAAAAGTCATGGAAACCAAGTTTTGCATCACGACATAGAGTTGAGTAGTGGGGACTTGACTTCATGTTGCCCCTTCGAGAGGAATCACGACAACTATGTTTTATGTCATGATATTTAGTTGAGTCGTGATGAAATTTCTTCATATTATGATTGAGGAGAGTCACAATATCTAACTTGCTCCTTGGACACTTTCAACATGATATATCTATAATAGATGATTTTTCTATTCTATAAGTTTCATAATTTGTAGCCTTTGACATCTTACTTGTAGCTAGTGAATATTTACTTCAAAGATTTAAAGTCCAAGTCGATCCTCTTCTCCTTTAGCACATGTGCATAAACATTGCATTAAGATGAAAAGATAAACCAGACTTAGATTTCTCTCTTACAATACTTTGAATGAAGTTTGTCCCTCCAAAGTAGATGTGGGAGTGTTGTTCTTCATGTAGCACATTGTGGAAATAGCTTTTTCCCAAAACTTTGGTTGTAGACTTGCCCAGCTTCTCAAGCACCTTTCCTTATCCATTAGTATTCTATTTAATTTTCAGCTACATCATTCTATTGCGATGTCATTTGAACTCTATTTTACTTCCCAATCCCTTGCTAGATATAAAATTGATCCACTAGAAAATATTCGACCTTATTATTCATGCTCAAGATATACCCAAGCATATCTAAAAAATCATCAAAAAATGAGACATATTACCTTAATTTCCATGTGATACCTTTAATGTTTCTCCAAATAAGCCACAATGTAACAAAGAATGCAAACCCTTACAAACAATCCAAAACACCTTTTATCATGTTGTTTGATGATGCAATCACAATATTTTTCTCATTGATAGTCCCAAGTCTCCGATGCCACAATTTTGTTGAATATTCCACCACAACTTACTTCTCACATGTTGCAAGCCCTTTAGACAATAAAGTCATGACTTAATTTTCCAAGTTGCTGCACCATCTAAGTCATGATGTCATTTGATCTTGTCATGATGTCTAGTGGTCTTTGACTTATATTCTCAAGATTCCACATGCTTACTATGTAATTTTTTTTTCTTAGTGTTGTCCTCAAAAATGAAGGAGAAACTATCAAAATTAGGGATTTTGATATTTATCACCTTGTACAATGATCTAATCTGTATTCATCAAGCAATGACCATTGCTCCATAAGTCATCATCACAAGTGAACATCAAGCCTGTAGTTGTCATTATCCCAAATGAGATGAGATTTCTATCAAGGAATGAAACATGCATTCACATAAGAGCTTGTTTATAATTCCATCATGCATTATCATTTTATGTTTTATATAGCCTACAATATTTATAATAAAGTTAGTGCTCATATATACCTATTTAGTGTTCAAATTACTAAACATTCTTGTATATCTTGATGATTTATAATGATGTGTAGATATGGAACTAAAAATAATATGAGTTGATTTCACGACTTTAATATTTTGGAAAGGTTTTATTGCATAGTCATGAAATTAATAAGTTTTTAGCGGTATTTAGTAGAGAAAATAGATCATTTAGTCTCACATAGTTTATGTATCTATTTTTGGTTGTAAACTCTACCTAAAATTATCAGGATCTTACCAACTCATTAGCACAATCTTTTCATTATGAGATGTATTTTTATTGGTTGTAATATTATCATGGATTCATAGTCATACTTAGATTGAAAATTTTAATTACCTACAATATTAAAATTTTTTTCACAACTACGTGTCTCACTAGTGCTCAAGGTCACGGCTAAATCCAACCACAATGGCTTTATCTTTAATATGGCTTGGTAGTCTCAAGTCAAAGTGATGCTCTTTTTACAAAGCCATGAATATTGAGGTATCAAAAATTATTGAGCCGTAACTACTAATGCCAAAGTCATGACAATTATTCAAAGTCAAATTTTGTGATACTAAATATTATAAAGGATATTACTCGAGTATAACTATTTTCAAAGTTGTGACTCTTATCCTCAATGTAATGCATAGTCATAAATTATATGCTCAAGCTAATTACCAATGTCATAGCATCCTACCACCAATATAAGAACATGATATATGAGAGAAGAAAATATCAGTGCTAAGGTCATTAATAGCATTACAGATACTTGAAAGATATAAAAAAAATGTTTGTGACATGGTTATTTTCCAATGTCATAGACATGAACAACATACAAAAACCTTCTCAACATCATGATAAGAAAGACCATTTGTGAATGTCATGGCCTCTACACAATTCCATGGCTATTCAGGAAAATGAGAAGTTGTCACAACTCCGTGGCCACTTCCTAGTATCATGGGCCTTTATAGACTACAAGAAGACAAAGTCATGAAGATGTGGCTATTTCACACCATTGAGATTTTTTGTTATAAAAATATTAAGCTCAAGTCCATGGTCATTGTCAGTACCATGACTTTATGTTATAGAAAGATCAATATGCAGGGAAGAGTCATGATCATTTTCTAAAGTCATGACCTCAAGCCAAAGAGATGAAGAGCAAAGTTGTGATATTCTTTTGAAATCTATTACTCCTTACTAAGAGTAATGCAATGCCATTCGAGTATAAAAGAAGAAGATATAGAAATTTCCAAAATTTTCTCATTTTCTACTTCTCCTCTTTTATATGACAAGCAAATTCATGACAACTACCAAATATTAGGAATGAATGTTGCACTCCCTAGTAGTTCCACAAGCAAGCAAGGAATGTAACATTGATAGCAATATATATAGTTGTGAAGTGCAAATCTCAAACCCCTATCCTCTAGGGATGAATTCAGAAATTTGTACCAAACTTGTATGGATCTAGAGTTTATATAAATAGAGATATGTGATATGGATTAGTTTTATTCTTTTTAATGAATGAACGTGTTTGATTTATGTTAGGTTATGAATATTGATTGATAGTGATTAAATAGAAATTTAACTAGAGTATTAATTATTGTTAGGTTTGTATGAGATTATTGTGATAAATAATGATAGTTAAACTATGAGGCTCTCTAATATATATGGTAAGATGTAAATGATAGTCTTTCCAATCATAATACATGAGATAAACAAATATGTTGAAACTGAACATTTGAGTATGTTAATCATCATGAGTTTGATACTTATGAAGTCAAAAGTAAATATATTTTTACATGCTAATCCATTGAAAACATTTTAAAAGAACTGGGTCATGATCGAGAGTCACGTCATCATCGAGGAGGATGGTGATAAGTAATTCTTAACACATGCATGAGCATGTTGTAACTCACAAGGCAGAGACAGCCCTTGTGAGTTTCTTTTACTTGTATAGTTCCAACCAGTATATTTGAGATAAGTATACAATAATTATTTGAGTATGATACTTACGAAACTAAAAGTATAAATACTAATAAACCACATCAATATGTTATGATATTTGAGGTCAGAGGATAAGAGCATGCATATGAAGCAACCATCAAGGGTAGCTAATGAAGTTGCTTAAAAAGTAAGGGACTGTGATAACTTTCAAACAAAGATGAATTATTGTCTCAATGATGATGTATCGAGGAGATAGATACGAAGAGACCACAATTAGGACATGCTTAATAATGATAATCACTTTATATGTCATTAGATCAATGAGTCATTACATAATACCATAGCCTTTATTTTGTGTCCAATATAATATAAGTCAAGAGGCTTAAATATTTTCACATAAATTAAATGAATAAATTATGAACCTAAGATTATCTAGTAATCTAAGTATATATTTTACTAAAAATAAGTTGTCTAATAACTAAATTGCCAATATAATCTTCATGAGATTGATATTTATTATGAAAGTCTATTTTACTATTTATAGGACCTATATACTGATAGATCTTAGTTGATGAGATAGTTTTATTAATGAGCTTTTGGGAGATCATTTAATTGAAAAAATTAGGTAGCATAATAAAGTCACAAAAAGTTTTTGAAATCATTTTCATGTATTATTTAATTTGGTTAGTAAATATGAGTTAACATAATTATTCTAGTAAAATGATAATTCCTTTTTAGTAGTTTAGAAAGTGTTGAATTTAATACATATTTCTGAATCCAAAAGATAAATCTTGTAACCTTATTTGAATGTGGATGGTTATAATTTGGTTTTGTTTGTTTTTTTGCATTCTATTTTTCTTTTTTTCGTACTCTTTTATGAGCCAAGCTCTAAAACTAAGCTAACCCTTTGGATCCAAAAAACAAAAGAACTAAATTAAAACTTACTAGACAAAGAGCTGATAAATGGAGGGTACTTGCATTAATAGAGAGACCTAATGAGGTAGTGGCCAATGTTTCCAACAACTTATCCACCCATACTTTTACAAATTATCAGAAGCCCATAGTGATGCATAGTTATTTTGGAATTTATATGCAACCAACTGAAGTCAAATACTTTGAGTTTATTTTGAGTCTAATAGATATCATTCAGCATCACCAATATAGTGGAAGTGTATTAGAGGATTCTAATGGACATATTGCATTGTTTTTAAAGAGATGCGATACTGTGAAAATTTATAAAGTTACCCTTAATATAATAAGATTATGCTTATTTCTATTTTTATTTGGTGGTAAGACATTGAATTGGTTCCAATATTTTCCATGAAGATATATTGATAGTTGGGATGAATTAGTGAGGGTCTTTCTCACTAAATTCATTCTACCTCAAATTACTTCTCAACTACTAAGTGAGATAAGTTAATTTTGATAAGAGAACGATGAGAATTTATTAGACACATAGGATCATTTTAAAGAGTTATTGTAAAGATGTCATTAACATGGATTTGAGTTGTGGTTCCAAGCTCAAACCTTATATAATGGGTTGAACTATATGATAAGGTGCATGGTTGTTGTGTCCATATGAGGTTCTATTAGGAATAGTGCTAGAAAATGCATATCACTTATTTGAGGAGCTAGCCAAAAATAACTATCAAACTCTAATAGATCATTCATTTTGGAAAGGTCAAGCAAGACTGATAGAGTTGGATAAGTTTACCACCATTGAAGTAATGATGAAAGGTCTTTTGAGAAAGTTTGATACCCAAGAAGAAAAGAGAAGAATATCATAGTAAATTACTACTTTACATCAACATGATTTGCTAGACTCAAATCCCATTTATTAAATGGAAAAAACTAACCAAATGTAGAGAAAAAGGTATGTCTTTTGACTTAACAATAATATCTCAATACATAACAATATGAATGAGAGAAATCATGAAAAATTTTTATATGAAAGTAATGGGAATGGGTTACAACATATTGCATGATTTTCTAGAAATATTTGAAATAATGCAATTAGCTAGACTATTAAAAGAGACTCTAGTTTTAATTATCAACCATCATGAAATGAAAATAATCCAAATTTGGATGGTGTACAAGTTGTCCTAGTAGAATTAAAGAAAAGGAATAATACCCAAGACAAATGGATAAGGGTACTTGAAGTTAGGATGAATGAAATGTGTTTGGTGATGAGAAATATAGAACATCCCTCCAGTCAGTTCTCAGTTGGTATTATCAATGAAAGGAAGATGAGTATATGAACTACTAAGTGATATGGAAGTAAATTCAAAAAATTATTCTTCAATATTGCTTAAAATTGAGAAGGAACTACTAAGGTATTCTGAACAAAATGATGTTTGAACTCTTGGGGGTGAAAGTACTTGACTCTTACAAATATCATGGCTTCAAGTTACAAAGGTATTTTGAACAAGAGGATTCTAGACCTTTTGAAAGTTATAAGACCATGACTTTCTTAAAAATCATGTCTCAAACTAAAATTCTACAAGAAGCTACAACCTCGACCAATGAGAATTAGAATAATGATAGATATGATATACCTAACAAGTATGTGACTCCAAAAGAAGTGCAGACTCAAGTTTCACCCAAAGATAAAAAAAAGTGAAATGGAGAATCAAAGAGCAAATAGAGTTTACCTGAAGCTATGGAAAGAAAGAAATTGACCAGAATGAAGCCAAAGATAAGTTTCCGATAAATCTTATATTTCCTCAATGACTTAAAAAGGAAAACTTGGGTGAACACTTCAAGAAGTTTCTTAATATATTGTGGAAGTTAAAAGTGAACGTGCCATTTTCAAAATCTCTTGTCCAATTGTCAAACTATATTAAATATATGAAAAACTCAACAAGCAAGAAGAGAAAGTTCAAAACCTATCGGACTATGAATATGACCATGAAGTGTAGTTTTATTATTCAAAGAAAACTTTTGAGAAACTTGAAAGACCCCAAAATTTTTAATATACATTGTACTATTTAAGATCATGCATTTTTGAAGGTTGAACCTCTTTCTAAATATCTTTTCAGTATATATGTGTATATATATATATATGTATATATATATACACACATAAACATATATACATATATATGTATATATTGTATGTATATATATACATATATATATATATATATATATATATATATATATACATACATACATACATATATATATATATATGTATATATATCCCAACATATATATATATACAAACAAAAATATGTGTGTGTTTGTGTGTTTGTGTGTATATTTATATATAGTTGTTTGTAAATACATGTTTATATATTTATGTTTATATATTTAAAAGTTTGTGTATATATTTATATAAGTTTATGTTTAGATATGTATATTAGTTTATGTTTATATATTTATAAGTTTATGTTTATATATATATATATATATATGTTTATGTTAATATATTTATATGTTATTTTTTTATATTTACATGTTTGTGTTTATATATTTATATGTTTATGTTTATATATTTATATGTTGATATTTATATATTTATATGTTTATGTTTATATATTTATATATTTATGTTTATATATTTAAATATTTTTGTTTATATATTTAAATATTTATGTTTATATATTTATATGTTTATGTTTATGTGTTTATATATTCATAAGTTTATGTTTGTATATTTTATATTTTATGTTTATGTTTATATTTATAATAATTTATATCTATATATATTGTAAATATATTTTGATTCGTTGTTTATTGGACTTGATGCATGTATCTAGATGGTTGACATTGTTATTTTAAAATTACATATCAAGGGTTAGTATTTCATTATATCTTGTAACAAATGACTCTCACATAAAATTGTTATTCATAGATTTTTATAATTTTTTTTATTATTAAATTCGACGGCATGTCACTGTGGGGGGAAAAATTAGGTTTTTGATTTTCAATGCACCAAAATGTAATTATGTTTTGTTTTGCTACATTTTTTAATTTTGAAAAAAAAAATTAAATTTTTAATTATTTTATATGTAGTGCTTCAAAATACAAATCTCTCTATATAGTATGGTTTATTTAGCTCATAGGTGTGTGTGTGTGTGTGTGTGTGTGTGTGTGTGTGTGTGTGTGTGTGTGTGTGTGTGTGTGTTTATATATAAAATTGTTTGTGTTTATAGACATATAAATATGTATATTTATAAATATTTATATTTATTGATTTACACACACACACACACACACACACACACACACACACATATATATATATATATTATTTATTTATATTTATATGTAGATATATAAATGTAAATTAATTGATCTATTTATTTATACATATATGCTATGTAGGGTTATATATAAACAGACACACACACACACACAAACACACACATGCACACACACACACACACACAGATATATATATATATATATATATATAATATTAATTTTAAAAAAAGGAAACCATTTTTGATTTCGAAAAGTGGATTCATTGGGTGGTTTTTTGAACTTGAAAACCATGGATTTCAAGCTCCAAATATATCATCAATAATAATAATTAATAAAGTTATGATATGTGTATCATAATATACAAACAACTATTATAAATTCTATGTAATTCATTAAAACATGAAATGATCATTAATTAAAATTTTTAATAATAGTTAGAATATATGTATCATATTACCCAAACAATTAAATAGCTTATTTATTCAATTGATACACAAAAAAACCATTATTATTATTATTAAAAAATTATAGTTCATTTAATAATAAATAATAATCATAATTTGGTACGTATATCATAAATGATACATGATAATTAAATATATTATTTATTTAATTTATACACTTAACACCATTATTATTATAAATTATATTAAATAGGGATGATAAGAAGAAACCTTCTCATGGTCCATGGGGAACCCCTCGAAAAAAAATTCATGCAAGTATATTTCATCTATATCATGATTCTTCTATTTTATGTTATGATAACTTTCTTCATCATAGTTGTGAAATACTAGAAATGCTACTGGCAAATTAAGCCTAAGATCGTGTTTATTAAATGAATATCTTTTCATCTAACATCATTTCCCTTCATGATTCTTGAATTAAAACTACCTTTTACAGAATAATATATATACATATGCATCAGCTATGCAGAAAAACAACCTTTAATGAACTATGCAAATCATGTGCATCAGTTAAACATAAAGTTGTGATCTTGAACGTAAAAGAAAAATCAATGTGCAATTAAAAATAAGAAACCATACTTATTGGGATCACAAATTTCTATAATACTACTATTCAGTTTTCTTGGGGGGGTGATTAGACATATATGCATAGTGGAACAAAAATAAACTATTTTTTTTACCTAAACAATGATCCATGTGATCTAATCTAATGATTCAATGATAGAAGAATTCATTATTCATGCTCAAAAATCAATGTTTCATAGCTTCATGCAGCTAAGCCTCTTTGTCAAACTAGAAGGCACAATGTGGTTGCTCTGCCCTTTATGTTTGTCCACATAAACAAACTCTCCTATAAATAGAGGAAGATGTGTGATAGTATAGGTTTTGATTTTCATCAAAACCCTGGCTATCTATCTCTGTTTAAAATTCATCGCTCCACCCTCTTTTAATGTAGCTAAGGATTCATGTGATTTAATCATGATCATTATTTCAATAAATAAAAATCCCTCTGGCCTTAACTATTAATTTCAAACCCAAGGATTGGGCTTGAAACTCATTTTGATCCCATGGATCATAAGAAGTCTTTAGTGATACATTATGATCACCAAATTTATAAGGCTATTACTAGTTCGACATAACCTAATCCATAATAAATATGATAGTCCATTTGTCTCATGATATCCTAATTAAACATAAGGTATGGACTAAGTCACTCTTGTAAAATTCAACCATATAATTTTTTGATCTCTATATGAAGTGATAATACATATAACATTATTAATCTTATTATTTCATTTTAGCACGCCCATGTATTTCCAATATCGTATGTTGAGGGGCCAGTGAATATCTCTTTAAAAAAGGGACAATCCTTTTTCATCCACTCATGTCACTCTACATGATTTATTCTATGTTAACTATAGCATCTATTACCACCCTATTATAGATGATATACTGATCTATGTCAAAACATAAAACTCCTCATGTAGAGATTGATAGTGATATATTATTATAATGAAAAATACTTATGAATTGTAATTCATGTAATATTTTCAAAGTGGATCAGTATAATACAACGTTGACTAATATGTACTTATGAGTTGACTTAATATCATATATTTAGGATCAATAGAATATGATCATTAGTCATAATCTATATAAGTCTTAGTTCATTATTTTTATCATCAATAATTATGATCATTAATAATGTAAAATATATTCCATGTCAAGTCCATGATTCTGCTATTAATTCATGTACTTAATGACCATGAGTAGCATTTACTATTTTTGAAGTAAATTACCAAATTAGAATTATAAGATGATAATTAAAATGCCTTTTTATTATTGAAATTTGGTTGTAATGACAATTACATCATTTTCCAAGGGAATATCCCTAACAAAAGAAATAACTTCCTCTTCTTTACCTCGGATGCCCAATATACAAGGGTCACAAAAAACAAATATTATAAAAATGTCTTTGATAAAATAAGGAATTTATTAGAAATGGCTCATACTTCTTCTAAAGTTACTATCTCTATAGTAGAATTATGGCACTCTTCTGCGAAGGCATAACTAGAATAAAACTAAAATAGCTGATGAGGAGCCATGACCATGTTATGTGGAGTCCTAACTGGACTAAAGTTAAAATGGCTATTGGGGAGTTTTCTATTCTATGGAATCATGACTAGACTAAAACTTAAAAATTTTCCAAAGAGTCACAATCTTCTTCTTTGGAGTCATGACCAGATTAAAGCTAAAAGATTTGATGAGGAATCACAGCATTGTCTATGAAATCATGACTCAACTAAAGTTGGAATAACAAGTAGAGTTTGGGGTGGTGACCTCAATCTTGGAGTCTCGACCTAAATGAAGTTTCAACCTATTAAAAGAGGTTGCAAATGGAGAGAATAGCTTTGGTGTCATAATAATTTTAAGTCATGACCTATTCCTTGGGGTCATGACTTGAAAGAAGCTACATGTTATAAGATATTATGACTTGAAATTAAGTTTAAGAGAATTTTAAGTTACTTTTTAAAGGTTTGTAAACATAATCAATGTGAAAATGTGTAAGTGAAAACTCATAGTGTTCAAGAATGATTGTATGTATGTGAATATAAAAATGTTGTTCATCCACAAATATCGAATAGTTATGAAATGAAAAATTACTTTCCTCTCTTCTTCTCTATCTTCTCTCTCTCCACTTCTCTCATTGGTGCATATGTGCATCTTCTATGAAAGTTATGTTATTGGTTTATTTCTTTCATCAGAACCCCTAAAACTATTTCCATCACTTTGATTCATAGCATTTAGTATCATCCACCTATGGTTTACTAACATTTGATATTGAACCCAAAAGTTGGGACTTTAAGATTCTTAATATTTGGCATCAAAGTCATGGTTTGGTGTAAAGCCTGAAAAAGATTTGTGTTTTTTTCTCTAAAGGAGGTTCAATGTGTATATCAGAAAATAACGATCTCAATGACATCTAAGGTTGAGGTTGAGAAAATTGCAATGAATGATTTATAATTATTGAAGTTATATATGAAAGATATGCTTGTTGATAAAAAATATTAGTCTGCAATAGAAGATTCGAAGCCAATAGTTAATGATTAGAAATTAGAGATATCATTTGAGAATATCATCAAATGGGACAAGAAAGCCCAAAGAATATGATATTTGATCCGACTATATTTAGTAGATGAGATCTTGGTGAATATTTTTGGTGAGGAAACCATGAAGAACTTGTAGAGGAATAGAGATATTATGAGTTGATTTCATAACCTTGTTCATTATGAAAATTTTTGATAAATAATTGTGAAATCAATACGTGTTTATAGGTGTTTAGCAGAGTGGATAGAATACTATATCTTGTTTAGTTTCATCATCCATTATTAGTTGAAACTCTACCTAGTTGATTATAACAATTCTTGTATACTATGACCCTACCAACTTGATAGCACAATCTTTTCATTGTGCGACATATTCTTAGGTGCTACAAAATTATCATGGAGTTGCAGCCATACTTATATTGTGAAATTTAAATATTTATGATGATAATTTTATATCACAGCAACCAAGTGTTCAAGGTTGTAGCAAAGTCCAAGTGTCATGACTTTATCTTTAATATGGTTCGGTAGTCTCAATTAGAGGCACAACTTTTTTACAATGCCATGAATTTTGAGCATAGAGCCATACTTACTCAGAACAAATCTATGATAATTATTTAGAGCCATAACTTTAGGGATACTAAAACTTATAGAGGATATTACTTGAGTATGATCATTCTTCAACGTTGTGACTCTTTTCCTCAAAGGAATACATAATCATGACCTGCATGCTTGAGCTTATTACTAGTGCGATGACATCCTCGCAAAGCCAAGACAATAAGATATATGAGAGAATAAAAATATCATTGTCATGACCACTTACAATTTCATTGAAACTTCAGAGGTATGAAGGACAAATTGTATACCACAACCATTTCCCAATGATGCAGCCTTTTATAGTTTTGAGACATTGTGTTATAAAGATATTAAGCCCAAGTCATGAGAATTTACACCACCATAAATTTATGTTATAGAAAGATTAAGATGCAAATTAGATTCACATCTATTTTATAGAGTTGTGATTTTAAGTAGAATAGATGAAGGTTAAAGTTCTATTTATCTTCCAAAAGTCATGACTTTCTATTTAGGGTAATGTAAAAGTCATCCAATTATAAATTTGGAAGATAGGAAAATTTTGAAAAAAATGTCTCATCTTCTCTTGTTCTCCTTAACACGCAAAAAGCATAGTTAAGGTAGCTAGAAAATCTTAGGGGTAAATCACATACTCCCCTTCTCTAATGTAAGAGTTCCACAAGAAAGCAATGGGTACAAGATTAATGATAATACCTAGAGTTAAAGTGTGGCTTTCAAACCCCCCTTCTCTAGGGTTGATTTTGGAATGTGTATCAAAATAGCATGGATCTATGGTTTATGTAATTTGAATCTATGTAATATAAATTTGGTTTATAATTGATGAATGAATGACCTAGTTTATTTTATGTTATGGATATTGAAATATGATAATTAAATAAAAATTGAACTATTATTTTGATTATTGATAGGTTTGTGCAAGATTATCTTGGTGGTTGGTGATAGAGAAACTATGAAGCTTACTCATGCATATGTTGGAAGGTAGTGATAGCCCTTATGACTATAATACATGAAATAAATCTATATGCTGAACACTAAAATTCGGATATATTAATCATCATGAGTATGGTACTTACGAAGCCAAAAGTATGAACACTTTTATATGTTAACTCATTGTACATATTTTAGAAGAACTAGTTCTCAATTAGGATAGATGTTATATAAAATATTTTTTAAGGGGTTCACCTTTAGTGTGTGAGTTACATCGACATTGAGGAGGATGGTGATAGGTAATTCTCAAGATGAGTGTAAGTGTGTGGTGACTCGATAAGTAGTGATAGCCGCTGTGATTTATTTTTATTCATATGGTTCTCATTAGTATAGCTTGAGAAAAATATATGTTAATTATGTGAATATGGTACTTACAATGCAAAAAGTGCAAACTTTGAAGGAAGTTGATGAAGTTGCATAAAAGATAAGAAATTGTTAATAATTCTCAAGTAGAGCTGAATTATTATGTTGGTGGTGACGTACTAAGGGGACATCTATGAAAGAATGACCACCATTAGGTTGGGATCGATGGTGACCATCACCTTATATGTTATTAGGGTAAAAATTTATTATACAATATGTCAACCTTCATTGTGTGTCTAACATAATTATAAATCAAGCAACTTAGACGTCATCACTTAAAATAATAAATACACTATGGACCTAAGATTGTCTAACAATTTGAATATAAAATTTACTAAAAACAAGTTTTATCATTATTGAATAACTGAACTACCAATATAATCATTGTGGATGGATATATAGATTTAAGTTCACTTTACTACTTGTATGACTCGTGTACTTTGAGATCTCTATTGATGAGATATTCTCATTAATGAGTTTTTGTGATATCACCTGACTAATGAAATTAGAAGGCATAACCAAGTTGCAAAAAGTTTTTGGATTCATTGTTGGCGATTATTTAGTTTAGTATCAACATGAATTCACATAATTATCCAACTAAAAGGATACTTTTTCAATAGTTTAGATAGCATTTGAGTTTGATAAATTTTCCCAAATCTAAAAGGTAAAACTTATTAACTTATTTGAACTAGATAGTTGTATTTTAAATTTTCTTATTTTCTTTGGATTTTATTTCTTTTTTTAGCAGCACCCTTTTATGGGCCAAAGCTCTAAAATTGAGCTAACCCCTCTAGACCTAGAAATCAAAAGAATGATAAAGATGATTGTCAAACAAAGAGCTAATAAAAATCTTATGGAGTGCGCTAGCAATAATAGAGAGCCCAAAGATGGTAATGGAAACATTATATAACAACCCATCCACTATCATACCTTGAGAGATTATTAGAGACATATTATGGTGGACAACAATTCAAATATTCAATTACAACTAATTGAAGTTAATTATTTTAAGTTTCATCTGATTCTTATAGATATGATTCAATTCAATATTTCCAATATAGAGAAAGGGCATGGGAGGAACTGAATGGACATATTACAATATTTATGGAGCTATAAAATATTATAAAAATGAAAGGAGTTAGTGTGATACAAAAAAATATGATTATTTCTATTTTAATTAAGTGATAAAGTTTGATGTTGGTTCTGATGTTGACTGTATTAAGAGTTGGGATGAACTATAGTGAGAGTGTTTTTTACTAGATTCTTCTCGCCTCAAATTATATCTCAAATATGGAGTGAGAAAAATCAATTAAAATAAGATGAGCTTGAGAATTTATATGATACTTGGGGACCATTTAAAAAAATTATTGAGGAGATATCTTCAACATAGATTTGAATTGTGGTTTGAAGCTCAAATATTCAATAATAGCTATGCCTATATGATGAGATACATGATTGATATGGACATCGAAGAGTCAATTATGAATAAATCACTAGATGATGCAGATCATTTATTTTAGCAACTAGTGAAGAATAATTAGCAAACTATAATGGATCACTAATTTGAGAGAAGACAAATTAGAATAGTTGAGTTGGATTGGTTCACCATAATTGAAGTGAAGGTGGAACTTTTTTATGGATGCTTGACACACAAGAAAAAAAAGAATTTTGGAATATGTTTTCATTTTATATCCACATAAATTAGTGGACTTGGATCTCATTTACCAAATGGTGGAGGCTAGCAAATTGAAAAGTAAATGGTACATGTCTTGACCCAACAATTATGTCCCAATGCATTTTCATCTGAATATGAGAAATTGTGAAAATTTGTTAAATAGAGGTTATGTGAGTGGGATGTAGCTTCTCAAGTAATCTTTTAAAAATGGTGAAATAATGTGTTGAGCTACACTAATCAAGAAAGCTCAAATTTTAATTATCAACCATCATGAAAAGAAGTGAAGTCATGTTTGAGAGAATAGATGCCAGCAATCCTAGTATAATTGAGAAAAAAAAAGATTTCTAAGACAATCGAATGGGGATGCTTGAAGTGAGATTGAATGAAACAAGTTCGTTGATGAGGAATATAGTGCATCATCTCAATTAATTGGCATCATCAATGAAAGAAAAATGAGTAAATGAACTGCCAAATGATATGGAAGCAAACCCAAAAATTTGTTCCTCAATATTTCTTAGAAGTGAGAAAGAGTTATAAATATATTCTGAACAAATAAATTCTAGAACTTTTGGGGATGATAATACCATGACTTTCCCAAAAGTCATGAATCTATTGCTATAGAGATATATTGAACAAAAAGATAATATAACTTTTCCCTTTGAAGGTGGCAGGGCCATGACTTTATTAAAATTCATAGTTGAGCCTGAAAATCTTCAAGAAACCATAGACCAGAATGAAGAGAACTAAAATTATGATAGAAATGAAATTGTGACAACTAACAAGGTTGCAACCCCAAAAGGAGTTCAAGCCCACGTTTTGCCTAAATATAAGAAAAATAAAAGAAACAAGGAAATAGAAGAGCGAAGGTAGATTATGAAAAGCTATGGAAAGTGAGAAAAAGATCAGGATAAAGCAAGGAGTAAGTTTCCAATGAATCTTCCATTTCCTCAATAATTTAAATAAAGGAAATTAAACAAACAATTTGAAAAGTTTTAAAATATATTTTTTAAGTTAGAAGTGAATATCCCATCTGCTGAAGCATTAGCCCAAATACCAAACTATATAATATTTATGAAAGATATAATGAGTAGTAAGAGGAAGTTGGAGATGCATGAGACTGTAAATATCACCAAGAAGTATAATGTGATCATTTAAAGAAAACTTTCAAAAAAATTGAAGGATCTCAGAAGCTTTATTATACCTTATATTTTTGGATATCACATATTTTGGAAGGTATTGCATGACTTAAGATCAAGTATCAACTTGATGTCCTTGTCAATTACATGAAGATTGAATCTTTATAAAATTAATCCAAAATTACTTCTACTTCTAGTGGTGGATCAGACTATCAAGTACCTAGATGGAATCATTGAAAACATATTGGTCAATGTGGATATATTTATTTTTCCAACATATTTTATTATATTGGATATAAAGGAAGACAACTGTGCACTTTTAGTATTAGGGTGATTATTTTGACCATGGCATAAGCCCTTATCAATGTCAAGAAAAGAAAATTCACTCCTCGTATCAGTGAAAAACAAATTAAGTATAATCTTTATAATGGATTGTGAGTTTAGATGATAATGAAATGAGGTGCTATATAATTAACAATTCTTCTGTACTACAATGCAACACAAAATAGATTTTTAGTAAAAAGATTTTATAGAAGACTATTGGTCATATAAAGATAAAAAGTATGAAGTAAACAACTTTAGAACTGTGATAGTGTTGAAGATGAGGAATATGAAGAGGAAGAATTATATTGGAGCTATAAAAATAAAGAAAAAGAGGAAGATGACTACTGTAAGGTTAGGATATCCTTCGAAATCACAACCTCTGAGAAGTTTAAGTTGACAACTTTAAGAAAATTGAAGAAAATATGGAGAAAGACAAGGTTGAAATAAAAATCATAGAGGAACCACTCAAATACAAAAGTCATAGCTATGCATAGTGTCTTTACTTTAGTGTTATAAAAGAAAAAAGACCAAAGAAATTTTGAAGACAAAGCGATGGCTATGCCAACATCGTGACTTTAGTATTATAGAAAAAAAATGACTAAGAAAAGTTTGAAGATAAAATTATGGTTATGCCCAGCACCTTGGCTTTGGTGTTATAAAATAAATTAGTCCATCAAAATCTTAATGACAAGGTCAAGGCTATGCATAATACCACAACTTTAGAGTTACAAAAAGAAAAGGACAAGGAAAAGTTTCAAGATAAAAACATGGCTTCAATCATTGCCATTGACTTTGGATTTATAGAAAGAAAATGGCAAAGGAATACTTAATGGAAAAGCTACGTAAATACCTAGTGCCTCAACTTTTGGGATCAAAATGAAAAGGGTCAAAGCATCAAATAGAAAGGAGCTATGACATTCACTAAAGTCATAGCATCCAAAGAGAAAAATGCCAAGAAACAAGTGTAGCTAAAGCAAGACTAGAGAAAGAAACCAGCAAGAAAAAAGTAAAATAGTATGCTAAGAAGATAGCATGAATATTAGAGAAAAATAATCACTTATATTTAATACATATATAAATGTAAACATCCAATGATAGTCACGCAACTCAAACCACACTACGACTATCAACATGTCCAAAGTTTCTCCACCATTTTTAGATCTTATGACACTAAACCTAATCATAGAAATTAGAGTGATGATGAGAATTTTTGTTATGAAGAGAGAAGTTATTGCTCAAGAATGAGTAATTATTTTAGCATGAGAGTTTATTTAGTTTTCTAACTACCAAACATTCGTATGTATTTTGAAGATTTATGATGGTGTGTGGATATAAAAAAAGAGATATTATGAATTGATTTCATGACTTTGGTATTTTGGAGAGTTATGATAAATAGTAGTAAAATCAATAGGGTTTTGGAGATGTTTAATAGAAAGGGTAGAACACTAAATCTTGTGTATTTTTGGTATCAATTCTTGGCCAAAACTCTACCCAATTGATCATAGAAATTCCTATATGTCATGATCCTACCAACTTATTAGTATAATTTTTCTATTATATAATATATTCTTAGGTATTGTAATATTATCATAGAGACGCAACCATACTTATCTCATGAAATTCAAATAGCTAAAATATTAATTCTATGTCACAACTCACCACAACCAAGTACCCTACTATTGCTCAAGGTAATGGCCAAGTCTAAGTATCATGACTTTATCTTTAATATGACTTGATATTCTCAAGTCAAAGTCATTTCCTTTTTAGAAAGTCATGTATTTTGAGCTATAAAATATTATAGAGAAAAAACTACTCATGCTAAAGTCACTACAATTATTTAGTGCCATGACTTTAGTGACACTAAAAGCTATAAAGAACATTACTTGAATATGGTCATTCCTCGAGGTCATAACTCTTGTCCTTAAATAAATGCATAGTTTTAACTTATATGCTCGAGCTAATTTTTGGTACCATGGTATCCTTACAAATCCATAACAACATGATATATGGGAGAAGAAGAAGGCTAGTGTTGTCGCTATTTATAGCACCATGGATACTTGAGAGATACGAATGGAAAATTTGAGAGATATAAATGATAAGATGATAAAGGCATGAAGCCATAGCCACTACAAAGTGTTGAGACTTTGTGTTACAAAGACATTATGCCTAAGTCATTGTCGTTATTGCTAATGACATAACTTTATATGATAGAATGATTAATATAGAGACTAGGGTCGAGGCTATTTTCTCAAGTCACGACCTCAAGAAGAAAAGTTAAAGGTAGAAGTAGTGACTTTCTTTCGAAAGTTATGACTTCTTATTTAAAGTTATGCAAAGTTACCAGAGTACAAATGTAGAAGATAAAGAAATTTAAAAAAAATTATCATTCTCTCTTCTTCTCTCTTATGCAACAAGCAAAATCAATATGACTACAAAACCCTAGGAAAAAACTCACACTTTCTAGGAGTTCCACAAGAAAGCAAGGGATGCAAGATTAATATTAAGTCATGAAGTTGGGGGCATGACTCTCAAACCCTCCATCTCTAGGGATGATTCAAATTTTGTTTCAAATAGTATTGATCTAGGGTTTATGTAATTTGAATCTATGTGATATAAATTTGGTTTATTATTGATGAATAAATAGTTTGATTTATTTTATATTAAAGATATTGATAGATTGTGATTAAATAGAACTTGAACTAGGGTTTCGACTATTGGTTTGTTATATTGTTATGATAGGTGGTGATAGGTAAACCATGAGAATTATTCATGCATATACAATGAAGGTGGTGACAACCCTTCTGACCATAATGCACAAGATAAACCTATATGTTAAAACCTAAAATTTTGGTATGTTATCATCATGAATATAATATTTACAAAGACATAAGTATAAATATTTTTACACATCAATTCATTATACACATCTTATAAAAACTAGTTCTCGATTAGGATGGATGTTATATAGATTATTCTCTTAAGGAGCTCATCTTTAATGTGTGAGTCACATCATTACTAATGATGATGGTGATAAATAATCTTTGAGACAAGTGTGAATGTGTGGTGACTCGATAGGTAGTGAAATCCCTTTAAAGTTTCTTTTACTCATATGGTTCTCACTAGTATAACTTGAGGGAATCATGCATTAATTATGTGATAATGTGCTTACGAAACCAAAAGTACAATTACTTACAAACTTTATTAATTATTGGTTTTATGAAAATTGAGGCCAAAGAATAAGAGTGTATATAACATAATTATCAAGGGAAATTGATGAAGTTACCTAAAAGAGTGTATATGAAAATTAATTATGTGATAATGTTCTCACTGGAGCTCAATGATAGAGCTTGACGAAGCTCATCGAGCTCTAGGTCGAGCTCGATGGAGCTCGACGGAGATCCACGAAAGAGATCATCGAGCTCACTAGAGCTCCTCGAGCTCCATCATGGAGCTCGATGGATCTCCACTAGGGAGCTCATTGAGCTCCAGTGAGCTCGGTTTAGCTCGACGAAGCTCTATGAGCTTCAGTGAGCTCCTTAGTGAAGCTCCACGAAGGAGCTCTAGTGAGCTTATTCATGGAGCTCACTAGAGCTTGACGAGCTCTTTCATGGAGCTCCATCGAGCTCTTTCATGGAGCTCCATCGAGCTCTTTCATGGAGCTCCATCGAGCTCTTTCATGGAGCTTCTTCGAACTCTTTCATGGTGCTCCGTCGAGCTCCAACCAAATCAAAGTGGAGCTCGATGATGGAGCCCGACGGTACTCGTCGAGCTCACTGGAGTTCCACGTAGAGCTCATTAGAGCTCAATGAGCTCCATCATGGAGCTCGATGGAACTCCACAAGGGAGCTCATCGAGCTCCAGTGAGCTCCACTTCAAGCTCGGTAGAGCTCTAGTGAGCTCAATCACGCAACTCACTTGAGCTTAACGAGTTCTTTCATGGATCTCCGTCGAGCTCCAATGAGCTTGAAGTGGAGCTAACTAGAGCTAGATGATGGAGCTCCAACGATCTCGAAGTGAAGCTCACAAAAGCTCAATGATTGGGCTCGACGGAGATCTATGAAAGAGCTCATCGAGCCCGACGGAGCTTTATGAGCTCCTTTGTGGAGCTCCACGAAGGAGCTCCAATGATCTCAATCGTGGAGCTCACTATAACTTTGACAAGCTCTTTCATGGAGCTCAATCGAGCTCCAACAAGCTCTTTCATGGAGCTCCAACGAAATTGAAGTGGAGCTCCATCGAGCTCTACGATGGAGCTCAAGTGAGCTCCTTTGTGGAGCTTGTGGAGCTCCAATGAGCTCAAAGTGGAGTTGGACGATGGAGCTCGACAGAGCTCCTGGGCTCCACATTGACCTCGCTAGAGCTCACTGGAGCTCCTCGAGATCCATCTTGGAGCTCCTCGAGCTCCATCATGGAGCTCGATGGAACTCCATGAGGGAGCTCGATGAGCTTCTTTGTGGAGCACGTGGAGTACTGTCAAGCTCAACGTCGAACTCACTGTAGCTCGATAGAGCTCCACAATGGAGCAACTAGAGACGGGCGATGAGAGAGGTGTGAGAAGAGAGGGGTGGGAGGTGAGGGCAGGTGGGCGAGGAAAGACAGGCAAGGGTAGAGGGGCGAGGGATGAGGGTCGAGATGAGATAATGATAATGGGATCTCGATAGTATTTTCAATTTATGGCATTCACAATATCGGCATTTGCTTTTTAAAATTAAATATCATGGCAATGGCCGTCATTGTGACTGGTGACCATTACCACATTATTTCTAGATGCACTAATTTGGGCATATCTTTGAAACCAACATTTTATTTTAGATTTTTTATTTAATATGCATTATTTCTTTACAAAACTCCTACTAGTTTCTTTGATCCTACTCGATTTTCCTTTTTTATTTGCTTCAAAGAGTTTGACCTATCCAGACAAATTGTCTCCCTACAAATGTGGTTTTGATCTTTCTTGTAATGTCAAAAGTCATTTTGATATATGATTTTATCTTTTTTCCATTTTTTTATTGTCCTTGATCCATAAGTTACATTTTTATTTTCTTGGGCAATACCTCCCAACAAGATTTATCCTTTTGGATTTTGGTCCATGATGGCCTTTTTATTGATTGTGACAATTGGATCTCTTTTTGAATGAAAAAGGAGTGCTTTGGAATGGAAGTAATCACTAGTGATAGGGCATAAATCAAGGGGAAGGAGAAAGGAAAGAACTAAGCATGCATTAAATCAATTGATTCATCATGGTAAGTGGAAAAATGGTGCACGGACCATACTTAAGCCCTGGATCAATGTTCATAGAAGCAAGGTGTATGCCCACGTCTTTCTATGAGAACACCGAAAAAATTAAATTCAGCTCCACGTAAAATAGCCAAAGTAAGATTGAGCAATCGACATGATATATTTGCTCACATTCTGGGCGAAGGTCATAATTTGCAGGAACATGATATGTTATTAATTAGAGGAGGTAGAGTCAAAGATTTGCTAGGTGTGAAATGTCATTGTATTCGAGGAGTCAAGGATTTGCTGGGAATTCTGGATAGAAGAAGAGGCAGATCAAAATATTGTGCAGAAAAACCCAAATCGATATGAATGGAAGATGCTTAACTTTTTGTCACTATTTTTTTCATTTGGTTTGGTATAGTAGGTGGATTTTTATTGAATTGCTTTGGTTCATGTTCATTAATGTAAATCTGGGGACTTGGCCAAAGGTCTAAAAAGTCTTTTTGTTTTGGTTAAATCCAAAAAGATGATGCCTTCCCTAGTTCGAGATTGGAGTGGGAGTAAGTTGGGCTTAGTTTATAACATAACTAGTATGCGGGTTCATGTCGTTGATAGGCTAACCTCCTAAATTTCTCACCTGACCTTTTCTCAAAGTTGTCCTAAGCATAGTCGAAGTCCAATGAGCAAGAAAAGTATCAACCAGTATAAAGCCCCTCTCTTTCTAGTAGTATGTAGCTTTACATCCTTTCACTTATATGAAATGGAGGGCTTAGTTTGCACAGTTGAGTGACGCTTGTTGAAGACCTCTTGTAGGCTTGATCTCAAAAAGTACATACATATATAAATGTCGTCACTCGCTTTTAACTCGACTAGATAGTAAGAATTTAGATGAATGAAACTTCTTAGAAAAGTAGCAAAGACGGGACTAGTTGAAAGTAGAATTCGTATAATGAGGTAGGAGCTGCTTGCCCAATAAGAAAGCTAGGCTCCATCTCAAGCGAGGGGTTATATCTCAATGAAGGAAGCCACTTATTCTCAATTGCACAAGTCTATTTTGAAAGTGGATTTCACAGAAGGATGAGTGGGTCAGATGGGGAGAGTCTCTTGAGCCACTTTGCACGGGATTTGTTTTGTGGCAGAATTGGTTGAAGTGGATAAAGTAAGTAGCAAACCTTGAAAGTCAGTCCTTTTATCTTTCTCTTTTATAGGGAATATTTTTCCAGTCTTGAATCTTGAAAGATGAAGGAAGTCGAGTCTCTATCTAGTACTACGTGAGCCAGCCAACCTATTTTCTCATGATAAAAAGTTACTCAAACCGAAATGTGAAAAGGACAGATTCAGTAGTAGTGGGAGAAGCCTAACTAGTATCATCAGTAAGTTAAGGAATGAAGCTGGTGAGCGAATTTAAAGTATCTACACCAAGCCAAGAACTACTAGAGCTCTATATGTGAGGAAAAGGGTACAGATAAGTGATGCATTTGAGCAGGCAGGGAAGACTGAGTTCTTAAAATAGGAAGGACATGTGGCTTGCGCAAGATATGTGAGGGCTACCCCCCATTGTGCTAGAGCTTAGGAGTCTACGAGAAGATGAGGGAGGATGAATTGGCCGATAGCACCAACCAATAAATAAGGTCACTACTATGGAAAAAAGAATAAATTGCTGACCGATTGGCATATAAAATGAGATTCAAATAGCAATCAATTGGTCAACATCTCACAAACATCGTGTGGGTAGGACTCAATGAATTCGGATACAGCCTATTACCTTCTGATCCAATCAATTACCACCATGGGAGGATTTGCACACTGACTAAGTGAGTCACGAAGTTGAGATCCACCTATTGATTAGGGTGACGTGACCTGCCTGGATAGCACTATTGATCCTGACCTCAAATAATCTTGGTGATGACCTAGTTTTCTCTCGATGATATTGAATCAACTATCAAAAATGAACTCAAACTCAACTAATTGCATATGTGGGCACCTGACTTGTCTAGAGTCTTATTCTTCCTCTAAGTTGACTGCACGCTAATGGAAATGGATCCGATAAGAGAAGAGAAAGAGAAGTGGAAGTACTATTCACTATTGGTACCTAGAAATAAGGCACAAAGGAATTGGTTTCCTTCATAACAAGTAAGTTCCCTGGCCTGGCAGTCTCTAATTCAGACATTGGAAAAAAACATGATTCAACGAGGGTGATGATGCAAGCAAATACATTCTCTGTGCCTTTAACCCTATGCAGAAGAAACTTATGATCACTGGTCATGATGTATAAGGTATTTTTGCCAAGTATGGGCTAACTCTTTTCGCGGGAATAAGTTCGAGTTGAGGGTTGCGCTCACTGCAAAGGAATGAGAGTAAATGAAGGGGCATAGTGATCTTGATTTTTATTTTCACTAGCACATAACCAGAAGATGCATCATCATAAGTAATATCGATTGACTCCACTCATAAGGTTTAAGAAGATTGTTTTAATATAAGCCCACCTGCCTAAGGGCTTTAGCATTGATACAAGGCTGAGGGCCAACAAAAGCAATGGTTAGCCTAGGTCTAGCCTTGACATGCATTCTGCCATGTATGATTTTGCCAGATACACTTTACTCTCACTTTTTTGCCTGGTACGAGACCTATTGCAGAAACTCGCAAGTTAGAAGTGCTGATTTGATCATTGTCGTTCAAAGAAAGCTTCTATGACCAGCCCACGTCATGTTGTCCATTGTACATTTTGTTACTGTTGTATATGTAATTTGTTTTTACTTAATAATCTGTTTTAATATTTTCATGTAAGTACAGGAAAGGAAATACTAAAAGTCCGGTCAACGGGCCGAAATTTTTGGAGCAGAGCCTGGCCCGGTCCATGATCCGACCCGCTTCGGTTAAATGAACCGGCTGTTTATTTTTGTATAAAATGATTTGTATTTATTTTTCGGGCGGCTATTTTTCGACCCGGTTGAACTGTTTATCTTCATTCTCCTCTCTCTCTGTGCGTTTTCGTGACTGCCGAATGCTGCATACTGTAAGACGTTATTTCTTGGTTTTAATCTGTAATGCATAAGCATTTTCTGGTGGAGGTAGCTAGTCGTACTGAGCGACTAGAGAACCACGTTATTTCTGTGTTGATTTCTCGTTTTGATTCTGTCGTGGATGCTTGTGGATTGGGATATATATATATTGCTTGTTTCTGTGTTTTCTGTTGTTTTCTGTTCTTAATCTCACTACCTGTTGAAGCACGATTACCCAACAGTTAAAGCTCTAATCAGTGGTGAAATGGTAAAGCCTTTTTCCCAGTGGAAGAAAGAGTTCCTTTTTGTGGGCGTACAGAGAATGAGGCTAATAAGTAAGTCAAGGGCTACAGAATAAGGCATTCTAGGTCCGATCACTTAGTGTGTTGTAGACCGGCTCAAATCAAACTATAATGCAAATCAATTCATGAGTGGCAAACTAGCAAACTCGAGATATATCAATAAAATCAAATGCAAATGTGACAATTCGCCTTGAAAAAGGGGGCTCCTCTTACATAAGAGAATGAAATAGATGCTATGTGATAGGCCCTCTCTTCAAGCTTATTCACCTGGCATAGAGATCTTGTGGCTTGTGGTTTGAATGTTTTTTTTCTTTTGTACGAAGGAGACGAAAATCCATTTTTATAGGCACATCATTTTCCTGCTTTCCTTTATTGTATGGAGAGTCTCGAGTGTGCTCCTTACATGGCAAGTATCAACCACCTTCGGAATCTATCGATTCATTCGAAATCTCCACTTACTGAGGAGCTTTTTTGCACTTGAAAATCTTACTATTAGACACCTCCTACCCTACCTGTATTCCCCGTAGACCACTCTTCGCTTCGCGATCCTTGGTTTGAGTTTGACCAATGAATGTGGAGTGGGCAAATGTTCCTAAGAACTTGCGGTTGACTGCTAGCATGTCTAAGAGCAAGCACTGGCCTAAACTATTTGATTGATCCTCTCTCTCTCTCTCTCTCTCTCTGAGGTTCAACCACATAGGATTGAAAGTTAGAGGTGTACTCATTGAAGTAATTCACCCCAGAAACACCATTCGGCATATAGCATTTTCCGCTATAGCCCGCCTCCTCTCTCACTTCTAATTCGAGCTCAAGCCCTTCTCAGCTTATGACCCCACCAGGGACTCCGGCTCACTTGTCCCTTGTTAGAGAAAGATGACAAAATGGAATGCTATATGATCAACCAGCTTACTAATCACACCTAAAGATAGAATAGGACTTTAAGTCGCAACCTCATGAAAGGGAAAAGGAGCTCAAGTTTCTTCTGAAGAGCTTTAATCTTCTCAAACATGGCATCCTTCCTACAAGTCTTTCTCTCGCTATCCAGCTATTTGGATGAGACGAGATGTTACATTGACTAACAAAAGTGAATCAATTTCACAAAATAAAAATTCTACTAAAGCATTGCTAAGAGATAGCCAATTCTGCCTCACCCACTTCTGGTAAACGAATCTAAGTGTGTATGACTATATGAGTAGTAGACTAGGTGCAAACATGTGTGGTCAGACTGAAAGTGGAGGAAGGATTCAAGGATGGTGATATAGAGATATTCATTTTATTCATAGTTGTTTTCCAATGAGAAAGAAGAGGGACTCTTTCCTACCCTACTTTCTTTCTTCTCCTATGTGATTTCTAGTTAGAGAGAAAGATCCATCCATGGCCAAATACAAGCATTCCCACTTTCACTCAAGCAACAAAGACTAGTAAGAGCAGATTCAAGACTTGATACCTGGCACCTTTGGCTCGGCTTGTACTCAAACTCGCACTGACCAATAATATCAATAGAAAAGTCACTCTTAACTAGCCATACTATAGGCTATCCTAAGAATGATCTCTATAATAAGGAGTACACTCACTCCCTCAAAGAAAGAAATTGCTTGAAAGATACGATCTTGTCTTCATCAATGAACTTGAACTCACTCATCGATTCCTTTAAGAAGAGGAATGCCCAAAATGCTTGGTACCCTTATTCATTTCTTAATACTGCTTTTTCCCTTTCTCGCTTCTTCCTCACTCCCAAGCTTACTAACATAAGAGCACATTCCTTCACAGGTGGGGAAGGAGTGGAGTTGAAAGAGAGAATGCCATCTAATTAGACCGATTTGACAGAGCAAAAAGAGCCTATTCCTTCACATCTTATTCCTATCCTTCTCCTCACCTTGGGTCCCTAGACTAAGATCGAGGAACTACTACCATCTCTTAACTGACCCTTCCTATCCTATCCTAAGATGAATGCTTTAACTATTATTATCACATAGACAAGTTAAACTAATCAAGAAGATTCGATTTGTGAATGGAGAGAGGTTGACTTACTTTATAAGGACATATAGAAGGGCAAGTAAAAGTTCCTATTAAGGAGGATGTGTCATTTTCTTTTTAATTCAATATATATATAAATGGAATTGATAAAGTGAGATTCATGTGTCTGATGAAATAGTTAGGGTGGATGATATAACTCTAGCAACTATTATTGCTAAGACTACTTTCTCTCTTCCATCTGTGTGCCCTTCAAACAAGCCTATTCATGTCATCAATGCTATTCGAGGTTAGTTCCTCTTAAATTTTATTTTCCCATGGCGCTAAGGGGTGAAGCTTGCCTAAAAGCTTTCAAGAGTTTAGATGGTTGGAAGCTCGACCTTACTATGGGAAAGGATGGAAAGATGTTGGAAGGACCAGGTTTAAAGGCGGGCACCATAGAATTTGAGGTTGGTCGTAGATAAAGAGCTGATAAAGAAAAATCTCTATAGATTCAAGAAATTGAGGAGTGGAGACCACTCACTTGGTTGGAGAGTAGCGTAGTCACTCGACCTGCCCTTGATCCTCACCCTCGGAGCAAAAATCCTTGCATGAGAACCATAGTTATGACTTGGTTAAATTTCACTTCCCTTTTTCATAGCTATTATGGCAATGCCCTCACTCAATTCCAATCTCAAAATGAAAATTATACTTTTGGTTTGCCCCTTGCCCCTACTTTGGGTGGAGCAGCTCTGCCCTTGCTACTCTAGCAGTTATCCCAAGCAAATTATAAATACTACACTTACACTAGTGTGGCCTCTAAAGCTTCTACGAATATCTTTCCCTTTGAGTTTTAACAAAAAGAACCGCAAATAGCTCTTTGCATTTATGCTTCAAAGAAAGAGGTGAGGTGGGGAGAACCATCAGTTGTAGCACTTATAAAGCTTGGGAAATGACTTTTCTGAGCCGCCTACCTATATGGATTCTCTCATAAGATGATCATACAGACAAGTCTAGCTCACAAGCAATTGTGGAACATCTTCTCTAATCTCTGCTAGTGTGTAATGCCAATCAAGGTATAGAACAATCTATCGAGATAGCATCTCCTAATCATTTAGTCATGGACTAGACCTAGTGGCGAAGTTGTTCAACCAGAACAGCTCTAGGTGGTGCACTCTATTAGCAAAGGAATAACACATAACTAAAGTGCTCCAACCAAAGGGGTGCTAAGTGCACACATCGTCTTTGTTGATTTTGTTGGATTGGATACCATAGTAAGTATTGGCTTGCTATCCCTAGTGCATTCAACTCAAGCAGCTCGGTTTTCTTTTCAAACTCTACCTAGCAAAGTACTGTGTGAAACCAATTGATTCCATTAGGGTGCCCAGGGCAAGCATTGATAGCTACATGAGAAAAAGGATAAAGCCCGACTCAATGCCTCATTGTAGACCAAACCTTTATTAGGGCTAGGGCATAAATCATGGAATTCTGCCTTACTAAGTTTGATCGGGCACTAAGCCTACCCTTAAAGGATAGCCCTCACCTCGCATGTTTAGGACACTACAATGCATATTTTTGGAAAGGTGTGCTTTCATGGTGATTTCACTTACTTATAAGTAGGGAGAACCGTAATGCTTCTTCACTTTGGTATCATACAAGCTATCTGTGGCCCACGTTTCAATCATGCTTCGAATACACAGATCTAAGAGTATGCCTTTTTGTGCCTTGGAGTGGGCTATTGAAAGATAATGACAGAAGATCAAGCCACAAACAAGAAAAATCGCAAGAGGAGTTCTAATCTAAGACACTCAACTAGGAACTTCTACATTGATTATATACCCACCTAGCCTACATGGTTCCAAGTTCCTAAAAGGGGTTTTGTATGTTGTCTTGCTCTAAGTAGAGTAGGGTCGGCCAGCATGCTTGGCATTGCCGAACTTCTGTACCATATCCTGTTCCCAAACCCATTATATAGAATTGAAGTGTAATGGCCCTAATAGAGAAGAATCAACCAAGCAATAAATAATCATGCTAGATGTTGATGTGAAAGACTAGGAATAAAGATCCATTTAGAAATTTGGGGGGCCCGACTTAATCTCAAAAGAAAAGAGAGTACTCGTGAATGCCTCCTACGTGTAAGGCTTAACTTCCCGATTCACCATTTAACTAATCTTGCTAGTCCATCTTTTCTAAGCACATAAGACAACTGTAGCAGAGATTGGCTAAGCCATAGCATCGGTTCTATTCGAATGCAGGGTCTATAGAAGATGATAGTTCTGGATAATGCGCCTTGGGGCTTTTCATCCATCATGATATGGAAGAGATCCTCTATCACAAGAAAAAAAACATGTCGTCTTTTCTCCCTATTATTCTCCGTGGTCAAGCTGAAAGCTTCTCTCCCCTTTATGTTGAGATTGGACAGCTCCTCAGGAGTGGTCCTCTTTTTAGACACCCGATCTGGTCACAGATCCAAATTTTTTAATGAAAGAAAAATTATTTATATTAGCATGGCTGGTTGTCTGATCCACCCAATCTAAGCCGGCACCGTCTCTCCCTATTGGTTGAGCATGCAAGCATTTCTTATTATCTCCTTCCCCACTAAGCAAGCATCCCAATTAGATAAAATATATATTAACAAGCTTTTCAATCCCTTTCAAAGATATGGCTGCTGCAAGCAACATCGCTACGTAGTTGAATTCTCTATAGCTAGGAAACAAGCTAGCCTCACTTAAGTCGAGATCTACACACTAGACCAAATCCATAGTAAACCCCTTGACACATGTAAGATCAAAAAGTTAAACTCATGTGGAAGCTTCAGTCACAAATCCTATAAACCCCAGAATCTAACTTTTATGTGCTTTCCTTTTTCTCCCCTTTGCTTATGATATTTTTATTAAGTAAGAAGAGGAAGGGAAATTGGTCGGCCAAATGAAGGAAAGGTAAGGGGACCCTTCCTCCAAGAAAGTTTTTGGGGGCAGGGCCTGGGGAGGATTGGCAAGGAAATGTCATACGTAATGGAAGTGCAGCTCGCTTGGATGGACCAACTAGGTCATGGATGCCTTAAGCAGGAAGAAAGAGCTGGCGGCATTGAAGTGTGAGGCAATGGCAACCACCAGCAAGGTCACGATCGAGATGAGCTTGAGAATTGACCCAAGAAGCCTTTTACACCGAGCTAAGGAATGCAAAACTCGACTTGGATCAAGGAAAAAAGGGGCTCTTGGAAAAATATAAGGAAGGATACCCGGCCAAAGCAAAGGCAACATTGACCAAGTGAAAGACTAAGGTCTAAGGTAAGGAAAGAGGTTGACTTAATGTTTCATCTAACTAGAAATCTTAAAAAAAGAGGAGATAACCTCTTATGCCCAAACCCAAAGACTCTCGTATCGTTCTTGGTTGGACCAGGAAAATTTCTGATCCGACAAGTCTTTCTTATTATGAGATCTTAGAGCAAGAAGCAGAACAAGAGGAATGAAAGAAAAAGTATTTCTCATGATTATCCCCAACAGCCCACTTGAGCAATTTGTGATTCACCCATTGATTTTTATGATTATAGAAAACTTTTCTTTCTCATTCACATATCCATCTTTGTTTATGCTGCTAACTCTCAGTTTGGTCCTACTATTTGGTTCATTTTCTTACTAAAAACAAAGGAGGAAACTCGGTACCAAATGCTTGGCAATCTTTGGTAGAGCTTCTTTATGATTTTGTGATGAACCTGCTAAACGAACAAAAAGGTGGTCTTTCCAAAAAAAAGTAAAACAATAGTTTTTCCTAGAGGTGTCAAACGGGCCGGCCCAGCACGGCACGGCCCGTTTTTCCCGTGCCCCGCCGTGCTACCGTGCCGTGCAGGGCACGGCACGGCCCGTGGGCACGGTTCGGCCGTGCCGTGCCGTGCCCGGCCCGCTCGGGCACGTTTGCTCAACCGGGGTCCGGGTCCCGGGAGCCAAGAGGCAACAGCAACACGCAACCGGCAACACTGTTGCCGGTTGCGTGTTGCAACAGCCAAGCACGGGCACGGGCGCACGGCCCGTGCTTGGCACTTGGCACTTTGACTTGGCAGAATAAAAAAAATTTTTTTTTTTTTAAATTTTTTTATTATTTTTCTGTTTATCTTTATTTAAGTTTATGTAATAAATAAAAAATAAAATTTTTTGTAAAAAATATTACATTTAAAATTAAATGTAAGTATGTAAAAAAAAAATTAGAAAATTTATTTTTTTTTTCAATTAAGTTTAGCATTTTTTAATATTATAATGTATTAATTAAATATTAAGATTTAAAGTTAATAAATTTTAAAATAATATTTAAATCTTAAATTAATAATTAAATACATTAAGTTAGTAAAAATTTTAATTAAAAAAAATTTAAACTACGCAAATAAAAATTACCATTCATGCTTTTGAAACCAAAACTCCGAAAAAAAAAGTATAAGTTTCAACTTCAACACAACGTATAATACAAAGTACAAACAAAGCGTATAAAAAAAAATATCGAAAAAAAAGAGCAGATGAGCATCAATCGTCAAGCGGCATATAATGAGAATCATCAGCCGCAACATCAAGATCAGTATCATATGGGTCATCATCATCGGCAATCAGCTCCTCCGCCATCGTAGTGGATGTGGATGCGACTGCAGTGTCTGTCATAGTCCCAGCTTCAGCACGATCACTGATGCTAAATCTCGATTCCTCCCAATCCTTCAAACATGCCAAAGCCTCAACCATATCTGGACGTAATCTCGATCTCCTATCCGAAATCACGTTCACTGCAACAGAAAAAGCAGACTCCGATGCTACGCTCGACACCGGAGGAGTCAGTAGATCCCGTGCCATCCTAGATAGCACGGGATAGGCGGACTCATATGATTTCCACCACTGTAATAAATCAAGATTCTTATTGTCAGAAGGTGATAGGATTGAGCAGTAATCGGTATCTAAGTACCGAGACAGCTCGCTCCTATGTGAAGGTCCACCCCTACGTTTCCCCTCGCTAGGTTAATGGAATAAGCGTCATCTCCGAACAAGGTATCAGTGTCCGTACTCACAGTCTCAACACCACCACCACCATACCTAGTATCGTAGTATGTATATAGGTCTGTCAACTTCTCGTAAATGAACCCTTCAGGTGGCTCTTCCAGGTTCATGCACGAGGAAATGAAAGTCAGGGTGTTTTCAACCCCATCCACCTTAGCCCTAGGGTCCATGCATGCTGCGAGGCAATAAAGAGATGGAATGGTGGACCAGTACTTCAGGTACTTGGTCTCCATCTCTACAACCATATGGGTGAGCGTCGGGTCCGCTCGATACATCCTAAACATGCTACTAATGTTGCATATGCAACGGAGTGCAATACAAGTGGTGGGCGTATAAACCGACGAACACATGTTCGTCGTGTCATAAAATATCTTCAGGAATTTCATAAATGAAATTCCTGAATCCCAGTCAGTGTCGTCAACAATAAGTTCGCCACTCTTACTATTGACGTAGTCGGATATCACGTGTTCGTATCCAACACATGATTCCAACATCAGGTACGTGTAATTCCAACGATGTCTCACATCAGATTGGAATTTCTTCTTCTTAAGATTCGCAGACAAACAGAGATTACCAAACTCTTGTAGTCTGCGAGGAGTGCGAATATACTTGAGTGCATTGCGTATATTTTCCAACGCGGGGGAACACACCTTCATACCCGCTTGAACTATCAGGTTAATAACATGACACATGCATCTGACATGAAATATCTCTCCTAAAGGTGCGTCTCTAATATTCCTAACAAACATATTGATCGCTACTCCATTATTCGCAGCATTATCGAAAGTGACACTAAAAATTTTATTTTGAATTTTATATTCCCTAAATATTTTCATCATACACTCAAAAATGGCCGGGCCATCATGAGGATGAAGAATCTCTGTGAATCCTAATATTTTTTTATTTATTGTCCAGTTTGAATCGACATAATGACTAGTGATACATGCATAAGAAGAATCATCGTGACATGTCCATATATCGGACGTCACGGACACCACTCCACTAAATGCCAAAAATTCCTTAATTATTTTTTGTTTTTCTAACTTATATATCTTTAGTATGTCACTCCTAGATGTGGACCTAGGAATCCTACGATAGGATGGCTGAAAATAAGTCTGCATGATGCGCACTACCCTCGGATCTTCCGAAAATCTGATCGGAAGACCCATCAATGTGATGAGCCTGGCCATGCCGTCCCTACCCAACTCGCTGGAGTATACGAAGGGAGTAATCTTTGAGACTGAACTCGATCCAGTCTCAAAAAATGTAGTGCCAAGTTGGGTTTGCCTAGGATCTAACGGTCCATGTTTTTTGGAGCATATTTCAGCATGCCTCTTTAGGTGCCCAGTCCCACATGTACTCTTGCATGTTAAAAGTCGCATACAATATTTGCACTGTGCCATTTCATGTTCCTCACCCCTAACATCTAATTGTGTTATTATTTTAAAATGTGTCCAAACTACAGAAGTCCTCCTAGTTTTTTGTTTTTTAGAACTTTGGGCTGAGATGACAGGAGAAACCAAAGTTTCAGGAGCCACAGACGTTTGTGTAACACTAACATTTTCATTTTCAAAATTTAAATTTGTGTTAGGTGAATTTGTCATTTTTTATTTTTCGTACTTTTTTCTAGAGAGAGAAGCTTTAGAGAGAGAAAATAAAAAAAAAAAGCAAATTATATTACCCGGTAAAAGCAATGAGGTCACTCACGTGCAAGATGCACCGCAGCCCGCAGGAAGCTTTGATGTTCAAAACTCAAGTTGAGTTTCACGAAAATCCAAGCCGAAATCAAAAACACGAGGGCCGAGAGAGAGAAGCACGGATTATGTGAGAGAGAGAAAATATAGAGAGGATTAATGTTTTTGAAAAACATAAATTTTATAGGGAGGGGGGTAAAATTTATAGGATGATTAAAGTTTTTTTTTTTTAAAAAATTATTTTTTTATTATTTTTTTGAATTTTTTTATTATTTTTAAGGGGCAGAATCACGAGGACCGTCAGATTCTGCCCCCTAGCCGTTGGAGTCGAATCCAAGGGCTGAAAATCGCTCAAAATTTCAAAATTTTTTTTTTCCCGTTAGATATATCGATTTTCTCGGTTTTCGGCAGAAAATACCGCGGGTCGGGTCTGTTTGGACCCGACCCGCGGTCTTTTAACCGGGGGGGGCCCTGAGCGGCTGAGCCTGATGTGTCGAGTGACTCGAGTCACGACTCAGTGAGTCGTGACTCGTGACCGTGAGTCGCGACTCACGCCACGGCACGCGTGGCACGCTGCCAGTGCCACGCGTGCCTGCGGGACCGGCACGGGATGGACCCGTGCCGGCGTGCCGTGCCTAGGCACGAGCCGTGCCGGGCCAGGCACGGCACGGCTCGTGCCTTGCTTCGCCCGGGCACGGCACGGGCCCGGGCACGGTTTTTGAACGTGCCGGGCCGGCCCAGGCACGGCCGAACCGTGCCGTGCCTCGTGCTGGGCCGGGCCGGCCCGGCCCGTTTGACACCTCTAGTTTTCCCTTGCATCTCGATCACTTTTACTTTTTCATTATTTCATAATCTCCAAGGTATGATACCTTATAGCTTCACAGTAACAAGTCATTTTATCATTACTTTAAATCTCTCCTTTTCTATTTTTATTGGCATTACTATAGTGAGATTTCAAAATAATGGGCTTCATTTTTTAAGCTTCTTATTACCCACGGGAGTCCCATTGCCATTAGTACCTTTTTTAGTACTTATTGAACTAATCTCTTATTGTTTTCGCACATTAAGCTTATTAATACGTTTATTTGCAAATATGATGGTTGATCATAGTTCAGTAAAGATTTTAAGTGGGTTAACTTGGACTATGCTATGTATGAATGATCTTTTATATTTAATAGGGGATCCATGTCCTTTATTTATAGTTCTTGCATTAACTAGCCCGGAATTAGGTGTAGCTATATAACAAGCTCATGATTTTATGATCTTAATCTATATTTACTTGAATGATGCTACAAATCTCAATCAAAGTGGTTATTTTTTTGTATAAATGAAAAAAAAGAGAGGAGCAAAGCATGCTCTCGAGTTTACAAGGTGAAGGAGTGATAACTTACCCCGACCCCTGATCGAATCAAAAAGTTACCATAGTGTTTTCTTTATGAAGTAGGGTGGCTAACACTAGATGAGATGTTTGCCTTTTGATAGAAGGGAGAAAGCTTTTTTTTATTCAATAGAACAGTTTTAGTTGACTCATTGAGTAGGTGGGTGAGCTAAAGAACAAATGAATGAGTAGCTAAACACTCTATATTGGGTCACTTTTCTATTTTGGTGAGATTATCATATATAAAAAGAATGCATGAAGATCAGTCCAAGCTGCACTATCTTCAAATCTCTAGCAAACGCTCTTCAAGGAAGTGTGGAATACCCTATTCATCTCACTTTTTTTAAACGGCTATTGTGAGCACTCTTACATGTTTCTTTTACTCTCACTTTATAAAAGATTGTCCGTTCAAAATAAAATTAATGGAACAAAAGAAAAGAAGGGTAGTATAGGATAATTGATAATAATAAAATTATCAAATATCTATGACAAAATTATGATTCAAACTTGAAACAATAATATCACAATAAACCCTTTTGCTAACTAGCTACATGTATTAATTGAATTATATATCAAAATTATTTATATATATATATATAAACATCTTCTATGTATTTTATGTTTAAACAAAAATAATATAATTTATAAACATAAGCATAAATATAAATATATAAATATAATTCAATTATAAACATAAAAATATAAACATAAATATATATATATATATATATACACATAAATATATATTTTTATAAACATAAATATATAAATATATAAGCATAAATATTTACAAATAAATAAACTTTGTCATGTATAAATATATAAACATAAACAAATATAAATATAAACATAAAAATTTATAGATATATAAACATAAACATAAATATTATGTTAATATTTATATATTTTTATATTTGATGCTCCAAAATACAAATCTCCATATATAAAAACTAGTTTCATCCAAAGATAATGTCAACCTCTTGTAAGCTTGAAACTATCAAAATTATATATTAATCTCCATATATATTTATATATTTATATAATTATATATTTATATATTTATATATTTATATATTTATATATTTATATATTTATATATTTATATATTTATATATTTATATATTTATATATTTATATATTTATATATTTATTATTTATAATTTATATATTTATATATTTATATATTTATATATTTATATATTTATATATTTATATATTTATATATTTATAATTTATATATTTATATATTTATATATTTATATATTTATATATTTATATATTTATATATTTATTTATATATTTATATATTTATATATTATATATTTATATATTTATATATTTATATATTTATATATTTATATATTTATATATTTATATATTTATATATTTATATATATATATATTTATATATTTATATATTTATATATTTATATATTTATATATTTATATATTTATATATTTATATATTTATATATTTATATATTTATATATTTATATATTTATATATTTATATATTTATATATTTATATATTTATATAATTATATATTTATATATTTATATATTTATATATTTATATATTTATATATTTATATATTTATATATTTATATATTTATATATTTATATTTATATATTTATATATTTATATATTATATTTATATATTTATATATTATATATTTATATATTTATATATTTATATATTTATATATTTATATATTTATATTTATATATATTTATATTATTTATATATTTAATATTTTATATATGTAATATATTTTATAATGTATAGATTTATATATTTTATATATTCTATAGTATTTATATATTTATTATATTTATAATTTTATATTTTATATATTTATATATTTATAAGATTTATTATTATATCATATTTTATATTTATATATTCGTTATGTTATCTATTTATATATTTATATATTTATTAGTATATATTTTAATAGTTAATATTTATATTTTATAGTATTTTATATATTTATTATAGTATGTATTTTCTGTATTCTATGTAGTTTAGTATATTGTATATTATGTTTATATATGTGTGTTATATATATTTCATTGATAAATTCAATGAGGTTTATATATTCAGTAAGGTTTACATATAACCGTATATATATATATATACTTGAAGTTTCATATATTATATATATATATATAAGCATCTGTATATAAATATTTCCAAAATTTGTTATTTAGACATCCAATTATATATATAAACGTATATATATAAACCTATATAAAAATCTATATACATAAAATGTTTTCGATAATGTTTATATAATTATGTTTATATATATGTTTTCGAAAATGTATATATAATTATGTTTGTGTGTGTGTGTGTGTGTGTGTGTGTGTGTTTGTTTGTGTGTGTTTGTGTGTATGTGTGTGTGTGTGTGTGTCAATGTGTCGATGTGTGTCTGTGTATATGTGTATCTATGTGTTTTTAAATACATTTAATATAGGATTATAAATAAAAGATTGTAAAAACATTTATGTTTATATGTATACATTTTTAAATTCAATGAGATTTACATACCAAGTTTTTGAAAATGTTTTTATATATAGGTATTGATATAGGTTTGAATATATACATATGTGTGTGTGTGTGTGTGTGTATAAATATGGATATATATATTTATTTATTTATTTATACATATAAATTATAAAAACTATTTATATGATGAGTTTTAAATAAATAAGTTTTCAAAATTGTTCAAATTATATGTATATATGTATATATATATATATATATATATATATATAGGTTTATATATTAAAATTTTCTAAAAAAATTTATGTATATAATATAGGTTTATATATATATACATGTGTGTGTGTCATTGTATAATTTTTCTGAAACATCTATATTATGAGGTATATATATAAGTTATCTAAAAAATTATGTGTGTGTGCGCGTGTGCATATATGTATACGTTTATAAATTCAATGAGGTTTATATATAAAAGTTTTTGAAAATGTTTATGTATGTAGGCATTTATACATGTTTATATATATATATATAGATTGTTACATATACATTTTTAAAAATATTTATATGATGAGGTTTAAATATATAAGTTTTCAAAAATGTTTAAATAATATAAGTTTATATATATTCATAAAAATTTAAATTTGTGTGTGTGGTGTGTGTGTGTGTTTTATTTATTTATTTTTTGAAAAAGTTTATATTTAAACATTTATATATTGGTTTATATATACCTTTATTTATATAGGTTTATATAAAAGTTTTTGAAAATTTTACAATGTGTGTGTGTGTGTGTTGTGTGTGTTTATATATATATGTTTAAAAAACACTTTTATATATAAGTCTATATATGCAAGTTTTCAAAAATGTTTATGTTAGATATGTAGGTGAATATATATAAGTTTTTAGAAATATTGTTTCTATATATTAGATTATTGTGTGTGTGTGTGTGTGTGTAAGTTTGGAAAAATGTTAATATATATAATATATATAATATAGTTACATATACAATTTTAAAAATATTTATATGATGAAGTTTAAATATATAAGTTTTCAAAAATGAAGTTTATATATATATATATATATATATATATATATATATATATATATATATATATATAATTTGTCATAAAAATTTAATTTGTGTGTGTGTGTGTGTGTGTTTTATTTATTTATTTTTTGAAAAAGTTAATATTAAACATTTATATATAGGTTTATATATATGTTTAGATATATATATAGGTTTATATATATGTTTAGATATATATAGGTTTATATATACCTTTATTTATATAGGTTTATATAAAAGTTTTTGAAAATTTTACAATGTGTGTGTGTGTATTTGTGTGTTTGTGTGTGGTTATATATATATATATATATGTTTAAAAAACACTTTTATATATAAGTTTATATATGCAAGTTTTCAAAAATGTTTATGTTATATATGTAGGTGAAAATATATAAGATTTTAGAAATATATGTTTTTATATATTAGATTATTGTGTGTGTGTGGCGTATAAATTTGCAAAAATGTTAATATATATGTAGATATATGTGTGTGTGTGGGTGGGTGTGTGTTTGTGTAACTAATGATGTGCCCCACTCATCCTTAGTCATTGGATGATCTCGAAGTTTTAACTAGTTCCACAACTATCCCACCGGGCATTGCCAATTGATACTCATGTGTTAGGATTTAGATCTATATATTAGAGATGACAAGTTCAAATCCTATAAGACATGACATGTGGGGAATGTGTAAAACCATGCATCCTGATGAGCAAAATGGACAATATAGATATACCCTATAATAAATGGCAAGCCCCACTCGATCTCACTCCTCAGGTAGTCCCCAGATGTTAATTGGTTGCCCAAGGACTAAGGATGTTTATGTTTATAAGTTTTCGAATATGTTTATATATACACATTTATAATATAGGTTTATATATGTGTTTAGATATATATATATATATATATATATATATATATAGGTTTGTATATCCATTTCTTTATATAGGTTTATATATATAATTGTGTGTGTGTGTTTATACATACATACATACATACATATATATATTTATTTATTATTTATTTTTATTTATTTGAATTTTATTTATTGTATGCATTTATATATAAGATTTTGAAAATGTTTACACATATGTATCTGTGTGTGCGTGCGTGTGTGTGTTAATTTGTGTGTATGTGTGT